>OY293305.1:66915083-67579924 GCA_958502075.1 Orchestes rusci
GACCTGTCATAGAGAGAATGGTATGGAATAGGTTCAAGGAATAGAAAGAAATTTCTACTCTATGAAGTTACAGAATACGCGCTAGCTCGAGAAGATGGCGGTATGTGGAATGCACATGACAGCTTCTTAGCTTGTCATGATGATAGATAATCGAGTACCTATAATGCATCATTCTGTGATATAAAAATGATGTAAAAGCGACGTCTTTAACAATCAACTTTCGCTGGATCTTCATCAAATGCATACGGCCAGATTTTGCTTAGAACACCAAACCTTGATAAAAATGTTCATTTTTTGAAAATGTTTTTTTCTTGTGAGAGTGAAGTTATTTTTGATAAAAAATTGAATATAAAAGCAATTCACGTATTTATGATTGTTGATTTAAAACATCGGCAGTTGAATTTGCTCCTCTCCAAAACATTGACGGGAGTTGACCATGTCGCTGAACAAAAAAACAAATTTCAGGAAAGAATATGAAGAGATTTTTCGGTCACGTTTCGTGGTTTTGATATTATTTCAAGTCATGCTTTGGCCCCTCTACTGAATCGGATAACGGATGCTCGCACCACAGCTCATGTTGGCACTATCTCGTGTAGAGTTGAATTCTTTATTCCGATTTTTTCGGAGTCACAGGAGTATTCTACCCCAAAACGCATCGCTAAAAAAAAACCTAAACTCAATTTATTTTGGAAAACATCAATCAGCCATTAACAAGGAAATAAAGTAGTCATAACCTGCTTTTGACATTCCCGTTGAACTTAAAAAGTACATGCACCTTTTTTGGAAATTTTGGCATTTCCGGTTACACAGGAAGTAGATGTGAACTTGCTTATTTTAAATAGAACACCAAGCGTTTTCATGGAGTATGAGTTGCTTTCTAGGAACGAGTGAGTGACCCAGGTACAGCTAAAGTGCGTGACGCACCGAGTCTTCAAGCAATACCTCCTAGAAAACAAGGCCAAAGTGCTAGCCGTGTGACGTCATCAATGTATGCCCAAATCTTTATCCTTGGGGAACACAATGATCATTTCCAGAACAGCTGACATTGACTGCAGCTAAGTGACAAATAAATTGTCATTTCAAAACTTTTAAAAGTGTGTGAGTTACGCTTTTTTGATAATAATGTTGGGCTCATGACGAGTCTAGCATGCTCGAGCGTCTGTGGGGAATTGAAATGGGTCTTCTTAATCAACAGATTTGATATACCTGCCTCCAGTGAAGAGCATAAGATATACTCGCTCTTTATTTACTGTATGTGCGGTGCGTGAGCTTTGGATTGGTCTTTGTATGTTTGAAAAACGTTTTCTAGTAAGTAAGTAGCACAAATTTTCCGTCGGAGGAAGACCTGACATCTTGCATTCACTGAATCTTCTTTTTTTACTACCATCACCTGATATATAACCGACGGAAAAACCGACACCAGTGTTCAGCATAAAAATGCGCTGCAAAATCTGCTTTCTTTATGTGTGTAGCCTTCATCGCTCAAGAATCATCAAAACTGAAAGACATTTGGATTGTTTTGACAAGAACATACACAAACATGATTGTTTGGGTTGGCAGGCCTACAATAAGGACGCGGAAATATGATGAATTGATATGGGCCTACATAGGTGACGTCACACCCGAAAATTTTGAGAGCACTTAGTCCTTATTATCTAGGAGTTCTTGCTTCAAGCCGTCGCTTGTTTGCTGGAACGCAACATGGCGTCAGTAAGACTTTAAGTTGACAGAGTCAATTATTTTTATATGTGGAACTTTCACCTATCCTATCTCGTTTTTGGTGGTAATTGTTTTTGTAATTTTTATGATTGCACAACTAAAAACTAAATATTTATCATAAACTTGAAAAAAACCGTCAAATCAAATAGATTTGAGTCGTTCCGGGTGCGCCACAGACCGTTCCTGGAAAGCCCTTATGGTATCAGAAAACCATTGCAGTTTGGTCTGTCATTAACGTCACTTGCAGCTCGCCGATTGGTTGAAAGTGACGTTGATGACAGACCAAACTGGAATGGTCTCATGATACCATACTCCATGGAAACGCTACATACAGTGTGAACCATTTGTTTTGGGAACACCCTGATAAAAAGTTTATTTCTTAACCGATTTGGTTCGTGTTTTTTTGGATTGTAGAGCTCGAAAAATTGTATATTCTTGGCAAAAAGTGACCTTCGCCATTTTGACTTCAAGGCCTACTATGTTAGTTTTTAAGAGCAAAATTTCAGGAAACCATATTAGCGATTTTTCTAGAAAAAATCTGTGTGTGCCACTGGATTCAGCATCCTTTGAAACGGGTCTATACAAATTTTCAACCGAAAATATCAAGTTGAAAAAAATTAAAAATTCGCACTTTAACAATCTTTGATTCTATCAAAACAAATGATAAATGCATTGAAGTTGATGGTGGTTTGGTAGAAGTTACAAATTTTTAGTTTTATGTCATTTTTATTTGTTTTGATCATTGAGTTTTATAAGGCTTTAGAGAAGGAAACCTTCAAAAATAATGGCACCATCATCCAATTTTGAACGTATGTCTTGAGAAATTCACTGTATCGCTATCCTTGTCGAGTTATATCTATCTGCGTCGCCAAAAACTGACCTGCTTTGGACGCGGTTGCCGATTTGGGCAAATCTTCATCAATGAAAATTCCTCTGTGTACGAAATTGATTGATAAGACATGATACAATGAAAATTAAGGAGGATTGAGTATTGTTCATTTTTCAAGAAGGTGCATCAAGGTTCACTATTCTAGATTATCGCATAATGAGACACATTTACAACCATGATTTTGTGTGGAACATCTCAATGTTGAACAACGGTGATAGTGTCTAATGATGATATTATTTCATATCATAAATAATGTGAAACATTTTTGTGCTACTCAAAGCTTAATTACTAACATTCATTAAATAATGATTTTTTGTGCATTGGATACAGGCGATACATAGTAAATATTAGTCCTAGTACACGGCAACGCTGCCTTTAAACAGCTGGTTTCGATTTAGAAGGTAGTGCGGTGATGCCATGGGGTTTCAACTTGAAAACTTCTACTTTCGTGCTTGTGAAGTGTTGTATTGTGACTTTATTTGTGAAAAATGGTAAGATTGTGCTTGCTGTGTCCAAAACTGGACCATTCGGATCCAGAAATCACCATTCACAGGTAAGTGTCAAATTTGCATTGAGCATTGACTGGAGAGGGATCCAGTGGTGTAGAGTGTAGGCATCATCATATTTCATTCATGAAAATGAGGATTTTTCAATCTTCAGGAAGTTTAAATGTTTGTTTTTATTCGTGAATACCTAGGTAACAACGAAAAAATGAAACTGATTTGGAAAAAAAGCCTGAATGGTAGTGTTTTATGCAATAGGAACCGATTGTTCTCAAATAAGAAAGGATATTCATATTACTTGAATACCTATTCCATTATTTCCTCGATTATTTCATACACAGTCAAGATGAATTATTTATTGGATACTTCCTCAACTGTCTTATTTTCGTTTTTTTTATTACAATAAGGTTGAAGTCTTCAGTAAGAATGCTTACTTTTCAATTATTATTATTATAATCACTTTTTAGAGCTCTTAAAACCTCGCGTTTATCTCGAAATTAACTTTTTGACATATCGCCCTCTTTGCCTGTACCTTTCAATTGGAATTAAAAATTTTGACGACGCCCAGTCTTTCTTCCTGTAAAAGCAAAATATAGTTTTTCCAACAATTTGCTCGAAACCAATCAATAGACTTTTATGAAGAGACATTTTTGTCAGAAACGTCAAATAAAAAAAAAAAGGGGGTCTAAGTTAATATATAAAAAAACCTTGTACAGGGCACAGCTAAATGGACCACCCCGCAATTCACTTTTTAATTTGACGTTTGGAAAAAAGTTTTAAATTAAAGTTCAATGGTTGAAAATAGATATTTACCCTGTTCCCAAGGCTTCCGAATAAACCTTTACATTTTAAAACGTGCCAGAAAAAATGGCAATTTTGTTTTTAAGGTAGGTATAGGATATATAAAAAATGTTTAATTTTCTGGAGAATGCGAAAAGTGAATAGAAACTGCAAATATTGGTACTTGCAAATTGAAGCTACGCATTACGTATTGTTTATTTGCCCATACTTCTTTGAATGTATATCTAGACATAAATGTTTTTGGGCCAAATTTATGTCTAAACATACAAAATTAAATTTATGTCTAGACATTAATTTAAAGAAGAATAGACCAATAAACAACATTGCTTACCTGCTTCAATTTGCAGGTATACCAATATTTGCGGTCTTTGTAAAGTATGACTCCTGCACCATATTTCTTTGAATTTATCTCCACTCACTTTCCAGCACTGATAATCATTTTGGTATAGTTAAAAATATTTTTTCGGCCATTTATTTATAATACTTTTCGCCTGTACATATACTTATGTATATTAGAAACAAGAAAAGTAAAACGTTGCTGTTTCCTATTTTTGATATTTTTTTCTTGTTATCCAATTCTAGATTTCCAAAAAATGAAGAGCTGCGAAATATTTGGTGTTCTTTGGTGAGGATTGACGAGGATCGACTTCGAATTAAACCTCCCTTTTTGTGTTCGGCCCATTTTAACCCACAAGACTATTCACGTGACATTGATGGAATCAAATATTTAAAACCGGCTTGCTTGCCAATCATGACTCACCGGCAGACCATACAGTTTCCCGTCTCCAAAAACAAAAATCATATGGCAAATTGAGTAAAATGGCATTAGAGATATGTAAAAAAGGCGAAATATATTTTGTATTTTGGTTGTCATTTTATTCGGAACCGTAATTCATTATTGTCGGAAGAACAGCAGGAGATTTAATTTTTAATGTTATGAAAATTTCAATTTTTATTGATTCAGAAAGTCAAAAATGTGATATACTATCATATAACAATAACGACATAGGTACCTACCCAAATTAATATTCATTTATATTTTTCATACAAAACGGTAGAAACTCGAAATGTGCCGCCGCTGTTCCAGATGAAAATCGAGTTCGGACGTACGTATTATAAGAATCACATGTTCTCATGCGGTGTTGCCCGATGGGTTCGGATTCCTCGTTTTATCTCTTTCCACTCATAGTGTTGTCTCTTTCGCACTTATTGTGATGTTGGCGTCAAGACTAATACCATTTTATGAATGGGATGCCCAGTCTATAGTATTTAAAGTCAATGGTTTTGATAGAATCAAAGATTGTTAAAGTGCGAATTTGTAATTTTTTTCAACTTGATATTTTCGGTTGAAAATTTGTATAGACCCGTTTTAAAGGATGCTGAATCCAGTGGCGCACACAGATTTTTTCTAAAAAAATCGCTAATATGGTTTCCTGAAATTTTGCTCTTAAAAACTAACATAGTAGGCCTTGAAGTCAAAATGGCGAAGGTCACTTTTTGCCAAGAATATACAATTTTTCGAGCTCTACAATCCAAAAAAAAACGAACCAAATCGGTTAAGAAATAAACTTTTTATCAGGGTGTTCCCAAAACAAATGGGTCACACTGTATATTATTAAATTTTTGGATTGATTTGAAATTTTTGAGTTTTCATGTCAAAAATGACGTTTGTAGTATATAATTTCAATGAGAATTTTTCCTTCAAGAAAGCCATCATTATTCAATGTGTGTTGCATTTCTTGATAAACAGATGGGTGAAGGTCGTCTCCTATTCGGATCTTAGACTAAGAACATTGATTTTTGGAAGTTTTTGAAATTTAATTTTTGATCATGCTTCTTGACCACCTGTTACTGATAGAAATCTGAATTAATTGTTAAAAAAAATGCATATGTATAATGATTGTTGATTGATTTTTACACTGATTTTTCTTCAGATTTCAAAAAAAAACAAATAACACGCTACACTGTTTGCACTTACCACGTAACAAACGCCCTTGGAGGATAACAAACAAACTTATTGAGTGGTAGCATTCTCTTATTATTCAACTGATGTTTAACCCGTCTCACCGTTTATGGAGACGTTGATACCAAACTGGATGATGCAAAATACATGTCCGAATGTTGTTATTCAAAAAAAAACTAGATAATCTTTCAAAAAAATGTAATGAAATAAAAAATCATTAAATGACACCATACATATTATAACACAAGGTGACTCTGCATTGAGTGCCTAATTTTGACGTTACATATACTAAAGGTAATCAATACTTGTATTCATTAAATATGCCATCACATGTATCTACACTACTTATATGGATGTTGTGAATAATCTTGAAGTGAACATTTCCTCAAAAGGAATATGTTTATAACTAGACTCGTCATAAAATTCCGGACGTTATCGCAACGACCATACTGCGCCATATTAGCGAAACTAAAGAAACATGAACGAAAAGTAATTCGGAAAATATTCATGGAACAGTTAATAATTTAATTTGAACTAAAACTAGTCTACCGCAGTCATTTCACAGAGGTTCCTTCAGTAGCGACGGCGGTTGCTTCAGTTTTTATCACTTTTCCGCCATCACCTGCAAAGAATGTCATCCATGTATCAAGTGACATCAGATAAATACTGTCCCTTAAAGTTGATTGAACATATCAAACAATTTTAAATTGTGAAAAAAAAACATTGGGAGTTCCTATCAGACATTGGATGTTTAACATCATGGCTCATCAAGAGTAGCAAATACTAAGGACATCATGTAGAAACTATCATGAAAATATAATCGAGAGCAAAATATTCATTACAATAGTTATCATGTGACTTACTCTCAGAACCTTCTTGTTCGCCTCCAGAACGACGACGCTTGCGTGCAGATCTATCTCTTCGGAACGATTTTTGAGGTGCAGGTAACGGCTCCATACCCAATACCTTCAATTAAAAAATATATTTTAGAATACGCCAATTTCAAACAAGTCATGACTTAATGACGGCTATGGTATCAGCAAGTGGTTTGACATCATGACTCTTCAAGAGTAGCAAATACTTTCAAAACATCATTTGTATACATTATCAGTGTTATCACCGAACACATTATAATAAAATAGTAGTGGGCCATCTATATTATAAGCGTACTAGCATCACCAAATGATTGCTAATCGTTTTCGTAGCAGCGCGAACATGTGTTTCATGCGAGACTTATGAGACGAAGTATATAACATCCGCTTAAATCGCCAATTGGCGCCGATGACCTTACAACTCTCATTTTGTAAAAACTCCATGCTTACCTTATAGATTTGTCGGAAAGCAATCAACCTGAGCGCATACTGCGCAGAACATGTCAGATCTTCCCGTTGTTGAGAATTCAATGCTCCCGACGCATCAGGTCCCTCTTTCTCACACGGATCAGCCAATCCAGGTCCTCCTGGTAAAAGTAATCCGCCAGCGACTGCTTCCATGACACGTCTTAGCGCGTCTCCTGGAGAAAGCTGAACTTGTCCAGGAGTAGAAGAGATTACTTTTTCGGCTAAAAGTTCCATTGCCTGAAAACAGTGAGTATGTAATGATTGATTCTTATGTTACTTGCGTTGCATCAGAATTGGTTATGAAGACTTGTCTATATCAGTCTGGTTTGTTACATCATGGATCCTCAAGAGTAGCAAATACTTTATGATACATCATTTTATAGACGAATTTGATATGATAACAGTCGATTTCCTTGAAGAGATTTCATAAGCTCAAATTGTTCTGTTTTTTGATAGGAAGCAGAAGAGATACGAGAGAGTCATGTTCGATAAATTTATTAGGTGCAATTAGAATGGTTGCAAGTCAAACATTATACAAATGTAAAAAAAAAATCTTCAGAATCAAGAGGTACATATATATACCAAAAACATGACACCCTAAAAAAATCATTGATCATTTCCCAAAAAAAAAAAATCTTTTTTAATAGTCCCCTTGAACACATAAAATTGAACAAAATCAAATCACCTTCTCATAACTGTGTTCAAAGTGGGCATTGTTGCCTTTTTCTTATTTCTACCAGTGACGTCATTGCGGGATGTGGATTGAAACTTAAGAAAAAAAAAGGTACGCCACTGTTCTTTCCTACAATAAAAATTAGTTTCGGAACCAACTTTAATTTCCGAGCAGATTTCTACATCTGTTTTTTCATTGACTGGAGAGAACCAAGAACCAGATTTGCTCAGAAATAATAATCGGGAATTCCAAAACTAATCTTTATAGTGGCGTACCATTTACAATATCTTTGAAGATGTTCAATCTACATGGACACCACTTCTAGAAATATTTAAAAATGTTCTACATCACAAAATGCGAACCATATTTCACAACGATTTCTGAAGCTACAGATATGAAAAAAATTAAAAATTTGACACCCAGTTTCTTCAAAGTTAAACGTTAAGGATATACAGTGATGTTCATAATGTGTATGGATTGAAAACGGCCTGAAAATTGATAAAACTTTGACCCTGCATAGGTTGTTTTGAAAAAAAAAATGATGAGTGTACATTTGCAAACTTCAATCTAAAACCCAAGAAATCATAGCAGCACGTTGATCAACCAACACTCACACTAGCAAACTTACGGTGACGAGAAGAAAAATGGGTTATTTTTGCCAAGTTCAAAGTTTTATAGCTAGACTGGACTGTTTGTTCTATTATAATGATATTAGTGCATACATTTATCCCCTCTCCGACGATAGTTTTGTTCTCACATCAAATTTCCAACCAGTTTGAGACTAACCAGAATCTACTAATATGCAGGTATAAAATATTTTAATTTTTGATCGATTTCCAACACTATACTGTTCCACAAGAGTTAGGGATATTAGTGGAATATTGATAAATACTAATGAAATACATCGTTTACCATCGCTGAATACAAAATAAGTTCCATTGATTAAAACAATAGATCAATATAAGATGAAGATGTCTCTTGCGACGAGTCCCCTTTACACATGCGCCATTGATAACAGTGGACAAGGCAAATTTTAGGCAACTTCACGTTATTTCTTCGTTTTTCGCCGAAAGTGAATTAATTGAATCTTCCAAGTAGATCACGAATGAACTTTCAACTAAATTTTGTAGGTTGCCAACGTAAATGCAGGCGTCGGACACTTAATCCTTGAAGAAGATCCGCCTACAGGTATGACAATAAGAGAGATTTGAGTGCGAACAGTCTAAAGTTGTTCAAGCCCCCCCCCCCCCTTCCCGTTAACTTTTCAATTTGAAATCTATTATTTCACCCTATGACGCATGATTAGTGTTGTAAATGGAAATATTTCCATCGGAAATATTTCCATGGAAATGGAAACATTGGAAATTTCCAAAGGCCTACTGGAAATATTGGAAATATTGGAAACATTGGAAATATTTTGAATTACATGTTAATCGGACGTTAAGCAAATAATTCTTGTAATTTTATTTTAAAAAAACATCATATCAGTAGAAACACCGCTAATGACACTCGTAATTTGAAAAGAAATGTGTCATATTTTCGTCAAACCCAGGCTTTTTTGCACGTGCACCAGCGAAAAATCTAAAATTTGGTATTTTGTCGCATTCGACGCCACCCAGATCATAAATAACGCCGACGGTCCCCCCAAATATACAGGGTGTCCCAACGATAGAGTAAAGTAGGTTTTATCATATAGGATATGAAAAATATCACTATCAATATGGGTCACAGGTTAAGGGTGTAAATAGCGCACATTCTGAAAATATTTGGAAACATACAGGGTGCGTCACAAATAGATGGCACGCAAAAGTATGATTTTTATAAATGGAACCCCCTGTATATTAATTGATATTTCAATTCTTTCTTCAATTTGGAACAAAAATTGTGATACAACTAATGTTCCTTAATTCAACCGTTATCGAGATATCGCGTTTTAAAAATGGCATTTTTGCAACTTTGACATGCTATAAAATTAAAACCATTCAAGACCCCTCTCTCGATTGGCGTCCATTCCGACACGCAAGTTTTATTCATAATTTATCTTTTTATACTGTAATAATAATCCTCAGTCACTGCAATATAATATATTTATTTTTTCCTATGTATTACGTATTACGTTTGCTACTTTTTGTGACAAAATTTGTAGTTTTTGTTGTTTTTTCATGTTACTTTTGTCATTTAATATATATTTCCAATATTTCAAATGTTTCCAAATATTTCCAATGTTTCCCGAAATATTTCCGGAAATATTTCCGTACAATATATTTCCGGAAATTTTACAACACTACGCATGATTATTAGTCAGAAATCGATTTCGTACAGCTGCTGTGAGAGCAAACCTTATAACGCACACAGATATTATGAACCTAACTAAAATTAAGTGGATGAAGTTCGAGAGAGTTTCGTATGAAGCTTTATAAGATCAGACTTAAAGCTACGTTTCCAATGGGGGAAGATTTGAGAAACTTAATAGACCAGTGAAGTTGTCGTCGGCTTATAAGGGTCGGCAAAAAAAAATCCAAACAGAAAGATATTTTCAGGGATGCTTGAGGGCTGCCCCCTGAGCTTCCCCCCAAAAAATCTGACTCGAAGTCATGGTAGGTTTTGCGCTGAGGAGGTGGTTTCCTAAACATATTTTTAGAGCAAAATGACCTGAATAAAACTTATAGAGGATCAAGAACCAAACAACTTTGCCTCATAAATCTTTTTGACAGCTCCAACACTTGATGAGTTACAGAACATCAAATGTCAAAATTCCGCTGGCAAGAGAGGTGGTTTTCAAAAACATTTGTTTACCAAAAAATAACCTTATTCAAATTTTTAGAGAATCAAAGGTTGTACCACTTTTTCTTTTAGAATGTTTCATGATCTCCACCGCGTAATGACTTACTTCGCTTTTTTTCACTGCGACGTTTTGGTCACATTAAACGTAACTCGTTACCTAGCAGAGATAATAAAAACTAATATAAAGCAGACTTGTAGAAAATTTAATCTACTTAAATGTTTATCAAGATCATTTATTTGAGAAAAAACGTTTACGGGACCTCCTCCTCGTGATCTCCAAAATGTTTGTCAAAAAAAAACGGTGTACATCGTTTGAGATCATGGAAAAATGTTATGAGAAAAAGTTGTCCACCCTTTGATTCTCTGTAACTTTTATCAAAGTGATTGGAAAAAAAGTTTCTCCTGTTCAGTTGACAGCTTAACTTTGTCGTTTGATGCGCTGTAACTCGTTAAGTATAAGAGCTATAAAAAAATGTTATGAGGCAAAGTTGTTCAGTTCTTCATCGTCTACATTGATAAAAAAAGGGAACACGAAGTTGCTTAAATGTTCCTCCAGTGGAAACGTAGCTTGGTATTCGTGAAGAAATTAGACATTTCATGTATTATTGATATGTCCTGAGAAAAACTTAATTTTCTCTGAAGAAAACTTTTGGATTATTTATACAGGTTGTCTTAGAAGGATGTACCAATCACTCGGATGCGTATAGGAAAGGTCAAAACATCATTAGTTTATTCAAACAATTTTTTTTTAGTTAAATGGATAATAAAAATTAATATATTTAGAGACCTAGACTAATAATGCGTTTTAGATATTGTCAGATGATATCATCGAGCCAAAACACATACATATTTTCAGATTCAACCAACACTTTTTTTCAAAAAGGTACTCTTGGGTTTTCGATAAAATGCATTATTCCTGTTCTCATTTTGTTTTCCATCTTTGATGTCCAACATTTCAGCTTTTTCTCCAAAAAATTTGTTTCAGATTAGATAAATGATATTGAAACTCAATAATGCGTAATATCCTGGATTTTCTCGGAAACCGATTATTTCATCTAAATTTATAGAGAATCTCGATCCTAAGAGAAATATGCACCTTATCTTATCTAGATGATATGTCATTTGTCAAAATTTGGGAGAAATGATACGACGTTCCTGACTTCCCCGTTGAACTGATATCATGGACTTTAAAATATGAGATAATTTCACGAGACCTCATTCCGTGAACAGAGTCCCACACTTTGTCCAAATGTATGTATAGGCCCATTCTAAAGTTGAACACCAAAAATTCATAAAAATGTGATGCTATTTTAACCCTCCCTCGAGCCCTCCCTTCACGATTTCAATCGATAATGTACCAATTTTTGTATATTTTTGACGATGTCTTATCACTCATTGTTGGAGAACGGGTTGCACCGTTTTGGTACCTTAATAGATGAACTCTTACAATTATAATCATAAAAGAAATGCTATGAAAATTAAAAACGTTTACATATTAAACTTACCCATGAGCTCAGTGGAGACCATGTCGGCACCCTCTGGCATAAATCCCTCAAGATTCTGATAATCACCACACATGAATGTAGTCCAAGTGCCCTAGCCTGTAGATACAACCGTTTATGAATAAAACATCACCAACCCACACTAAATCAATAAAGATTCCACGAAAACAAAAATAGCAGAGAATGCTGCTTAATTCAAAACCTATCGTAAAGTCCAAATAACATAAGAAAACCATTATCGATTATATTTCATTTATGTGGAATCTTTGAGCGTTATTCAATATTAGTTATAATTTGATTTAGATGTGAAGTTTTTTTGTTTATAAATATTTGCTTGACTTAAATCAGTGCATTAAAAAACCAATACAATTTGTCGTGATTTGATATTCAAAAACCCACATCATCATCATTTTTTTTTATGGCAGATCTAGTTCTCAGAATTCGTTCCAATTTTGCTGTTCATAAAAATAATTGCGATACAAATCTATCGATGATAATTCTACCATAAATCTCGAAAACTAGTCTGCCATATCATCTTAATTATTTTTTGTTCATGGGTACAGGTTATCAATTGTTCATAACTACCGCGTTCGTTTGATCGCTCAAATAACAAAAAAAATTAGCGGAGCAGTGAATTAGAGTAAATAGAACAACAAGAGAGCAATTAGAACCAACCTGGAACCACTTTGTATGTCTGAGCGCTGCCAGCGCCTGGAGACATTTTCCTCTAGAGAGTACATCCCGGTCCGACCCGCCGCTTGCAGCTTCTAGACATTAAAAAAGGGTGTTTGACCATGACTTTCTAGCCCCAAAGAACTTTAAGACATGTCTAATCATATAAATGCATAGAGAACTGGATTTCACTCTGGTAAGCATAATGTAGGACATCGGATTAAAACGAGTTTTCTTAATCCTTGATCCACTTGAATGCACGGTTTAACTAATTTTAGAAAAACTAATTTGCAAAAGTACATGTGGTTCTATAAAAAACTAATAATTATTTAAAAATATATATATATTGAGTTTTAAAAATTATCAGTAAGAGCAATAAAAACGAAAATATCTCGATATCAAAGGCACCCTTGATCTTCACGGTCCGTATTCCCGACGGTTTATACGGAAGTTTGCCGGCCACTCGTCACAAAAATATCCGTATTAACACTCACGATTTTTTAAAAACTTTTAACAAAACTTTGAACACGTTGTTTGCTTATAAATCCATTATATCTCTCAGCTAGATGATAAAACTAGACATGTCTTAGTCTCGGGGCCGCTAAATCTGATCAAAAATCCTTATCACCATCCCACAACCGTGTACCTGATGGATTCTAGAAAACGGGACATATAAACAGTACACTATAATCATATAAAGATTGGACTGGGAGAATTTTCGAAATTCCAAACCTTACTAGTTGAACAAAGTCTTAAAATGACCACCATTTTACCATTATATTTTGATGAAAATAGATCTTCTTTCTTGTAGCCTAAAAAAACGTCCAATTTTTATTAGCCTTCTAGGGTTTAAGCTGTCGATATAATTATCTGTCTGGAAATAGTTGTGTAAATTATCGTAATCAGTCTCACTAGTCATCTGTCGAAAATCAGCTTAAACCTTTTTGTACTGTCCACTCCTTTATGGAATGATGAACTTGGTTGGAAGAATAATATTCGGAAGAAGATAATATCAAAAATATCAAATAAAAAACAAATGATGGATGACTCAATTTTATTATATTTGCCTTCCAAATTCACCAATTCCATACCTTCCCTTCTTTCAGACAATAAACCGATGCTTTTGGTACCGTCCAAGCAGCAATCAGTCATGTCGTCAGCCATCGTAATCGTATGCTTACCGTACCGTGCCTCAAGTTTAGAATAAGCACTTACCTTGTTCGCGCATGACAGGACTGGTTAACTGTACCAATACAGTCAGTCCGTCGGCTTGGACGGTAAAACCGGCCTCGGCCGGATTGATAACCACAGTGTAATTGGCTTCCGGGGCAACCTATTAAAAACAATTTGATCAAAAAACGACCAAAGAAACATAATTTTTTTATGTATACAGGGTAAATCAGGAGGAAATGTCAATATTTCAGGTACGTATTCAGGGCCCAAAAATAAACATGAATCTGAAGATCTGGAGTTTTCTACACAGATAAGGTACTCTTCTCGTACCTCGCTGGGACGCACCATTCTCGCGAAAAATGCATTTGAAATTCATATTACAGACAAAATTGCTTGTACCAAAATTCTCAGCGAACGCACGGGCTTATCTGTTCCCAGAGTTCTCCAGAGTTTTCATTCATTAGATAGATTATAACAAGTTTAGCAACAGTACCAAATTTTATTCAATTATCTACAAAAAACCATCACCAGAAGGGTTTGCGGACCCATACTTATATGAACTTTTATGTTTATTTTTGGGCCCTGAATACGTACCTGAAATATTGACATTTCCTCCTGAATCACCATTTATTTATAAGAAAATTTGTCTTGCATTGAGAATGACCAACTGATGTACCCTTAAATTGAATGACTAGACGAGGACACCTATTCACTAAGTTGGGGAAAGGTCGTACACGGAAATTCTCCTAAAATGCAGCTTCATTGTGCATACGATTGAGCGATTCTCTCATAATGACGAGTCTTATTCTCCAAGGTCAAGAGAGAAGCCATATTCTCTTATGCGACTAATCTACTGGATCAAACCAAGACATTTCTGATTTTTGTGAGAATAAACATGGGCACTTTGGCTTTGACTGATTGGTTTGGTGCCTACACTAGTCATTTATTATTTTTTGTGAAAAGGAGGACGACGCATTTTTGATGTTGAGGCTCATTGAAGGAAGATCTTGAAGAGGCTGACGAAGCTTTAGTTGATTATGTTCCAAGGCCAAGGATATATTTTCAAAAACAAAAAACGTTTGAAGTGTTATCAGATTTCATTGGGTTAAATGCAGAAGAATTACCGCTTCATCGTGGACAGCATATGAATAGGGAGTAAGAGAAGATTATAGAGAGAAGAGAATTTTCTCTCGAGATAGTAAATAGGGGTCCAGTGAATGACGACTTTGAGTTCATTTATTTGAAGTCTTGTTCATGAAGCTATTGCTAAATCTATCGAGAATAATTGCTACAAAAGCGAGCTATAATACCAGCACGAAATCGAAATAACGTTGATATCCACAACTTGAAATATACACGTTTCCATTGGAAATGAATAATTTGTCACATCTTGCTTCACTCCAATAAAGTATGATTACTTCATCGGAGGCGACAAGACGTATTGATTTCAGCACATCATAATATCGATGAACTATAGATAAGTTCATCAATTTGTAACATGCTTATATTGTAGAAAACTGTGTTCGAAGACAATACATCCATTATTTTTTCTAGTGAAGTAGAAGAATGACTAGACGACTTTCCACGCAAAAAAACTAAATACAAAACCAAAATACGTCAGATTATAGTTAGGTTAACTGTTACTTAATCACATGCAAATCGCACGCTACCTTAAAAGTGTATACTCGAAAAAAGGTGATCCACTGACGATGCGGCCGTACTTATGAAATAGTAATAATAATAATTATTATTGTACTTTATTCAACGTTAAAACACAAAAAACCTTCTACCTTTGAGGTTTCAGTTCATGGGATTTGTTTGATCGCATACTAGCACTCAGGAGATGATCACTTCTCATATGGAATTAATCCCGGCTTTCGAATGCGTATACGACCCTAAAGAAATTCTCATGATTTCACTTAGCCTCCCTCTTTTTCACGATTTGGTCACATCCCACAATTCGAGTATAAGCACCCTGGGAGAGTTAAAGTCCCAAATATTTCAAGAATAGGGTTTCAGTAGACTTCAGGAAGAAACGTCAAATTTCTCTCATGATCTAGGTACTCTTTGAAATTCAAGAATAGGGGCACTGATGTAATTCCCCTTTCCTAGTGATTCGGACCCGTATTCTTAACGAGGTAATGTTGGTTGGAGTTGGAATACTGGTTTCGCGTATTCCGTTGTACAATACATCGATAGTTTCTATGTCGTTGAGTGCATGGGAGCTAATATTGAATGGATTTTTTTAGTTTGTATGATTCAATTTCGAATAATTTTACATAGATTATTATATTATGATGAAAGATGTAATAATTGTTATGTATAAAAATGAAAAAACAGGATTATCCTCGAGGGGCCATAATCCTCCTTCGCGAGCAGCCACTGGGAATGAGTTTCGAAATCTATTATCCAGTGAAGAACCAACAGAGGCAACCGAAGAGCCAAAGAGCCAAAGAGACCCCTTTCGCTTTATCTCACTTATTATTTTCCTATATTTTTGTACGGTCTCAAAACCGTCACGGAACTGTTTGGAGCAATTTCGTGCGCAGGCGTGAACACTACCCGGTTTTGTATTCGTACCAAAGTTAACATACTAATCAGTTGCACGGCATGCTGACCAGGCGGCGGCGTGTGTTATGGATATGTCAAAGTTCCGACGAGAAGTGATCCAACTGTTCGATATTAGTGAACCTTGACCGTGCCAAGGGAGGCATAGGTTGGAACGGTTTTTCAACGCATTCAAGATCCGAACATCCCGAAACTAAGCTCACTTTTACATTTTGAACTTGTCATTTCGTGATCTACAAACATAACGCTGACAGTATTTGATCAATAAACTATGATACTATAATGACAAGTATAAGTAGTTTTGGTTCCAAGACTTTGCATACAACTATCAATTACTATTTATCTATAAAATATAAACCTCGAAATCTATCATTTTACCGGTAAATAAACAAAACCCCTTCTCTTCCTCTCAGTCATTTGCGTCAAAATTCAATGCAGACGTTATATTGTGATGTGTTATAAAACAGATACAGTCGACTCTCTTGCAACTTATTCATTCTGAGCACTAACCTGTTTAAAAGCAGCTGGCAACAGCTCGACTACTTTCTTCAATAAAGTCAATGTAGGTTTATCGGCACACAAAACCACCAGCTCAACATTGTTGTCACCTTTCAACAAAAGTCCTTTGGCTAAATGTCCCACTCGCATTACTCCGCGCAACATTCGTGATGCATCTTGTTCCTTTTGGAAGGAGAACCTGGAGAAGAATACCGTTACGTGAAAATTATCACCAATGAACCATCAATCGGTGACTTACAATTGATTGTCACGCCCGTCCTCTTTCTGCGGCGGCTCTTGAGGTTTCTCTTTGGGTGGTTCTGCAGCGTCATTTGGTTTTGCTTCGGCCAATTGATCAGATACCTAGAATAAACGATTTCCTCATGATGGGCACTTTTTTTTGATAGATCGAAACTAAATGAAAAAAAGTTGGCTTTGAGTTATGAAATTTTATGTTTGAAAGTTCGCCATTATTCACACGCTTCTTTTTGAAGATCGAATATTATGCTTTATTAAATTGGGCTGTAACGTAAAAAGACTCATTTGTGATATTTGATCGGTAATGTAAGTACCAAACGTTTTGAAAAATAATCTGAAATGCCACATCTGCCGCTATTACAATTTTTGAATACCGGTACCACATTTGGCGATATAATTTTTGTTTGTTTGAAGAAGAAAACAACATGAACTATTTTGAACTTGTTTTTTGCATCGGAATTTGAACCAATAATCTTGCTGAAACCTCACTTTTTACTAGCTACAAATAATGTGTTAAATACAGTTATCGCAGTTTAATTTGACACATATTATATCTGTTAAATAGGCAATTACCACATGGGGAATATGGTTATTTACCCTAGAACAAGGCCTAGAAGTACTTGGAAGATGGCAATGGCACTGACACCTACTAGTTTTAATTTGACTTGGCATTTGTGTGCATAAGAAAATGTCTCAAACCACCATACACTCATAACGGTATGTTCTTCGATCGTCAGGATGTCGTTTTTTTAGCGAATGATGTAGGTTGGTGAACGTTGACATGACAACGCTCGAAGCACAGCAGGCAGATGTCAAGTCGTATAAATCTATACCCATCACTTTCTACCATCACTCAAAAGAATTATGATGGTTTTAGTCACAAAAAGCAAGATCTGGCAACAATGACTATCACGAAACAAGAAACCATGGTAAACTCTTGTTTCGATAACTGTTTGACCTGACCCTGTATACCAATTCCGAAGGCAGAATCGAGTTCGACGGGAAAAGTTACATAAGAACAAGTTTTCTGATATTTTAGATACGGGGGGGGGGGTAGCTTAAAATGCAACATTATCAGTTTAGCCCTGTATCTTAAAAACTAAAAGGGCTATGAAAATGTTGTTAACGGCATCATTAGTTTCACGATACCCCGTAAAAGTACCCAGAATGGGACACCCTGACAAGCTTCTAAAAATTGACATAGCGTCAAAATTTCGTCGTCCTTCAGAATAAAACAAAAAATGGAGCTTAACTAAATTTGGTTCATAAAAATTGTAATTCAACAGTTAAAAAATAAATAGATGTATAACTCGAAACTGAAGAGGAGTTGAAAAAATTGCATAGAAAAAGTAATGTTGATTTTATTTAGTAGAATATAAATTTGATGCTCCTATTGCCGGATAAAACTGTATAACCCTGTACAAAATTTGAATTTCTTTTTGTGAAAGCGGATGTCGCAAACAGGCTAAAATCTTAAATTAAACAAATGTACAGAAAATTGGGCTACAGAATAATTCAACGACTGAATAGATTCTGCGAAAAATCCCGCCATTGCTTTTTGCCTTTAGTCCAAACATAACTCAGCCATTAATAAGGCAGGTTTGTCCCACATAATAAAGGCAAATAATGATACTGTCGAATTTATTACCTGTTTCATAGCGCGTTCAGTATTCGATACAATCTTTTGCACGACTTGCAATTCTTCTTCTTTGGGATAAATATCGGCATGTTTAGCCATCACGTGTCTGTCATCGCTGGATTCTGCACGTCTGGGACCAGGGCCTCCGGGGAAGAACTGAAATAAAAGAGCAGTTCGGCTGAAATTTCTTCATTGGACGTTTTTATGGGATTTGGGATATAATTGACAATGTCACATCTTGCTTCACTCCAATAAAGTATGATTACTTCATCGGAGGCGACAAGACGTATTACTTTTTGCACGTCACTGTATCAATAAGCCAATGATGAACTTATCATTTTGTGATATGCAAGATTTTTGCTACAATAATAGACAATGGGGTCGTTGCACTATATCAAAATTAAAGCTGATTTCGTGCAAAATACACAGGGTGATTTTCAAGTTCGTTTTAAGAAACATTTTCAGATAAAATCATGTCCGCGACTCCTTCGATTCCAAAATACAGGAAGTTTGAAAAAAAATGCCTTTTTTATAAAAACTTTCCTACCATTTCAATATTATAGGTATTTTCACAAAATTTGGTAAACTTCGGTCCTGGATTTTTTACGACGGATTTTGAGGGCCTCTTATGTTCCTAATCGTTATAATCGTATATTTGTTTTCAAGTAGGTACCTACTTTACTAGGTTTTGATTTTTCGGGAGGATTGTACAATTCAATCTTGACCAATTAAAAGACAGTCACCTTCTTCGTCCACTGGCCAGTTGAATCATTTATCTTGGACGAGATTTGTTCCCATGCATCTTTCTTTTTAATTTTGTTCTGAAGCATCTCATAAAAGTTCTTTTTTTCGAAAACTGTCAATCCCGCTGTCAATCGTTCAATCATGGTTTCTTGGGTCCATTTTATTAAAAATCAAATCGGATACGAAACACTGGAGACAACCTATTCACTGCACTGTGAATGAGCAATAAACCAATTAACTGACGCTAGAAAATTCAACTTCCAATCTGTCCGTCCCCGTTTCTCCATCTTGCTCAATGCAGCGATCGATATCGCCAAAAGAACCACAACTGGACAGTGTTTGGGACGAGGTTCGCGACGGCGTTCGGTTCGCCGCTTTGTTGCAAGTGGAAACGCACCTTTAGAATATCTCGGGAAATAAAGCGATTGGGATTCTGAAAATTTGTAGGGAGATTTCCGAAGATGCTCTTTAAATGAAATAATAGTGACGATGCGCGACCTCAGGTTATACCGGAAGTAGGTGTCAATTTGCTTGTTTCAAATGGAACACCCTATATATTATTACATTTTTCGATTCTACGTAAAATTCTAGGTAGATTTGATGCATGATGTCCTATACCTAAGTATAAGTGTCAACGTCACTATTATCACATTTCCGAAAATCTCCCTACAAATTTTCCAACTAAAGTAAACCAAACTAACCCAATCGCTTTATTTCCCGAAATATTCTGATAGGAGACTCACTTTGGCGAACCCTGTATACAGTGTTAAAAGGAAAGTATCAACTTGAAAGCACCCTGTATAACTGTGGGTTTGTTGATAGAATGAGTCATATGAATTGACCAAAATAATGCCCATAATTTAAACTAGGCCACTTTGAAATAAATGGCGCCATCAGTCGAACCCCATCGCCGCCGATACGTCACAGAGAGAAAACGCTGATACGCTTGCGTCTGCCATGAACGTGGGCTGCATGAAACAGCGTTGCAAGATGTACGATTAATGGTATTTTTACAATAATTTCTAGCACTAGCTCAATATGATGAACGATAGATAATCGATACATTTTGGATTACTTCAAAATTGTATATAAATAATGTGATTCAATGCAATGCTAAGAAATACACCTGGCATTCTAGCCCGGGACACTTAAAAATACAAGAAAAAGCAGACCAGACCGGGAAGAGGAAAGTTTATCGAAATCGCCAAAATAAAACAGGTTGATCTGCATGCTTTACGCTCGACATCGAAAAGCAACTCGGCAACGGTGAGTTCTGTAAACTGTTCGATTTAGGAATGAACCGTGCCGCTATCGTTCTCCGAATTATGAACTTAAAAATCGATAAAAAAATACTTCGTCTAATATTCTTGATTATATTTTCAGAATATGCAATAGAAAAAAATACGTGCAAACGGCGCGCCGACGATTCGTAATCATTCAAAGGGTTTGAAAGGCTGCTTCGCGAACATCGACGCTAGCTTATGCCCTTAAAAATCGATAAAAAAACACGGGTCTAATACTTTTGATCATATTTTCAGAATATGCAATCAAAAAACTCGTGCGACGACCCCATTCTCTAATAATCTATTAAAATATAGTAAATGGGACTTTAAAAAACATGAAACAAATGGAGTCATTTTAGATCAGATAAGTATTTTGAAGTATTAAGAACAATATTTGAACTTACCGGTGGACCACCTGGGAAGGGTCTTCCTCTTGGGAATGGTCCTCCACCGCGACTGACCATTTCCATATATTCTTCGTAGCGACGACGATCTTCCCAATACATTGATTCTAAAACAGAATATGAGTTTAATTTTATGTTTGGGTGATTTTTTACACTGATTAAATTCACACTTTCTTTTGTAAAAATTGGATACAAATAGAAAATAGTGTGCGGAATTTTGGGCTACAGAAAGGTCTATAGAAGACTAGTCTGCGAAAAAGACCGACAATAATGTATGCCTAAAGTCCAAACAGAACTCAGCCATAAAAGTGGCAGGTTTGTCCCACATTAAATAGGCAATCTTTAACTACTAAAAATACATACCTTCATCTTCCATATTAAATCCGTGACGTCTTGCCCAGAATTCTTCACGCATTGCCTGTGGAAAATAACGTTTTTCAAGACAACTATTTCAATTTATATGCGAAAATATCTGAACTAGCAAAATCCTCCATGCTTTAATCTTCAAGAATGGAAGAGTGAAGAAGTTCATATTTATCTGCGACAATCTAAAATTCTCAGAGAACTTTGATCAGTTCAACGAAAGGAACGATTGTCGATTAAGTAACTGATTTTATTCTTCATTGCCGAAGTTATTACTATAAACTTGTACATCTTTCTACACAATATGAAAAAAAGACACAACATTTTTCGTCAGAATACGCTTTGTCAATGAATTTTTTTTTTTAAAACGGACAATAATAAGCATAAAAAAAATCGTATCAGGATGATCCTTCAAATTTAAAGAAACTCTGCAGCGGATGAACATCATTACAACTTATTTATTTTTGATTGTGATTTAAAATATGTAATTACTTCAAATCTGTTTTTTGTATAGCTTTTTTATACTAAATAAACATTATTATTATTATTAACATCATCAAATTTTGATCAGTCTGTGACTTATTTTACATTTAAGATGAAGGTGCCCGTATAATCAAAAAACGATGTTTGATGCATTAATCAAGAGAATAGGTTTGTTCCAACCTGACCGAAAACTTCACTTGAAAAGATCATCGTCATGCGAACTAAAAAAAATTGTTAAGCGTTCAACCTAACCTGGAACCGTTCGGTACACGACTGCACTAAAAGTTGGAGTCGCTTCGGATGACATGCGCCTTCTAGGTAGCACCACCTTATTAGTTTATTTATGTATGTTTTGGCTGGTTATGATTATTTACTATGGAGTAGTATGGAATGACTGTTCCGGAACGACACCAAGATATGTTGGAATTCGGAACAAACATAAATTCGTTCAAACAAGAATATGAAGAGACCGACTTGACTTGATGTTCACATTAAAAGTATATTGTGAAATATATAAAATGGATCATAGCGTCTAAAAAAACATCATTTTTTATTTACTCCATTGATCTGCTCGCTTTAAATAATATATTTCCATGCAGTTTAAAACCATATTATTATAAAACTTAAGTGTATTTACCAAAAAAAGACAGTAAACCAAAACAAGGATCACTACGTGAACAGTCAGCGCCAAACGATTGGCCCGAACCAGTCAGCTCAAAAATCACTAGAGTGCAATGTGCGTCTCAAACTCACTGTCTTTATTCGATAAATACACTTCAAATAAAATATCCTATCTTGTTGCACCCCCTTCACAATAATCGACAAACTTGAAAAACTTCTATACTTACAGCTCTGCGCAGTTTTTCTTCTTGAATTTTTCGCTGTCTGAGCGATGGTTTCACATCCACAACAAGGTCGGGATTGACCTTTTTCTTGTATTGAAGTCTATGTCTTCTGCCCTTCATGTGCATTTCTTTTGCGTTGGGGTCGTTAAAACGACACTCGCACAATTTGCAGTTGAAACTCATGACCTATGATGGATTTTTGTGAGGTTTCTAGTTACAACCTCAGTTATTGGATCTACGAATGCTCATTTGGAAAATAATAGATTTACATGAAAAAAATGAGAAAAGCTACTAGTTGAAATATTGACAGTTGAGCATTCATATTGGAAACAAAAATTTCAACTGCAAAACTACCTTTCCATCGTCGCTCTTGATTTCTTCAATATAATCCTGACCAACCGGTTGAATATCCGGTTCCACGACGTCGTCTAAATCTTCCTCTTTCATATCCCCATTACTACCCTATAATAAATTTGGTTAAATTGACAAAATGCGACAAATCTGAAATTGATTAAATTATTGAACTTGTTACAAAGAAAATGCAACACCGGATCAGATAAAAAAATAAACACGAATGAATCGACTACTAGAGTCCTATCACTTTAAGAATAATAATTATAGAGTCCCAAGTTTATACGCACAGCCAAACCAGTTTTATTTTAAAACGGTTTAATGCAAATCCGGATAAGGGAAGTGAGTTGTGACCCTCTCCGAGAATTTCCCGACGATTTTTGACGGGTTGACGAAAATCGTGTTTTCCAAAACTCGGACGCCACCCTCTGTATTAACGTCGTAGAGGGCCACAGTGGCTCTGGGTTAGCTTTTATACAGTGGAGAAAGTCCAAGCGTTCGTGATCTTCGAAATTTCGCAAATTCTGCTCTGAAATGGACTTCTGAACTTTTTGAATGAAACACGGGTGTTGGTCGAAACCGAAACAGTAAATCAATCAATCTATTGTCCCAACATATTATGACATGTGAGTGGTTCCAAACCAGAAATTGAGAAATTGAGATCAAGTAGGGAGTTTTTGAATCTCGTATTTAACCAGTTATTATCGTTGCCGGTTATTCTCAGCATGCGCTGAGGTCTGGATCAACGATCTAATAACTATAGATGAAACATAGCGAGATAAACATGAGGACAACATCGAACTGTGCACTCGGGTGCAGAGATTCTCCCACCACGTTGTTTGCCAAACTTACTCTATTGAAAGTATTACTTCGCAGCAAAAAGATCAAAACATTGTTTGGAATCATTTTTCAAACCATTTTATGTATGAATTTAATCAAATATAAGTTGATGGTAACCTTTTTGTTAAAATTGAAACATCTCTTCAAGATTTGTTTAGGTATTTAGGATTTAGAAAAACCATTATTCTCTTCTGAAAATTAAAAAAGCTGAAGTACGGCAACACACCAAAATTTGATTTTGTCAACACGTTTCATTCACATTTCGTCTTATTGGCATCTCTTGTTTTTTGAGTGGGGTTTGGTGTTGATTTTGTGAATGTTTATTGTGTTTTTATTCTGGTTTAGTTAACAGTGCTTCATTATTCACTTATATGGTATATTGAGATGACTCGCAAGTGTCAAGCTTGCAGTAAATAAGAATTTAAGAATTCTGTAAAATAGTTACGCCACTGGCAGCCTCGCGTGTAGTAACCGAAGCACATTCTAGTGAGGTGCAAACGTATTCGCACTCAGTGGCCCCACTCAACTCCCCCACACGTCTCTTCTATGTTCGATGTTGTCTACACAATTTTTCACATTTTATGAATGAAATCTATAGTTATTAGATCATTGGTCTGAATATAGCCGATAACGTATTACGTTATCTACGGAACCTCAACGTTCACTTAATAACCGTCGGTTATTTTACTGATATACTGTATTATTTTATTGAAACATACAAAGTACAATTTAAATTGTGAAAAATGAATACAGTTGCTCTGGAATTGTGATATTCTTGTCTTTTTATCAAATTTTCAAAAGAAATTGATCCTATGTTTTACAGCTTGGCAACAGTGTAATTGATGTGATCTGTCTATCATTCCAGGAGTTACATTTGATTTCACTTCGTAGTGGAAGTGTCTGATTTCCGCTTGCCAAACAGGAATCATATACTACCATTGACATTGAATTTGGCGTAAAGTGGCTTTCAACAAAAATTCGGTGTAAATGGTAGCACATGATTCCCGTTTGCCAAGCGGAAATCTGTCACTTCAGAAATTGAATGTGAACCATACATTTGGCAGATTGGTCCAATTTGGACCAAAACATCTTCCATATTTCATATTTCGTGCTGCTCTGTTAGGAATTTGACAAAAATATCAAAAATCCAAACATGAAAAACTAAATACACAACAAATCATATTACGATGATGATAGATGACAGTGATGACACATACGTCAAACGTTAAATACGAGTTCTAAAATCTCTTTTTTGATACCTCTCCGTTATTTATGTTTGCTTTTCTGCGTATGTTCAGTATAGCGGGAAACGTTTATAACGTTGAAATTCAGAAGGGGTTAAAAAAAATGATACGGGAAACACCGACGCGACGGGCTCAGTTTACGGACTGACAGGGTAAGAAGAGAAACGGAAAATGTGAAAGAAAACTAATTTAGACTTCATCTGTCTGATTCACGAGCTGCACAGATTTTGCATAAGAAATATTGTATTTAAACGCCGTCAAATCTTGAACGCGTTTAAGTATGAACGGAGAATACGGGTCTGAAAAACATCGATTAATTTTTCGGGCAGAAATTAACCAGCGGATTATGGGGTCTTCAGACAAATAATTGAACGAGTTACGAAAAAAATTCAATTATTCGATAAAAACCGGAAAAATGAATCAGAAAATTCTGTGACTGCGTTATAGGGTATAATCACTTCCCTTATCCGGATTTTATGACGTAATTTGTTCAAAACTTTTTCGGTCAGCTGATGACTTATTAAGTATCAACATTGTCTATGCGAACCTAGCTCATTCTTGTTTTTCGTGATTTTTTTTTCGGTTATATTATTTTGTTGATAGTTGGGTAATAAAACATGATTTGGATGGATGCATTTTAAAAATTGAATCAGTTATGGACATACAATGCGTGCCTAATTTCAATTTGTGAAATCAGATTTTACTTGCAAAGGGCAAAAATCGGTTTCGAGTCGGGTAAAACCCATTTTTTAATCACAAGCACACTCATGAGAAAGAAAACAAAAACACTATGATAAAAATGAAAAATAAGAAATCCTTCCGCGAAGTGTTTGAACAGGTATCGATCGCAACGAGGCCACGCCTTAACACGTGGCTATCCCATTCTTGATGTTATAGAACTACTTTATTTGTAACCTTGTGAAGTGATCGATTTAACCTCCAAAGGTTGAATTAAAAAGTTTCAATACTCGCTCCGTTGAAAAAATATTTATTTGAAGTCAAATCAAGACCAAGCTAACCTGTATTTTGCGACTCGATTAAACAAACTTTTGAAGTAGACTTTCTTAGTCTCGTGGCCAAAATTATTATTGTCCAGGAATCTTTCGATTGTTAATATTTCATTAATAACAACTTGAAAGCTCTTATCAAGAAAAAAAAACGATTTAGTCACTGATAAACAGAATTTTAAATATCTATATTTCTAAAAAAAATCTTCCAGAACAAAAGTTCTCAGAATTAGACAACGACTCTAGATAACTGAATCAATAATCGAAAAACAAGATTTTCTGGATATTTACTACAGTACTCTGAAAAGCCGAGCCATTCAAGTGCTGCCATTTTCTTGGAAATACCGAAAAATATTAATTCCGGGTTCACCGTGGCATATATATATAATAATTAATCAACAATAATTAACTGGACATGTCCATGAGGTACGCTTAAAACGTACCATCATGGAATAAAGATTAATAGATCATACCATAAACCTTGATCACTTTCTATAATTTGGGTACCAACATAAACCACCCATAGATATAAAAAATGACGATAGTGTTGCATTTTCCATGTAGATAAGTAAACAAAGTCTCGATTTTGAAATCTTTGCAAATCAATCGCAGCATAATAAACAAAATCTATTAGACAACAAAATCGATTTAATATCAATTTCCGATTTGTCAATACAGTAAAGGGGGTGTCAACCAAAAAAAGTTTTAAAGAACCTCTACACTAACATAGTCAAACCAAAAATACCGCACCAATGTGTTTTTTTGGTCTACACCTCCTTAATACAAAATACAGATAATCAAAGAGAAAATTAACATCAATATGGAGGTTTAAAATGTTTAGAAATTGTCAATTAACACATACAAATATATGGTGAGATATTCCTTATGATAAATAAATTTGACTAACCTGGCTCAGATTCATTCCTAGTCCGCCTGATTGCACAAAATTGATTTTTGGAGCGGTGGCGATTGATTTTTTAGCGCCTCCAATTACTTCCGGCTCTTGTGGTGGAATTGGTTTGCCCAATTTGGTGTGCAATAGAACGACCTGTAAAAATGTTATTTTGAGAGTGCTATCTATGTACTGGTTGAAGAATATAATTTTATACTGTTGGGAAACAATGTACAGAGATTAGGGCTACAGAACAATTCATGGTGAAGAGTTGATCTGCGAAAAAATCTGACAATAATTTATGCCTAAAGTCCAAACAGAACTCAGCCACTGAGTTAGCTGGTTTGTCCCACATAAAATAGGCAAAAAAATGGTCAGCTGCATAGGATAAGTGACAAAAGTTTTCAGCTGGCCATGTTAATGTCTGACAACTTTTGCCACCTATCCTAGCTGTCAATTTTTGTTTCAATTCACACCTCATAACGAAACTATACAGATTTTCAGCGCCAGCTGACAATTTTTATGTTATTTCCATAATGACACGGCCAAAAGTGATGGTACCTCCTGGACTATAGTACATAATGGGGATTTTGGATGGATGAATTTCAACTGTTGAGGACTACTTTGCCATTTTTAACAAGGTTTTATAGTCGTTTTACAAAAATAAAAAGTTGGAGGTACACATCTGTTTTGTGGTTCGAAGTTTACGTCATGTTGGGAATATTTTGCGATGAGAACGGTCACTCGAGAACTTCATGCTACCCTTTCAAAGTTCAAGCATTGAAAGATCAAGACTAACAACCTAGAGTAGGATTTTGTCAATGGATGTACACAAAGTATCATCAGGACCGTTTCTTTTTGGATAAAGTTTTGTTTACGGACAAAGCAGGATTTACGCGCCAAGGTGTTATTAATATTCATCATGTATGGGCCGATGAAAATACCCATCAAATTTTAATATAATAATATCATTCGAATGTCCATCATGACTTTGTTGACAGTAGGGAATCCGATCAGTTCAATTTATTACTATATTTCCACACATTTGGGCCGGTCTCTCATGAATAACATTTCTGATGTTGGGTTTCATACCCTCTATAGTTCTTGGATTGTTATCATAAACCTTCGACTTCATGTATCCCCACAGGAAGAGGTCGCATGGGATCAAACAAAAAGATTGTGCGGGAAAATTTCCTGAACCACGTCCTCATGTAACATCATTACCGTTGATATAATTTTTTTATATTCATGACGTCAAATGTCCCATGCTGTTTTGTAATGACCTATCCTACAAAACGGCCGAATAAGAATGCCATCCACTTTTACAGTGTTGCATAAGTTCCATTCAAAATCCTAAAGCACTAAATGGATCACCCTTTATAAGCGCTATCCGTCTAAGTGATTCGATAATTTGACCATCAGTTACTGACTTTGTCTCTTTTTGTTTCGAGTTAATAAGAACAGACAAAACATGATCGGGTTGATCGAATTACCAATTCCGTAAGCGCCAGACATTAGGTGTGTTTGTTATGCTCCACTAGTGCACACTTTTCTACACTTCAACACTCAGGGTGGCCTTGTTTGTGGAATGTTTGTCAGTTTTTTAGGATAGAATATCTTCACCAAACTAGTTAAGATATTCTATCCTAAAAAACAGACAAACATTTCACAAACAAAGCCACACTGAGTGTTGTGGTGTAGAAAAGTTTGCACTAGTGGAGCATAACAAACATACCTTTAAAGGGGAGGGTCATTTGTCAAACTGACGGACTGACAGCGGCTTGAGCGACGTTGTCACATGTAGTTTATTGTAAATACTAATTTTGAGTTTTTGATGAAAAAATCAAATACCTTCATACAGTTTGTCCCGGATCGACGCATGAATAGGTGAAAAAGAAAAAAAAAATTGAGCGAAAGTTTCATCTTCGTGTGTTCAGCCCTGCTTAGATAGAAACTAATTTGTGTCATAATTTCGGTTTTCAAAAATCAAGCATGTCTTGGAAATTCACCTAGTAGCTATTTTTCTTACCAGTAAAATGCTTCTTCTGTCGAAGATACGACAAAATGTTATTGAAGAAAGTTTTTTAGAATGAAGAAACTGAATGAGAATGCAAAATTTCAAAACCCTCCGCCTACTTTGATATTTTGTATTTTTTTATTCCATGTTTTCAAAATAGCATGAAAATGAATTTAATCCTAATATTTCAAATTTGTTTGTTTTTTTTTTTTATTTCAAAATTCGTTTTTAATTGGCAAAATTGCGTAATTCATCATTTAAAGAGTTTTTGGTGATGTGATAAACTTTTCTGATATCGTCAAAAAATCAAAGTCGGCGGAGGGTTTTGAGATTATGCATTCTAATTCAGTTTTTTTAATCTGAAAAACTTTGTTCAAAAACATTTTGTCGTATCTCCTACAGAAGAAGCATTTAACTAGGAAAAAAAGCTTCTAGGTGAATTTCCAAGACATGCTTGATTTTCCAAAACTAAAATTATGACACAAATTAGTTTCTAGCCAAGCAGGGCTGAACCGCAAAAGATGAGATTCCAATTCAAATTTGTTTTGTCTTTTTCACCAATTCATGCGTCGATCCAGGGACAGTATTAAAAATATTAAATAATATAAAAAAATAGTAGAAATAACGATGCTATTTTAACTTTATGTAGCTTACCTTCTGATGTTTAGCTCCCCGAATATGTGCGGCATACGCATCATTTCCAGTACATGTCACATCGCACAACTGACAACGCAGCGAATTTCCAGATCTGTTTGCATTTGTTGTGGCAACACTGGCCGCCATCTTGGTAGCTGCTTCGCGCTTCTTATGTTTTTGCCCTTCCAAATGTTCCCGATAGGTTTGTGGGCCGGCACAACTGAAACAAGATGGAAAATAAGTATGTTGCCAAATGCTTTTCAACTTCTTAGCTCTTATAATGAAGAGATGATAGTGATGATACCCACCTTATCTTACACACATCACAATAATGCAATTGTTGTGGTTTAGGCGGCGCCTTTGGACGTTGTCCTTTGGGACCGGCGCCCCTTTTGAAGCCTTGCCATCCAGTTTTCTGGACAGCAGCCACACCCGCAGCCTGGGAAGCGACGACATTTTGAGCCGCCACTCCGCCCTGCTGCTGCTGGGCTACATACATTGTTGCGGCCGAATAAAGGGCCGCGTCGTACCCGGAATACGTCCCGCTGTTTGCTGTAATGAAACAACAAAGGTGATTATTTTTACAAACAAAAAACAGCGGAAAGAAATGTTGTGCTGGAAAGTTTTTCGTCAGACCTGTTGTTAACATCATGGCTCTTCAAGAGTAGCAAATACTAATAGAACATCATGTGAGAAACTAGACATCGGAAATATTCAGGTCGATTGACAAATACTTACGTTTTGCCTGGGTGGTAGGTTGTGCGGCTATCGTTGTTTGAGAAGCGGGCTGAGCGTATGTCGCCTGATACACAGTAGCGTTCGGTTGATAAGCTGCCGCGTATTGAGCTGGCTTGGCTGCGTTCTGAATAAATGATTGGAACTTAAACGAAATATAAGAGCACAAATCAATACAACTGAGGAAACATAGCGACGAAAGAGCTTGTAAGAACCCAAATAATCAATATGATAATATATTTAAACATACTAAAATTAATATCAGGTCCTGTTGATCTTGCAAGGTGTCTGATCACACTTAGTATTGTGGACTAAATGTGTAATTCTCCTTGCCTATATCGGAAATCAATAATATTTTTATTGTAGATGATAAATTTCGAATCATAGTTTTCCTTACTTTTGAGAATTGGACAATAATGTGTCGTGACATTGACGTTATAGAAAGGATCTACGACTAAGCTGCACGAGTCAAGATAATTATGAACAAACACACGATTACTTTTCAAAAAAAAACAAACTAGTATCGTAGATCGAGGCAAAAGCCCTATACGGGGTGAAAGTCCTTTTTTTGTATAGCGCAGGTTAAAAAAAGCAACCGTAGGTCTTTACGGCAGTTTGCATAACTCTTTCAACCGATGAGGTTTTGCGACAACTGTTGGACGAATCCCGTGGAATACAACTGCAAAAATGAGGCGAGTTCAAAAATTATCTTTTTATTGTTATTTTTCGAGTCAACTGTTGTCGTTTGTTCTTTGATAATTGACGATTTAAGTTGTCAGAGACTAGGGCAAGAGTCTGACCTTTTTTACAAGACTTTTACCCCATATCATGGGGCAGAAGTCCAATCTGCACACAAAAATTAAACTCAAGAGATAATAAATTTGTATTTTTATATTTTCATTTTAACCCATAAAATTGAGTGATAATATAAATTGATTTAAATGCATGAAACGATCATTTGAATTTCTCAAAATGGCGGTCATTTTAGCGGTTATCTGATAGGTTCGGGCTATTGGCGATTCAAAGAGTCAGCCGAGCGGCCTCTGGCGTTTTGCGCTCGAACTTTCGAGAGCGTGATAAACATCAGCTGTCTCCATGCTGTTTCTATTGGGATCGTGATAACTTGAAGATATATTCCCGATTTTGTCATTATTTATGAAAAGATTCTAATAAACCACGTCGGTATATGATCATAGTGTGCTAATTGAATGGTATTTTTCGGGTTTTGTTGTTATTGTTCGAATCATAAACTCATCGGCATCAGTTTAAAGGATGTAGATATCAAAAAGCCTCGCAAGTGTAGTGGCTTTTAACCAACAAAATAGACGATTATAGTGCATAGATCAAAGTAATCCACTTTTATTAAATGTATATCTTTAATTGATTGAAAGATCTCACCGATATTGGTGATGAAAATCATCATTAACAATGGAAGATCATACGTATGCTCGCCGATATCCGAAGAAAGTTCGTAATAGGCATAATTGTCGCGTACCTCACTGCAATGAGAAGACAATCATCTGCATAATTTTTCAAAGGACCCACGTCGTGAAAAAACTTGATCGAATCCCGACACACACTAAATTTTCCACAGCTAATCCTCCTTCACGGAAAGGCCGGTCAAATCCATTCAGAGCGTCCACTAAATGTTCCAGTTCATTAAAGGCACCATTTCTCAATTGACAACACTCTGCCGATACGAAACACTCGACTGATACGAACAACAAATATAAATTCACGCGCGAAAACCTAATACCGGTCTATGAGTAAAATGCAGTTGTCACGCTCTCGAAAGTTCTCGCGCGTTCCGCTGTAGCGCTGCTTGAGCTGTTTGAATCGCCAATTGCCTCGATCTACGCTACATAGTTTTATTGAAAACGATCAACCATCATGTTGATTTTTTGTCACAAAAGCAGTTAAAGGAATGAAAATTTGTATTGAACGAAACAAAGTTACGAACTATGACAACACGGCGCGAGATGGAACATAAAAACCGGGCAACCCGCGACGATATTGTTTACAACCGCTACAATTAGTTTATTTTTCTTTCCGAGGATTTACCCAGCTTTGTTTTCTATTTCGAATTGTGCTATGTAGTCTATTAATGTGTAGTGTGGTTTAGCATTGATTGTTGTGACCCAAACACAAAGATAGATAAGGCCAGTTTTAGTTTTCTTACCGGTGAAATGACAAAATGTCCGCCTGGTTTTCTTTTCTGGCCACTCACTACAGACTTTTTTTTTATCAATAAGACACTGAATAGCGCAATTTGGAATAGAAACTAAAAATGTAATATTATGGGTGTTTGGGATTGGTGATTTAGAAGATCAGCAGTCGAATTAATTTATTTTTCCGGGTATTTCTTTATAATGCTCTAGAACATTCGAGGGACATGGCAACGTCACTGAAAAAAGAGTTAATATTTACATGAGATGTTAGGGTTGATGATATTTGTTTTGTCACTTATCTTTTGAATTCAAGTCTATGATTTTACCGGTGAGTAAACAAAACAAAACCATTCCCCGGCCTCTCGTGATTGGACATACAGGGTGTCCCGAAAAATGTGGGAAATCTCTCGGTGGCCTTGATACTCATTTACCTCATTTAGTTTACCAGGGGCAGATTAGTTTCTACATTTTATTGCTTAAATTCTTAACAACCTGTATGATAAGGACTTGAAAAAAAATTTGGATAGCTTGTTCCTTGAAATACAAAAAAGGTACTTTTGTTCATTATCGATAAAATGAACCGTTTTGGAAAAAAAAACATATTTTTATTGAAAAATACATCGAATATAGCCATGATGCAGTGGTGTCCTTGACGAAAGTTGTTGAAAACATTCAAACCTATGTTTTCCTTGAAATGTTCATGAAAATTAATCTTAAAATCGAAGTAAGATTCAAGGAAAATATAGGTTTACATTTTTTTTTTGAATAATTTCGTCAATGACACTCACCACTTCATCATGACTTTTCTCGAGGTTTTTTTCAATGAAAATATTTTCTTTTTCCAGAACGGTTCATTTTATCGATAATGAACAGGAGCACTTTTTTTTTGTAGTTCAAGGTTCAAGCTATCCAATTTTTTTTTAAAGTCTTATCATACATGCTGTTAAAAATTTGAGCAATAAGGTAAACAAAATAGGGTAGATGCATTGATTTTAAATCAATGGGTAGATGTGTTTTAAGGACACTATTTTAACAGGTCCGTAGTAGTGATCATCATATTAAATGTTCATTGAATTATATTCAGTAGTTTCAAAGTTATTTGCGAAAGAAAATTTCAATCGGCGCCCTTTAGAGGGCCATATCTCTGTAGGAAGGGTCTCTAGGGAAAATAATTATAGGAACTTATCATATTTTCTCATGTTCTACCTGTAGTCGAGAGATTTTCCTCATTTTCCGGGCCACCCTGTATAGTTATTTTCCCAACAAGTGCGCAGTGATGCGTTCCCACACGCAGAAGATTTGGACGAACGACGCGGAGTGGAAACGGGACGTTATCATGTTTTAGCTCGTGAAAAACCTAAGCAACGATGAGCACAGTTGAGGCGATTAATCTGACATAGTTAACGGAAGCCAGTCTGCATTAAGTCGTTGTTTTCCCATCGCGATCGGTTGCAAAATCACGAATCCGCGAATATTGTTTTTTTTCACAAAATAGAATCATGTCTCTTACTTTGAAATTTGACTGGAAAATTAAAAGTGACAAAAACATTTTTGTACATTATCTACAATTTGGTTGGTACGGAGACAAACTTTAAAACAACTGGTAGGTATTAGAGATGACATTTGAGTGCGGGAAAATTTTACTTTGGTGACTTTGCGCGCGCAAATGATTGTGCAAAGAGGTTACATTACGCACGAGCGAAGAAAAAATAATAATTATTGATAAAGCGAATAGATTTTCTTCGGCTAAATTTTATAGTCTGTGGATATAAGAATAGGAGAACATCAGTCCTCCACCATCCATAGATCCTCGAAATAGTCGAGTTAGCTGAACCGTTCGACAATAGTTATTTTCCTAACAAGTTCGCAAAGTGATGCTTTCCCGCACGCAAAAGCAGTTAGACGAACGACGCGAAGCGGAGTTCGGATATGCTTCAAGGGCGGGAAAGACACTTTGCGAACTTGTTAGGAACAATATTTTTTCTACGAGCGTCCACAGATTAGACACGAAAAACTTTAGATAATATATTATTTGAACGCACTTAAAAACATAGAACTTGAGAATAATGATTATTTATGCTTAACAATATATTTATATTGAAAGAACAGTTTGTGGCGGCAGCTGTAAATTGGATAATATGGGTATAATCAAAATCATAATTGATTTATTTTATATTTGAAATGCAAGGGCATGTCCGCATCACTGTTCATAAAATTTCCTCTTTTGTCGCCTTATTCCCTGCTATTGGCAACACTGTTTTGATTTGACAACACACTCTAGACAGCTGTGTCATTTCATTAAGATCAGTCAGTCTTCAGTCTTCGTTTATACTTTTATAAATTTGTTTGTCCGTTTGTTTGTACACATGATCAGGTTTTTTTGATGCCAGTATTCAGCTCAAATCTTTCGAAGATTTCCGATAAACACAGTAGTTTGCACCAAAATCAAGCAAGAACAACTCACAAATGCCGATTGAAAGTCGTCATTATCAATGTTTGTTTACGTTACTGGCGAATGCGTTTTTAACGCAAAAAAAAGAATTGTGTTTCATTTTGATTTTGACTGAAAAGGGAAAAGTAACAAGAACATTATTTTGTGCATTACAAAGTGCATTAACTACAGTTTGGTTGGTATGGAAACGAAGTTTAAAACAACAAATTGGTAGGTAGTTATTTGAGTTGACATTTGAGTGCGGGAAAAATTTTTCCCGCACTAGTTCGGGAAAAGGTTACTTTGCACACGCAAATGAGTGTGCGAAGTGGCTACTTTGCGCACGCTCGTAGAAAAACTTGTTTTTTTTAACTAACAAATATACAGTAGTTCGTCAACTGTTGTCCTACTACGCGAAACACCCGACTCTGGTCTCTGCTAATAAAATGAATAATCAATTGAGACTGACTGGGTATCGTACTTCTATTAATTAGGTCCTGTAGACTTTTTTTTCAGTTTGAATTACGGTGTTCGTATGTTTTTGAAAATAATTATGTAACCTTACTTTTGAATAGATTTCATGTCACCTTTCAATTTCGCAAGGTTCTGTTTGAACAATGTACCCACTTTTCATTCTATATACAGTGTGTCCAAGATAAGGATGTCTATCATGGGGATCTTGGAAACCATAAGAGATACGAAGATGGTTAAATCAGAGAAAAATTGCACATTTTCAAGCCTAACAATATGCCGTTTGGAAATCTTTAAAATTCCGAATAGTTTCGGAGATATGCCTAAAAAAACGAAATTTGCCGATTTCGTTTTTATTTTTTTCTGACGTTATTTAGAGAGATAATATGGAAAAACAAAAGACACTTTCTCATGGCCACTTTTCAAGCTCTACAAAACAGCGTTGAGAGATCTTCCGTAAGACGCGACGTTTCATTTCGGAGAAACCATCATCAACTTTGTTTTTTTTTTAAATACGGTCCTGGATTTTTTATGGCAGGTTTTGAGAGCCTCTTATGTTCCTAAACCAACAATGTATCGCAGTTATTCAAAAAAAATTATATTGATGAATTATTCCATGAGAACTCTGTGTACGAGAGAGACAAAAAATCCATTGTTAATAGGATTAAAAACAAACACCTCTTTTTTAATAAGTGCGATACATCGTTGGTTTAGGAACATAAGAGGCTCTTAAAATCCGTAATAAAAAAACCAGGATCGTATTTAAAAAGACAAAGTTTATGATGGCTGCTCATAGACGAAACGTCGGTTCTTCAATTTGATAACGCTATCTTGTAAAGGGCAAAAAGTGGCAATGAAGAAGTTCCATTCATTTTAAAATATCTCTTCAAATGTGGTCAGAAAAAAATGAAAACATTTTTGGAAAATTTTGGGTTTTTTCGCATAACTTCGGACGTAGTCGGAATTTCTTGGCTTTTAAAACGGCATTTTGTTAAGCATCAAAATACGCAGCTTTGCCTCCATTTAACCGACCTTGTATCTCTTATGGTTTTCAAGATCCCCATGATAGACCCTTATCTTGGACACACTGTATATCTTGTTCAGGAACATGAAATAATTGATCCATAACCCATGTAGGTACTCTCATAATAATAATCCTCGTTATAATCACCCTGTAAATAATATAAATGTCGGCACACTGTTACTGTATAAGATATAAATAGCTATACAAATAAGTTATATTATAATACAAACATGTAGAAATAACCTTGAACATTATTATTTATAAAATTATTCCAGCTCTTTCATCAAATCAACATCAACAGCAAATTCTAGTAAAAAATCTACTTACAGCCTGAGCCTGTGATGCGCGCTGTGTGGCGTAAGTAGTGGCGTATGTTGCCGGCTTTGCAGCGGCTTGTTCGTAGCCTGGAGGGTAGGTGGCAGCAGCGGTTTGTCCGTAACCGTACTCGTAAGCTGGAGGAGCTCCGGTACCAACTGTAGCATAAGTTCCCTGAAACAAAACGTTATTTTTGATACACCAGGCCCAATGCACATAGAAGTGACGCAATGCGGCAGCGCGGTGCAGGCATTGGGAGTTTCCCCTATGTCAACTCATGGAGCAAAGTCCATATGGTATTTTTTGAATGGAATATCCAGTATATTTTTGGCTAGTATGATAGATCTTTTTTTTCTGATTTTAAATATAATATATAGAATCCAGATCAACGTAATGTAATTTTTTTGAACTTGAATAGCGTAAAAACGGCTGAACCGAATATCAACATATTATGGTATTATATGGCTCAACCGAATATCAACATATTATTGTATATTTGGAATCAGAAGAAAAAGGTCTATCATTCTATCCAAAAACATACAGTGACCCATTTAAAAAATACCATGTTATGAGAAATTTTTTGTTTTCGACGCATTTTCGCATTTCTTAGTATCTGTTTCTGCATGTCCATGAAAAATACTGCAAATTTGCTCATTTAAACTTGTTTGTAAAACCAACATTAACTGGGATATGAGAAATCCCGGGATTGATAAAACCTCAGATTCAGGATTTACATCAAAAAAGTTTGTAAGAACTCGGTTTGTTTCACATTTCAAAAACGTGATAAAAGCAACTTAGTTCTATTAATTTCGCAAGGTGTCTGATCACAGATAGTATAATAGACTAAATGTGTAATTCTCCTTGCCAAAACCATTACATAATCCCAGATCGAAATTGTTTATAGAAATCAATAGTTACCTGCGCAGCTGTTTGATAAGCTTGTTCGTAACCTGCTGGTCTTTGGGTTCCGTAAGACGCAGCTGCAGCTGTCGCTGGTGCTGCAGCTACTGCATAACCTGGCTGACCAGTCTGATAAGCGGCAGCTCCACTAGCAGCAGCACTGTAAAAGAGAGTAGATATTAAAAACTGTTGTCTATTGTCGAAAACATTTGATGCCTGGAAAACCAGCAATGATATATCGAAAACTCAATAATGAACATGTAAACTATCAAGGGACACAGTAGGAAATTGTAGGTAGGAATCAAATATTTGAAATGGGATTTCAAGTTATTTTCAAGTTTTGCAACTCTCGATCTAACCATTAAATTGTACTTTGATTTGTTAATAATTGTAAAGCTTTTAACGTGTTTCATTTCACTTTCAATCAAAATTTACTATCCAATTACTGCGGCTATATCGATCCTTTCAAGTGCTCCTTTTTAAGATCTTATGCCACGGTTGGCAATATTGGCATGCTTAGAATAGCCGATCGAAGGTGATGTATTTTCATACATTATTTTCATTGTATTTGACGACAAAGGACAAATCAAATTCTATTGTCTTTTTTTTTGGCGTACAAGCGCATGGGATGTTTATAAAATGATCGACTAGGTATCTGGGCATTGGAAATCGGAGATCACATTTTTTATCAGGACCCGTATTCCGTGTACAGGGTGTTTCCGTATATTTCGTCTGCAGACTAACTCGATTATAATGCAAGATAGATAGGGACTTTGAATACAAAGTTGGTAGGTATTAACATGAACCGCCATCAGAAAAAAATTATTTTTTGTATACCGGGTGCACGAGAAAAGTGTGACAGACACGACTTGCATTTTTTTAAATGGAACACCCTATATATCATTTTATATATCAAATAGACATTATTTTTTTGATCTCAAAAATATACAACATGTAGGCATTCCTTCCAGCCGTTTTCGAAATATTTGAGTTTTAAAGTTGGTTTTTTGGTATGGCCAAATTTAGTATCTATGACTACAATAATTGTTTGAACATCATTTATTAATGTGAAATGTTGTAGTACATAACGCCATCTATCGGCAGAATTTGTCAATCTTAGGATGGAATTCCCATCAATCTAATGAAATACTTCTACCATTTGGTCGCCATAGTGTCTACAACGAGTTCGTGGATAATCCTCCCGGGAAAGCAAAAAAGGAAAATCTTGAAACTGTTTCCTCAGTCTGACCATGACCAATCCATATACGTTTCGTCCTACTAGGACTCATCAGTATGGCTATGGGTCTAAGTAAGTCAGACTGAAGAGAACAGTTCCAAGCGAGTTCGCGTCTATCTGACAAGTAAATGACGGTCCATTACATGAAAAAGTCACTAAGGTTTTGAAACACGTCTTGACAAAACACGAACATTGCCGAACCGATATCAAGACGTTCACGGAATACGGAATAACGTTTTTGTCACGCCTGGCTTCCACATGTTGAAAGCAACAGTGGTATATTCAACATGTTGAATTTCACAGTACACGGAATCCGGCTCCAGGGCCGAAATTTTGTATTGCGAAATATGTCATAAATCTGTCAAAAGTATGTTTCACTACTTTTCCACACAAACTTCGTCATATCTCCGGGAAAGATCTAGATATCAAAAACTTTTTTTTTAATTGATAAAGGAATTGTTGTAGACGGTAACCGGGATAGTTTCGTTAGTATGAGAAATTTAGTTTTTTTGTAAAACTGCGAAAAACTTCAACATTAACATTTTTTGCAGAGCCATTCTCAGTAAGCGAGAAACTTTTTTATTTTAAGGAATTTTGCTATACTATCTGCGTATGAAATGAAGCCAAAGGTTCAAAAAAGTTTTTGAAAAAAGAATCAGCATTTAAGTTATATACTCTTTGAATTATAGTTATTCAAAGTTGAGTTTCCGCATGGCGCGGCGGTCAAATTACTGTGCTGCCGCGCCTTGTATTAAATATTATTATTACTAGATCAAGCTGTAAACTCAAAACTGTAAGTTCCGAAAGACTCTGAAGTATATAGCCTTGGATCAATAATCTTGACAATCTGTTAAGCTTTCTTGGTTTAGGTAGTTACTGCAACTTGCATATTCACAGTCATTGCAACATTTTATTCCTGGTGCAATGCAGGCACATCTTATCGTCAAAGCTTCTCTCACATCATCAAGTATTGTTTCTTGAGTAGAAAAATTGACCATCTAAGTATTTTTTTTCTATCTTCATTCGAATATGGCAATTTTACCGAGTTTTTAATTGATTCAAACATGTAACAAACCTACTGGGTGGTTCATTTAAGTTGAGACAGCCCGATATCTAAAAAATGATAATCACTTTAAAAGTTGAAGTTAAAGTTGGGTACTGTGACATCAAAAAAATGATCATGATTTTGGATTTTCGAATAGTAAAAAAAAGTCAAGACGTTTTAAATTATGGAACACATCACATAGAACATAGAAGTCATAAAACGAAAGCATGTGTCGCATCAAAAATATATTTTAAAGAAAAGTCGACAAAACAATACTCATAAATAGCTACTTTACATATATTATTACAGAGCGGAAGGGTAGTATTGACTGACTAGCTAAACATCAAGCTTGGTGTTCTTGGGATTCCAGTCATATGACTGTATTCATACGCACAACAGATGCTTACGTTTTACGATTTTCATGTCATGTGTTCCATTGCTTAGAACGTCTTGACTATGTTTTTTTTTTTATTTCAAAATTCAAAATACCAATAATTTTTTTAATGTCACAGGATCCAATAACTTTTACTTTAACTTTTCAAGTAACTATCGTTTTTTAGATATCGGGATGTCTCAACTCAAATGGACCACCCAGTATAACAAAGACGAAACTCAAATTAAACACTGTATCATGTTTTCTTAGATGTCTGTATTGATCAAGAATTTGATATAATTCAAAAGAAGACAGAAAGGAAATACTTGGCAGGTCAATTTTTTTACTCAAGAATCAGTGTTCGATGATGTGAGAGAAAGTTTGACGACAAGATGTCAAAGTTTATTTCCTGCATTGCATCAGAAATAAAATGTTGCAATGAATGAAAAATATGCGAATTGCATTGACAGTCTAAACCAAGAAAGCTTGACAGGTTTTGAAGATTATTGATCCAAGGCTATAATATACTTTAGAATCTTTTTGAAATTGTATTTACAGTTTTGAGTTAACACATAAAACCAATTGGACGGCCCCATAATAGCACTATAATAGCATTCGATGCAAGGCACGGCATGGCATGGCTGTTAAACGCCGCGCCGCAAGCCGTCCGTGCGGAAACTCAACTTCAAAAAACTATAAGTCGAAAACTGTACAACTTGGGAAGTTGATTCTTTTATCGAAAACTTTTTTGAACCTTTGGCTTTATTTCGTACGCAGATAGTATAGCAAAATTCCTTAAAACAAAAAAGTCTCTCGCTTACTGAGAATAGTTCTGCAGAAAATGTTATTGTTGAACTTTTTCTCAGTTTTACAAAAAAACAAATTTTTCATACTAACGAAACTAACCCGGTTTCCTTCTCCCACAATTCCTTTATCAATTTAAAAAAAATGTTTTCGATATCTAGATTTTTTCCGGAGATATGACGAAGCATGTGTGGAAAAGTAGTGAAACACACTTTTGACAGATTTATGACATATTTCGCAATAAAAAAATTCGGCCCTGATGAAAAATGTTGTAATTTCCGAATTCCAATGCCCAGAGACCTAGTCTATCATTTTATGAACATCCCATGCGGTTGTACGCAAAAAAAGTATCGGAAAGGAGACGACTTTTTCCTCGTATCTAGGGTTTTATTTATCGGGATGAGGAATACAAATTTGTCCTCCGTTTATTCGCATTTAGTAAAGGGCGCCACGTATACGACTTTTGAGTGAACATTTTCATTCTCCTAAACTATACCACTTTTGTTCCGATTAACCTGACCGTTTTCAGGAAAAACGCTAACATAACGCTTGCATGTGTTGAATTCGAAGTCATTTTGATTTATTTTCAATTTTAAACATAGTATACTTTGCAAATATGCGCGATAGTGGCCGAAGAAACAAGTTTGGTTAAAATGTAGAATTAGTTTTGACATTTGGTAATTTTGTATTTTTTTTAATTTTTAGTAGGTATTTATCATTGGCCACCATCAGTGTTACAATACCTTTTCAGAAAATTACTCTCTGTCAAAACTAATTCTCCCCAAATTTGTTTCTACGGCAATTATAGAGCATGTTTCTAAAGCATACTATGTTTAAGGTTGAAAATAATTGGATGATTTCGTATTCATTACATGCAAGCAGTTATTTTAGCTTTTTTCATGAAAATCGTTAGATTTATGGAAACAAAAGTAGTATATCATTTTTATGTCATAGGGATAGGTTAGGAGAATGTAAATATCAAGTCAAAAGTCGCGTACAGTGTAGCACAAAAAAGTTGGGATCATTCAAATCAAAGTATATGCACGTATGTCGTGCCCTCCTCAAAATGCGTAAAAACGGCGAGCAGATTTGTATTTCTCATTCCGATAACGCCCCAAATACGAGATTTCGTCAGAATATTGAGCATGGCAAAAACTTTTACAAAAAAACTGCAAATAAAAAGCAACTTCAACACCCTGTAACTCCGGCAATAGATACCAAGTCAATTTTCGATAAAAAATTATATGAAGGGGAGCATTATTTATTTTTGGTCTGGAATTGTCACCTGCATGTTTTGCTCATTTCCGGACATCATTTATAGACATCTAAAAAAAGTCAGATTTTTGTTTTAAGAAAGTTTGTTTTATAATTTTATAATTTTTTTTCAAATAATGAAATATTCAATAGACTTTTTAATTTTTATCTCGCTTCTCATAGCCCGGACAAAACTTTTTTATCACGAATAAAGTGTCGTAATTTCTTTGCAGAGAGAAACTGTGGAAAGTTCCATTCTATTAAAAAGAAACTACTTTTTTTTACCAAAGTTCAAATTTCACAAAATCAATGAAAGTGATGATGTGTACTCAACACTTTGGATATAGTGATGTTAGGTATCTTCATTATAATTCAAATGATACGACAACATATTATTGAACAAAGTTGTTCAGTATAAAAAACTGAGTTAGAATGCAGAATCTCAAAACCCTCCGCCTACTTTGATTTTTTGAAGATATTAGAGAAGTGTATGTATTACCAAAAACTCTTTTAATGATTATGATGGAATCAGAAGAAAGAGATCTATCATTCTAGCGAAAAATATACGGGATTTCCCATTAAAAAATACCATTTTGTCTAAAATTTTGAGGTTCTTGATGCATTTTCGCATTTCTTAGTATCAGATTTTGAACGTCAATGAAAAATAGGCTTCAAATTTGCTCATTTAAACTTTTTTGTTATACCAAAATTAACCGAGATATCTTTGAGTGGATTATAAACAAAAACAATCACCCTGTCTGTACATAGCTTTTGTCACTCTTTTGAATGGTTCTAGCCATTTATATCAAGAACTACACAAAAACAATATTAGAAAAGTGTCTTTTTTTTTAACGTGAACACACGACACTAAACACTTTTTGGAAAAGATCGCCTGGACACACAAACTGACAAATGAATTGAGATTTTTGAATGCACCATCAGTTCTTTGATAACTGATGCAATAACTGCTGCAGGATCAAAATTATAATGAGATTTTAGGCTCTTTCCCAACTTTTGTTCACGACTGTATCACATAAAAATAGAGTTGCGATTAGATTCAGAAGTCCAGACATGTAGTGGTTTTTAGAATATTACTTCTAGTTCGGAAACTTTCTTGTAGGCACCCGATAGTGTGTGGAAAGTGGTGCTGCGTATCCACCAGACCTACGCCACGCCACACCATGTTTAATGAAAAATAGATCCTTTTCCACGTGGCGTGTTCAGTACAAGGTTCAAGCCTTTACTGATAAAAACAAACAAATAAATTCATTGACACTAAAAATCGATAAATGTGGCGCCAGGCAGTGATGATAAACTTTATTTCATTTGCCAAATTGAAATGATCGATGCACATCGAGATGCTTTAAGGGCAAGGGTAGAGTAGAAAAGAAAACAGTGGGCTATAATAGTGACTGAAAAAAGCTGTCAAAAAAAATTTGCTCCACTGTGACGAGTTCCAATTAAATTTAAGATCAAGAGCTAATATCTGGTTAGCAAGATGAAGATTTTTCGATAGAACTTTTGTAACCAACTGTCTAAACCAAGGCCTAAACTATTGTGAGGTTTACATTCAATTTCCTTCTAAGTGGAAGTGACAGATTTCCGCTTGGCAAACGGGAATCATATGCTACCATCTGCATTTGTGTTCAATATCACGTCCACTCCAAATTCATTGTGGATGGTGGCATATGATTCCCGTTTGACAGGCGGAAATCTGGCACTTCCACTTCGAATTGAAATTGAATGTTATTCAGGCATTAAATTATTAAATCAACAAACATAAGGTACCTAATGTACCTATGGCCGATTGCACCAATCTATCCAAGGGATACTTAACGCTAAGGAACCCCTAATTTGACAGTTTTGCATGTAAAACTGTCAAGTTAAGGGTTCCTTAGCGTTAAGTAACTTTTAAATAGGTAGGTTGGTGCAATCGGCCACTAACCTAACATGAATTGAATTCGGAATAATTTCGGGATTGGTTCCGTTAGGATAAATGATGATACAGAATGAGATATGGCAACACTCTGTCATAACTTCATAATTTTTTATACCTATTCACCCTCACCCCTTTTCACTTTATTTTCAGCAAAATTTGTACACGAAACTAGCAGTACCCGTCACGGCTTCTCCCGCGATTGTTTGAATGTTATCGAATAATGATGAAAGCTACACTCATAATCTTGGAAAACGGCGAAACACGTGTTTTATTAATTTCATCATAATGAAGTTTCAAGTCGATGTGACCAAAAATACATTTTTTTGATAGATTTATGATTTTTGACACCACCACCCCTTTTGACCCCTTAAAGGTTGAATTTGAAAAAACGACGAAACATATGTTCCATTGATTTCATTAAAGATAATTAATATGAAGTTTCAAGTCGATGTGACCCAATATACATTTTGTTTAATTGATTATTATGATTCTTGACATCTCCACCTCTTTCTCTCTCTTGAGGGTTGAATTTTGGAAAACGACGAAACACGTGTTTTATTGATTTCATTTAAGATCATCATAATAAAGTTTCAAGCCAATATGATTAAAAATACTTTTTTTTTTATTTATGTTTTTTCACACCTACACATTCCTTCCACCCCCTCAAGGGTTGAATTTCGGTACACGACGAAACACGTGTTTCATAAATTTCATTCAAGATCATGATAATGAAGTTTCAAGTCGATATGACCCAAAATAATTTTTTTTTTATTCATGATTTTTCACACCCCCACCCCTTTTTAACACCCTTAAGGGTACGAAACACATGTTTCATTGATTTTATTAAAAAATTATTGATATAAAGTTTCAAGTCGATGTGACCAAAAATACATATTTTGTTCATTAACATGTCATTTATGCAACCTCCACTCCTCCAGGCTCTTAGGGGTAAAATTTTGAAAAATCTTTTCATAGCACACCTTCCTGCATCCCCATAGGGGTTGAATTTTGGAAAATGACGAAACACGTTTTTAATTAATTCCAAAAGAGATCATTAAAATGGAGTTTCAAGTTGATTTGACCAAACATATATTTTTGTATTACTTAATTTATGATTTTTCACACCCACATCCCTGTCACCCAATTGAGGGTTGAATTTTGGAAATCGACGAAGCACGTGTTCTATCAATTTCATTCAAGATCATCATAGTGAAGTTTCAAGTCGTTGTGACCAAAAATACATTTTTTTCAATTGATTTATGATTTTTCACATCCTCAACCCTTTCACCCTCTTAAGGGTTGAATTTTCCCTTCATCAATTTCAATCAAGATTATTTATAAGGTCATGATGTTAGCAAAAATACATAATCTTTCATCAATTAATGATTTTTTCCACCCCATCTCCTTTGAGTCCTTTCAGCCCGACTTTATCCCCCCTAGGGGTTGAATTTTAAAAAACAACGATAAAAGTAGTGTTCAATCAATTTCATTGAAGATTGTTGATATGAAGTTTCAACATGACGTTAACAATAATACCTACATAATCTTTCATCAATTTACGATTTTTTCCGGCCACCCCTTTGACTCCGAAGAGGCTGAATTTCGCAAAATAACGTTACACGTATTTGATTAATTTCATTTGAGATTATTAAGGTAAGGAAGTTTCAAGATGATGTTACCAAAAATACATAATATTTTATCAGTTAATGATTTTTCTCACCTCATCTCCTTTGAGCCCGACTTTGACCCTCTTAGGGGTTGAATTTTAAAAAATAACGAGACATTTATATTAAGTTTCAAATTGATGTGACCAAAAATACATAATTTTTCATCAATATATGATTTTTTCTACCCAATTTCGCAAAATCCTTTCTTAGCACACCTAGAAATATTAAGCAGAACATCTCTTCAAAATTTCAAGGCTCTATCTATAAGTTTTGGCTCGGCGTTGATGACGCAGTCAGGAGGGAGTCAGGACAAGCTCTTTTATAAATATAGATTTGGGGTTAGATCTACTTTTTCTCATAAAATAAACTCATGAAATAGAAAAGTTATTTGTTTGGATTGTTTTAATATTTAAGTAATTCAATTATGAAGAACATCAGAATTTCAACTTCAAAAGCCAGGAAATAGTGAAGCCGGGAAAACGTGTGGTCTAAAGCGAGTTGTATTACAGATAACAGGACCAATTTGTTAATACGTACTCATTCCAGGGTTCACGGTTCATGTTCACGAGTTCACGTGGAGATTATCATATTAGAAGTTAATTTTGTATAAGTATAAGTCCAACTTCTATAATAAAATAAAACGTGGGTGGATCTACCTACCTACTTGGCGCTTGGCGAGTTTGTCCAAAATGACATTTTTGGTTAGCGGTTACCATCATAATCATTACAAGTTAAAACATTAAAGTTATAAACAAACAATCATCCTTTAAAACTGGTATGATATGCTTTTAAGTAGATTAAACAATAAAAATCCGTAATGCATAGCATCTTCGATCGGCCATTGCCTTGTCACTAGTACCTACAGCACTTACCTTGCAAAATTATGTGGAAAACGATGAGTTTCCGTCTGAAATAGTCAACTGCACGTTACAAAGGGAAGGTGGCGAGTTCCTCGAGAAGAAAACGGGAAAATTGGACTTAAATTGCACGTTTTTCTGGTTAAAAAATGACACACGTGCCAGCGGAAAGATATAAAACCCGGCAACCAAAATGGCGAACGAACAGGGACGAGAGAAGCCGCAACACAGCAGTGTTGCCGGTTCTACTTGATACATACGACAATACAGAGTGTTATATCTTTGGACAATTCAATCAAGGACCTCTTAGAAAAATGTAATTTGTTAATATTTTTTTATATACGTATACATACGCATCATAAAATCGACTTGCAAAATTCATAAAAATGTCAGTGCAATTTCAAATAATTATTTGAGCGATTCCTAAATGCTAGTAAAGTGATTCAAAGGCACACAAATATACAAATGAAATCAAAGTGATAAATAATCGGCAGAAAAATATGCTATCAATAACACATACTGGCAACACAGCTCATGTTATCGATCCTTTTCACAGAATGCCGGCGAGAGTCGTTCAAGGACATTGATTTCTAGAACTTTCACACACGTTTTTATTATTATGAAAAAATCTGTCGACTGATTTTTATACACAAAAATAAGGACACATCACAACATGCAAAATAGATTACATTTTACTCACCTATACTGTGTTCCACCGTGTGTAAAGCCAAAATAATTATTCGTGGCCATGATACACACAACACGCTGACAATTTAAATGAAACTAGCGCCTCCAATCGGTAAAATCTCGCAGCAGCTGGCCGGGACCGGATATGAGCGATGTGTCAAATTTGAAATTTTGGCGGGTGGCTGTTTTGTCTTTGACATCAATTTTAGCGTATTCAGATTGATTGAAAAAAATCAAATTGCGTTCGTTGGTTTTTCAGCACATTGTCTGTATCGGGGACTACCAACAACTCCTATGCTTTCTAGGATGTATTGGGACTACACGCCCACACGAATAAAGTAGAAGAAAATAACAATAAATCGATATCGACATTTGCGCGGTTCATAATATAGAGATGTCTATCAAGTATCGATAACAAAATGAGTCGATAGGCTTTATTAACTTATAATAATTTTCCATCGGCTGATATAATATACTCAAGTGAAATGTTTTCTTACATCCTACACTATAATATAGCAATTTGGTACTAGTACTACAATAGAGCGTGTGAAAAAAGAGTCTAGAAAAACTTGGGGCGCAGTGACAGATTCAGGATTTTCTTTTAGACAGTGCCTATAGATACTTGAATAATTGCGCTGTATCTTTATAGTACGAGTAACGGTATTTGAAATATACAGGGTCTTACAAATTCGAGTTTATAATCGGATCTCGTGAACGGTCAGTTGAATGGAGGCAGGTTGTGAAATTTCAATCTCAAAAAAATTCCGCTTCGAAACTTGGAAAATTCCCAAAAATAACCGATTTTTTGTTTTTTTTTTTGGAATTTTGACCTGAATTCATTTGAAGAGATAATTGAAAACGAATGTTACATTTTTTTGGTCCTTTCTCCTGCTCTTCAAGATAGCTTTGTTGAAATTAAAATACGAGTTCTCGCAGCCATCCTCAACTTTTTTCAAGTATTCATTTTTGAATAACTCTTTGCGTCCTGAAAATAAATAATATCATTATGTGACCTATTTGGAACAATGCATAAAATTAATACGAGACTTATCAGAATCAAATAATAAAGTTATTGTTGATCCTTCCAGAACGCGTCGCGCGAGTAGTATTCTTGCATCGTAGCAATAATACCTGTTGACTTGAATAAAGAAGCTCCAAGCGACAAGTTTGAAAAAAGTGAAAAAAAAATAGAACAAAAAAATCAAAACACAAAAAAAAAGAAGAATGATGCATCACTATTTTCAAGTAGCGAAGAATTATTTAAAAATGAATTAATATTGGTTTCGTATTTGATAAAAAGGTTTATACATGATGGTTGCGGGAATTCGAAACGTCGGATCTCAATTTCTACCATGCTACATATAGTGCCATAAGCAAAAATGAACCTGGGTAGAAAGAATGCGGCGGGGAACTATCTGAGATGAATGACAGTCAAATATCCCAAAGCAACCGCCAATGAGATGACAGGATTGTTGACACGCTTCCAGCTTCCCCTATGCCCGTTCAGACGTTGTTAAGGTTCATTTGGTTGTCGCACTGTATCTTGAAGAGCAGAAAAAGTGGCTATAAAAATATCTCATTCGTTTTCAATTATCTCTTCAATTCAAATAAATCCAGGACGAAATAAAATAAAAAAAAATCGAAAAAATCAACTATTGTCGGATATCTCCGGAAGTTTTGGGAATTTCCCAAGTTTCGAAGCGGCATTTTTTTTTAGATTGAAACTGCACAACTTTGCCTCGATTTAACCGACCTTGTCTCTTATGGTTTACGAGATCATGCATACACTCGAATTTGTAACACCCTGTATACACTCATCTGTTATTTGATGCTATTAAAGTTTATATGATAGATAATATTTTTGTTCAATATACTAGATTGCGCATGGGTTGCCTAGCAAAATCCGGCGCTATGCTTTTATACAGGTTGTTACAAATTAAAATGTTCACCATTAGCATCTTGGAAACGGCCGTTGAGAAAGGAAAGAACTAAAATTTTGTCAAACGGTTTTCGTATTCTTGTATTTTCCTAGGTTTATGAGAAGAAATTTTGCAAAATAAATGTTATATCTTCATAATCACTATTTTCCTTCCACAAAATAGCGTCAACAAATCTGACGTTTCGTCTCCGAGTAACCATCATCAACTTTTTTTCAAAAAGACGAACAATTCTCATTCATCTCATTCTACGCTTAAATACTCTCATTTTAATTCCAATTCACATGACATATATAACATCTGACATCTGACAATAGCCTAGTTTACATCGATAACTCGTTTAGTTCGGTCCGATAGGACCAAGCTGGTGGGGATAGTACGGTAGGTCCAATGCTTGCTTCTTGCTCGTTTACACCGTCTCGCATCGCGTGAACTAAATGAGTACGCCCGCAATTCGACAAATGTCAAAAACAAGTCGAAATTATTCATCAACACAATTCGTAACCAAAAAAAACATAAGTAAGTACGCTCAGATTGCCTCAGAAATAACAATCAACATAACCTCATAATTTTGATCCAGATCGAACCAAATCTAGTTCGGTACACTTGCTGGTGAGTACCGAACCAAGAGCGGACCAGCTTAGTCCGCAACTGCTTACACCATTCGAACCAAGTATTTGGTTCTGATATAGTTCGAATTTAGTACTTGGTCCGCGGACCAAGTTGTCGGTGTAAACTAGGCTAATATGAATTGATGATGTTTGGGAAGGATCGCAACATCGGATCAAAAATCTGATTATGTCATCTAGCGGAGAAAAAATACAATATAAACGTTGCGTTTTTTTCGTTCGATCCATCTCTCTTAGTAACGATATCAGGAAAAGAAAATTTCAAGAATAATTCATATTTTCATTTTCCAAAACTGTGTTTTCAAATAGGTAACTATATTTTCATAATTTCTTCCTGCTTTTTAAATTGACTTTGTATTCACAGTGTGTCCACTGCTAAAAGGTGTAATTTAGCTGTGGTGTACCTTTCTTCTCTAAAGGATAAGTTTATTGGATATTTTTTATATTATTATATTATACTAGCTGGAAAACCCGCGACTTCTCTCGCTTGCCTATAAAGATATTATTAGGTGTGTTTGTTATGCTCCACTAGTGCACACTTTTCTACACTACATCACTCAGTTTGGCTTTGTTTGTGAAATGTTTGTCTGTTTTTTGGGATAGTATAGCTTCACTGAACTAGTAAAGATAAACACATCTATTATGTCGTGTGGAATAACAAAATTTCGATTTTATGAAACGAAAAGTTAATATACCACAAATAATAATATTTTCACACATTTATCTACAATATCACTATATTCTATACTCGCCGTTTTTCATTCACATTCACCACACAATCAATCAATTAAGTCTGTAGGTAATGTATTCATACAGTGACCGGCTTAAATAGGTATGGAACAAATTCATTTTAAATTCAGGGTTTTGATTTTTGGAAAACGCTCGAATACGTTGATTTTTATTTTTGTATCCGATTCTTTCTATGGCAAATGCATGCATACAGGGTGCACCAAAAATAAGTTTTGACTATCAACTTCTTTTTTTCAAATGGAAACACCTATACTTTTGATTTTATTTTTGAATTCTGCATGGAATTCGAAGTATATCTCATATAATACCCCGTACCTATTTGTTCAGATGAACCAGTTCGTGCATTATTCAATGAGTTTTTTAGGGGCTGTTTATCAATTGAGAGTTAAGTCATATGGGTTAGCTAAGCCCCTGCCAAATGGACAAATGTCAAATATTTTGGAATTATCCTAAGGCTCTTGCGTTAACCCAGGAGTTAGATCAATTGATAAACAGGCCCTCAATGCAATAAACTAGACTTGGAAAATGTTATTAACATAATACCAAACAGTATTCCATATTACCCAGCGCTACTCTACCTGTTTAATTTATCAATTTTGTTGGGTAATATTCTAATGTATTCAAATACAACACTTGAAAAATTACAAATATTTTAATTATTCAGGGGCCCCCAGATTTGGGATATTTCCATTTTTATAGGTATAGTAGATTGCAATATTTTTCCCACCATCATCTCATTACATTGATGATGACTCTATTGGCTTGAAACGTTGAATAAATGTTGAGTGTGATATGTAGCCGGAACAAGAATTGAAATTAGAAACTGTCAAGCGTAGAATGAAATTTTTCGTGTGGATGATGGATGCTCGAATGCTGTATATCCTATAATACCGTTTCCAAGTTACTGATGGTGAACATTGAAATTTGTAACACCCTGTATAGAAGTACAGCCCTGGATTTTGCCAGGCAACCCATTTGCGATCTATTTTTGAACAAATCGTCTAACATAATATGCATGAGGAGGCAAAGTGAATTGCTCAATTTCAGTCTAAAAAAATGCCGCTTCGAAACTTGGAAAATTCAAAAGACATGTCGGATATTTTCGGAAGTTTCGAAAAGGCATTTTTTTGAGATTCAAATTGCACAACTTTGTATCACTTACGGTCTAAGAGATTTCCATGCATACACTCGAATTTATACCACCTTGTATGTATACTTCCATTTTACAAAATAGTCTAATTATAAAAAATGATACTTCTAATACCGTATCTTAGACAATTATGTCAGTCAAATAATTTTTGACATGGACCAGAATGTTTTGTGTTGAGTATGTCGAAAATAAAACAAGGATGATTATTCACAGTTTGATATGTTGATGTCATTCCAGGAGAAATTAATAATATGCAAGTTTATACCTACCTAACATAATACATTATCGCAGAGCAAGTTTAAAATTCACTTCGCCAATCAATCAACAATAATTATTATGCAGAGTGTGAAGATTTCAAATTGACACACATTGAGTTTTATAAGGCTTTTTAAAGTCAATGTTGACACATCATAACACCAAAGATTATTATCATCTTGGATAACACATATTATTGTATCATTCAGGGGATCGATCCATTAACAATATATTCACATAAATCTCTATCATAATTTGTGTATCGCTGCAGAAAAATACCAAGTATTTTCAAAACATTTTCATTTCTTATAAAACTTGTTAAAACAGCTGCAATGTCTCCTTGTTATGTATCTATGTATTCACCCTTCACTAATGAGGAATCATCGACAAAAATCTTCATAAACTTGAAGGTTGTATGTCCCCATCTGAGGTTTCATTAAGATGCGAGTTCTATATAATAATATGGTCTATCACTCCTCAACCGTTGTCGGTTGAATATCCGGACACCTCGTATTAGGTACTGCTGGTGCGCAAAAAAAACTGGTATTACTTATAGAAATGCTGTATAAAATTGAGCAGTGTAATATTTGTTTTGACAAAATAAAAAAATATGACGTCATATTTTGTCAGGTTGATACTTTTCAATAAGTTTTTTAGAATGGCTGCTCACATATGACATGAAACTGAAGCGAAAATATTGAATTGATCGAGGTAATACCAGGTTTTTTTCGAACCAGCTGTACATACCTCTTTATTTGTGTGTTTTTATAGAATCTGTTTCTCTAAAGAAGACTCCAAATTCGGAACGTTTGAAAAACTAGGTATCATTTGAAGAATTCGAAATTTCAAGTAAAAATAAAACCATAAGAAATTCATACTTTTTTACTCCAAGCTAGTATATAGTATTATGTCTCGCGAGGATGAAAAATATGCAATAAATTTATGATGGTTCATCATTAATAATAATAATTATTATTAACGATCGATTATGTTTTCGACTCGTCTGTAAAGTACCTGATATGTGGTCAAATGGTTGAGTTATTTGTATAAGTCCTGAATAAATAAGCATCTTTAAGAATTCTTCAAGAACCAAATCGTGTTGGTTCACAAAAATGTGAACAAGCTGGTCCCAGTACGTAATATACAGGTTGTTTCATTATTAATGCGAAAACATCCAGGATGAGTTGCTTGAAAATAATAAGAAAAGTTAAGTAAGTAGGTATAATTATAGTAGAAAATAATGTTATCCAAACAATAAAAGTACCTAATGTAGACAAAAACTCTTATTCAATATTATTCAGGAAAAAAACGAAAATAAAAATAAAACTTCAATACTCTGTAGATGATCTGGAATGAGGCCTCTTACTGAATATGATGGCACAGACACAGTAGGTACGTTTTTGAAGACACTTTTATTAGCTGTTTCTGAAAACACCTTGTATAAGAATTGGATGTCAACAACCTGGTATAATATTATACCTGCCTTAAAAATTTTAGTACCCATCCAATCAGGATTTTGACTTCAAAATAATATGAAAAAAGACATGATGGTATTCTCTCCCAAATTGCGAGGTACCTAAGAATGTGTCGAATATAAGTCAGTAACCTGTCACATGCAGAAATCATTTTGTGGCCACGAGTAGTCAGTCCTCTTATTTTCTAATATTAAATCAAAAATATCGTCATGCATCTTGTGGTAGACAACAATTTTTCAATGTATTTTTAATGACGTACGATTAATTATTGGTTTTGTAGCAGAGATAATAACTGCAGTGGTTTGTATGATGAATGAGTACTCTTGAAGGAAAAGTTTGTGGGTTGAAGGATAATATATTATGTGAATGATTGAACTCCTTGTTTCGAACCATTAGTGAAAATGTTTTATGGGCCATCAATGCTCATGTCTCTTCCACTTCGGGATTTGAGTGGTGACTCGGTGTGAGTAGGAAGGTATTTTTTGAGGTTGTGGGGTAGATAGGGTTACCATAGAATTTGTGTTATTAATTATTTTGATACCCACCTATGTGATTTAGCTTAGTTAATTGTTTTTAGTTATGTTTAGTGATTCAGCCAGAGAGCCTAGTGTGTAGCACTTGTGGCAGCATTCCATTTTTAGACCTAACGGTGTATCAAAACAGACGAATCCACTTTGAAAAACTGATAGGAAAGATCCATACACATAAACTTTTGCTGGTAGGTATCATGGACCCACGATGTGCGGAATTGTCCTGGACTCTATAAACTGTTCATCATAAAGTTTACCGATGACGACTTTTTTTAAATCCATATAGGTAACTCTAAAATTCTTCGTTAGATTCTGATGTTTTTTTTTAAGTTTTGAAGCTCATTCCTTGATGGACGAACTTTATGATGAGCACTGTAGTTTTGGCGGCTATCGATCAAACCAAAAGATTGGTGAATGAGAATTTATGGTATGAAACTTATCACCTAAGTATCTTAAATAATATTGAATATTTTAAAGGAAAACCCTACTGATTTCGCTGAGAAGATAATCAGAGATGTCTGAATTTTTCTTCGGGATGGAGTTCCATTTGAATGTTTAACTTATTTCCCATTTTAAACATTCAAGATAATAAGAGTTTTTTAAGCTATAATATTCATGGTGAAAAAAAAATAAAGAAAAGGAGTTCCTCATACTTGATTCATCGTGCAACCTCGCCTTCTATAACACTATAGTAATCAAAATATACAGGGTGTTCCAGAAAGGGTGGCCTCCGGCCATATCCCGGAAACTATTCATAGTATAGGATTGCGACAAAAAAATTTATCACTAAAACGGCCGAGAAAAAAACCTGAAAATATTTTCAAGTTTCTGAAATGGTCGCTAGGAGGCGTAACAACCAGCACCAAGTAGAAAAATAGGATTTTTTTAGAATTTGGCCCGATGAAAATCGATGATAACATTTTGATATTATTAACTGTCTATTTACCTTTTTTGCCACAAAGGTTTTTTCCTATCTATCAAAATAAAGCGGTGGGGAATTGTTTTTCTAAACAAGAGGAAATTTCTCCCGTTTTGCTTGACCGATTTTAACAAACCTGGGCTTATATGAAGAAGCATAATCCGCACTACAAAATGCTTTTAATTGCTTTTGAATTTGTGATCTTCGCCGTCGCCGCTAGATGCCGTAAGCTGAAACGGTTGAATATTTTTGAGTTTTCTCCAAACAAATCTAATGTATTGGTATATTCAATTCTATAAATTTTAAAAGGGGATACATTTGTCTATAAAAAAAAAATAAAAAAAAAACAAAAACAATCAAAACAAAAATTTATCAAATTTTTCGTTTCTTTTTTCAATTTCTCAAAACCCCCTTTCAAAATATATAAAAATTATCATTACATATGATTTTTTTGGAAAAAAACTAAAAAATCTGCTACCGTTTCAGCTAACGCCATCTAACGGCGAAGGCGAAGGTCACAAATTCAAAAACAAATTAGCATTTTGTAGTGCAGATTATGCTCTTTCATGTGAGCCTATGTTCGTCAAAACCGGTCTAGAAAAACGGAAGAAATCTCCATTTGCTCAAAAAAACAATTGAACTTCCTCCTCTGCTTTATTTCTATAGATAGAAAAAGACGTTTTGACAAAAGTGTAGGTGAATAGTCACCAAATATGAAAATGATATCTTCGATATATTTTCATTGGGCAAAAATTCTATAAAAACCCTATTTTTCTACTTGGTGCTGGTTTCTACGCCCCCTAGCGATCATTTCAGAAACTTGAAAATATTTTCCAGGCTTTTGTCTTGGTAATAGTTTTTTTGCCGCAAGCCATGCACTACGATGAATAGTTTCCGGAGTATGGCCGGTCGCCATCCCTTACTGAAACACCTTGTATATTATACTTAATATGGTTTATCGAGCTTTTCTTCAGGATGCACATGGAGTGACATTATGAAGGAGTTCGAAAAAGGTCCAATTCTCCACAGTTTAATGATTAATAAAACTGACTAGGCTGTAGTTACTGTGGTATTATTGATTACTGACAGTCAAAAAGTTAATAATCAACCTACATTATTGGATACTACAAGTTCAATAATATAAATCTAGGTGATATGTTCGCCAACAGCACGCTTAGTAAGAGAGGGACCGCCCTTGGAAGTTGTAGCTGTAACCTAGTGCTTATTGACGACGACGGTCCAGGAGCGCAACCTCTCCCTCAGGGAGGTACACAATGGTCCCGCTGTGTGGCCTCAGTGCTGTCCTATTTACCACCCTCAGCCCTATATCTATCGACATCTACACCTACTACGCTGAGACACACTGTATATATATTTCAAATCAATTCATAAAAGCTTAAGTCGTGGTGACTTTTTGGGACACTGTAAAATTGCTAGAGTACTAGTCTGATAGATTTCTTCAAGTTATACAACTTTTACATCGGAAGCTTTTTGTAGTGTGCACAATCTCCAAAATAATTGATTGTTTCGGGACTTTTTACTCACCATTAAATTCAAATTATTTCTTTTGATCATTTAAGTCATGTACGTCTCGAGTCATCTAATATCTTTTTACTGCAACTATCCACATACAAATGTGTCGAGATGAAAAAAGTACAAGCTATAGCAAAATGCTCAAAAAATTTATTGAAATTGCTATGGTGGACGAATTCATTTAAATGTGGAAGCGTTGATTAAAACTTTACAATCAACTGAATCAACGGTGGAAGAAGTCTCTCTGTTCGAGATTATTTGGCAATTTTTCAAATACTCTTCATCATTATAGTTTCGTTCGTTGAATGTTCAACATGATATTATAGTTATTGGTTAAGTCTGGCAATAATACGATTAAAAAAACAGTTATGAGTAGGTAGACTGTTTTGGCAACTTTGGCTCATCTTTCTTTTTAGTGAAACTCCGACACCCTCCTCTTGCCCCGATCTCAATAATTATATTGGTAGGGTGGTTAATTAACAATCTAGTGCCTTTAATATCTCGTCGACTACCTGCAAATTGGCAGTGGCGCAGCATAGAGTTCCGATTAGTATTTGGAACAGATATTTCTGAATAATTAACTTAGAGCCGTTTCATAGAAAGGCTCTGTTATAGGAACAACAAGTTTTCTTCACTATCTCGGGGATAAATCAAAATACGAAACAGTGAGTACACGTTATACAACCCAGGAAAATTGAACATTTTTTGAGAGAATCAAATTTAAATTGCTGCATGAAAATACGGATAAAAGCTTTTTTTCCGACCGTATCTTTGTCAAAAATCCAGAACTTTTTAAATTCAAGCTAAAAATAAGCTGACATAAATTAGAAATATTATTATGTAAGTAAGCGTGTATTATCAATCGGATATAAATTCCATCTTGTTTTTTTTTCACAAATGCAAAAGCTTGAATGTACCTACCTATATTCTTGTCGACAATATGATGATGATGATTATGAAGTGAATGATATTGCAATATACCTGTCGTCGAAGTGTAGATGCCATCAGCGCATAAATTTTATCCCAAAATAAACTTTATTCAACTAAACTACATAGGAACGGGAATATTCACTATTATAGTTCGCTCATAGTTGAATCTTGAAAATAATGGTTCTATAAATCGAATCTACGGTGGAAAAAAGGACATGGGTACAGTTAGAGACAAGACCATGAAGACGGTATTTTTTTATTTATATCTCTTGACACTTATATTTCATGAGCAGTTCGAGTGATTAAACATCAAACCTATGTAGTTTGGTTGAACAAAGTTAATTTTAGAATAAAATCATCATTTTCGATTTTCATTTCAATGGAAAGGGTAAAATATGATCTTTTAATTTTTGTATGAATCTTATAGAGAAGTGTGGAATGAGGTTGGGCCTCGATGGGACGGAAACATCTGATGCCATTTTATTGGCTAATCATGAAGGAATAAGTGACTTGCAACATACTTTTTTTGTCTTTTTAGTTGTTTTATGGTGGCCCAGTATTGCGGCCACATTGTTATTGATTAAACAGGAAAAAATCTAACCAAATAATTACCAAGTAGACTGAAATGTTCTGTTGTATTGGAACATCATGGTGCATCCAAGGAATCAGTTGTTCTTGAACATAACTATTATGTATTGTAAATTGTAAGATTTTCCATGTGATTCCTGCAAAAAGGATGAGCCAATAAAGTGGTGACAGATAATTCTTGAAAATAACATTCTTCTATAAAATCTTTCTTATAGTTGTTTCATGATGACGTTAAGCTTCCTCTATTATTGCAGATGTTCTTACATTTTTACGTCTATCTTCAGATGTACCTCGGACCCAACCAGTTTCATCAGGCGACGACGAATATAATGAGAAAAGGTTCGACTATTTGGCAGAGGATGATTGGGATATCTCTGGTGATAAATAGGACTCGCTTCTTTGCCATGACCGTCCGCAAGGAGTTTTTGCCATTTCTTAGCTTAAACAACTCAAGACTGTAAGTAATTTACAGTGCACACCCCCGAATTACCAAGACTTATCAGAACATGTATAATGTAAAAAGCATATATCAGACAACATTTATTGCAAGAATAAATTCTTATTCAATAAGTTCAATGTTTAAACACTGTACCGCAAAAGAAAACACCGCAGAAAAGCATAGGAAATTGAACCGTGAATTCAAAAATAATTTTTACTGGAAAAAAACCCATTGGTGTAACATTTTTGTCTACAAAAATATCGGATTCGAGTCAATACCATAATATAGTTATAGTAAATAAATCAAACTATCAATTCGAGTTGATTCAAACCGCAATACCATTGGAAAACACCCTGTATATAAATGGGATAGAGACAGGATGCAGCTTTGGAGAAAAAAGTTGTTGCTGGTTGAACAAGTCAGATTCCGCAATTTTTTCTCGTTTTACTTCAGGCTATACAACACAGGCAAAATATTTCTAATTTAAAAGCAATCCTTTGCTACGCTCCTGAATTAGCGGCCTGTCGTCCGTCGTGTTGTGTGTATCTTCTCTGATCGCGGATCGTGTCCGTGAATGTGAATATCAGTCATAAAATCTGTGTTCGTCGGGAGACTGCACGGCGGGACCGCATTGAGACCCGTTTCCACGCGATTTTAGGCTGGAAGTTTTCATCTGACCCGTTTTGTCATATTATCAATCGCACCAGTTTTCGTGTGATTTGGAACAAGCGGCACTATAATAGGGATAAAAGAAGGCTCAGGTATTTATTTCATTCAAGATCTTTTTCATATTTTTAAAAATTTATATCTGGAAATATTACAGAGAAGAGAAAAATCAATTATTGTGAGGAGAGAGTGGGTTCAAGATAATCATTCGAATACAAGAATCTTAAGCGATCTAGCTGTTTCCAAATTTTAAATCGGGATCCCACCTTTTTGTGTTGAAACGAATGCGCGCGTTTATAATGCTTATTTATGACACTACCAAAGTAGATTTATCATGAGATTCCTAAGAATGATGTTTGACTCATATCAAAAAATGTGTTTTAAATAACAGATTTTTGAATTATTTTGGTAATACACGCACAACAGCTCTATGTGTGTTTTTTTTTTAAATTTGAATGAATAGGCGGTACTTTGTACTTGCGAGTACTTTAGATAGATCCTACCGAAGGATCCTATACCTACTTAAAATGAGTTATATACCTTTTATAAAGTTCATGTTTAGGTACCTATACATGGGGGTTGAATTTACTATAAAAGAAAGTAGGTATACAGAGTGTCCCAGAAAGAATGGGACATACACTGAAAAATATTGTGATCGCCCCGATACAGGCCCAGATAGCACACTCTGCTGCAAGGTGCTCAATTTCCTACGGCCGGCAATCAGAAAGGGAGCACTTTATATCATTTACGTGGTGATTGCCTACAATATGCATTTACTCATATACGAAAAATACATACTTTGCCAGCGCTTCTTGAACAACTTCTTAATATGATAAAATGTGAAGCACATCAGGTCGACTACCCAAGCGCTTTTTTGCAGTGCACCAAAAGCAAACTTCTGCTCAAGATTAGTGCTTTCTTAGCAAGTTTCAAGCTAATTTTGCTGAATTACCATTTTTGATTCATTTGAATAACTTTCGAAATAATCAAGTTATACAGGGTGTCCCAGCAAGGGTGGCCACCGGCCATATCTCGGAAACTACTGGACCTAAAAGTTCAGGAAAAAAAAATGGCCACTAAAGTGGCCACGAGAAAATGCTGGGAAATATTTATAACTTCGAAATTTTTCCGCTAGGGGGCGCAATCAAAGCTTAAATATTAAAATTCGAAATTTCTCCTGAAATTCTCAGATTGAGGTATATCTTTATCAACATGGTTAGAAAACCTAGACAATTTCACGTCTTTTTGATACAGGGCTCATTGGCGTACCGATCTTCGTGTGAGTAGGGGATGGTAGTGAAAGTGTAATTGTTAAAGTGGCTGTAACTTATAAACGACTTGTCCGATTTTGTTGAGTATAGGCTTGTTTGAAAGATAAATGTGAGTACTTTCGTATATCGTATCCAGTGATGCGTGATTGTCTCCAGAAAAGTTGCTAGAAGGCGTAATTTGAATTAAAAACTGTTATTTTCGTTTCACCGCAAAAATTTAAATGGTACGGTATAATTCTGATAACAGAATCGAAATGAAGATTAAATTTACAAAAAAAAACCTTAAAAAAAAAATTAAAAAATTAAAAACCTCAAAACATTAAATTTTACATAATTTGGACTAGTTATTATTATCAGAATTATACCATACCATTTAAATTTTTGCGGTGAAACGAAAATAACAGTTTTTAATTCAAATTACGCCTTCTAGCAACTTTTCTGGAGACAATCACGCATCACTGGATACGATATACGAAAGTACTCACATTTATCTTCCAAACAAGCCTATACACAACAAAATCGGACAAGTCGTTTATAAGTTACAGCCACTTGAACAATTACACTTTCACTACCTTCCCCTACTCACACGAAGATCGGTACGCCAATGAGCCCTGTACCAAAAAGACGTGAAATTGTCTAGGTTTTCTAACCATGTTGATAAAGATATACCTCAATCTGAGAATTTCCGGAGAAATTTTGAATTTTAATATTTAAGCTTTGATTGCGCCCCCTAGCGGAAAAATTTCGAAGTTATAAATATTTCCCAGCATTTTCTCGTGGCCACTTTAGTCATCATATTTTTTTTCCTGAACTTTTAGGTCCAGTAGTTTCCGAGATATGGCCGGTGGCCACCCTTGCTGGGACACCCTGTATTGATGAAATCTGGTATTTGGGGGTTGTTTGACATGCAAAATTCAAATCCGAGCACGGAATTGCTCTCACTTACACACCTTTTGTCACTCATTCAAATAGTCATTACTTTTTTGTACGCACCCGTACATTTTTTTTTAAATTGAGAAACTGATTTTTTTATCATATTAACATGAAAAAGGTATACTTCATAGAAGTAGCTAGAAGTAACCTTTTTCAAGATATTTGATCGTGAATAATCCATGTTTTTTTACAAAAAAAAGAAATTTGTTTCAAATTTTCTTAAGATTTTTTTTCATAAGAAACATTGTACTTCGAGACACTTGTCAAAATTACTTTGACATCGGCGTTTTCGATGCCCTCTATATGGTTATTTTCAAAATTTTGCATTCGAAACCACATTGCATGGATTACTTTAACTCTTGAAAAAGGTTACCCCTAGCTATTCACTTTTACAAGGTATAAAAGGCATATGTCAACTGTCAATTTTCCTTGACAAGTTTTCACATTTTTATAAGAATTATTATTTAAATTTCATTGGATAGCTCTTGATAAGTTAATATTAGAAAGTACAGACCGTTTTTTTGTCTATCTTGAACCGTTTGGGTTTTATAGCATGTCAAAGATATAAAAATGTCATTTATAAAACGCGATTACTCGAAAACGGCGTAATTTAGGAACATTTATGTGTTATTTTTGCTCAGAATTGAAGGAAGAATTGGAATATCCATTAATATACATGGAGTTCCATTAAAAAAATGCAACTTTGATTTGTCACAACCTTATGCCTGACCCTGTATATTCCATATTATTTCAGGAAATCTTTTTTCCAAAAGCCTCACATTTTTTTCTAATTCGTGTATCTTTTGAAATAATCGACCGTTCTGTTTTTTTTCCTTACCTTGTATATTGGGTACCGACCTTCTAGGGTACCTTATTTCATTATAAGTATTTTCACTTGAATTGGTTGGATAATTGGAACTAATCTAGACTAGGACCTAATTTTTAAAAAAATAAATAAATAATATCGTACCTAATTATTAAAATATCGAAAAAGTGATTATTGCGTGAAACACATTTTGAATCTCTTCTTATTTGCTTGTTGCTCCTGAAAATAATTTTTGTTGAAGTATCCAGATATAAATTTTGGTCAATTCTTGCTATTCACAACGTCTTTAAAAATGCTCATGAATTAGAACGTTTTTGTGAATCTATAGCTTTATAATTTTTTATTCATATGTTCCACTGGGTGAAAATATCATGAAGTGGATTCAGCCTGACAGGCCCCATATGTTTGTTTGTTTTTTTTTTATAAGAAAAACGTTTACAAATAGATAAATAGATTGGGCTAGACATTCCTATATCTAAATTCTATAAAAAAATACCATCGAAAATATGGCAAGCTTACACTGTCGGTACGTTCAGCAGAAATATTCCGAATACTGCAAAAAGTTCTCAAAAAAGTACAATATGCAGGGTGCGCCAAGGTAAGTGGCTTGGTAAGTGGTCTATTAGAATATCGCGGGAAATAAAGCGATTGGGACCCTGAAAATTTGTATGATGATGTTCTCTTCAAATGAAATACTAGCGACGTTGCGCGACATCCGGTTATACCGGAAGTAGGTGTCAACTCGCTTGTTTCAAATGGAATTCCCTATATATAATTACATTTTTGGATTCACGTAGAATTCTAGGCAGATCTTATGTATGATGTTCTATACCTAAGTATAAGCGTTTTTGAAATATTTGAGTTATTTTGTCAAAAATGTCGTTTGTATTTAGGTTTCTATTTAAATGTGAATTTTTCGTAGCAAAAAGTCTTTATTGTTCAATTTGTATTGAATTTCTTGTTGAAAGGGACCTACTTGTTAGGATTTTTCACAATATTTCGATAACTATTATTACAGGTTAGCCCAAAAATAAGGCCAAAAATAAAATTAAGAAAATCACCAAAAATCATTTTTTTCAAATGGAAACTCCCATCAATTTTTATAATTTTATCTTATCGAGCATTGAAAATGAAGGTGAGTCTATATAATACTGCCCATTCCAAAAATAAAAAAAAATAAAAAAATAAAAATAAGAATTTTTGGATTGGACAATCTTATACAAACTCACCTTTATTTTCAATGCTCAATAAGATAAAACGATAAAAATTGGGGGTTTCCATTTGGAAAAATTGATTTTTGGTAGTTTTCTCAATTTTATTTTTGATCATATTTTTGGGCCACCCTGTTATAATAGTTATCAACATATTGTGAAAAATGTTTCAAAGTAGGTCCCTTCAACAAGAAACCAAATACAAGTTAAAGAATAAAGGCTGTCTTATATGAAAAATTTGCATTTGAATAGAAACCTACAAACATCATTTTTGACATAAAAACCAAAATATTTCAAAAACGCTTATACTTAGGTATGGTACATCATCCATCAAATCTTCCTATAATTTTACGTAGAATCCAAATACGTAATAATATACAGTGGGTTTTTATTTGAAACAAGCGAGTTGACACCTACTTCCGGTATAACCGGAAGTCGCGCAACGTCACTATTATTTCATTTGAAAAAAGCATCTCCGAAAATCTCTCTCTACAAATTTTCAGAATCCCAGTCGCTTTATTTTCCAAGATATTCTAATGAGCCACTTACTTTGGCGAACCCTGTATATATACCTAGGTCTTCGAAAGGGGACCCAACAGCATCCGACTGAGCATTCCAAACACAAAACTTCTTCAGGATACTGAAATAGAGAAAGTATCTGAAAAAAAATGATGGAACCATGCAAAAGTTTTTTGTGATCAATATCTATGGTTGTAATTTTTATCCCCGATCAATTGGTCAAATCTTCTAGAGGATATTGAGGTACCATAGAGAAGTCATTTGAGCAGATAGGACACCAGTGGTCCGAAGTGGTGAAACAGGGTGTCGAATTTAACTTTCACCAATTTTGATAAAATTCCAGAAATAATATAATAGGAATGTTGAAACATCACTAGGGCCAGACTTGGAGAACACGTGTGTTGTATTTTTGGAAAAAAATGTACGCCACTGTTTTTCGGAAGAAATGGTTTTTATCAGAACTATTCATTCAATTTTAAACACAAAAGGTCTCTTATCAGAAACACAATTATTATGAAAACTAGTAGTTGAAATACTAACTGAAGATTTGAAAACATAGTTGACAAGTCTGGAATAAGTAGTAGTGCTCTTTAGTTTTGTGAGATCTATTTAAGAGACTGTTTACTTAAAAAATCAATCAATTAATTTGAAATAAGTGTGAAATAATCCAGAGTGTGGATTTTAGGACACGGTCACTAACCATAGTAATGTTATTGTTTTACTATTTTCGATCAAATAATTATTATCACCAATAAATAATTATTGTGTATAACATTTAGTCCTTTCCAGTCATTGTGGGAAAGCGTCATATTCTTTTTATCATGCCTTTCTAGATTATTGTGTCCTATTGACAGCCAAAAAGTCATGCAACAATTATTATTGCGAAACCTTGATGGAGTGAATCATTTGTGGATGCGCCTTCGCCATTGGTTATTCTAAAAAAATTTTCCAAGCATTGCTTTTCAGCATGGCTCTTGATAGCCATCGATCTTGTTGAGTGCTTTGTTTGTCATTGTTCACCGGAAACCTGAAACATTTTCGAGACTCGGTTAGAAAACCGGAGAGTGTTGACCTTTTAAAGTTTTATATCGGATGATTGACAATAAGGCCAATGTTTTTTTCTGAGTATTATTATTAATAAAAAATCGTTTTTTCATTACAAATATTTTTTGACTTTTCAAGCGAGTTTACATGATTACGTAATACGTATAGTGGAAAACAGGAATGTTCATTATTTACTTAAGAAATAATGAGATGAGAATGTGGTTATAATGAACATCCGCGTTAATAAAGACAAAAGTTCTCCATCAAATTATCATTTGAAAGAACTTTTTTGGCTGTATTTGATTTGATGTTTCTTGTCACTGATTTTCAAATGAAAAGCATTTCAAATGAAACGATATTTTGTGAATACTTTACAATTCGGCTTTAAAATGAAAATGAGTAACAACGGTCAACTGCTTTGACTTCCGATTCGATGGGAAAGTTGTTCGCAATCAAATCAGAATCTGCTTTTTTCATCCCGGTAACTTCAATTACTCTTCCTAGTGGGAGGCCAAGCCCCCTAGACTTTGAATAGGGGTGAGTGGTCTTCCAAGACCTTGTTTTCAAGATCTCATCGAGTGCTTTTAGGCCCTAAAGTTTCGTGACAAAAAAATAATTGTCTACTAAAGTGAACAAGGCAATGTGGAAGAAATATCTTCTCGATAACCATCAAAAAGATCTCGCGATTAGTTCATTTAATGCTGAAGATGACCATCATTCACTTCTATCTGGTAAGTTAAGTTAAGATCTAAACGTCCCCGGTTATTATAGGATTCAATCCCAATCCAAAGTCGTGCAATCTATCTGGTTATCGCCTGATTGACCCATAGTTATTTTATTTTGTTAGTGCATAAAACATTTTGAATTCAATTTGACGTTATTCTTGAATCATCCGATTCGCAAAAATGTTCCAGAGGTCCTGTCTGAAAAGCGCAAACACAGGCTCATTGAAAAAAAGTCCAGTTGATTACATGAGGCAATCTGGAAGGTCTAAGACACTGAATATGCCCCCTTCTTTGATTCGAGATTTGAGGAACATATTTTTACATGAAAATGTACACTACGTTCTTCCACGCAAGCTGGATTAATGGAATTGTCTAGATTCCACATACAAAATAATTCGCCCTTCAGGATCTTGAGTATAAAAAAGGTGCTTTTTATAAGATTCACATGAATACCCGACCAGATATTTGATTTTTGGGGATGCTAAGTATATGACGTCATAAAACTATTTCGGGATTTCATGTGACCGATGTTCGGACATTATCTCCGCCTATTTACAATGCAGAAAAGTTGAATTAAAAACTCATCCGTAAAACAGATATCGATCAAATCATTATGATTACCCTCATAGAGCTGAAGTTGGCGATCGTTCTGAACCAATGATATTTAAAGGATGGAAGGATTTTCCAGATTGCTCGTGCATGATAAACCGGACAATTTCCTTGCACTAAGGGTCAGACCCATTGCTACATATGTCCTTAAGGCGGGGCCAAACATGCGTTAGTTTGCAAACAGTTACTCGAACAGCGCTCAGTGTGGATGCGTATATTGAAGTTTGATTAACTGTTGCACACTCATGCGTATTCATTATTTATTTGGACGATTGATGACGTAGTGCTCCAAAGATTGTTCTTCCCCTGAAATATATCACTACATGTCTCCTTCCATGATTCAGGAGAGAATGGAAATATCATGAGGGTGTTTAGGGATTCTTGATAAGCAAAATAAGCTCATAATATTAATGTTCAAGTCCATTCAGAGTATTTAGAGATACATACAAACATTGATCAGAGGGAAGAAAGTGGGAATGATGTTCATTTTAGCGAAAAAAAAAACTTGTTTCAACCTATTTTTAACCGAAAAAAACTGGAAATTGTTTTAAGTGAAGACTTTTTATTTTTTTTTCTAAAATTTAGATGGAGAACAGTGCCATGATACCATACAGTTAGGTAATGCATGGCGTTCAATCGTTCTAACGAATTAACAAAAATCAAAAAGTCTCGTAATAGTAGTCTAAATTGAATAGCACCAATATTAATTTTTCAGATATGATTCAATGATAAAAAAAAATGAACAAATTTTGATGATGAAATAGGTTAATATACAGGGTTATTCACGTTATTCGACACGAAACATTATGGCCGAAGTATATGATTTTGAAAAAGTTTTTTTTTTTAAATGGATAGGGACCCTCCTTTAAGGCTACATTTCAAAAATATTTTCATGTTATACAGGGTGTCCCCAAAACACGAAACGCATCAAAGTTGTATTTTTTTAAATGGAACCACCTGTATATTAATTGATATTTCGATTCTTTCTTCAATTTGGAACAAAAATTGTGATACAACTGTTCCTGAATTCCTGAATTCAACCGTTATCGAGATATCGCGTTTTAAAAATGGCATTTTTGCAACTTTGACGTGCTATAAAACTCAAACTATTCAAGTAAGACAAAAATTGGATTGCACATTCCCATCTTAACTTTTCAAGAGCTATTCAAGGAGATTAAATTCATTCTTGTGAAAAAATGTCAAAATGTGCCGAAAAAAGTTGACAGTTGACGGTACCTTCTATCCAAATGACAGATAAGCTCTTGAAAAGTTAAGATAGGAAAGTGCAAACCATTTTCCTCTAACTTGAATAGTTTTATAGCATGTCAAAGTTGCAAAAATGCCATTTTTGAAACGCGATATCTCGATAACGGTTGAATTTAGGAACATTAGTTGTATCACAATTTTTGTTCAAAATTGAAGGAAGAATTGGAATTTCAATTAATATACAGGGGGTTCCATTAAAAAAAATACAACTTTGATGCGTTCCGTGTTTTGGGGACACCCTGTATAACGTGAAAATATTTTTAAAATGTAGCCTTAAAGGGTCCCTATCCATCCAGAAAAAAAAACTTTTTCAAAACCATATACTTCGGCCATAATGTGTCGAATAACGTGAATAACCCTGTATATAAAAATTGGACATCATCAAAATATGTACATCATACTTCCATGCATTTCCTCTTGAATCACCCCGTATACGCCCAGAGCTATCAGGATTGTGTATCAATTTCCAATTTTTTTGAATAACTAATGTGTGAGTCATATATTACCACCTTTACATCTTTCAAAATTTCTACGGCAGACGAGAGAGAATAATCCGTGTAGGCAGCGGAACCAAAATAGAACGTTAATAATAATAGGTGAAGAAGAATATTATTGTGCATTATTCAGCAGTCGCCTTCCGGAGTCCATTTGGCTCAGGGCGACTTGATGATTGACATTTTTAGTCTATTCCAGTTAATGCAAAGGCACTCGATTCGAATTAATAAATTTCACTTGTATATGTGTCTTTAAATCTATCATCACTGTAGATTGATCACAAATTTCGATTCAAAATTTTCACACTCACATGCTGCTTCCAGCGAAAAATTATAGCTCTCCGTGACCTAATTGAGATTACATTAGATAATTATTACAAGCTGCATTCAATGACACGAAAGTGGATCGGAATATTGTCTGTAGTCTTAACTAAGGAGAGGAGCATAACATAAAAGAACTGGGACCCCTACTTTTACATTAGACTCAATTTATATAATATGCTCAAACAAGCTGTATAGTGAACCGATTTTGGGTCAACGTTTTGAGAAATTAAATTCAAATCGAGAAGACTTCCAGCTGAACTATTTGCAATAGACATTTACTAAATTTGAGAAAAAATAGTTTTCTCAAAAACATCGTTTATCAAGGGTCAAATTCTGTTCTACTCCTTGATTAATGTACCGATCTAAGGTATCTCTGTGTAGAGGAAATGATCAGAAACTCCAAGTTATTTTCAGATATACAGGAAAATAGATGATAAAAAGCAATCTCTGTTTTTGTATCTATATTAATTTCATTGTCTTATTTTTGGTAGTTCACCTGTGTATCTACGCCTTTCTTGACAGAATAAATAAGTCCGTTCAAGTACTTACATAATATATCTCTTAAATACCTCGACATCTTCACTTGTGTAATGAATTGATATCTTATTTTATAATGAAAAGTTGCAACTTTTTCAAACACCACAACCGATTTTTTTTTGGAAGATGTTGGCTTGAATGTTATCTTGGAGTTTAGCCAAAGAGCAATGGAAACATTGAATAACGAACGCTTTTCGCCTCCCATTGCCATTTCCGTTTCATCTTGCATTTATTGCAAACATATTCACAAATGAAAATGATTGCTTTTTGCATAATTTATTCCACCATGTTTACTGCTTGATTTATTTGACGGAGTCCCAAATTTAATTGAGCAAAACCAAAATCAATTACGCTCGGCCACGGTTTTGGTGGACAGTTCAAATTAAACGTCAGGATTTAGAATTTCAGCGACATTTGTCATGAAGAATTGATGACATATTGAAAATTGGAAAAAACGTTCTCGTTGTAAATAAATATATCTCATTTTATTTGTCAATTAGTGGGAAAAACTTATAATTATTATTATACTATCGCATAAAAAATTACATGTTTACATTGAGTAACTGTCGGGATGATTCCAATTTATCTCATAGCTTGGACAAGGTGATTTTAGGTGTTATTTTAGTATTATTATCGATTAAAAATAACCGTGAGCATCGATTATCTCATATTTCTTGTTCATCGAGAAAAAAACATTTGCAGGTACGGCAAACGATATACGGGCTTTTTATCATTTACAATTGATACCCTTTGATGCTACTCCACAAGTTACCTATATGCTGTTGTGATTTTTTTTTTCAATTTTATGTGATATCATTTTTCAAGTGGCAGATTTGTCAAAGAACTGTTTACTATTCTATTATACGCTGAGTAGGTCTCTGTACTCTGTATTGTTTTTAGGTCCACGAGGTCTCTCTGATGCGGCATATTATTTAAAATCACTACAGATTGCATTTCTTTTGAGTAGACGACTGAAATATGGTCAGTTTTATATTATAGCGAGGGCCAAAGATTTGTGGATATGGGAAACTTTCTTATCAATTTTATCAAAAAAAGTTATTCTTTATAAAAAGTTCTGCATAGTCTAAAACCTAAAATACGACCATCAAATATAAAATGTTATGAGCCGTATACGGGGAAGTCAAATAAATTTTCCTATGCGGAGTAAAGTACCTTTATTTTTGACAAAATCGAAAAGTGTTACAAGGAAAAGTTGATACCCCGGTTGATACAATTGAAAATTACGGTCAAATATCCAATTACACCAATCTACGATGAAAATCAGGTTTTGTTATTTATTAGTCATCTTAACTTTTCAAGAGCTTTTCCATTCCATTGATAGCTCTTGAAAAGTCAAGACCAGAAAGTGCAGACCGTTTTTCTTTATCTTGAACCGTTTTATAGCATGTCAAAGATGCAAAAATGTCATTATTTTTAAAACTCTATAGCTCGAAAACGGCTGCATTTAGGAATATTATGTGTGTGATAATTTTTGATCAAAATTAAAGAAATAATTAAAATATCCATCAATATACAGGGAGATCCTTTTAAAATTCAACTATTATTTGCCATAACTTTATGCCCGACCCTGCATATTCCAATTTATTACAGGGGTAGTTATCTCCAATGATCTAATAACTACTCCATTTCTTATTTTTTGCCTAACGTTGATTGAAAAATTAAAATTAGATCAGAAAAGAATAAATTTACGAAATAATTGTGATTATCTAATGAAATACAAGTTCATAGCAAAGAACACATTTATTTATATTCTCTTGTCAAAATACAACTATAACCATAGACAAATATAATATAACTACCTATCTAGAGGAATGACGCCAGAGGAATGCCGATTTGATATATTTATGGTTATTTATCACGTGTGTGTGTGTGCATTCCATAACCTCGCTTTAGATTTTGGTGAATTCTACTAGTTATTGTTTAGTTAGGATTTCAAAACAACAACTTCATAATAAACTTCAACATTTTCAAAATAAAGCATAAACGTCGCAAAACGAGGGTCATGACGAAACTTTTGACTTGAAACCGCAACCCGCAATTTACACCACAGAATGATTTATTAACACCATCTCTGAGATTTCTAGAAAACCAACAGCTTTGGACAGAGGAATGGTGCGATCATTTGTAACAATACCAAAATATCGGTCATGTGAAATATATAAAAATTTGGTCAACTATTGGTTATTCAAATTAACATTTTAAAAAGTTTTGTTTTTCAACATCAAAAGTTGCAAGCCTTAATAGCAACTGCCACAGGACATTTTTGTATAAAAAAAGGAAATGTGACGGATCCATACGACTTTTGGCGTAGGATTTGGGTCTATTGTAGTAAGGGGAAAGTCGAGATATCACACAGCCTGGCCAAATAAGCTACAACATTCCAAGCTGATTTATCAGCAATTGAACTTAGCGCCCAATGGATGGTTGTCCGTGATTGGACTGCGACACTTGAATCCTACAAGTACAAGATCTCTTCTAGGACTGAAGATAGCTGCCAGAATGCACTGAACAAGCTCGGCATAGCCAATGATGTGAAGCTGGTATAGATTTCTGGGTACTTTGGACATGAAGAAAATGAATAAATAGCCAGTTCCTACAATACTGGAGAGACCTGCCAGGCATGCGAGACTCAAAAGAATTAATCATTGAACCACAAAAGAAACGCGAGAAATTCTGGAGCTCAACAGACAGGACATCATAAATCTGTTTAAAGTACATATTCCCATACATTTGGAATAACTTCGCTGGGCACGGGTCACTCTATTTTTACAACTTTTTCACCCAGGCTTCATTTTTAATGCAAGATTAAGATAAAAAAAAATGACAAAACCTTTTTTTCTTGAGTTGTTCCTTAGTTTTGCAACCCCACATATGAAACGGAATCTTCACATAATTACATATCTCTGTTATTTGCATTTTGGCTTTTGCGAGAAAATTGCAAAAGTTTGGCAAACTTGGAAAAAAATCGTAAATTTCAAGATGTTGCAATTTCAACTCATGTTTTGAGACATCAATCAAGGCTTATTTGATAACTTTTGTAATTTTTTTGCAAATATATATTACATATACATATAGATACCAAGAAAACTCGTTTTTTGAAATTCAAACAATGTTCCGTTCTTTGTCGGGTTCGAAATTATTTTCCCAGGTAACCTCTATCTCCGCCACTGGTTGACTGAAGAGCTTATTATGTCGTATAACTCGTATATCAACTTTGGTTGAAATATGATTTTTGGTTTGGGTACAAAATAAAAAATTCGTTTTTTTCATGGAAATTTCAACATCCTGTATGTCGAAAACGATCAACAATTGGATAACAATATATGTGGTTTTTCTTATTGCAAATAGCGTCCTCTTTAACCCAAAGCCGTTTGATCCATGACTTCTTGGACACTCTGTAGATCTAAAGGCCTAGATCTCGAGATAGAACTCACATATTTATCACTTTAAAGTGGCTTCAAAATCAAAACGTCTCAGATTTGAAAATAATTATCGTTGATAAATTAACGTAAAAGGGCCAAGTAATAATCTGAAAACTCTCTTTCAGATGATGCATCGCTGCAAATGTGACGAGAGGACGGGACCCCCGACATCTTGAGAACACATTGAACACAATACGCGATAAGACTATATCAATTTATAAACAAAATAAGTCACGGTCCGAGTCAAAATAAGTCAAATATATTCATTTCTGTACATGGGATTTTTTTTGTTGGCGTGTGTAAGAACTTAAATATAATTCTACCAACAATGTGATTCGAAATAACGCTAAGTTAAAATAGCGCTGTGATTTTCCTCCAAGACTGAGCACCGTTGAAAATGTGGCCACTATTGATAAGTATATTTAGTGTTCAGTGTTTGGTGTTCGGGTCAGTGATGATAAAAAACATTGACCTGAGAACTAGCAGTAATGTCACCAGTGGAAAATACACTATAGATGAGCTACTACATACAGTTTTTCCGAAGAGAACTTCAGATGATATTGACCATGATCCTTGTAAGGCTGGTAAGTTCGAACAAATGAGTCTTCGATGCGATGATTTCAAAAATATCATCTATGTTGACGCAAAGAGTAGATAGATAACATTCAATAAATCCAAAATCGAAGATAACATTTTTTAAATGTACTGACACCAAATCAGTTAATTCATTGGAAATGTTCCTAGCAAACAAAATCATTATCTCTGATTATTATAGATAACATGTCGGCTGTATCAGTATCACTATTGAGGTCCAAATAAAAGGAAGATGCATTTTTGAAATAGTTTATGAATTTATGTTTTACAGTTTACGCCAATTAAAATTATTTATCCACAAACCGTGCAGGCCGTGCTGTAATAATTAGCGCACGTTGCTCATAAGCAACGTGCGAAAATTGCATTCCACCGTACGTTGCTGTTAGCAGCGTTTATTCTGTCAAGGGTGACAAGATGCCAGAGACAAGTTTTTGTTTCTTGTAAGCTTTTGGATATTTTGTCACCGAAAGGTTGTAGATAAAATGATAAAATACTGTATACAGAGTGTCTGTAAAAGGTATTAACAAAATCTCACCACATATTCCTGAGGTCAAAATAAGCCGATTTAAAGCAACTTACCTCATTCTGAAATAATTGCTCCGGTAATAGATTTAAAAAATTAAATCGAATTTTTCAAATTGTGTGAACAGTATTCAACGTTTTGCTTTGAATATCGATATCTGGGGAACCTGAATATGGATACCTTTTCATTGTGGTCGTTAGAAGGCGCTGCACACTGTACTTCTGATGATTTAAAATGGCCATAACTTTTTTACCAGAGTAGCTTTTGATTTTTTTTGTCAAAGAGATTATTCTTCATGTGCTTTTAGGCAAAAAGTGTACTTCTGCTATAAAAGCTAAAGCGAGCCGTTTTCAAGATATTTTGATTATTATTGTTCGATGCAACACCGAAATATTAATTTACTTTGAATTAAAAAAAATATTGTTACCTTCAAGGCTGAAATTTGATCAGTGAATCAGTGGTATTTGAATTTTATAGGTTGGCATAGCTTTATGGGGCAAAAAATATTAGTTGAAAAAACAAGAATGAAAATTAAATTTCCACACCCTGTAGCTTTGTAACGAAGCATTTCCGAATACATGTTTATAGGAAGTTTTGTTTTTGTTTCAAAGTAAGGAAATTCAATTTTTGAAATATTGATGGAACACCCTGTATATTATACTATTATCACTTTGAAAAGAAACCAATTATTCATTCCAATGTTGAAAGTTGAGTTAATCTAAGGATTTGAGATGTTGGTGTTGAAAGTCCAAGTGCGTTTCGGTTTTGAAAAATGCAATAAGATAAAAAAAACAAGGTGAAACAGTTCAACATTTTATATTTACATGAAACAAAATCTATCTAAAATAGAATTGCTTGAATCCTCATTTTCGGGGTTTTTGCTGCTCTTTTCCTAATCTAGAACATTTTCTTCCATTCCTACGAATGCAACTGACAATTTTAAGCGGATATTCTGAAATATTCTCTATCGAGGTTTTCCGAAAACCCTTGAGTAAGATCGATTTTGCTTTGAGAGGCGTTTTCTCCACTACACGCAATCACGCTGACTAATTTTTTCTTGTTACGTGATAACATTGGAAAAATCATGTGAAAAATCAATCAGAAATTGACGGTGGGATGAATCGAAGAAAGATAAAAAGAAGTTTTCAAACCTGTTTGAAATGATCAGATTGTGAACAATTTCAATTTGGTTTCATCACCTACAGTGAAAAAATGTTTGTACATGTCTGTCAAAAAGATCGGACACTTCCATTACAAGAAATGAAATATACTCATCTACTTTGTCTTCTTCTGCTGCTGCATGGGTGAACGATGCAATCTGCTCCAATTCTGTCAAGAGAATATCTTGAGAGATATCTTCTTATTAGGTACCTACATAATTCCAATTTCTCGAGATTGATTACAATAGTTGTGAGATTGAGTAGGCTACTTGGTATTGTTGTAAAGGTTAGGTACCATATAGATATAGACAGCATTGACATTACATACCAAGAATTTGGAGCGGTTCTAGGTACCTATACTCGCTTGGGTTTGTAGATGTCAACATGTTTACCACAAGTACGATTTCCTTTATTAAATATTCTGCAGTGTCCGATGGGATGTCACTTATATTCAGAGTTGTTCCCTCATCCCTTTTATCAGGCATATTAAAAAAAGCCCCCCAAGTTCAGCAGATAATGCGATGATTTCAAAGATAACAGCCCATATTCAGGGAGCATAACTGGAAATCACTATTCTGTATTAACGTGAAAATAACGTTAGTGGCGCAAAAACTCAACAGGTGAAATAATTTCGCTGGAATCTACAAACGCTGATAACGGCGCTCGGTGTGTGTGTTTACGTTAATCCATTGTTTGGCGCATTTCCGTTATTGTCTTCAATGAACATGAGGATAGCTGATTAATAACACAGAGTTGCCTATGACAATTTGGGATATAATGGAGGGCACACGATTTCTCCAACAACTATACTATTCATAAATGATACTAGATCCCTATACCACCGACAATCTTCGGAGCCTATACGAAGCGACTGGGATGATTTATTCTAACTCTAATGCTAACTCTTGTGGTTAATTTATTGATTGAAGAAAATGAAAAAATAAACAACATTTTGACAAACTGTCATATCAACAGGGATGACAGCAGAGGCTTGAAACTCGGCAGTTTTAATCAATGTGGATGGGCCTCGACTCCTCTTTCCATTTAACATTTTGTGGTAGATATCACCTCCGCTCAAGTTGCCGATTGTTTCATCCTCGAAACAAAAATCGGCGGATCGGAAGATTTTTTTACATTTCTACATACGAAGCTCTAATCCTTGCTGGAACATTTTCGATCGACCATCCTGTATAGTGGTAGCAAGAGTGGTGAATTGACCGCTGTACTGCTTCAAGATGTTCGAGCAATTGATGTATTAGTATCTACCGTCGTCATCAAATTGTTTCTGATACACTTGCAACATTTTTTTTTAATCAATTTAACAAACCTAAAACATGTAACTTCCAGCATAAGATAGCTGGAACACCTTCCAAATATTCTGAAAAACACATCTCTGTTGAATGCAGTTTTATTAGCGCCTTGTATAAACAACAATGTTTATAGCTTCCTTTTCTGCATCAACGCTTTTACGAAACTCTTATTCAAAGTAAAATAACGTCACTACTCAATAGAATTATTATATCCCAAACCATAGAGAAAATAATAGCAAGCTCCCAAACTAACTTTTGGACACCACTTGCAGATAATTTTTGCAATTCATTCTTCATATTATGTATAGAAGCATATTTTGATTTATTTGTATTTTAAGGCTGATGTATGGCTTCTTATCTAAAAACAACAAACCATTATTTTCATAAATATTGATAGTTCCGGTAATGTACTTGACCTGAATCATTGATTATGAATTGAGAGCCTGACTTTTTTTCTCCAGGGCATTTGCTTGTTTATCAGAATTCTTCAAGATAAAGAAGCCATGCACCTACAAAAACAGCAATCATGGTACAAAAATGTTGGTTGACTCATAAGAACCAAATAGAAGTCCATTAGAGTTTTTGTACAAACATCACTCTGAAATAATAAAAAAAAAGGTTAGAATATTTTTATGTCGCTTTTTTATATTTTGGACCGCTTCTCAAAAAAATAAGAGAGTCAGGGGAACTCGAAAAAATATTGATTGGTTTTACACAATCAGATATATATATTGTAATGTTTTTCGCTATAGAAACTCTTGCCCAGTTTTAATTTATTTATTTAAAGTCGCCACAGCACAATCACAACACTACAAATATTTATGTTCACATTCGCGATTAAAATCTGAACTGAACTGGCGGCTGCTCCTCCGAAGTCTTATATATCCCAGACCGGCCCCTTCGCCGAAAACGCAAGATACCCCAGATCTTTCTAGAACTGTCTATAAGCTTCCACCGCGTTCGCGCCGCAACACAGTGGCGTTGCAGGGCAATGATGTCTCGTCACAATATTATGCATATATGAAGATACAGGGTGGTCTTTTGAAAAGTAAACAGAGGTTATTTTGGACGCCTCAAGATATTCAAGATAAAACCCTCGGATCCGTCGATTTTTGATTCAAGGGAAACGATTTTTTTTGCATTTTCGCCCCTAGCGGGGGTGACAAGGGTCCTCAAAATTTCAAATGGCATGAGGGATCGAGTGATACCTTATTTTGAAGGTATTTTTATGTAGATTATAACCTCCAAGTTTCATACTGCTAATAGTGCTAATATCTACCTAGCCATTGCAGGGGTTAATTTAATTTACAAGAAAAATGTTATAAAACATGAGAGAAGCCATTGAGTGAACTTCACGATTTGAGCCCGTTAGATTCTTCTTATGAGGTCATTTAAAAACTAGAACGTATGCGACCCAGTCAATATCTGTGAAAGACCTGCAACCTGCAACAAAGAATACTTAATGAATGTCAAATCACCCCACAAATGCTTCAAATGTACATTTTTTGATAAATTTAGTTAGCCCCTGTAATGGCTTGGTAGATATTAGCGGTGTGAATTTCGGGGGTTCTAATCCACATATGAATACCTTCAAAATAAGCTAGGTACCATTCAACCCCTCATGCCATTTGAAATTTTGAGATGCCTTTTGAGGGACCATCTCGCTAGGGCTTTGCCCTTTATGAGACGAAAATGCCAAATGGTTCTCCCTTGAATCAAAAATCTATGTTTTGAGGCGCCCAAGATCACCTCTGTTTCCTTTTCAATGGCCACCCAGTATAGATCCAGTTGCGACGTTGAAATATTTCCATACGTTGGCTTTGAAACTCACATTCTCTTTCTAACAAAGAATTTGTATCACGATTTATTGATCAGCATTCATTGTTTACTTAAAACGTTGATTTTATGACAAAATAGCATTCTCATGCGGATAGTATCTATTTATAGAAAGTATTTGATTTCTATTTTTGATAGATGTTGGGATAGACGTCCTTAGATTTACATTTTATTCGAAATGTCTCGACAGAGTAAAAGGTCGTCTCAATATTTTCTGAAGATAGATGGGTTTTTGATACTTTTATAGGAAAATATCTTGAAAACATAAAAAGTAAAACTGATAATAATCACGGGCTAAAGAAAAAAAAGCAGCAAATGATGCGGACAGGACAAAAAGGTTGTGTTTAGTGAGGAATCAGTTAAAGTTACCGGATAGTTAATTAGATTATCAATATTTCCCCTTCATATAACATTTATTCCACAACTCAATCCAACATTTATCAAACTTTTTCTATGTATATACCAAGTGATGCAGAAACACTCACTATGAAAACCCTTATTTTAGACGTACCTACTGCAACCGTTCGGCAACAATATGTTTGCTGGACCTTGTTTCAGTCGATAGTGCTTAGAATTTCTTTTAAATGCGTTTAAGCGTCGCGACATAAACTGGATAGGGTAATTATTATTATCTTCTTTATACATCATCAGTCTCTCGGGAGGCAAATTTCTTTTCATCATATCTCAGACATATTCCATTAACAAAAGGTGTGATAAGTAAATCGTGCGGGTCACTGAAGAAGAATCACCAAAACATCAATAGACATGCAAATTGGATTTGAATTGCAGACATGTATTTTTTGGCCAACTTATAATTTGTATAATAGAATAGCGATACGCCATTCTAAGATGAAGAGAACATGAATTATATTGTAGAGCAAATCTTGTTCCTAAGCTATTCAATGATGTGACAATCAACACCTGTACTCACGATTTAATTGGAAAATTGGGCAGCAGTGGTTTTTATTTTTTTCAATCGAATAGGCTAATACGCAACGTCGGACGGAAGAAAGTCAAGAGCATGTGTCTACTTCAAAGGAGATAATAATATAGGTATTATAAAAAAACATATGTTTTTTTTTTAAATCTCCACTTCCCTGTATCTCAAAAGTGAGGACTTTTATGGCATACGTTCATATAAACTTATTATCTTAAAACTCACCCAAGGATCACCCCGTGATTTTTTTTGCACTCATATTCACACCCTGTAGATGCAAATTTCGGTCTTTCTCTTGAACGGCTCGATCTTCGGATTTCGTCATCTAGGAGGTGGTGCCAAGATCCACGTAACCTGATCCGACATTTATCAAAGTTGGATGTATAGAAAATATTTAAAAAACAATTTCACATTGCCCCGTCCTATCAGCGAAGTAAATAAAAAAGCGAATACTGTAACTGCTAAAACAGAGTCATACATGTCCATGCTATTCATTTTGGCCGTATAGTAATCCATATATCGTCTAGTTACGACTCTTTTTTACTCTTTTTCCAATTTTCCGAATTTATTCCTGTTATCTATCCATGTTATATGAATGTGTTCTATTGTCGCTTTTACAGCCGCTTCGCTAGTGCGGAAACTGGGGAATTTATTGAATAGAAACGGTTAGTCTGCCAAAGAGGATTGTGGATTGTTTCCATAAAGCATTTGAACAACGTAATTCTGTCTTGTTTGTTTGGGAGCTATTTTATGTCCCCACTAGACATTGAGACCTTTGAGCAATAATATTTACTATATTCATAAGATATCACATTCTGAGACCACACTGATCAAAAAGAAGAACGAATAATTTGATCAAATACAAAGTAATGATTGAGCTTATTATTTCTTATTTCAATTTAGCTTCTCCAAAACGCTGTCCCTGCACTCATCCTATCGTTGTTTTCAAGATTGTGGAAGGCATCTTCAGCAACTCTGGTTTATTAATTGTTGGAAGGCTCATATTAATTTAGAAACTATTTTATCGGGATTGACGAAATTTCGAGGCGCCTTGACTCCTCGATGAGGACGTATGTACTTCATCATTTGCAAGTTGTTCGAAAATAAGAAAAATGAACTGAATCATTCTGGAATTTTTATTAGATAATACATTATACCCAATTCACTGCTATAAAAAAACTGAATTAACATTCATGCTATCCAAAACCACAAAATGTCAATAGGTATTTGGTAAACATTCCCCTTCAAGCTTGAGCAATAAAAGATGGGTACAGGGTGAGTCTAAAAGAAGCGCGCATTCTGTCATGGTGGATTAAGTTTAGTAGGATAATCACTTTTTGTATAGGAACATGTGTCCGCAAACGTCTCCTTAAAATATAAAGAGTGTTCAAAGGTAAGGAAAATTCTTTTTTTTTTCTGAAGATTCGAAACGCCTCAAGCCAGGTAATAATATGCTATCGAGGGATTTCTGTAACATGATTGGCATTATTCCGTCCGGTCCCGCCGCTTTATACGACTCGAAAACCGTTCACTGCCCACCTTACTTTTTCCATCGATATCATCCTTGATACAACCTCCTAATGAGTTCTCGTATTTGGCATCAGCTGTTGTTCGTCAGAACTGCTGATTTCCGCTACAGTACATCCTGGAAAGTGCGTCTCCATCAAAAGTTCCAGTGGCTTTTTTATGCTTCTTGGGGTCACCAACTCCCTTGAAAGCATCTTTCTTAGCCTTGAAGACTCATTAGTATCCAATAAAGTCTCGCCATGAGTCTCTTTTGGCCTTCCTGGTTTCACCTTTGTATCTGTTAAGGCTGGTCTTGTATATTCATTCCAGTCCTCTGTTTCATTTCTCTTTGCTTGGTTAAAAAGCCTTCTTGTCTTGTCCCTTATCTGTCTCAGTTCCGCTGTCCACTAAGAAGACGTGGTGCTTTTGCGTGGACGACTTACGGGTCATGATCTGTGAAATGCTTTCTTTGGTTGTTCCTCTAGCTTCTCCGCATTTTCCTCTTTTTTCTCTTTGGTAGGTGATCGTGACACCTTGGCCGAAACCTATCCCCTTTCATGAGCTCAGAGAATTTTTGCGTCTGTTCTACGAGGATTCCGGAATGGTTCTACCTTTTGTAGCTCACCGTTGATTTTGAAGAGAATTCTATGATCCGAAAAAGATTATATAAGAGAGACTCTCCAATTTTCAACCGTTAGCTCGTCGGAATCAGCAGCCAAAGTTAAATCTAACACCTCTTCCCTAACCCTGTTAACAAATATTGTTACATCCCCACTATTGCATATTACAAGGTCGGTGGTTAGTATAAAGTCACTGTCACTGCGGTCACTGCTGCCTCACTGCGTGAGATGACCATTGGTATCGCACCCTATATCACCAACAGCTTTCCTTTCTCCTTGGCGTGGTGGACTAGAGTTGGAATTGCTGTCGGTGGTGGTTCAGGTTCTTCATATAGCATGTATGCGGACGCTAGAATAAGCGTTTGTTTATTCTTTTGCTGTCAAGTCACCTGTACTGTGCTGTGAGGATAGGCTAAGATTTAGTGTCTTCTTTGCAAGTATACAGGTTCTTGTTCAAATACCGACGGAGAATGATATAGATGGTAGTTTTTTGCTTCTAATTCTTGAATTTTGCATCTATTGAGCCATGGTACTTGGATCAGCGCGATATCTACCTTATTCTCCGTCATAAACAGCACCAAGTCCTCCGATGCCGCTTCGCAGTGATGCGAATTAATTTGCACGGCTTGCAGCTTCAGGTTTCTTGGTGCCATCTTTCTTGTCCTTAGGGAGCCTCGCTTTCAGGGTGCCTGACCCGAACTTGATGCTCCCGTTGTTGCTTCTCAGTATCCTGGAGGTATCGTCCTCCACCGTGCAGACAATCTCTTTCCCTGTCCCAAACATGCACTTTGTCAAAGTAGTAACTCTCCAGCTTTGCTAGTTCAGGCCCTTGTTCTGCTTGTCGATGACCTTCAGTATGGATTCATCGCTCTCCGGAACCGGAGGCGGAATCCACACTGATTTCAAACGACGCAGAGGCAGCTTCGAGACTGTTATTATCTCGAGTTTGGCTTCCTGCCACATTTCGCGGCAGCCGCGGACTACACGCTTTAGAAAGTCAATTGACTTTCCGTTGTGCCAGACAGCCTCGTCGAAGTTGACCTCCTCGTTGCCGCTGTGCTCGTCTAGCTGGAGTATGGCGTCCAATATCATCGCCTCCACTCCGAGTCACCTGTCAGCTGCAATTCTGTCATCGATCCACGATGGCCACTTGCAGCTCTTCTGGCGTTTCGAAGATTCTGGAGTTCTTGAGCTTCTTCGCGGTGTTTTGTTCTTCCTCGCTTGAATGCATCCGTTTTTGCATTTTCCCACCAGAAGCTGGGGGATTTTGCTGCTCCGGTACGTTTGCAGCTGGGGATGACAGCGCATCAGATTTTGCCAGAGGCCTGCGCTTCGGCTTTCGCTTCACCATTCGATGTTGCTCTTGCCGATCATGTTGCTTTAACCCTTGCTCACGCTTGAATTTTGCAACTATCTTTCTGTTCTTCTTGATGAAGTCTTGCTCTTTATTTGAGAGTTCCTCATCCTTCTTTCCTTCCATTTTCCTAAGGTAGTTCTTGGCGCTCTTATAGCTATTTCTAGCTTTTTGCTCCAAGGTTTTAGCCTAAGGCTCTGGTTTTTTTGAGGTTGACTTTTAGCCAGGGGTTAGAGTTGTGTCCTCCTCCCCCAGCAATCTAGCCTCAGTCTCCGAATCCTCCATATCGACGGTGCTGCTTTTTGATGACAAGTCATTCTTGGCCGCTGAGTCGATATGGAGATTTTTCAACTGGGTTTGGATGGAGTTGTTTGACTTTACCCGTATCTTCCGGTCTACAGTCGTCCCCCGCTTTGCTCTGACCAGTCATATCCGCTGACGCCCCAGCCTGGTTCTCCACCGGGTTGTCTGAACGGTAGTTGACTGACGACTTCAGAGAGCCTGTCCGCTCACTCTCTGCCGTCGGCCTTCGCCGAGCTTCCGAGTAACCTGGCTCCTTCCTCCGAGATTGTTACCTCCATCGTGGTTGTTGTTGCCTCAGATTATCGGTCTCACCCACTATTGCCGAGCATTTTCTTTTCAAAACCCATGCGATTTCGCTAGATCAGGAGTTTTGAATTTCCATAATTCTCCCGCCAATCGATCATCTTTGCCAAACAGACTGAAGTACATCATACAATACTGTCTTGGGCTTGTCTTCTCTTCAGTCTGTTACAGGATTTCTCAAGGTCTCTGCGTTTTGTTTTTAGTTGCAGGCCTTGTGAACTTCTGTGATTTCCCGAATTCTGGATTGTCGCACAGAACAGTTGTACCTAATCTTTTTGTAGGTATTGACCGATTTCTTGACGCCTACTACTTTGAAGTGAACTGACATGTGTTCAGTACTATATAGTTCTTCGGATAATTAAACCCGCGGATAGATCACGCAAAGCATATGGAATTTGGCAAAAATCATAACTAAAAAATGAGGTGACAATATACATCTTTAACACACATACCTAGCCTGAAGAAAAAGGAAACTACTCACTAAGAAGATAAGAGGCATCATATAAATATTTCATAGAGACTCTATAATTTTTTTTAGGATTTTTTTCAGGATCCAACGAGTTCTTCTTTTCTACCCGTGGATCTAGTAATATACAACGTAGTAGGAAGGGAATAATCCAACTGAAATGAACTGAGCTTGAAAATTTCTTGACATTATAGTGCTAGTATCAAAATGATAGGACCTACCATGTTATTTTCGAATCATCGTTAAAAGGCAAGACATTAGTTTCTGGAGTACTGATGGTTGTTCAATTTTTCTGTTCCGGAATTCTGCTACTTCAATTATAGTACAGTAAATCCGTGCATGAAAAAGGGGCAACAGAGAATTTCGGAAAATACGCAAAATGTTGTTGTTAACTTGTAGACGGGGTCCTCAAAAGCTTAAATCTGAGCTTCCGGGAAAATCGGAGGTGAGCTTAACACGCCATCTTGAAAATTAAGAAGCTACTTCTTCACCCCGTTCCTTTTTTTTACTTACGATAAAATATCATATAACCAAAATTGTTCGAATTTATAATCTCAATACCTTTTCCAATGAACTTTTTCTAAAATCACTAAAATCAGCAATACAAAATCTACAGGGTGATTCCATGGTGGAAAGAAATCGTACGCAGGACGAAAGTTGTGCAGAATTAAATTCTCAGTAACCATTGAAATGAATGGAAAAAAGTTGCTGGAAATGTAATTCTGCACAACTTTCGTCCTGTACGATTTATTTCGCAAATTCCATATTGATGAATCACCCTGTAGATTTTGTATCATTGATTTTGGAGAAAAAAGTTTGAAAACAAATTTTTGAGAATGTAATTCTGAACAACTTTGGTTCTAAATTATTTTATCGTCAGTCTAATAGGAACAAAAAAAACACACTTGTCCTTATTTTCAAGATGGCGTGGTCAGCTCAACTTCGATTTTCCCGAAAACTCAGAGTTAAGCTAATGAGGACCCCCTCCACAAATTAAGAAAAAGTTTTTGCGTTTTTCCCAAAATTCTTAGTAAAAGCACGGATGTACTGTATCATTACCTATAACGGAAATATAATTTGTTTTTCGTACTTTCGAGACGAAAGTGACCACTCAAGTCACTTAAATTTTAACGTCTCCTCAAGATCATAATAGCTCATAATTGTCTGCCGAAAGTGTCGTATTTCAACTGACACAATGATTTAAATACGGTACTTACTGCAGACAATTTTGAATTCCATTCTAACCTTTGAGTGTATTTGATACCGGAACTAAAGTATCACTTCTATTACCTCCGGTAAATAATATCGACCAAAACCATCTTCTTGAATGTGTCGCGACTAGTGCCTTTTCCCATTTATCTTGTCAGCGTCACCATTAAAAAAGATTATACAAGATGAAAATTATGACTGTTAACAGTAGAAAAAAAAAGAAAAGCCAAGTTTGAAAGCTATCCAATGTGTCTTTTTCTTTGTTTCTTGTTCTTTTTTCTGATTATAGTGGTGGTCCAGATGGCCTCGGAGGTGGAGAAGGAATATAATATGATATTATCAGGAATAATTCATTTTTTTTTCAAGGCCTATACATTTTTGAATTTGTTAACTTTATAAAAAGCATTCTTTTCAAATTTTGATAATAAAGCATCCTTATGATTCATGATTTTGTTTTTGATCCTATAATGGGCATCCAAAATCACGTGCTGTACAGTTTTGATTTTGTAATCACGATAGGGTCTCGTCCAATAGCCGCCCACAGACCGGCGTTCTTTCCTGGCATTCTTTCCCGCCATTTCTTTCTTTTAAAGGAAAGAACGCCAGTTAGTGTGGAATGAGTCCCATCTTTCCCGTCCCTATGTGCCCTCCTTCCAACTCGACAGGACAAACCCACATTCTTTCCTGAGAGACTTGAATCTCTTTATTTTGAAAGGAAAGAATGACGGGAAAGAATGTCGGTATTGAATGCTGGTCTGTGTGGACCTACTTCTAATAATTTTATTTTTTAGTCTTTGAAGTTTTTCAATGTTTGTTATATTTAACCCACCGTATCATACATGTTTGACTTGCAACCATTCCAATTGCACCTTATAAGATTATCGAACACGTACCATCTTTCGGCCATATTTAAATATTGGTTCTGCAGTTTTTAAAAAAAAACATGTTATGCTGAACCTTGAATGGTGACACTGTAGAATACATCATCGCCGTGAACTGGCTCATCTTAATATACAAAACAAAGTCGTGTTATCTCTACACCATTTATAACTCAAGAACCGCTTCACCGATTTTTACAATTTTTGATTTATTGGATTTGTCTTCGCCTCGAATAGCAAATTAACTATTAAAACATCCGAAAATTAACGAAAAGAAAAAATCATGTGAGTATATCTAACACAAGATTTATTTATTATGTGGCGGTATGAAATTCACCGGGTCCGCTAGTGGATATATATTAATCAAGTTACCCGAAACAACAAATTTGAATCGCTATTTTTAAGCTTTGTTAGAAAACTCGTTACTCTTCCATCGATTAAAAACAGCTTAGTCATCAAAATCTTGGCATACGTAGTTAGTTATTAGTAACTTCCCATCCCCTAATTGCTATACCCTCAAGTGCACCCTTTTGTTAGGTAAAGGGCTCAGATCTACAAAGCACATCGTGTCATTAAACTCATGGAATTATTTTAATCGTTACAAATAACAAGTTGCCAAAGCTTGTCATCGAACGAGGGCTTTTGTAAGATATTAATTTCAGGGTAATTAGCCTTTATGAGAGAATCACTTCCGGGTTGTTTTAGAGAAATCTAGTCCTACACCTAATTATACCTCGAATTTCCTTTACCAGTAGTGAATCCTTCAACCAACGTCTGGAAAAGCAATGAGTTTATTTCGTTTCTCGGCTGAATCTCAAGGACTTTGAATAATCTCTTCTTGTTTATGCATGCGTATTCCTATCAGCTTAATATGATGAACAAATCTTACAATAAACAATCAAAACTACTAGAAAGTAATGATAAAGATGATTTAGTTTATTTCCAATAGAATTGGGACGTTACATAAAGAACTAATTTATGAATGTTCAATTTTCAGGAAACTTTTTGGGTGACATTGCAATTACAGACGACGAATTCAGGCCCCCCAAGCCAAAAATCAAATATTCTGCATTTCAAGAAGAGGTTGAGAAGTATAAGCAAGAGGTCAGTTATCTTGTCAAAGAGGCTCAAATTTATTCAAATTTATGAACAGGTCTTGGAAGGTCTCCAGATAGAAGAAGAAGGCCTCACAGACTATATCCGTCAAAAAACAAAACAACCTGACAACTCTCACGTTTCCAAAGTCAGCAATGATCCATTTCATGATGTGAAGATCGGAAGCTCTGATAAACACAGCCAGGTATTGAAAGGTTATGCTAATGATGAAGCTCAAGCTACCGCAGAACTACATGATCATGATATCAAAGTACACAAAAGAAGAAAAAGACATCAGAATAAGAAAAATGGACGACGGGCAAGGTAACAAATAGAATTACAAAATTACATGTGATCTTGAAATCAAATTTCCAATAGGCAAGCAAATATTGAGAATTTATTCGGGGAGGCCCCAGTGCATGAGTTTGAGCCCAGATTTGACTTGAAAAGGAAGCCTCTAGATGCTGAACAATCTTTGAGGAGGGTGACTAGGGCAGCGACTGCAAGAAAAGAGAGGGTTTGGGATTATGGAGTGATTCCATATGAAATTGGTTAGCTGTTATAATGAGAAGAAACAATATGATGTCGTTATTTCATTTTCAGATGGAAATTTTAGTGGGCTGCATAAGGCGTTGTTCAAGCAAGCAATGAGACATTGGGAAAACTTCACATGTGTCAAATTTGTGGAGAGGTCTAGGGATGAGCATCAGAACTATATAATTTTCACTGAAAGACCTTGTGGGTAAGAGTGGCACTAAGAATTTTTTCTCTTTCCCATTCTACGCAAAACTTCCAAAACTTCACTAGAGAATCTAGAATTTTTGACGTATTCTTTAATTTGCCGAAAGTATACTGTTAAATGTATCTTTTATAGGTGCTGTTCTTTTGTGGGAAAACGAGGTAACGGGGGGCAAGCTATTAGTATTGGTAAAAACTGTGACAAATTTGGTATAGTTGTACATGAGTTGGGACACGTGGTTGGTTTCTGGCATGAACATACTCGACCTGATAGAGATAATCATGTCAATATCATCAGAGAAAATATTATGAGTGGTAAGAGTGAATATGTTTCAAAACGTTTGTTTCCACTTTATAGATTTTTTTCACAGGGCAAGAATATAACTTCAATAAACTCAATGAGGAGGAAGTAAACTCTCTAGGCCTTACTTACGACTACGACTCAATCATGCACTATGCCAGAAATACATTTTCGAAGGGCACGTATCTGGATACAATCCATCCAGTCGATATGCCAGGTAGAAAAAGACCAGAAATTGGTCAGAGAGTTAGACTCAGTGAAGGAGATATCGCGCAAACTAATCTATTATATAGATGCCCTAGTAAGTTACCTACGTTCTCGTATATAATTAAGTTTACTGATAAATTAACTGAAAAGAATGTGGAAGAACTTACCAACAAAACTCAGCAACATTCAGCCCACCACAATATCACAGTGACAAGATTCCCGAAGAAGGAGTACGATGTGAATGGAGAATCACAGCTACCCATGGGGAGAAGATTGTTCTTAATATAAGCGGGTTGGATATTGGGAAGTCTCCTGATTGTAGTGAAGATTATGTTGAGGTGTGCTAAAACTCTGTTCTGATAAAACATAATTGTGTCTAACTCCAGGTCCGAGATGGTTACTGGCACAAATCAACAGTTCTGGGTCTGTTTTGTGGTACAGGTTATGTTCCGCCAATTCTTTCATCTGGAAGTAGAATGTTGGTGACATATTTTTCGAAAAGATCCAAAGGTCACAGAGGATTCACTGCTAGCTATGAGGGTGAGTGAGGTTCAAGATTCAAGGTAAATTATGAGTACTAATAAAGGATTTCTGATATTTAAACAGCCATTTGTGGAGGAGATTTCTATATAGACTCAGAGGGTCATCTAGAGTCACCGAACTACCCTGAAGAATACCAACCAAACAAGGAATGTATCTGGCGCATAACAGTACCTGAAAACTATCAGGTTGCACTGAAATTCCAGAGCTTTGATGTCGAAAATCATGATAATTGCGTTTATGATTATGTGGAAATCAGAAATGGAATAACGGTAGATGCCCCAATTATAAAGGGTAAGGATTTGCATCTGCACCGAATAAGAGTTATAACATTGTTATTAGTTCACTGTGGTCACAAAGTACCATCTGACATCATTTCCACATCTAACCATATGTTGGTGAAATTCGTTTCGGATGGTTCAGTTCAGAAAGGAGGATTTTCAGCTATCATAATGAAAGAGTATGATGAATGTTCAAAAGTGAATCATGGGTGTGCCCAGATTTGTATGAATACTCTTGGAAGTTATGCTTGCGCTTGTAGAATCGGCTATGAGCTGCATTCGGATGGGAAAAATTGCGAAGGTCTGGTAACACTCGAAAAATGAGACTTGTTCATGATCATTTTTAGATGCTTGTGGAGGTCTATTTGAGGCTTCAAATGGTACCATCACTTCTCCATCCTTCCCAGACTTGTATCCATTCAACAAAAATTGTGTTTGGGAGATTGTGGCCCAGCCTCAGTACCGGATAACGTTGAATTTTACTCATTTTGATCTGGAAGGGTGAGTAATTGTGTCCATTTTTTTTTCTAGTAGGGAAGTTGAACTTTATTACTGATGTGTACAAGGTTGTCCAGAAAAAGGTGAACAGCCTTGTAATTCCTTTATTTTGAATAATATTGCAGAATGTTAAATACAAAAGTTGTGGGGAATTTGGTGAGGAATATTGATGATAATCTTAATCAACTTTAGAGAGAAAAACAATAATATGTAGGGTGTTCCATCAAAAGTAAGTGAGAAAATTGATGTTTCATAGCATATTTTTTGTATTTGATGCTCAATTGTTTTTCTGATAAATGTCCCCTATTTCTCACCAAAATCCCCACAACTTTTGTATTCTCGGTTTTGCAATATCTGTTGAATAAAATTACAAAAGTGTCCACCAAAAACTACATACAGTGAGTCGCAGACAAGATGAGTACCAGTTCTCGATACTTTTCTTCGCGTCAGAGATATTGTATAATTTACTTAAATTAAATCAATTACCTAATAAAGATAATTTTTTCCACAGCCCACAAAAATTGTTTTTGAGACGCGATGCATTATATTGGAAGGGAGTCAAATTTTTTGTTTTTATGGGAATTATGTTAAGCACAAAGGTTGGTACAGAACCGCAATAAATGTCGAGAGTCACATCCATGTGAGTAGTCCCCTCCTTATACCGATTTCATCCCGAATGTGGAATCATCAGTGAGACAGCATGGCCCCACTCACATCAATGTAACACTCGACATTTATTACGGTTCTGTACCAACTTTTCTGTTTAACATCGGATAACCGTAAAACCTCTATGCGGAAATAATATTGTGTCAAACAGAAAAAATGAATTCGCAAATGAACAAAAATATTGAAAAACCAATTGTGATTTTTTTCATGAAACTTGGAATCCGGGGTAAAAATATAATGTAGAACAACTTTTTCCGATATCTCTGACGCGAATCAAAATATCATCGCCCTCTTTGCGAAGACATAGTAGGCGGGCTTTGATGTTCAAATTTCAGTTACATGTCATAAAAGGGTGCATCATCACTCTGTATGATTGGACAAAATTTGAACCCCGACATCTTCAAATAAGGAAAATACAGGGGTGTATTCATCTTATCTGCGATACACAATGTATACAGTGTAATTCTTTATTGTCCCTTGAACCGCTTAATATATGAGAACGAAATTTTGACACACCATATGTGAGGACGTTCTGTGTTTTTCGACATAGTAGTGACAGCTGAAAATGTCAAAATAGCAGCCGGGCGACACTTAAAACGTCAAAATCAAATGGAAAGGGGGTCGAGTGATACCTCATTTTGAAGTTCTTTTTCAACCTTATTACACCCTGAATGTTTGAAGTCGCTGTCTCTTTCTTAATTTTCAATATCAAGGCAGTGTGTTTTTTCAAATTGGCTCCCAATAATTGCCGTTTTGACATCCTCAACTTTCACCACTGTGCTAAGAAATGCAGAAATGCTCATATATTGTGAATCACATCACAACATCAATTCTTTAATGTTCCTTTCCTAAGTTTAAATTGTTTAATAAACCAGAATAAAATTTGGATCCCCAGTAAATGGGCACGTTCTACATTTCTCAGCAGAATGGTGACAGCTGAGGATGTCAAAACGAGGTCATTGTAAATAAAAAATACTGCCTTAATATAAAAAAATAGAAAGAGACAGCGATTTCAAACTTTCAGGGAGTAATAAGGGTGAAAGACCTTTCCATTTGATTTTCTTGTTTTGAATGGCACCGAGTTTTTATTTTGACATTTTCAGCTGTCACTATTACCTAAAAGAATTCATACCATCCTCACATATGTTGTGTTCAAATCTCGTTCTAATATAAAACGGTTCAAAAGTAAAAAAGGGGAGGGGACATCAAAGAATTACACTGTATAATCTATGGTGTTTATCTCTTCTACCCTAACTAACTGGGTTTCATTCCTACCAAGAGTACGGATATAGATCACATTCATTATTGTTTGTGAGGAATTCGAAAGATTTGTTGAGGCTTCCTAATAATCAAAATACATACTTGGCAGATCAATCTTCATAATTTACTATGACGGAAATTATTTCGAATAGATTGAAAAACCCACCAGCTATAGTATTCTTGATATTGGGTTAGTTTGGGTCACATAGAGCAGAGTCGCTGCTATCACAGTAGATCGCTATATGTGAATGACTTGACGCTTTATGACTTGAAATCTACCCATTTTATAGGAATAACAATGCCCAACAACCGTGCGAATATGACAGAGTTGACATCTACAGTAAGCTCAAAGAAGGAAAAGTGAGGAAACATGGATCCTTCTGTGGTTCGAAGGCTCCTGGAATGATAACCTCTGAAAGCAATATAATGAGACTGAGTTTTTATTCGGACACTAGCGTATCTAGAACAGGATTTGCAGCAGTATTTTTTTCAGGTATAAAATATGGTATCTGAAGTAAATTCCTTTAAACAATTTTTTTCGAAAGATATGGATGAATGTGCAAAAGACCATGGAAACTGCCAACACGAATGTGTAAACACTCTTGGGTCATACATCTGTACTTGTCACAATGGATATACATTACTTGAAAATGGACGCGACTGCAAAGAAGGAGGCTGCAAATATGAGATAAGCTCCCCCACAGGATCATTAGGAAGTCCCAATTATCCCGACTATTATCCTGCAAGAAAAGATTGTGTTTGGCATTTTAGCACAACTCCTGGTCACAGAGTCAAAATCGTGTTTCAGTATTTTGAGTTGGAACCTCATCAGGAATGTGCTTATGATCATATTGAATTCTATGATGGTTCTTCGCCAGAGTCTCCCTCTTTGGGTAGATTTTGTGGATCTAAGCTGCCGCCAAAAATAGTGGCTTCTGGAAATCAACTTTATATGACCTTCAGGTATGGGAATATTGTTTTTTGATTTATTTATTTTCAATAGCAGCTTTAAGATCTGATGCAAGTGTCCAACGTAATGGTTTCTCTGCTTCACATTCGACAGTTTGTGGTGGACAGTTGAAGGCGACTTTGGAAAAAAAACATATCTATTCCCATGCCAGATTTGGAAACTCGACCTATGATAACAGGTATATTTTTGTAATGGATCAAATATTAGTCCTTTCAGACTGGCCCTTGATAGGTAGATAGATCAATGATCAATTATTGACTGTGGGTACCTATTCTAAATTTAGTTTCATAAAACAAAATCTAAAAATCAAGTTGACTGTTTCATTAATTTATTGTATTCTTGGATATAGAATCAATGTTTTTTCAGTTGTTTAATTTGATAATTGGTGATAGATGTTGGTCAGTTTGCTTCAAGACAAACATGATAAATGCATACTCACTTATTTATTAAAATAACGATAGTTTTAATATTAAATCAATATTGTTATTGAAGAGCTGATTGTGACTGGACTATCGAAGCATCTCCAAGCTATAACGTACATTTGTCTTTTCTAACATTTGACTTGGAGGACGAAACAGATTGTGGCTATGACTCTGTTGAAATATTCAGCGGCATGGATTCCAGTGGACCTACTTATGGAAAATTTTGCGGCACAAAAGTAAGTTATTTTCAATTCTATTTTTCTCAACCCAATATTATTTGATCATTTTCCCGAGCACTTCTGTTGAAATCACATTTTATCAGTTGATTTTTTACAACTTTTTTTTTTTGATTCCTCGATACATCTCCGAAGAAGAACGAAAATACCTCACTTTCTCTGGCATGCTTTCAATCAAGTCCATGTTATTTGAAAGGTTCTTCCGGCAATTACTGTTCTTTTAAGCTGATAATAAGAATGCTCAAACAGATTAAGGTCTGGTGAAAAAGCAGGCCATTCCAGTAATTCATTTTTGTGGTCGATGTGACCAGCTCATATGAATCCCTTGCTTCCTTCCTGATAATGCAGCTCCACCATCATGCATGAGAGAGAAACACATACAGACTGTCCACGGAAAGGGTTTACAAAAGCTCAAATGGATTGTAAAAAAAAAGATTCGCAAAGAGAACATTTTCATTTTTCAAAAAGGTTTCGCAAAACTACAAAAACCCGAATTTTTTCATAGAGTAAACTAATTTTACTTTCATTTCAATGCAAAATTCCAATTATTTTCTTTTTAACAGCATTAGAGGTTGAAATGCATACATCATCAATGACTTTAACTTTAATAGAGGAATGTCAAGAAGTGTCAAAGAATGTTTTCTGTGTTATCAAAAATTATTAATTTGGACCGTTTGTATAACCTTACTCTAGAAGAAATGAGGTACGTCCTTGATCCAGATTCAATTTGTCACACTGTACACACAATTGCCTTCGAAGCTTAGTAGCTCTCATTCCTCTATTTCAACTAGCTAAAACTCCTAGTTTGATAAATATGTTTCACGTTAAGTTATCTTACCTAGCGACCGGTTTTTTGACCCGCGCACAACGTGATAAGCGTTCATCGTCCTGCACTGTTTCCCCCAAAATGAATGGGAGAGCGTATCACGTCAGCGTTGACCGTGTTTTATCGGTGCGGGCTGCTGTTGGAGGAGTCAATTGCGTAGTACTATACTCCATGTGATAATCGTGAATTGTTCGAGAAATGAATTCATAAATAATGTTCAAATGCACTTCTTAATTGGCAGCAGTTGGGTTTTTACCAAACGCGGATAAACTTTTGATTGAATTTGTACAGAAGCATGTGAGGGCCAATTTTTTTGCTGCGTTTGAAGGTTCTTTCACTCGTTTATAGAAGACAATAATCGTCAAGTCTTCTTCGATAAGATTGAAAACGAAGAAGAACTTTTCACCCAGTCAATATAGCCTAACTTTGTAACTTTTCTTTTTCACCAAGGGAATGACTCTTGATCAAACTGTTCCTCCATTTCTCCGATTTATAAGCATATCACTCAATTCTTACCTGAATTTTGCATATTCCTTCTTCTTTGAAGGCTCAATTACATTGTAAAGGCTGAATTATTGGGCGAGTTTATTGGCTAGTCGACGGTGAGTGCCTGCTATTTCACTACGCCCGGACGCCCGGTACTTTCACATTCAGATAAATAAAATTATTCCGTCAAAAAGCTATCCGTCAGATAATAAATGGAGCGTTACCATGGCGAGACCTATTTTGAGGTTATTCTGATGAAAGAAAATCGACTACTTGAATGTGAACGTACCGGGCCTGAGCGAATTTTGTCGCTGCTACTAAATTAGCCAGCGACTAGCGGGCATAATCGCCTAATGTATTAATTGAGCCTCCAAGTAGCCAATCCGGCTACTTCAGTCGCTACTCACTGATTTTTTTGAGTGTGTGGCGGGAAAAGTCGTCATGTGTAATAGGACTTCTCTGGTGAAATCGCTGGTACAGTCTGCAAAGATGTCGGAATTTTTAATTTGGCATAGGAATCATTATTATTGCTTTTGCCTCACGCCGACAATTGCAGAGAAGAGACAAAAGGAATCTTAAAAGATGTCGGGTATGGATACGAGGCTACAAATTGAGTAGGGTGATCCCAAGTACGACAAAACTAGAAATAACGCACTTCACATTGAAGTAATTCTTATGTCAATATTCCACAGCACCTTACCCTGATCGAGCTCAGAATTCACTTCGTTTTGAATCACTCTGTGGTCTTATTCAAGAAAGAATCTCGTGCAATTAATTGGAATAATAGAGCAATAATTACAGCAAAAAGGTGATCATTATTGAAAGGCCTGCAAATGTAATTTTTTACATAAAAACTCAAATATTTCAAAAACCTAAAGACTTATAGGAAGAACATGAGGCATCAGACTAGCCTAGAATCTTGACAATAATCCTATGCTGCATTTATTTACAGGGTGCTCCATTTAACATGAGCAGTTGGCACCTACATCCGCTATTTCCAGAGGTTTCGCCATTTTCAAAATATTTTGGCCGTGACTTTGTTATAAACTCAAATTCTCAAAGTTTTACGAGCAGTTTTTCATATATCTAATGGGTAGGACAAAATGCAGCGTACATCCATAGATATAACATAGGTTAGCGCGAACTTTTGTTGGTCGTGAGAAGATGAATAATGATGTTTTCAAGTTTCTTAGAAAAATTAATAATTTGTGATGCTCCCCAAAATTTTCCTGCGTCGTCGGTTTTCGACGGTGATGAGGAAAATCGTTGATTTCCATAAAACTCGTGCGCCACACGCTGTATTTTACGTGGTGAAGGGCCTAAATGGCCATCGGGTAGCTTTGAAACAGTGGAGAAAGTCCAAGCACTCGTTGTTTCCAAAATTCCGCAAATTTCCTCTCTAAAATGGAGTACTGAACTTTAGAATAAAATCACGGGTGTTGATAGAAAAGTCTATTTGTTCCAGATACTAAATAACAGTCGGCCAGTAGATAAAATGAAAATAACGTTAAGAAAACAGTAAATCAGTCTAACGGCTCCCGGCGGAAACTCAAAATGGCAGCAAATAACAACGCAATTTAACAGCAGTGAAATTGTAGCGACGGATTTTACGACGTACAGAATACAGAAAAACAGCGCCGATTTAAAAGAAGATTTTTACGAGGGCGGCGTCAAAAGAAAATATAACGGAAAAACCGACGCTGACGAGGTAAGACGAGAGCGACACGGGAAATTTGTAAAAAAAAATTGCTCAGACCTTGGCTGTTACAAATACGCTATTACAAATACGCATAGTAACTCCATCAGAAGCCTCTCCGTATGATTCCCGGAACTATCTGAAGAATGTTAGATGATAAAACTATTCGGACACCCGGCAAAGATTCGTTCCCCTGAAAATTAAAATAAAACAAACCCCACAAACAGACAAGAATCTAAGTGGATTCTGTGAGCTTAGTCCTTACAAACCGCTAATTAGACCAAGCGCCAACAGACAGATCTCTGAACTCGGATAGTCAGGCCGAAGACAACAAAATCCGTCCCATGATAACTCACATAATAACGAGTGAAAAAGTCCTACCTCGTGGTTTGAAGAAGTAAAAGGAATCTAAAGCAGAAAAACTGGATTTATAGTTTCGCAGAATGGACCGGATTTAACAGCGGGTGTCGCGTTCTCGATATACTTATTTGGTGGAAAATTTTGTTCCGTTGAATTGCACACAATTCCTGCTGACGCGCAGCTAGAAAAATATAATAGTTGTTTCATTGATTGCTGGAAAAACAAGTTTGATTGTTTAGGTCAGAAATAAAACAGCAAATTAATAATTCTTAGACGGCAGACATTGGTTCACAGAAAATACGGGGTTTTTCGAAAGATAAATAAGAAAGTTACAAGAAAAAGTGGATTACTCGAATAAAGACGGGGAAATTAATCAAATAAATTCGCAACGAGGGTAACATAAATCATAAAATTACGAAATACGTCGCACACGCTACCTCAAGGTGGTGTCAAAATATGTTTTTTGGCCAAAACGCCTGTTGAACTAAACTTTGCGCCGGTCGTACGTCAAGACTATTCATTCTACGGAAAAAAAGTTATCACATAAATTGTGGTGAATTCTCTATAGTTTCATTTTGTAAATTAATGTTTTCATCGTGAAATGAGTCGGAAAAAAAATATTGTCAAGAAAGTGCTTCTAGGTGCCATTCTTCGAATATCGTGGTGCGAGCGGCAAAATTACGAGGGGGCAAAGTTGAAATTTGGAAAGAGCAAATCGAAATCTATAAAATCATAAATTTTCAAAACTCCCGAAAAACTTTCCAGGTAAATGTACCGAATCAATGTACAGGGTGTACAACTAAGGGAGGTCGCCGGTCATATCCCGGATACTATTCGTACAGACTTGCGGCAAAAAAAATTATCACTAAAACGGCCAAAAGAAAAACCTAGAAAATATTTTCAAGTTTCTGAAATGGTCGCTAGGGGAAGTAACAAGCGACACCAAGTAGAAAAATAGGATTTTTATAAAAGTTTGCCCAATGAAAATATACCGATGGTATTATTTTCATATTTATTGACTATTCACCTACACTTTTTGTCTGAAAGGTTTTTTTCTATCTATCAAAATAAAGAGGTGGGGGAAGTTCAACTGTTTTTTTAAACGAACGCAGATTCCTCCCATTTCGCTTGACTAATTTTAACGAGCTTGGGCTCATATGAAAGAGCATGATCTGCACTACAAAATACTATTTGGTTTTGAATTTTCGACCTTCACCGTCGCCGCTAGATGGCGTTAACTGGAATGGTTGCATATTTTTGAGTTTTTCCAAAAAAATCAAATGTAATGGTTCATTCATTTTTATACAGGGTGTCCCAGCAAGGGTGGCCACCGGCCATATCTCAGAAACTACTGGACCTAAATGTTCAGGAAAAAAAAATTATCACTAAAGTGGCCACGAGAAAATGCTGGGAAATATTTATAACTTCGAAATTTTTCCGCTAGGGGGCGCAATCAAAGCTTTAATATTAAAATTCGAAATTTCTCCGGAAATTCTCAGATTGAGGTATATCTTTATCAACATGGTTAGAAAACCTAGACACTTTCACGTCTTTTTGGTACAGGGCTCATTGGCGTACCGATCTTCGTGTGAGTAGGGGAAGGTAGTGAAAGTGTAATTGTTCAAGTGGCTGTAACTTATAAACGACTTGTCCGATTTTGTTGCGTATAGGCTTGTTTGGAAGATAAATGTGAGTACTTTCGTATATCGTATACAGTGATGCGTGATTGTCTCCAGAAAAGTTGCTAGAAGGCGTAATTTGAATTAAAAACTGTTATTTTCGTTTCACCGCAAAAATTTAAATGGTACGGTATAATTCTGATAACAGAATCGAAATGAAGATTGAATTTACAAGAAAAAACCTCCAAACCGCAGGTAGATAACTTTTCTCGTTTTCGAGTTATGGTCGAGAAAATAATTTTTGACACTCGAAAAGTTGTTTGTTGTGTAGTTTTATTGGAACCTGTTTTTTTCTATGGTTTCATTAATAATAACTAGTCCAAATTATGATCATATATTTTTTCAATGTAAATGTATAGGTAATAAAATAAATTAACTCATCAAAATATTTTTCATTTATTATGAGTTTTGTTCTATTGAAATAACAAATGAAAACATTAAATTTTACATAATTTGGACTAGTTATTATTATTGAAGCCAAAAAAAAAAGCAGGTTGCAATAGAACTACAGAACAACTTTTCGAGTGTCAAAAACTTTTTTCTCGGCAATAACTCGAAAACGAAAAAAGATATCCTCCTGCGTTTCAAAGGTTTTTTCTTGTAAATTTAATGTACCTTTCGATGCTCTTATCAGAATTATACCATACCATTTAAATTTTTGCGGTAAAATGAAAAACACTGTTTTTAATTCAAGTTACCCCTTCTAGCAATTTTGCTGGAGACAATCACGCACTACTGGATACGATGTTGAAAGTACTCACATTTATCTTCTAAACAAGCCTATACGCAACAAAATCGGACAAGTCGTTAATAGGTTACAGCTACTTGAACAATTACACTTTCACTACCTTCCCCTATTCACACGAAGATCGGTACGCCAATGAGCCCTGTACCAAAAAGACGTGAAATTGTCTAGGTTTTCTAACCATGTTGATAAAGATATACCTCAATCTGAGAATTTCCGGAGAAATTTCGAATTTTAATATTTAAGCTTTGATTGCGCCCCCTAGCGGAAAAATTTTGAAGTTATAAATATTTCCCAGCATTTTCTCGTGACCACTTTGGTGATAATTTTTTTTTTCCCGAACTTTTAGGTTCAGTAGTTTCTGAGATATGGCCGGTGGCCACCCTTGCTGGGACACCCTGTATATTTCAAAAGACGACACATTTTTCTATAAAAACAAACAGGTCGAAACTATTTATAACCAAAAAAAAACATACGTAAGTACGCTCAGATTGCCTTAGAAATAGAGCCAACAAAATCACAACACATCAACAGACAACATAACCTCATAATTTTGATCGAGATCGCACCAAATCCGGACCAAATTTGGTTCGGTACACCTGCTGGCGAATACCGAACCAAGAGCGGACCAGCTTAGTCCGCAACTGTCTACACCATTCGAACCAAATATCTGGTTCTGATATAGTTCGAATTTAGTATTTGGTCCGCGGTCCAAGTTGTCGGTGTAAACTAGGCTAATTATTATTCTGAAAATAGGAACAAGCTTTTTCATTTTTCCCCGATTATTCTGTTTTGAGTGTAATGTTCAATGTACGAAAAATGGTCTATCTTTTAGTATGTCAGATTTGAATTAATTGATATATTTTTCAGAAACCCTTCGACATAATATCAACAAACGAAGCCTTATTAGTAAGATTCCGATCAGACGATACTTTGCCCAGTAGAGGGTTCAGTTTATTGTATGAAGCAGTGACAACATATAGTGAAGAAGACGAGTAACAGTTGTGAGTTTTGATGTACCTATTGTTCCTCAAAGATGTTTAATGTTTTCATTACCAATACGTGTTCATGTTTTAGATATCATTCATAATGGTATTAAGTTATTGGATGACAATGAGTAGGTGATGATGTATAGATTTGAAAGATTTTTTATCTCCAATAAGTAGTTTAAGCTATTTTATTCATAATATCGATACAAATTGGTATATTGAGTTAACTTAAATTACATGGTTGGTACATAAAAAAAAATTAAGTGTCCAATTCACTCTAAGCTGAATTATTTGCTATATAGAATATTGTCATTTTGTTCTCTTCATTGGACGTCTAGTGATTTATAATAATTCGCAGCCAAAAGGCAATGTGGATATGATTTTTTACTATCAAATCAATTTATTCCTTTGATGTATACTTTGACAGGCTATCTCAACTCCAATTGATGAAGAGATAATTTCTGCTAAGACGTAATGAGTAGGCTGATTGTTAGATGTGAAGTGTTCTCAAAATAAGGAATATGAACACTTATGTTTGTAATTGAATATATCGTTAATTTGTGTACTTAAAATATGGTACATCCGTGTCATCTTCAAATTTTTTTTGTGTCTGTAAAGTTTTCCCATTATCACGATCCGGAAGTTTTGGTTTGTCATATTTTATATAAAATTTCAGTTGCGTTTATTATTAATGACACTGGTAGATGAGAAAACGATTTTGATTAAAATTTCTAATGCACGAATGTACAAGAATACACGATACGTCTCCTTAGTCTTGGTATTAGTATCTCATTTTTGTAACAATAATAGGTGTTGAATGTCAGTTAGTGTTTTTATTTTTATGTAGAGAATATTACTTTGCGCTCTAGCACGGAGATGATCAACTTTTGTAAATAATGTATTGGTTTTTAGAGTTTGAAATACGTTTTATGTATTGGAAATAAAAAATCAAAAAAATTATACAAGTTATTTGAGTGAAAACTGGAGTAACAACTAAGATTTCTTGTTTCAAATGATCAATTGGAACTAGGAAAAGTATGGAAGTAGTTTGGTACGTGCTTTAGCGTGTTGTCATGAAAGGTACTTACTAATTATCCTTTGGAGTGATCTCATTGATTTTACTGATTTTAGTCCACTCTTCTGAGAATATAAAAAAATCTTCTATCCAACTGCTTCAATAACCAATTGAATTTCGACGAATGCATGACATCTGATACAGCTTAAATGGATATATATGTATTTTGAGACGATCTGTGCATAGTTCATTTCAATCTCTCAAACTTCCAACTAATCTTCAGTTCAGTACGAGGTATAGTGACCTCATCATGATGACTCATACTCATGATACTTTAAGAAACAAGATAAGCTCACGCGCATCTTTTGGTGACCCTCATTCCCGCAAAATGTATGGGGTTTCGGTGAACTATTGTTAGGTTAGAAAGATAGCAGAAAGAAAATGGATGCAGACTGTCCAAAACATACATGCGTGGAAATCATTGAAAGTGGCCTACACATTCAGGAGTGGAAGAACGTATCATAGGCTGAGAAGAAAAAGAAAAGAAGAAGATTGTTGGGTTATGTTTCCAACACCTATGCTTTTCCATATCTTTCCTGCGCGAGTCGATTCTAATTTCGTCCAGCTAGTGAGTTTATCTTGTATGTTTTAGTACAATGATGATGACTGATGGATGAGAATATGCGCTCGTTTCGTCGAAAAGATCGATTAACTGGATGCGATCCTAAGTAGTTTGTGTTTCAATAAAACCAATCAAACTATACCTACTAACCAACAGTAAAACAATCGATTTCAACATTAGGTATGTAGAAGAAAACCACTAGGTAACAGTTATTCAAACGTCATTCATTGAGAATTATTGACTTGATGGAATAGCCAGAAGAAGATCTTACATCCGTTATTTTGATATAATGCCAGGACCGAAGTTACATTTTTATAAAACTGTTGCATTCAAGCTCATTTCAAACGACGCAGCCGACGATAAAAAGTTGGTCTGTAAATCTCGTAGTTCGATTTTGCAATGAGCCTTGATGCTCCATTTCCATAAGAATGTGCCTTGCAAAAATTCGAAGGCTCAATTTTGAAGTGTCTTCGGAAACATATCAACTAATATCATAATCAAAAATCGATACAATCCATACACACGTGAAAAAGTTATTCAGGGTCAAAATATGTTCCAGCTCAATTTAGCCCACAGTGTAGGTTACATGGTCTGAATGCTTTGATAAAGATCTTGTTATTTGGCCCGGAAAGGCTGTTTCTCTTTAAAACGTCCCGCACACCATGCATCTGGTTGAACTTCAAGTTGTTCAACAGATTGAATAGACAGTCTTCGCAATCAGTGAATAGTATTTTGACCACAGCCATCACAGTTCAGTTGAACGACGAATTGGACGAAAGACTCGTCAATCCAACATCAATAGGATATAAACTCGAAGTCGTCTCAACTAGTCGAAGCGAGCACATACAGTGCGGCTCCCCCCCCTTTTTTTTAAGTGTGCACTAAAAATTTTGAAACTTGGCATACTTTAATTGCTGTCGAAATACTACTTTTTGATGTTACTGACGTACTTTTAGTATTCAAGATGGCGGCTGGGCGCCGTTCTAAAACATTTTTAAATGGAAAGGGGGGTCGTGTGACACATCATTTGGAAGGTCTTATCGAGTAGATTATTGTGTGAAAATTAAAAGGATTAAACGCATCCGTGTGGATATGACAGCCTGCCAAACTTTTAGTTTTTAAAAATGTCGTTTACGTTAAGTTTCAATTTTTTAACGAGCTGACACATCAGATTCCGGAAAAATGATGGTGAACCTGAGCAAAACAGTACAGGTTAACAAATAGGAATGCTGATACAAAGCGGATAAAGAATTTCAAGATGATAAAAAAAAATTGGGAAGCATTTATTAGCATTATAATACTAAAATCTAAATTAAGATGGAGATACTGTTTCCACACTACCTCGCCACAGCACTTAAGTTTAACCAAAAATTCTTGAAACGATATGACCAGTTGTTTGATTATTGTGTTAATTAGGAAGTGTTACAAAAATGCCTCATTCGCGTTCCCTCGCAGAAAAAATTGAAGCAATTTTTATTTATGGCGGAAATCGTAATTTCCATGAGACGAAAAGAATTTTCAATGAGCGCTTCCCGGATCGTCCGATATACAGGAAATATCTTCGCGAATAAGTGCGGAAATTTATCGAGACTGGTAGTGTTCAGAGCTTGAAGAATCAAGGGTGACCATCTATTTCGGAAGATAAACAAATTGCAATCATTGATGAGATGGTGGTAAATCCTGAACAGTCGACTTCTCAGGTTGCAGACATCTGTGATACTTCGTCTGCTTCTGTAAAACGATTGCTGAAAAAATAGAAATTTTATCCCTAAAAATTTCAAATGATGCACCAGTTGACTGAAGATGATCCTGACAGACGTGTGGAATTTTGCGAAATTATGACCGATAGAATAGGCCGAGAACCGAGATACGTTCAAAATATTAATTTGCTTCAGTGACAAGTGTACTTTCTTTTTAAATGGCCGTGTACAGAGGCAAAATGTTCGTTATTGGAGTGACGTAAATCCGCATGTTTTTAGGAAAACCCACACGCAATATTCCGAAAAGGTTAACGTATGGGCTGGCATATTGGGGAACCATATTGTTGGTCCCGTTTTCATCCATGGAAATTTGACAGGGGACCTGTATTTGAACTTGTTAGAAACTACAATAGAGCCTTTGATTGTACAAATACGTCAGAATAATCCCAACGAATTTGGCATGGCACCAATTTTGGATGGTGCGCCTCTTCATTTCAGTAGAAATGTGAGGCAGTATTTGGACATAACTTACCACAATCGTTGGATTGGTCGTCGGGGTCCTACCACTCCTACCTAATGGCCTGCCAGGTCACCCGATTTAACACCATTGGACTTTTTTTATGGGGATATTTAAAACAGAAAGTATTTGCAACACAGCCAGACTCTCTTTTAGATTTACAGCAAAGAATTACGGCTTTTTGTCAAAATATTAATGTCGATACTTTCGAAAAAGTCCGTCAGGAGTTCTCAGACAGAATATTTCATTGTTTGGGGTCAACGGAGGACATTCTCATTATTTTTTACAATAAAAATTGGAGTATGCTTTCTTTGTTTTTTATTTCACGAATTTCTTTATCTTGTTAGTTTGACAGTCTGTCATATCCGCACGGATGCGTTTAATCCTATGAAATTTTCACACATTAATCTACTCGACAAGACCTTTCGAATGATGTATCACACGACCCCCCTTTTCATTTAAAAAAATGTTTCAAAATGGCGCCCAGTCATACCTTACCATACACAAGTCTACCGGATCTCACAATAATAAGATATAAACGTGTTCCAACTGCAAATTCCGAAGGACTGAATTCAAGGAGTCTCAAAAATATATATTGATGTATAATGTTACACCCCATGGGACAACTGGTAAATCGCCTTCTGAACTTATTATGTTCAATAGGAGCATAAGAGATATAATACCCTCTTTAGCAAAGTTAGAAGGTGCGGTTGTGAGGAAGCAAGAGATAGGGATACCCAAAAAAAAACAAGAAAGAAAAAAAAAGGAAGGCTATAGGAAGCAGTCTAAAAGCAATGAAATTCGAGTAGGAGACAAGTTCCTAATGTCGATGTCGGCTAACAAGCTTGTTCCAAGATTCAACAACACCGATTATATGAAGTTCTGAAGGGATTCTGAAACGAGCTAATACTCTTGGGGGACAATGAACTGACAAAACGACATGAATCACATGTAAACAACTTTGAACAGCCTAAACTCTGAATCTTCCAGATGATAAGGAGATGCCTTTCGCTAGCCAAGCGTCAGCACCACCTCTAATGATTGACAGAGAAGAAATGGACCAGCCTGTTGCCTGTTGAACAACGTACCGGAGACGGTTAAGCGCAATTGGACCAACCTGATGAGTAGTGATGAGGCCTTCTCCTCAAGTTCCAAATGTTCCCCCGTAACACCACTAAAGCAGCTGATATGAAGAGAGGAAATGTGGAGACCTGCAGACCTGTCCAGGGAGGAGTGAGATGACATTGGTTAACAAGCCTGTTAACCATTAAAAGCATAGGTCTAAGAGTGGAAATCCGAAATGGAAAATAAATATTTCTATCTACCACCTCCCATGAATTTTTATCAATCTTCTCAATTGCATTTTTAATTTCTCCGTCTTGCCTGCTGGCGATTGCAATGTCGGATATACTCATGGCAATCGGGATACTTTTTCAAAAACTGAAAATACGTGTTGGTCGTTTTTATGATCGGGTGATTTTTCCACAGACAGTGGACACAACCTAGATACTGTGTCGGCAATATTCGATTTTCCGGACTGATAAATACCTTGAATCTAGAGGATTGCAGCCAAACCGCCAACGTTTTATTCTCGCTGGGGGCTTCGACGTTGTCTGAAGATTGCCTCTTGAGGTTTATGGTCTGTGACCAACTCAAGCAAGAGATAAAACCTCTCTTCACTCCAACACACATACCAACGCTAAACGTTCTTTTTCAGTTTGGGAATATCTTCGTTCCGTATATGAGAAAATTTTACTGACAAAAGATATTATGTGAGGTTGTTGTTGGTTATCAAATTGCAAAAGTACTGCTCCAAGGGCTACGTCAGAGATAGGTGTGTGCGTCTTGCTGGGTCAAAAAAGGCCAGTGTTGGGAGTTTTGCCAAGGCAATTTTGAGCTTTTGAAAATGTTTTTGATGGATTTCTCCAGATTCAAATTTGAAGTCGTCCTTAGTAAGGTTTCGAAGTGGCTCTCTGGTGATTCCGAGATCCGAAATGAACTTTTCCACATAAGTGACAAGCCCCAAGATCTCCTCTTTTGTGTTTGATGGTCTAAACTTAAGGATAGTTTTGGTTTTCATGTCATCTGCCTCTATGCCTTCCAAAAACATGACTTACGCGGCATTTCTTACGATTTAATAAAACATTGTTTTCTTTCAAGTCTGTCATAACTTTATGTAGATACTCACCATGCTTTGATTTTGTTCTCCCTAATAAAGTAATTTTGTCTATGTAATTCAAAAAGTTCTTACAAGGTGACAAGATTCCCTCTAATATTCGCAAAAAAGTCTCGGGGCAGAGTTAGTACCATGCAAACATTAGCCTTTTGTAACGAAAAATACCTTTATGTGTAATGAAAGTCGTGATTAGTCGACCTTCTTCATCCAACTCCAGCTGATGATAAGCGTCAAGTCGCGCCTGGAAAATAACTTCGCATCTCTTGAATTTGTCATGAACGCATCGAAAATTGACAGATGATGATTTTCTCGTAGTATGGCCTCATTGGCCCGTCTCATATCAACACCGATTTCAATAGCTCCTCCATGTTTAAAAATCATCACCACTGGAGAGATCCAATCGCTGGGGCCCTCTACTTTTTCCATTATGTCCATATCCAAGGCTTCTTCTAATTGCTTCTCCACTAGACTTTCAACTGCAATTGGTATTCGACGCATTGGCTGTTTAACTGGTTTGATCTCTGGATTGATAGTCAACTTAGCCTTGGTGTTCTTCATTTTTCGAAACGTTTGTACGACATTTATCTCATTGACCTGTGCCAGTCCTAACTTGAGAACTGCCAGTTTTTGAGCAGTATCTTTTCCCAATAGTGAAATTTCTCTCTCTTCTACAATGTAAAAATACGCCAATGCTTCAATTCCGTTCATAGTTTGGGTCGATGTTTGGAATCTATGCTTAATTTTCGAAACCCTATCGGAGCCATAAGGTTTTGTGTCTATGCTCCATACCTCATCTTCCTGATGGTAGAGCTTTTTCCAATCCTGAAGTTCAATGATATTAACCCGACAGCCTGAATCTATTAGCAATGTCATTGGAACACCACCAATTGAGCATTCAATCACGTCATCTCGGAGATCAGTTTGCTGTTCAATGTCTATCACTTTGAAACATTCAAAGATTTTGAAGCTATAGGTTTGATTTCTTTTCCCTTGGATGACATTCTTAGTCTCAATTAAATGTACTCTGTAGCTAAATTTGCTTTGCTTACTAGCACCCATAGAAGCCATATATATTTGATTTCGGCAACGACATGCTGAAAAATGGCATTGCAAACCACAACTATAACATCTGGCCTTTCCAGAGCTGGACACTCTGTTGATGATGGGTGATGACCGGTATATATTTGCGGTAGCTTGGTCAGCGAATCTCGAGAAAGTATTGTACGAGTACGTTGTATCTATGACATCGGCATTGTATGCCGGAAGTCATGCAGGCCTGTCTTATAGAAATAGGAAGATACTTACTATTACCGCTCTCTTCATTCTCTAGTCTAGTCTAGTCTAGTTTGTTTTCTTTTTAAAGTAAGGCATAGAGTGCCCAAGCCTTTACAATTCTCAACGAGCTCATAACCTACCATTGGCGATTGCTCCCTTTTCACTGATCTGCAGCTCTATTCTGTTTGAATGCCCACGCCATCGCATTCTGGAGCTTTTTGTCAGCTCCAACCATTACCATAAGGTTTAAGCATGTTTGTATTTTATCTTGATTCTCTGTCATCTGCATGCGTCCTGGTCAGAGACCTTAGAGGTCAGTGGTCAGAGGTGAGTGGTCCTGACATCTGTTTATTTTGATAAGTTGGCCTATTCTATGCCTATTTTATGGTGTTTTATTTCTATTAAAATATTGAACCGTCATCATCCATTTCATTTCTACTTTCTATTGAGTTTCTAGTTTAGTTTGCTTTAGTGGCAGTGAAGCTTGTATCATTTTTGGTTTGCGATTATTGTGATGAGTGCGAATTCATATTGCAATGGCTTTGTGTACGAGTTTTTTTTTAATCTTTGAAAATAAAGCATATCTGATTTGATCTGAAAACAACTTTTCACGGAATTAATATCGCAATTTTATATCTTTGCCCATTGCACATTTAATATTTTTATACTCAATAAAATTTTATAGGTATTTTATGTCATTAGAGAACTTTACTATTAACAGAATATAATAGTATTCCTCATATTCTTTTCCGGATTTGAGTCATAATTCATACATCAAAATTTTAGCATTATCATAGCTTTCAGGATATAACATGATGCATAATGGGTATAATAATAACACAGCTTTTATAAGCTGTGATAAAAGAGTATGCATCGATCGTTTGGTCACCATATCACAAAGTTCATGAACAGTGTACTTAATCAAAATTCATGCTTTCCACACCACACGTCAATTCTTATACTGGATGGTGACATAAGGTGACAGCAGATTCCTTACAAAAAAATATTGCGCAAGATCCCAACTCTATATAGATAATATTCCGAAGGTTAATAGGTGTTTTAAAATATGCAAGTAGATTGTTGTTCTACTTAGCAAACCTACTTTGCCTTGAATCTATAGAGGACAAAGGGAAAACATACGTTTTGCAAAGAGTGGAGCACTGTTTCATCATTTTGTTACTATAGAATCTAGAGACAAGTCTCTTATTCACAGACTGTTACTTAACAGCTACTCGTCTGCTCAGACAAAGCTTGTTCCAGTCTCAACAAAACCCGTAGTGATATATCTGGTCACAGGTTCGCATGCAATAATTGCGATTCATGCTCAGATACTTATATTATTTACGTTCACAGTCACAAAGAATCATGTGCTACTATTGGAAAAGCGTTTGGACGTTCGACCTCCACTTTCTCTCATCACATCACCGCATCATATACAGGGTGTCCGGAAAGTCAACGATAATACTGAAAGGGGTGATAGACCAGAAAAACATAATATTTTTTATTTTTTTCATTTATTTTTTATTTTTTTTTATTTTTTTTCTGCTCCCCACCACCTCTTACTTCGCAATTACAAGCCAGTCACAAAAATTTTCACGTTCTCAGTAAAAAAGAAAATAAAAATAGATTATCTATCTGTGAAATACGATTTCTTATTGAATATTTTGAACTTTTAGTGGCAATATCCGTAGAGTTTTACCAAGGTGTTTTTCTGGATGCTTATGAGTTGGTACATCACCCCTTTCAGTATTATCGTTGACTTTTCGGACACCCTGTACCTATGTATAAACCTACCGTTGCTTTGGCTCAGAAATGTTTCTTTGGAAATGTGTTCTTGGTTATTAATAAATCTTCTATATTTATAGAGTTTTTTTTTTCTAGAAACCCATGCATGAACTCAATAGAATAAAAATTTCTATTTTCTATAATAAGTGACTTGTAGGGTGGTGTGAAAAAACTAAACCAAATGAATATTTTAGTGTTATATGAAAAACTTAATTATCATATTATTATAATATGTTTATGATACCACCAATAATTATTATCGAATTTATGCTGGTGTTTACACAAGATAATGGAGTCTGTATAAAAAGTATAGCGTCAATATTTACACAAATCTATTAGATTGGAGTTATTATGTTTCAATGAAGTTTTACACAAACGAGTGATAAAGTTCAAGTCACTAGATGTCTAACTTTTTTGTTTCTTTGAGGATATGATTTTCATGCATGCAAGCCAGGCGGTATTTTGATGAAAAACATCATTTTCTAGTAACGATAAGGAACGCCGACTACCAAATTGAACTCAGTGTCCCCACTAACGAGATTGAAAAGAGGACTTGTATTTCAAACATAAACGTCAACGACAAAATTGTGACGCGATTTGCCCTTGTCCTTGTATGACAGCAAAAAAATGGCGTCAGTGAATTTGTATCATTGTGGATCCAAGAACTCCAAAGTGATTTTGTAAATTCAAAATCTGCATTATAATGTATAAACAAAAGTGAAATTTACTAGAAGGCGATGCAAAATCGGTTAAATATTCCAGAGCAAAAACTGAATGGGAAACATACTAAATAATACAAAATAATTTAACCATGGTAAGATTCCTTCTATAGTATTTTAGGTATTTGATTCAAAAGATTCAGTCAAGCATACACCAAGTGTTATTTGAAAAGAGATAATTTGTTCTATTTTCAAATAATACTTGGTGCGATGATGGAATAGAGAGCACAACTGAATTCAGTTCAGTAAACATTTCCACTGCACTTGAAGTGATATTTTTGCCTGGATGCCATGAATGACTATTCATTATCTTTTTATTTGAATAGATATAAATATCCAAAGGAATGAATCGTTTTTCACTTGAATTGATGCATTGAGAGTTTGCTTCATAGTTTAGCTTTTACGAAATCTAGCATCCGCCTACTCCAAAGTCTCGGTGACATCTTCGAGTTAGGAGAATGCTTCTACCATACACGGAGAAAGCGTGTATGGTCGAAGGAAGAATGTGTACCGTCAAATTTAAAAAATCTTAAATGTTCGTGAAATGAGAAATAAAATTTAACGTTATTGATCGTTCAATCAGCAACTATTGCATTTCCAAATAACGCATTATTACTCCAGTAAGCAGAGGTTTTTTCCAGGACAAAAATGTAGATGTATTTTTCTCACTAGTTCTGTATATTTTTTGGTCTGCTGGATCCAAATCCTAGGTTTGCCACCTCGCCAGGTTTGGCTTCACAACGAAGATTGCAGAAAACCTCAAAATGTTACCACTTTTTCCAGTTTTTCAAGTATAACTCGAAAACTAAGCGTTTTTTGAGAAAAACTATGAAGCATCAAATGAAAGTAGACAAGATCTTCTACAATTTCATTTAATTACTTTAAACTTTAGACATTCCAAGACGACGATACATCGGGTAGAAAAAAATGGCATCTCTTGACATTCCGTCAAACAGTTGTTAACATTATTCTAAGTTTGCGCTTCATATTTCTCCAAAATCGATCACTCCATGACTACCTGGTATGTCCTGGTTACATCTAAGGAGTTGGCAAACGTAAGTGAGGCCCATATACACTCATGTTCAAATAAATAGCACATGTCAAACATTTGATGAAACTTTCATTCTGCATCAGTGATGAAGGAAGTGATTGTGGATTTGAGAACTTCAATCCATTTACAAATTAAACTTTTTTTTGTGTAACTTTTGATCAAAATGGCTAGCACCATTCGAAAGGCGGGCTGAATATATGTACTTCCTGAAAATTTTACAATAATTCAACAACGGATAGTCTACTCATGAAATTACACAGAGAGTTTCATTTTTAATCCTTTTTTTGAACGTGACAAAAGAGCCCCAAACAAATTTTTGAAAAAAAAATGGCCAGGACACGTGAACTGACAAATGAATTGAAGTTCTCAAATCCACCATTAATTGGAATTTATAAACTCGCCGTTTGCCGTTACCGCTGACGCCGACGTTTGACGTTCGAGATAAACATATGGACGCGCCTGCATACATTTATATCATGCCGTCTGCCGTTGGCGTCCCGCTAGAGATCGTTCATCTCCATATTTTGCCGTCCACCGTTTGTAGCTAAAGCCATAGGAAAATGGCTCAATAGGTTTATGTTCCCATAATTCATATATTTATCATAAAATTAAGATTTGTACCAAAATATACTCGGATTACTCGGGTCAGTCACCAAATCTCACTAAACTAAAACAAACTAACTTCAAAGTAAGTAAGTATTTAAATCTTTGACGACAATCGACGGTATAAAAGTTTATAAATGCATTGGGCGACGGCAACGTTAGCGGCACCGGCGAACGTCAACCGTACCGGCGGACGGCAAGTTTATAAATCAACCTTTACTCTCTTGATCACTGATGCAGAATCAGAGTTTCATCAAATTTTTGACATGTGCTATTTATCTTAACATGAGCGTGTATGGAAATCACTCACGTTTGCCACCTCCTTAGATGAAACACAGAGAAAAGAATGAAAAGAGGCCTCAATGCATTATACAGGGGTTCGCCATTACCGCTAACGCTAACGTTTGACGTTCGAGATAGACATATGGACGCGCCTGCATACATTTATATCATGCCGTCTGCCGTTGGCGCACCGCTAGAGATTGTACATTTCCATCTTTTGCCGTCCGCCGTTCGTAGCTGAAGGAAAATGGCTCAATAGGTTTTTGTTCCCATAATTCATGTTTTTATATCATAAAATTAAGATTTGTACCAAAATATACTCGAATCAGTCACCAAATCTCACTGAACTAAAACAAATCAACTTCATAGTAAGTGAACAACAAATTTGAAAAGCTTCGACGACAATCGACGGTATAAAAGTTTATAAATGCATTGGGCGACGGCAACGTTAGCGTCACCGGCGAACGTCAACCGTAACGACGGCGATGTAGTATGTGATGGACGTCATGGAATGTCTAGAAATTAAATCAAAAATATGTATTTGTAGCAAATGTTGTCTACTTTCATTAGGTGCTTTATATTTATCTTCAAAAAACGCTTCGATTTTGAGTTATACTTGAAAAAATGAACAAAGTGCCAACATGTTAAGGTTTTCTGCAGTTTTCGTTGTGAAGCCGACACCTGACGAGGTGGCACACCTCAGATTCCGATTCAGCAGACCAAAAAACATATAGAACCAGTGAGAAAAATACTTCTTCATTTTTGTCCTAGAAACGCCCTTTCTAAACCTTGGATTACTGGACTATATTGAAACAAAACAGCCCTCCAGCATTTGTCAAGGCTTGTGTGTTTTTCGCTCTATTAGTAACTCATACGTCGATGACTGTTAATTGAATTCGACTGCAGTTTTTTCCTGACTTTGATGATTTCCCAAAATTGTCATTTATAGTATTCTTCAATCAGAGATTTCATTATTATCTGTCAGACAAATAGTAAGTTGTGCGATTACTAAAAAGAGAATAATGCACTTGATAAAGTGCTACTACTGATACATTCTTAATCGATGTTTCAACAATAGAAAAGACATTAGACAGTTGAATCTTGAATCGCACCTTCGTAAAAGCGCATTCAATTAACCTTCGGATACATTGTTAGGAAGTAAGGTTTCTTGCAGGATTTTGCTCACATTCTATGTAGGTAATATCTCCATTATGTTTCACGATCGTTATCCTATGCAAAGTGGAGAGAATTACATAGACTCTTTCACTCCCCAAAGAGGCAATTTTGGTGTTTATGGTGATCGTACATGGAAAAGACTTTACAGCTCATAAAAACTGATTCGAGAATAAGTACCCAGTATCTTAGTGAGTTTCTATCTCTAAACTTTATTCTCTCGTGAGTATTCTCAATCCGAAACGGAATGTTTGAAGAAATCAAATTATTATGTGAAATCAAAAAGTCAGATTGATTGCTCTTACCGTTTTTTGATATAAACTTTATAGACAACTGTCAAAGAATGCATTTTTTAGTGAAAGCATTGGCTCTGCTTTATACAGGGTGTTTCAGAATAACATGCTAATAATAAAGGGGCTGATACTTGGGCTCATTTTAAGAAAAAAAATTCATATGAACGTATGTCCGTGGTGTACTATTTTTTTCCCAAAAAATATGCAAACCAAAACCCGCATGGACGGCACTGGTCAGAATAAATAATTAAATTGTTGGTGCATCAAAGAATGAGTATTAATGCCTAAAATACATGACTCAAATTGCATATAGATATCTACAGTAATGACAAAGTTATTGTAAAAAAAGTATCTATTTTTTAAAACTTTGACACCCTGTATCTCAAAAGTTAAGGCGTTTAGGACATACGTTCATATGAATTTTTTTTCTTAAAATGAGCCCAAGAATCACCCCCTTTATTATTAGCATGTTATTCTGAAACACCCTGTATATACCACCCATTGTCTCATCAACCGATTCTGTAATGAATAATTCAGCGGGCAGAGAAAGTTGATTTGACGCTAAGTTTCAGAATCCATTTTTCAAAGAATAATTATTATCATGAAAGAATAGAGCTGAATGATGAACTTGAACTTCATCTATTGAACTTCAAGTCGACTGTGTTGAGATAGCAGTCTGCGCGAATTGTTGAATCCTTAGTATTCGTGAAAATAGTTTGAAATTAGCAGATGCAGATGCATTTGGAAACCTGTGTTGGAAACTAGTTTCCATGTGCAATCCAGTGACTGTTAGGTTCACTCGGAGGTAAAGTTTTATGCCTTAATCCATAAGCTGGATATTTAAATCTTTGGGGAGTTTACATCTGCTATGGAAATGAATTTACTTTCAAAATTTTGCCACGAACAAAGAAATGCAAGAAACCTGGTTAGATTTGACCAACGCTTGAGGCTTGACTGACGGGACGACAAAAAAAAAATATATGCGATCATAAATGATGAAGTAATTATTGAAAATTTTCGCCAGGCTCCGCCCACCACAAACTCGCATATCCTTTCGTCATACTCGTGACGTCAAAGTTTTACTCTGGAATTTCACAATTTATCCTTCTAATCATTTGTTTTTATTAATCATATTATCTTATTTCGATTCTGATTCACGTAGTCCCGCATCGTCTAACCTACAGATTGCTTTGTTGGTGTCATGATCCTTCAAATTAGTATGATTGAAATGAAAGGACCTTCCTCTCATTTAATTTATCAAATGAACCTCTGCTTGTTATACTAACTGAAAACAAATACATGCGACGTGAAAGTGCGATGATATCTATTTTTTTCATATTGCATCAGTTGTCCAGTTATTGAATGCCGTTACACCTAACACTACCTAAAGTCCGTTTCACGAGGGTTTATACTTACGTCATTGAATGTCTCTCCTTTTCTAACTCATGAAGAGGTTTAAAAACATACTGAAACAGAATCAATGACGTCATAAACATCGGTCGTTACTTGTATCCAAAATGGCTGCCGAGAAACAGTTGATTTCTATCATCTCAAAATAAAAATAGCCTAAAATTTGGTTATGTTATCAAGTGAATGATCAAACCAATGTTGTTATCAAAACACAAGTCAGTTAACTTCTTCAATGTCACAGTTTTGTTGTACAAAATGCCTCGTCGGTATTCAGAATGTGAACAAAATACGATGATAAAGCTTGTGGTTTACTTTACGATGGATGGAGATGCTGGGAACCCTTTGTTAACACTTGAGGCAGTTTTGGAGGTAAGTTGTTTCATAAGACTTTATGAACCTATTCATTTCCTATTCCATCTCCTGAACTTTTGTTGAGAGTGTCTGATGCCCTGGGAATTGTAGTTACAACTCTTGAAAAGATCAGTTCTCATGGAATCAGAATTGATGAGGACTTCAAAGCATCCACGTCAACTGCAGTCCAGAGATCAGAAAAATAGATGGATTATTGGAGCAGTCAAACGTTATTGAGAAAAGAAAAAACGGACTAGTATTGTTATTGGATAAGTCCTTTGAGCAGGCAGAATTGGACATTTTTTCAGTTTATATTTAGTTCGTGTTCTTGGTTCCAGTTTCCTCATCTATGTTCCGCTGGTATTTTTTCGTAATAAAATTACGTTTATTATTTTTATCTCTCATAGTTAAGGTATGTGACTCATTTATCACCTTATCATTGAGCAGGTGATGTTTTGCAGTTGATAACTCATATAAAAAATGTTTTCTTATAGTTTGTCACCCCCCTAAAATGGCCGTTATGTCTTGAGTTATACAAAAATTATCAATTTATCTAGGTGCCTGGCAAATTACAAGGAAAATCCTGTACACCGCATTCTCAAAAAATACAATAGTTTGATGCTTTGTTCTTTTTGACACTATCATAATACTTGGAAAAATACATACACTGTATAGAATCAAAATATACACTCACGGTCGAATAAACAGCACATGCCTAAAATTTGATAAAGCTTTTATATTATAATATGACATAATAAGCGTTTATTAAGCTTATAAGCTTCACATAGGCATCCTGCAGCAGTTATCAAAGAATTATTGGTGCATTAAAATAGTTCAATCAATAATGTCTTTTCATGTTAAAAAATAAATTATTTTTTGGTTGTTTAAGTTTTGGAAAAATTGGCTAGCCTAATCCGAAAAAGTAGATTTGTGTACCTTATGAAAATTGAAAAAAATCGCTGGTTTGGTGAATTGACAAATGGATTTAAGTTCTTTATTGCACCATGACATATCTTTAATTACTGTTGCAGGATCAAAGTTTTATCAAAGTCAAGTCTGTCATGACTTATCATCTTTTGGCCACCAAAGTGGTGTATTGAACTTTGTTTACCCAATAATACATAAAAAAAAAGCTGACTAGCTGATTTCTCGTGGGTTGATGGTCGTCCACTGATAGGGGGACGTCCACTGATGAGAATAAAACCGGAGAGATCACAATTTTGGGTTTTTTGCAATAGGGGTGCTTTCTTAGTTTTTTTTTACACGTGTCAATATAGGAACGATTGCTCATTAGTATACTAAAACCCCCACAGACGCTCGAGCATGTTGGGCGAGCACGAGTTGGAAGTAGGCTCGGACCAACATGCTCGAAGGTGTGTGAGTTGTACAAGCCTAGTTGGCGAATGCTCGGCCCCATGACACCCACCAACACGAGACCATCACAAACATGTTCGAACGTAAATGGTCGTCGCGAGCATGTTGGGTTCGAAGTTGGGCCCGTGACGAGCCCAACTTGCTCGAACGTCTGTGGGGGGTTCCAAAGAAGACCGTTTTGTGAACAATTATGAATAGAAAACAACCCTTTGCAAAAAACCACAAATGTGGCGATTATGATCTCTTCGGTTCCACAATCAATGAACCCTTTCACCCCAAAAAGATCAGCTTCTCAGCATTTTTCTTTTTCAATAACGATATCTTCACCGGACTACTATATGAATGTATTTTTTCACTCTCTCGAGCTTTCAATCCCTTCATATGAGGGTTTTTCAAAAACTACATATCTTGCAATTCCATTCTACTCTCTGATCATGGCTTTCCTGCGGTTACGTCTTCTTTTCCGACTCTCTCTTACACATTGGAGATAAAATCACGTACGTCTGGACCAGGGTCTTTCAGATCAGTTTGACAAATGTCACATGTGGATTGTGGATTCATCTACGACATACTGCCAAACGTCAAATACTGTGACGTGACCGCAGAAAAGCATTGAACAAGCTGTACATGATTTTCTCAATGCACAAACAGAAGCGAACTGGAATAGCGTAGACTCTTATGGTAGAGTCACAAGCAGTGCACGCTATCAGTTGCCTAGTCTAACAATCACTCGCATCCGGATGGCGAATCTACACGCGACTACGCTTCCAATGGATGGTCAGCCTAAATCTTGATAGAAAACAATTCTGAACGTGTTCTGGAGAGCGTTTTGGAATACTTGTTCGGCCTCAATACAAAATTTGAACGCTCTTGAAATTATATGAATTAGCTATGACATAAGTTTTTTTCCAAGTAATGACGTCATCGATGACGTGAGTATTTCCCTCGTGAAACGGACTGTACCTATATTATCTCTTATTCATCTATTTTGATTGCCCTTGTTTCAACAACAACAAAGTCTGGATTTTGTCTAATGAAGCTCATCAACAATAATGAGTATTTTATTTTTGGCAAATTTGCACTCTGTTCCTGTTGAAACCCTCGTTCCATTGTTCAATAGTCGATCCCGAGACTGGCTTCCCACGGCCCGTGTTATTACAGGTCGAACCGCGCCGCGCGGGCTTGAGCAAGCCGGATCAATTCAAGAGACTTCGGACGGCTCCATTCCCACGGTCCGTTATATTGCAGGCCGCGCCGCGTATTCTGTAGTCGGTGCGCGAGGTTCAGTCGATCAGTTGATGCAAAAATGTTGCAAGATCAAATGAATGTTGCTACAGCAGCTGTCATATTATTCAGTGGACATTATTCACTAAACAAAGCAAAAAAGAAAAGTCGCTGGTGGACATCATCTTTTATCAAGAGCATTGTTCCACAAAGAAGACTCACTTTCATACAAACTCAAAATATTACATTCGTTCACTCAATATTCACATAGACACGATCCGATCTCAACGAATATAAAACAAGTGTCGACCTGTCGGTAGACATACAATACATCTTTTCTTGTTGTTGGACATAAATAAAGAGGAATAAGAAAGATGATAATAATCATTCGAACATGTTCTATTATATTTTGAAAGATTAGAAAAGTTCTGGAATATTTTTATGTATTTAAGAAATTAACAAGCATTTGGAATCTGCAAAAACAAGATACCTATTATTATTTAATTTAATGGTTGCTGGATTTTGGGTTTTAGAGTCGATGAAATCTCCAGGATTGATTGAAAACTTGTGTCTACGTTTTGATCAAAAGGATTGTTTTTATGTAGCCCTGATGAAGGTGTATAATGTACACCAAAACGTTAACACAAGCTTCTAATCAATCCTGGAGTTTTCATTGACCCCAAAACCCACAATCCAGAAACCTTAAAATGATAAAACATGCCATAAAAAAGATATTTAATTTTGAAAATTATACTTTCTACCCAAGTAGTAGCGTGCAAGGTGACTGATAAAAAGAACTTACGTAACTGAGATTTTTTTATTGTTCTTTGGATAAAATAGTTTTATTACTTTTATGTCTTATATACCTACTATTAGCTTCAAGATTACTACAGGATTTAGAAAAATAGAACACTCGTCTATCTAGGTACTTCGCATCAATGCTTTTCATTTGTAAATACCTATGATTGCCAGAACAAATTGATCATATCCATGACTGAGTAAATTGGAAAAAATATTGGAATCTACAATTTCATGTGATTAAACATTTACAAATCTCAACCATATAAATATTTCAGTGAACTTGACACAAATTTCATATCTCGGTCCTGTATTATGCTATATCAACCTATGAAATGTGATTTCAGTCGATTTTTTCTTGTCGATAGCGTCTCTACTCGCACAACTTCTCAGGGCACATAAAACAATAATTGAGAAATGTAACAACACACAAAAATCTCAAAATAACCCTCACAACACAGCCAAAACTGAGAAGAACCGTTTTACAAATGTAAACTGACACTTTGACAAAACGATCCCGGTAAGATGGCGAAAGTGATCACATTTTAGTCACGTGATGTCGTCTCCACCCCTTTCTACCTTCGTGGGTTGCGTTTATTAGACGGAACAGTTACCGCTGCGCTCCGGGAGCGCACTTTGGCAACTGACAGTTGACTGTTCTGTTGAGTCTTATGAGAGAGCGGTAACTGTTCCACAACTGTTCCGTTTTATGAATGCGAGCAATGTCTTGCCAGAATATGGCGGACGACCAATAGAAACGACGTCATGCATTGGCGTCACTGTGGTTTATCAAGTCACTGTACCTTATTCCAAACAACAAACAATGCTTATCTATTCTCTGTCATCTGCCGTCACTGTCAATCGACTAAAATGATTGAAAAATCAGCGGTTCACGGTGTCCAAAGCATGAAAGATCGACTTATTAGCAACGATAATGATGTCAAATTTTGTTATTAGACCAAACCTATATAAAAAGTACGCCTATCAGTTACCATACTTCAAACACCGAAGAAAATATGGGTCTTACTATGCCCATACATCCTCATACCAAAAATGAACGTTATTTTTCAAGAATCCATCAAGATATTGACTTGTATATCTTAAGTGGGAAGCCCTGTAGACATAATCATTATCTTATAATTGCAAAACGCGAAAGCAGTGACTCAGCTTATATTTCGGAAGGGGATTGCTGGATCGGTTTTAAAACGTATTTCATGAATCTTCCCGAAAAAAAACGTATTTTTGAAATTTTGTAGTTTTCATTAAGCATACGATATGAGGATTTTTATTATGCAGATATTGCTCTAGATATTGGTTCTATGTATATCGAGCTTACGCGTTTTATAATTGGATAAAATAAGGTATTTGTTAAACAACTTGGATTGTTAAAATACTTTGTGAAGGTTTCAACACCGTTTTGGTCAAGATATCGAATAGTTACAAAGTCAACCCATTCAGTGTTTAATCGGTTGGACATGTTTTGCCCATCCGGGCATCATCAGACCCACAACATGTGAAAGAACTAGATTGTCAGGATTAAAAAAACAGCTAAATGGATTCATTGCATAAATGTTGTTTAAGTAAGCTCACAACAAACAAGAACAAGGCCTACTTATGAATACATTAGCAATGATAGTCAGGAAAAGTATACAAATTCTTAAAAGATTTTTGCGGGATCAAAAAAGATCAAAATCTATTTCTGACCTTGGCAAACTCTTGAAGGTTGTTCCAAGGATCATCTTTTTCATTGCATATTTTTTTCACAATGATGTTATTCGAAAAATGAGATTCTACAATAAAAAGAGTTGAAAAAACATTCAATAGATTGTCAACGTCCTAATGGGAGCTATCATCATCTCTTCCACAGCTATCATTAACTTTTATTTTAACTGTTCTTCTTTGAACTCTTCGTTTGTCAGATATCGTAGTGTCCCAAGTTATAAGGACCACCCTGTATATGTATAACTCACTTAGAATGTGGAAGAGTTGCACGTTTGCTATAATATTCCCTTGCGATTGGCCCTTTTTTAAATCTAGTATCTTGTAGTCGTTGACGTAAGCAACGAACATTCCTAGAAATTGGTTTCAGCATATCGCTGCTGAAACCAATTTCTAGGACCTATTCCCATTTCCAGACCTATTTTCCTTGACGGTCGATCGCTTTTTATACAAATGGTCTATTTCAGCCCTTTAACCAGATTTTATGGTTCGGATGGGCGGACCTCGCTACTTTGTTGGAATAGTTTCTGATACACTATTCTGATACACTATTTGAGAATGAAAGATTTGCTTGTTAGACAATGTAAATACTGATCTTCATTAAATTAAATACTGGACGAAAGAAGAATTTGGAAGGTTACTTTTTCGAACTCTTTTTTTCGCCTTTGTCTCATTTCCCGTTATGATCACCGGATTTTCTTCCATAAGTATTTTTTCAGAGAAAACACATTTTCACCCCTTTTTTCCAACTCTAATACCAATATCCTTCCTTCTTTTTGCATGCATCTCTAATAATTCTTGATATGTGATAGTATTTTTCACACCTCAATATGTTTGTATCAACTATGAAACTGCTTCTTTCAATTTCATAGCAAACAATCTATACTCTCTAACATCTCTATACTGTTTGATCTTTGCGATGCCGTTCAGACAACGTGTTTGGTGTTTTGATTTCTATGAATTTTGATAAAAACTCGACATTATTCCATGCATTATAAAGTATCATCAAATAAAGCGACTCTTTATACCGAGACTTTAAATTATGCCCGCATATGAAAAACATAAAAGCTGCGAGGATACAGGAAGTTTTAACGTGAGAGCAGAGATGTCGAAGGACAGGAAGAGGCAGACGGTGATATCCACCGCATTTGTGATGAAATTTTAACATCGGGTTAATTTGAAAGCTATGGACAAAGTCAACATTATTACATGTTTCATCAGCAGCGTACGAGAGCTCATGAAGGACAATGATACACGTGGATACTGATATTCTGAGATACACAAATCTCCAAACTACAGCATGTTTTCAAAAGCTTTAACCTCATCGAAACTATAGATCATCCAATAACAGGCAACACAGCCTCGACAATGTCTTCTTGGATCTTGGTGTGCCACCACTGCCACTACGGTACGCGTCGTTGATGTTGGGATTCGAGATCCCATAGAGGACAGATTGTAAGGTTTGAGATCTCGAGAATAACTAGAAGATTTGTTCGGCTATGACACCAAGACCAAAAATAAAAAATGGGTAGGCGACTGTTTATGCCAAAATTTCGTTTGTCTTGTCACCCCACAAGATACTGACATTGAACAGAAATCCACTGTGTTTATGGATATTCTTGGAACATGTTCACTAGAGTAATTTCCACAAAAAATATAGAAAGTTAGGTCTGACCAGTTCGGAGAGATCACGTGATTTACTTGAAAATTGAGGGCAATTCGAGAGCATGTCCTATTTCTATTCCTACTAGGAGCATGTCCCATCTACAGGGTCCTTCATTAGTGCGTCGGGCAATCCTAGCGTGGTTATTTACAAAAGTAGAAAAAAAACATTTATACAAAAGTTGTAGAATGTGACTTTATGCATATTTTAAAAATATTTTCAAACATACAGGGTGGGTCACAAAAGTATGGCACGAAAAAGTATGATTTTTTTAAATGGAACCCCCTGTATATTAATTGATATTTCAATTCTTTCTTCAATTTGGAACAAAAATTGTGCTACAACTAATGTTCCTAAATTCAACCGTTATCGAGATATCGCGTTTTAAAAATGGCATTTTTGCAACTTTGGCATGCTATAAAACTCAAACTATTCAAGTTAGAGGAAAATGGTTTGCACTTTCCTATCTTAACTTTTCAAGAGCTCTTCTGTCATTTGGATAGAAGGTAACGTCAACTGTCAACTTTTTTCGGCACATTTTGACATTTTTTCACAATAATGGTTTTAATCTCCTTGAATAGCTCTTGAAAAGTTAAGATAGGAATGTGCAATCCATTTTTCTCTAACTTGAATAGTTTGAGTTTTATAGCATGTCAAAGTTGCAAAAATGCCATTTTTAAAACGCGATATCTCGATAACGGTTGAATTTAGGAACATTAGTTGTATCACAATTTTTGTTCCAAATTGAAGAAAGAATTGAAATATCAATCAATATACAGGGGGTTCCATTTAAAAAAATCATACTTTTTCGTGCCATACTTTTGTGACGCACCCTGTATGTTTGAAAATATTTTTAAAATATGCATAAAGTCACATTCTACAACTTTTGTATAAAACTTTTTGTCTACTTTTGTAAATAACCACGCTAGGATTGCCCGACGCACTAATGAAGGACCCTGTATAGATAAAGTATGTCAACACTAAAAAAGTCCTCAAGGTATCTAAACAACGTTATAAAAACGAAATAAGTATGGCTTGAAAGAGTGCAAATGACAGGATAATACTGAACACCAATAATCCTTGGCGAACGATGTGGGACTTCATAAACAAATTCAGAGGTTTGTCAAAAAAGTCAGCTGAATATCATAGCATCATCCAGACAGGTTCAATGAATATTTTTCCAAAATTGCACGATATCTAATCAAGCACCTCCATGACTTTGTCGTAGATTTTATGGATAATATCACTTGATTTATCCATAACAAACAAAAGATCTTCTAGACAACCTGAAAACAAAAACAGCAAAGATATAAAAATATGCATCTAATCCATTAATACCATACCACCTTGATTGAAACAATTAAAGATTATGAAGAAAGCTATAGTCACTCCAATTTTCGAAAGGGGAAATGTTGATGGAACAGAGAACCATCATAGACCTATCTCCATAGTTCCAGTTATCTTGAAAATGAGATAGGGAGCCATGGCGTTGCAAGTTGCTGATTACTTTAAGAGCAACAATTATTTTGGTGCATCACAATTTGACTTTAGAAAAAACCAGACAACAGCACATGCTATGCTTGATTTTGTCTCACACGTCACTGAGTCTTTTCATAATTTGCAGTTTGACTCAGTTGTATTCTGCGATCTAGGTGAAACTTTTGACTGTGTGGACCATGGGCTGCTCTTGCGAAAGCTTACAAAGTATAACTTCAGTTTCCTCAGCACAAAGCTTATTATATAGAATCTTATTGGAAGAGAGACACAACTTGCGTGAAGGTTTCTGGGTAATGGTCTTTTTCCCCAAGGATACCCAGCATAAAAATGTTGATATGACCAGTGTCAAGTTTTTACATGAATAATTGAATTTGAACGGAAAGTTGTTACAGATCCGTACTAAATGCCGAGGATTACCATTTGAAACCATAAATATCATTCCGATTCCGACTCAACAGCGTCTCATTCTGGTATTTATTACTTTGAGGGACTTTTCGGATGATTCAAAAATGGAATTATCAACAGGTTTCATACTGATAACACAGTTCGTAGGGTCTGCGTATTCCCCCCATAATGATTTTGATAATTAAATACCTAATTTTTACTGAGATTCAAAGAGGGGACAAGCTCCAAACTTTGACAGACGCACGAGATACTGTTCTGTAAATATAAAGAACTATACTATATCATAATAATCAGTGTGGTAACTATAATACCCCTGCCTCCCAAGTCCTAAATAGGGTAGGAAAGCTCCGTTTCATGACAAACCGAATGTATTTATGACGTTGAGATGCCAGTGAGGCGTCCCCTTGCCAGGTAGCGATAGAGAGTGTTGCAAAGTCGGAAAATAAACCAGAATCTGGAACAACTTCCTAAGACACGAGACTTAACGGAAACAATCATCCGCTGCTAAACAGGTATATACTTACGTCGCGTCGATGGAAAAGGCGTTCACTGGTGTGATCAAGATGAAGGTGCAGAGCATCAGACATTTAACCCAATGTATCTTGAATGACCAGTTTGGGTTAGTAAGGGTTAGTTTTGAAACCCTTTGGGAGTAGGCAAATGAAAAATTGCCTTTTTATGCTAAATTATTGTAGTTTCTTTCATTTTAAACATTTTGAGTCTTGAGTTGTCATGATTGCTTTTTTTTCAAGGTAGATATTGACCTTTGTATTAGAGCATGTTAACATTGAATCTTCTGGAAGATGAATAGGGGTTGCGTTTCCTATAGTGAGTATATGGGGATTTTAGGCTCCCCCTCATGCACCTTCCATACGAACAGACAAGTATTATCTGTAGAACTGATTCAAAACCGATTTATATACAATAATTTGAGTAGGTTTCTACATAACTTTAGAGAGTATGATACACATATTCTTAGAATCGACAGGTAATTTAATTTTTCATTTTCATCTTGATATTGTTCAAGTGATCATATTTTCAGCTCAAAAATGGATAATGGATCCATGTCCCTGACCTATTCACTTCTAAAATCTAAGATATATGAATAGAATTTACAGATTTCACTTTTTTGGAGGTGTTTTCTTTTCTGCATTATAAACTCGAAGGTTTTGAGAATATGGGTTGGTTGGTTAACAAAGAAGATCATGCCTGAAGGCAATTTTTCAATGACTTATCAAAGATACAAAAGTATAGAATCATTTATGGAGAGAACATAGCGCTCGATAGAGCCAGGGTTGATGAAGATGATATTGATATATCACACACATAGGGCTACTTTGTACTACATAGTTTATCCTTCTTATCAAGTTCGTCGTTAATATGTTGAAAATCACATGGTTGGGCTTTACCTGTTTTATTAATAAATAAAATAAAAATAGAATAAGAGGCCCTCCTAGAAAAAATGACTTGCAATCATGTGCATCTCTTGTTCTATTTTCTATATTCTCCGGAGAAGTATACTTGTGATTCAAGAAATATCCTTGTGTCTATAAGTTGATATATTTTGCTAATGTTACTCTATGATTGATAGATCATTTGTCAAAATACTATTTACCGCTGCCACTAATCTGGTTAAACAATAGTGCTTTGTTATTGATTCATTGACTTTTCCTATAAACTCAACTGAACCTTCAATGACCAATCAAAGAACTCTATTTGTGTAGCAGGTGCAACACTCCAACGCCCTTGCAAATAAGCACATGAATTATTGCTGAAAGTCTAATAGATTCCACATATCATGAAGACAATATGAGTCCCGAGAATATTGTTTTTGGATAATAAATAAAGGAACAACTAAAAATGAAATGCTACATCAAGATTATTTTTATGAATACGAATAGGGCAGATCTGAATGAAATACGAGCATTTGGAACCAATTATCTGACAATAATAACTATGTGCAAAGTTTTCGTGACTGGCTTGCAATTATGAAGGAGAAGGTGGTGGGGAGCAGTCAAAATGAGTGGTCTACGAAGCGTGGATTCTCATTTATTGTTTTTTCGAGCTTTCCTTCTTCAGGAAAGACTATAAGTATTAACAAAACATGGATATAAGTATGTGTACAGAGCTAGGATAAGAAAAACTTTACCAATTAGAGTAATGTAAAGATAGAGCATACAGAAAAAAATTATAAAAAAAAAATATATATATAAAAATAAAAAATAAAGGATTTAACATGGGACTTGTTCAATCACTTGGATCACAGTCAGTATACATTCACCACTTTTTGGACACAAATGTCACTATTACTTGTTAAAACTTTAAGGGTATTGTACATGTTAACAATTAAACAAAATAAAAGAGTAAAACACATAATTAAAATTGTTTGAATTCAACGTAACGACTAGATTGGTGAGGGCGGACTAACACCATTATGACATGCATATTGTTAGCTAGGTTGAAGAACCAATATGAGGTGTAAAATTGACATAATTGCAGTAATCTGTAACCGACATGGCTGCATCTATGAACATCAGACGCAACTCACTTACTGAGAAGGATGGAATCTGTAAGTTGTACTGATGGGAATATAACAAATTGAGACGTATGGTATGAAGTTGGCGTGATTATCCCATCTTATATCAGGTGCTGAAAGTTAAACCAGAGAGAGACAAAACAAAAAAGACAACCGGAAAAAGGGGAAATTGGAACTAATTAATATCCATGTGGTCCGGATTGTTCGGTGTCGGGCCCCGTTTGTGAATTTGTAGAAAGTAATTATAAATTACGCTTAAGTTCTGATAATCATTCTGGTTATTTAAATTGTTTCCAGTCATCTTGATGTGAGCCATCTCCAAGAAAAGCCGTTTGTGATACACGTTGGACCTCACTGGCCACATACCTAATCTTGAAGAGGTAAAAGTGTTTTTCAAGGTTGCTCCGCGAGAGCCCAAGAAGGTACTGCGTTCGCGCGGCCTCGGAGCAGTGTATAGCGGCTCGAAGCGTCGTGTCTCCCATCTTTTCCTCAGAACCTCTACTGCTTGTTCATTACTTCTGCGATCGATGGTTTTTGAGGACAGTGGAACAAAGGGCTCTGGGCCTCACGGTTTTCCCTTTGCTCCCTTTCGCGCCAAACTGGCCGCTTTTTCATTTTCCCCAATTCCACTATTTACCTTGATCAAGGATACTGTGACCGACTTCTCGTTAGCGACCGACTGCAGAACCTGATGACACTCTAGAAACAGTTTGGATTTTATTTTATTTTTGTTCAAGGATTGCAAATCTTGTTTGCTATCGGTAAAAAAGATAATGTTTTTGCCCACTATCTTCGATCCTCCTTTACTATTTGTGTGGCCCCTTGCATCATGTCAAGCAGTTCTGTTTGTTGGACAGTTGCTCCCGTGCCTAGGGCTCTACTGATTTTTAGGTTGAGCTCCGGTATGAACACACCCAGCCCAGCACCACATTGACTCTGTGCACCTTCTGCGTAGATGTGTATATCCGCCGCTCTATCCTTTTCTGTTGAGTCGTCTGTAGCGCGGAAGCAGTGCATCAGTTTGATACTCTACCAATGGCTTTCTTGTGACAGCCTCCAAAAATATTCGAGCATTTCCTGGACTCCACTTTCTTCCGCAACAGAGATCGATGGCATGCAGTCTGATTGCTGTTCTTTCTGCCTCGCCTCTCAAGAAAGCATCAAAGGGCGGCAGGCATAGCAACACCTGCTTTGCAATCGTTGATGTGGATCTCATTGCACCTGTGATAGACAGGCATGCTAATCTTTGTAGTTGCTCTGTTCCGAGCTGCCACTTGTTTGGTTTTACTCCACCACACGATAGCTCCATACACAAACATTGGTCTGATTATGGCCGTGTAGATCCAGTGGACAATTCTGGGCGACAACCCCCAGACCTTGCCAATCGCACCTCTACATTGCCATAATGCTCTTGTGACCTTTTTAGATTTTTTAGTGTTTGTCATAATTGAGGGTTCCATTTAGAATGATTTCTAGGTATTTAACCTCTTAAGAAATGCCGCGTTGTACACCACACAAGAGAGGTGGTCCAAGGTTGGTCAACCACTAGTGTGGAATCCCTGCTTGTTGAGATTCTTTATAAGGCCGTTGACCATGATACTACGACAAACAAGATATGCTCACTAGCCGAACGAGTTTCGAACTGAACTGCGCATCAAGCTATCCGGTGACCCAATTGGATAAAATAGCATTGGAAAGCATGGCTTATATTGCGATTTTGTTGAATTCTGATGATTAAAGTTGGTTATTTACCCCAAAATGAATAATATGTATTTGGTTGGTTATCTATCTATCCAAAATTGATAATATAATCTACGCAAATCCCACCAGATTGGTTGAATAGTATTCAAAAAAAGATCATATTTTCAATTTTGCCGTTACATTGGAAAAACATTTTTCTCAGTTGGTTTTCGACGTTAGAAAGTAAGAAGTTTGAGGTGAAACTCTTTTATGTGCGGTGGGAGTGGAATTTCAAAGTCGTGACACACTTGGTTCTTTGTGGTTTTGTGTGGTTTTTTGTGATTCTATGTTCTTTTCTTCCTTCTTTTGTGGTTTTATGTGTTTCTTTGAGAATCTATGTGGTTCTTTGTGATTTTATGTGGCTCCATGCATGTGGTTATTTTTTGGTTCAATTTGGTTTTTGTTGTACTATGTGGCTTCTTGTGGTTCTATGTGGTTCCATATGGTTTTGTGGTTCTAAGAGGCTTTTTGCTATTCTATGTGGTTCTAAGAGGTTTTGGCATGTGGTTTCTATGGTTTTTTGTGTTTCTACATGGTTCCATGTGGTTTTTGTGGTTCCATGTGGTTCGATGTGGTTTTTCCGGTTCGTTGAGTTTTTGTGTGTTTCTATGTTGTTCTATGGGTTTCTATGTGGTTCTATGTGTTTTTTGTGGATCCATGTGGTTTTTGTGGTTCCATGTGGTTTTTAGTGGTTCTATGTGTTTTTTTGTGGTTTTTCAGGTTCGTTGTGTTTTTTTTTGTGTTTCTATGTAGTTCTTGTGGTTCTATGTGTTTTTTTGTGGTTCCATGTGGTTCTTGTGGTTCTGTGTGGTTTTTTGTGGTTCCATGTGTTTTTCAGTGGTTCTATATGTGGTTTTTGTGGTTATATGCGGTTTTTCTGGTTCTATGTGGTTCTGTATGTTTTTTTTGTGGTTTCATGTGGTTTTTCTGGTTCCATTGCGGTTTTTCTGGTTCTATGTGGTTCCTTGTGGTTTTTTGTGTTTCTACATGATTCGATGTGGTTTTTGTGGTTATGAGAGATTTTTTTGTTATTCTATGTGGTTCCATATGTGGTTTTTGTGGTTGTATGTGTTTTTTTTATTCTAATTTGATCTTGCTATTCAAGGTTAGCGGGTTTCTCTTTAGATATACCGGATATGCGATGCGCACATAGTGCTCACAAGTTTTTTCCATAAGAGTACCTATAATTATTTTGGAAAAATAATTTTCTATAAATAATACAGTCTTATTTGTCCTTTTGATAACACTTCTGTATCCATATCTTGCGAATATACTTGGATGTTGGAAACCGAAAGAAATAGTATTTACACGGACGGTTTTCTTTATTTTTCTTATTGCTGCTGCTGCAGAACATCACGGCACAGTACACCATCATCAAAATATGCGAAATTCACGAGATAATAAGATATTATATCACACAAATATCAGAACAACAATATTTACATTGCAAACTGACAGAAGCTTGACAACATAACCTCACAAAGGTCACCCGACAAGATGAGCGTAAGCTTATCTGTTTGTCGTAGTATCATGGCCGTTGACTACCATGCATGTTTCAAAGGAGGGTGACAGCACGCCTTCTTTAGCCAGTGCATTGACCATACTGTCTCCCGTTTTCAGTTCAACTGTTCTGTTTTTTAGCATGCAACCGATCCAGCCAGCAATGGCTGAGTCTACGTTGTCCTTAGCTAGAGCCAGTTCTACTCTTTTGAATTCGTTTTGTCGAGGACGTCTTCTATGTCTAGGAAAGCCTCTAGTGCCGACTGCTTGTGAGAGAGCGCTTCTTCTATTCTTCGGACCACACAATGTGGAGCAGTTTTTGTTGATTTCCAGGTTGATACGCATGTTGATTGGGTTGAATTTGCCACAGAGGCAGGTAAACGTTCCTAATCTGTCTGTTTACAGAGCCTATTCCGAGTCTTCATCAGAAATGAAGTGACACTGATAGGTCTGTAGGCTTTCAAGTGGGTGTAGTCGTTCTTTCCAGGTTTGGGGATAAACGCGACTCTTACCTTTCTCCATTTTAACGGAATATAGCTCAGGGTCAGACATGCCTTGAACAAAAGTTCGGGCCACTTGGAACCTATAGGCCTCATTGAAGCATCGCCGGAAACACGCCGTCGGTTCCTGCGGACTTGAATGGTTTGAAGGTATTTATTGCCCAAGCTATTTTTTATTTTTTCACCACTGTGTCGATAGTCTTCCCGTCTACTCTGATGAAGTACGTTTGATCGTCTGGCCATGCGTGACCATCAGTGGTGTTAACGATTTATCATTCTGGAAAGTAAGTTTCCAGTAATAGTTTCGCCGTGTCTTCAGAGGTTTTGGTATGTATTCCAACACTCCTCTTAAGCCAGCTTGGCTGCATGAAGGGATCTCTCGAGCGGACCTTCTTGAGCTTCGAGGCTGACGACGTATCAGAAACCTCCCTGCAGAAGTTCCTACATGACGTTCTTTTCTTTTCTCTTAGTTTTTTAGAGATGTTCAGCTGCTTCTTATATTCTTGCCAAATGGGGAACTTGCCCATTTTTTTTATTTTATTAAAGTGTGCGTTCATGTCTAAAAACACCGTATATCAAATATCAGCCCTCAAATTGCACTGGTTATTTTACAATAAATACTCAAAGTTGACATCGACGCTGAGAAAATTTAAACGAAAGCAAAAAGCGCGGGATCGTTTTGACGTCATAACGCGTATCTTTGGCAACCATTTAAATGTTTGAATTCTGATTTGACATTGGGTTAGTTTATTTCGTAGTTTTGTTAAAAATGGGGGAAAGTTATTATAAATGTTGCGTCGTACCGTTTTGTAAAAGTGCAACTTTGAAATTTTCAAAGCCTGATTAGGAAAATCGGCGACTAGAATGGCTAAGAGCATGCAGAAAAAATGATGTAGAAAATATTAAAAGCAGTGCTATTTATGTATGTGAAGATCATTTTGATGTAAGTTCTGTGACCAAAATACCAATAATTGACTTGTTATATTCAAAGAGATTTTATTATCAGGTACATATCGGCCTATTATACTGCCAAAAGTCACTAACTCACATTCAGTTCAGTAACATCCGAGAAAAATACATCTAAACATGAAAGGCAGAGGACAGATCAGTAGTCCGATGATAATTTTATTGTCTATACCAAGATGAATGTTATGGTGTTGGGTATAAATGAATTGAATTAATATAGATATCACAAATCCCTACAAAGGCCAAAAATCAAAAATGTTAGAGACTTTATGCAGTAATAGGACGATATAACAGAATAAACAAAACCTTGCCACTTTATTTCACTATAGTATACAGTATGTTCGGCGATGAGGTATACAAGAGTACAAAAAGACCGATTTTTATGTTTCGGGAAAACTCATTCTTTATGAAAATACAAATTTTTGCTTCCAGATTAAAGAAGATATGGAGAGTTATATAGGATTCAAACTCATGTGCGGTAGAATCAGAATGAGATCTGATATAGTTCCTCACATTTTTGATTGCCACCCGGCGGTGGACACAAAAAGACCGTCCTCAGTACCTCCAAGGGCAGATAACGCAATAGCTTCTACATCTGCAGAAAAAGTAACCACTGGTTCTGCTAGTGATCTGCACATGATCGTGGAAACTGGTGATACTTCTGGTGATATCTTGCCACTACCACAAATAAAAATGTTTTTAAGAAAGGATGTATCCGTACAAGCTCACCCTGTAAAGGTAAGAAGCAAAGCTATGTGAACTAAAATTGGGAGTTTCCGTTGGCTACCCCAATTGAATTTTCAGAACATGAAGAAATCACACGAAAACCACAAACTAATCTTCCCAGTATAATATGTGACAGTCCCGCAAAAAAATGCTTGTGACAGTCATTTTTCGACAACAAACAGTGAAATGAGTGGAGAAGTTCCTGATAAAAACAAAAATCAATTAAGAAATATGTGTCTAAACTCTACAGTCATGAAGTTGCAAAATAGACCTAGATTATACAGGGTGCCACAGATTCGAGTGCATGCATGAGGATCTCAGTTATTATAGGAGATACAGGGTCGGTTAAATGGTTGCAAAGTTGCCCATTTTTATGTTAAAGAAAATGCCATTTTGAAATTTGAAAAATTCCGACTACTTCCGAAGATATTCGAAAAAAATTGAAATTTCGCAAAACCCTTTTTATCATCTCCTGCGTTTTTTTGAAAAGACATTTAAAAATAAATTACACTTTGTCATTGCCACTTTTTCTCCACTACAACATGGTGGTATAAAATTGAATATTTGACGTTTCGTCTTCGAGCTGCCATCATCAATTTTATTTTTTTAAATACGGACCTGGATTTTTTATTTTATTTTTAGGTATCTTTTGACGTCCTTGAGGCACTGGGATGATTAGATGAAGGCGTAGAGCATATATCTATTAACTCTATATGGGAATCGTCCCATTTGAACAACGAGCGACGCTTGATGCCATCAGGATGAGATGGAAGATCCCGCTGTACTGTATATTTTTTGCATAAGTCTTTCCTTTTCTATCGCGAGGGGACCGTCCCCAGTACAGCGGGATCTTCTATCTCATGCTGGCATCAAGCGTGTAGAATTGCTTCTCATATAGTTATTAATAGATACATGGCGTAGAGTGTTGGGTTGCCTTAGCAACCTCAATATTTTCAATAATTATACAACTATTATTGTTATTTTTAATATTTTGTTAAAATTGCAGAAATTGATTCAGTTGTTCATTTGTAATTTTTTCATTTTACATGTCATTTGTGGATTTAATTTAATTTCATCAAATGTATCATTAGTAGATGTTATTTAGATTTTGGTTCGGTCAATGAGTTCTGTTTAGTGGTGCAGGTTTTCTCATAAAAATAACGTGTCAAATAAAGAAGGATTTATGAACCAAACTATGTGTTAGGGAGACAAGGGTGGCCTAACTGATTTTCTCTGGTATAATTTTCTAGATTAGTATTTTTTATGATGGTTGCGATACCTCAATGCATTCAGGACGTCAAAAGATAACTAAAAATAAAATAAAAAATCCAGGTCCGTATTTAAAAAAATCAAGTTGATGATGCCAGCTCAAAGTCGAAACGTCAGATTTTCAATTTGACACCACCATCTTGTAGAGGAGAAGAAGTGGCAATGACAAAGAGTGATTTATTTTAAAATGTCTCTTTAAACAAACGCAGGAAATGATGAAAACGTTTTTGCGAAATTTAGGTTTTTTTTGAATATTTTCGGAAGTAGTCGGAATTTTTCAAATTTCAAAATGCGCAACTTTGCAACCATTTAACCGACCTTGTATCTTTCATAATAACTAAGATCCCTATGCATACACTCGAATCTGTGGTACCCTGTATATGGGATTACCTGATCATGCATATTACTTCTTCCATTTATTAGAAAAATACTGCAGGTTAGATTCTATGTATATATTTTTACTTTGAAAAAAATTCGAACTTGAAACTCATTCAAATGTCTGGCTGATGATTTTGGAATAAGTGAAGGTAATGCTTCTAAAATATTTTCAAAGTCTTTACCAATCATAGGTAAATTTGAGAGAAAATGTATTATAAAACCTCAAATTTTGTCCATCAAATCAAATTTTGCTTTTAGCTTTTCGAGCTCGATATAGTGATGTTTTTGTATCATTGATTGCTTGGAAATAGAAATAGAAAAACCATCAGATGCACTAAAACAGTCAATAACATGGTCAGATTATAAGAAATGTAACACTCTTAAATATTTGATTTCTTGTACGCCAGATGGCATCATACATTTTATCTCAGAAGGTTTTGGCGGTCGAGCTTTCGATGCAATCATGGTAGAATCTATAGTGGTTTTTTAGATACCTTACCCGCTAATGTCAGTATTAATGGCTGACAGAGGATTCAAACATATAGAACATTCACTAGTTATTAAAGGTTATATTTTAGTTATGCCACCAACTGTCTCTGCAGGCACAAAACCTACAAGAGGTGAAGTTCTTGAAACAAAGAGAATAGCTAGTTTAAGAATTCATGTGGAACGAGTAATTCGTAGGTTAAGGGAATTTTCATTTTTAGGTCCTCATGCATGCATTGAAAATAGATTGCTGCGATATACAGATAATGTAATCAAAATTGCATGTGGCCTAGTTAACTTACAATCAGGAATAATTTCTGGACGATAATTTCATTTGTTCTGTACATATTTGAATAATTCACTTTAAATAATATGTATATTTCTTTGTTGGGTAGAACTCATCACGCATCACGCAGGCTTTTGAGAGTATTACGTAAACATTTATTTTTCTAAACTCTTAAAGTTCCTAGTTCTTGAACAAAGCAAGTTATTGATGAACACAAATTTTCATGTTGGTATTTATTTGAACTGTTATTAATTATAATAAATAAAATTAAAAGATTCTTTTGAAATCTTGATGATTTTTTTGTCATATACAGTATGTTTGCGGATGCGGTTAACAAGAGGACAAAGATATGAGAAGTAATTCTTGATAAAACAAAATTTGCTTGACCAGATAACAAGAGTTACGATGAAATAATTGATTCTCAAAAATGCAAGAGGTACACAGTCATTTTTTGGCCTTTCAATCTAAATGTAGTGTTTAATACTCGAGAACAGCTGTTTGAGTGCCTTTCTGTCGAATGGAATGCGATTCCGCAAAATCACATTGACAATCTCATTCTGAGTATGCCACGAAGATGTAGAGCAGTGATTAATAACCAAGGTGGCCATACATCATATTGAAAACAATCAAGACTTTGTTATAAAATATAGTTTCTACAATGTTAGCAGATTACTACGAAATAATAACTTTTAAATACATCTGTATTTTATCAATTGTCTCCTAGATTATTTTGATGTGTGTATGTACCTAAGAATAACAACCCCCAAAATCTATAAACTCAATTGATTCAATGATCTGCGCAACATGAATAGCAATGCTTTTTAATAAAATATTTCCTACATCATTTCTTTCACATGTTCTTAGCCTTTCTAGTCGCCGATTCTTGTCATCAGGCACGCGAATAAAAATTTCGTTTGGCAATTTCAAAGTTGTGCTCATACACAACGGCATGATGCATTATTTATGATAACCTTCCTCCATGTTTTCAAAGACCACGAAATAAACTAACCCAATGTCAAATCAGACTTCAAACATTCAAACGATTGCCAAAGATACGCGTTATGACGTCAAAACGATCCCGCGCTTTTTGCTTTCGTTTGAATTTTCTCAGCGTCGATGTCAACTTTGATTATTTATTTTGAAAAAACTGGTGCGATTTAAGGGCTGATATTTGGTATACGTTGTTTTTAGACATGAACGCACACTTTGGGATAAATAAATATAATAAACAAAAAATGGGCAAGTTCCTCGGCAAGTTCCCTTTTGCGGGTTGTATTCGCCAGGAAAAAAGCCTGCTTAGTATTTTTTCTTAGTTTTTCCAATTTTGATTTTATCCCTAAGGGCAGTGAGAGGACAGGAGTGCTGAAAAACTTTCGTCAGGCTATCGTATAGAAAGTTAATGCTCTCCCCTACTTCCTTTGTACGAGTCAGAATTTGTAGGGGAACTTCTTTCATTTCCGTCAGAGTGCTAACAAACACCGAAATGTTCATTTTACGCGGGTTTCTGAACAGTTTGCTTTTTGCCGGTTCAATAAGCAACTTGAAATTTTTCCATCTGTGATCCGACATGAATATATCGGTGGAGACGTGTCATCCCACTATCTTATCGCCAATGTTCATAGATGCAAAATTCAGTTCTAATATGGTTTGGTGTCTAGACGTTACAAACCGCAGCCTCTATTTACTATACTCAGATTTGTTTTTGTTAAAAATTCAAGTAGTAACTTACCTCTATCATTAATGTCCTTGTTTTCCCAAACTAAGGCTAGACACCAAACGATAATAATCCGGAACACTGTTGGCATCCGATAGTTCTGCTATCGATTTGGATCATTTTTAAACAAACATATTATTTTTATTTTTCCGTTCTGATATACATCACATATGCATGCTCACCATCCCGAAACGGAAAAAGCAAACGCAGCACTTGTGTACATAAGTTACCGGTAGGTAGGTACGTCTGTAACTTATACATATAAGCGAGATGAAGCAAACCAAAATTTCAAACGTATCCGTATACTTATCGAACTGCGCAAGTGCAAAAAGGATACGTTGACAGATTTGCGTTACGTTGTACGTATCGTTACGGGCCCCTACGGTATACTTAACCGCCCACGAATATCTGTCTTTTGAACTGCAGACGTCAAAAATGTGTCAACAGAACAGCTGATAGTTTTTGTTTACAAAATTGAAACATTTCACCAAAGCTTTGAAATAAGTACGGAAATAAACATGTCGGCAGTTATGGTACCTACTTCCTTCCTAAACCGAAACAGCTTCATACACTTAGCATTATTCAAATTGTTTAAATTAAAAGCTCCATATAGTACAACAGCTCTATTGCCCAATAATTCTTCATCATGTAATTTATGCATCATCATCCTGATCGTCGTCATCGGCAAACACAAAGTGGTCATGCAACTATAGCATTCATATTTTTCAAGTTAAAACACGAATAGATCTAGTCCGAATTCAAACGATGGAACATCACAACATGACATGACATATGAACCTGACATTTAAAAGAAAGATCGGTATACGTATGAGCGATACGGTGATAAGTGGCTTTATATGGCTTTCTTCCCCATTAATGTAACACGATGCGTTACATATACGGATACGTTTAAAAAATGGCAATTGGCTTTATCTCCCTAATAAACCGTTCGGCAAACCGCACGCGCGCGGGTGTGGCAAGTGCTGCCCACAAGCGAGCAGGGTATGCCTGCTCTGCAGCACCTGCGACTGTTCTGGTCTCGTCCTTTGGAGTTATAGTAATACAAAATATAATTATATGTAGACAACCTTTTATATAAATGTGAAAGTCTGTATGTTTCTTTCCCTAAGGCTTTTGAACCGTAGCACAGAATTATCTGAAAATTTGCACAGTCATTAGCCTCTACCCAAAGATGGTTTGGGAAAAAAAAAATCAAAAAACAAAAAATAGAGATGAATAAAAAAAAATGAAAACATTTTAAAAAACAAAAGAGTCTGTGTTGTTGATATGTAGGTTCTATGAGGTATAGGACCAGCGGAAAAAAAAAATTAAAAAAATTAAAAAAAATACATAAATTGAAAAAAAAAATAGGAAAATTGTGTTTTTATTATGTAGGTTCTAGGGTATACGGCCAGCGGAAGGAAAGAAAAATAAAAAATAAAAAATGAATTTAAAAGAAATAGACAAATCTGTGTTATTGTTATCTTCTTATAATATGTATAAATGTGAAAGTCTGTGTTTCGAACGCTAAGGCTTTTGAAGCGTAGCACAGAAAGCACAGAATTATCTGAAAATTAGCACAGTTATTAGCCTCTACCGAAATATGGTTGAAGAAAAAAAAATGAAAAAATAAAAAAAGTCTGTTTTGTTGATATATAGGTTCTATGGGGTATACGACCAGCGGGAGGGAAAAAAATAATAAATAAAAAAATAAAAAAACATAAATTGAAAATCTTAGATGAATGTCTGTGTGTCTCTCTCCCTGCGGCTTTTGAACCTTAGCACAGAATTATCTGAAAATTTGCACAGTTATCAGCCTCTACCCAAAAATGGTTCAAGAAAAAAAATGAAAAAATAAAAAAATGAATGAAAAAGTCTGTGTTGGTAATAATGTAGGTTCATAGTATAGAACCTACATTAGCGGAAGAAAAAAAAAATATATAGGTTGAAAAAAATTAGAAAAAATGTGTTGTTATTATGTAGGTTCTACGAAGTTTAAAAAAAATTGAAACATAAAAAAATTAATTGAAAAAAAACTGTGTTATTATCATCTTATTTATAAACTAGCCTTAACCCGACACGGGCGGTGCCGCGGATTTAGGCTAGTACATAATATTATTGATACAAACCTTCAAACGAATTTTGAGGCAGTGACCTTGCTCCTGCCTTTCAGCTTCTCGAATTGCCACTGACGTGCCAATTGTTTTACAGGATTTGAGGCTAAAAAAAAGTTTTGAGAAGCCGGAAGACAAGATCTCTCGCAAGATTTCATTGTGCAAGATCAGGCTTTGTAGATTTCTATGCCCTTCCTGTCCCTTATAGAAAGCGGAGGTGGTAAATAACATACCGCATCGAATAACAGGAGGCCTTTCAAAAGTGGCAGGTTTTGGAGTATGAGCAAACAAACTATACGTGATCAAACAAAGAAAAACGATTGAAAGTTCACGGAGATAAACCAACACATGTGATCAGCTCAATAATTTAGCTATTCTAATTTTTGATTGAGAATGAACTGTAGATTTAATAAAAGACGGTCGAACAGCTAAAAGTTCAGTTGTCATCTATCCTGTTTGGAATATCTTTTAATTTAGAGAACTATTATAGAAAAGGAATGCTTCAAGGAGAAATATTCGAAAAAGTGCAGATTGAGTTATTGTTATTTTTTGACTAACATTGCAAAGATGCCTCAATAAACATTGGTTTTAATAACAGAACACTTGGCCTTATCTGTATTTTTCGTATTCAGGCGAAATAAACTGAAAAACCTGTAGCCGACCAGAACAGCTTAAAACCAAATATCTATTCACTGTTGGCAGTTGAAAAGCTTCATGAATGGTTTAATGTGATGTCACGAAGACTATGACGTATTTATGTGTTGAAAAAGCTGAGTGTGTTACACTGAATCGTCGAAAAGGGCTGAATAAAACCGAATTTCCGTCGTATTTTAGTCTTTTTGGAACACCATATTAATAAAAACTACGAACATGAATGAGACGGGTCCGCAATTGAATAATTAGCTGAGCTGTGTAATTGCAGAGAAAGGTTGAACAGATATTGCTGCAATAATACCGTCTGAAAGGGGAGAAACAGTAATTGTTTATTCAAGGACAGAAATAATAAAGTCGAAGTCAAAGATGATATGCCACTGGGCTTGACTGCGATGAATGAGAAATCAGCTTATGATAACTCATTTGAATAATACGTGGATCAACAATCCGTTTATTCCAATCAATTTAGAAGCCGTATTATACTTACATCCATCATGGATGGCAAGAAATGTGTTGGATAACTGAATCTGGTTTGCTTCTTCTCACTCTTCATGTTTGGGCTAACTAACTCGCCCAGATGTTGACTCTGTCTTTGGAAATATGTACTTTTGGTACTTGGTTGGTTTTCTTTAAAATATTTTCAGACACACTGTTGTTATTGGATAAAGAAAAATTAACTGTTCCGACTATTCTGGATTATTGTGACGTGCCCCGAGATTTTCCGGGTTTGAATCCAGACGGGGATGAGGAAATTCGTTGACGTTAAATAAAATGCTCGAGCGCCAACCTCTGGATTTATGTGGTAGAGGGCCCACAGTGCCTATCGGGTAGCTTTTAGACAGTGAAGAAAGTCCAGGCGATCGTTATTTCCAAAACTTCGCAAATTTCCGCTCTGAAATGGATAACTGAACTTTCTTAATGAAAACACGATGTTAATGAAAATAAATCAAACAGTCTATTTGTCCCAATCATTTTTACAACTGTGCTGGTTCCCAACCAGTCAATAAAAAACAACCAAAATCAACAATAGTCTGATCTTTGATCATCATAAGGGAAATAAAAAAAAATATCACATAAGAATAATCTACTGAGAAAAATAGTCTAATCTCTCCCGGCGGAAAATCAAAATTACAACTAAATAATTTGTAACTCTATGGCAGCCTCATTTCGGCAAAAATAGAACGTGAAGCGGCAGTGTGTAACGAAACAATTTACAACAACGGGTCGGGCTTTCCACGGCGAAATTGTTGATCAGAAAAACACTGCTTTGAAGAATACGATTTTCCGACGACGTAGAGAAAAAAACAAAAGAGCGGGAAAACTGACGCGAACGGGTTATTTTCACGATAATGAAAACGGGTCCAAGTATGAAAAATAAAATGTTGAGCTCGTTCGCGCGATAGCTCCAGGAGTCCCTCTGTATTTTGACTGAGATATCCCATTTGGCAAATTCACATCCCCTGAACGCAATTATTCAAGTAATTTAAAAGAAACACAAAAACACCCCTGAGTTTTCTCAGAAAAAGACCCGCTTCACAGGCCTTACAGGTCGAATGAAGCTTAAGCCCCTTCCCAATAAAAACTCCCCTGGAATTCCACCCGACAAAAATCCCCTGAAATCACATTATTTGAGCAAATAAGAATATGAATTTTCTTCGGAAACAGACCCGCTTCACAAGGCCATCGGGTCGAATGAAGCTTAAGCCTATTCCAAGAACATGTCTCTAATATCCCACCCGACAAAACGTTCCCCTGAATTCACATCACAGAAAATCTCACCTCGTGGTAATAGAAGCAGAAGAAATTCAAAATAGCAAAAATCGTAAGTTTCGTCGTTCTTCGCAGCGGGCCGGGTCGGGCACTGTTACGGTAAGCTTACAATTTCTCGTAACCATAAGTTACGTCAATAATTTAATTAACTTCAGCACTAATCACTTCTGTTTTTACCATGCACATATCGGCAACATCGCCCAACAGTACTTTAGATCAGACCCAGCTCGAACCAACCTGTGGAAAACACCTGTTGATTAGTGTTGATATGATGTGACCCCATTTATCGATTAACAAACTTCAATACTGCGAACTGCAATGGTCCAATTATTGCCCATCGCACTCTGTTGATTGCGATCAATGCACCAGACGGAACACGTGGGCATATGACTGCTTTGACGAGCTATTTTATATGACTATTTTATTTCCTAGCCTGAAATACGATCCAGAACGACACTTGCGTATCCTAAAAACGCTAATAGGATAACGAAACAACACATAAAATTACTAGGAATAAGAAACGTTGGAGCAGCCGCCAACCAAAAGAAGAAGAAGAAGAACGCCGACGTCAGCGCCGCCACCGCCACCGACGCCAACGTCGGCGCCGCCACCCACAACGACGCCGACGCTGGCGCCGCCATCATCATCATCATATACAGAGACCATTGGCAGTAATACGTAAGTTGATAAATAATTCAACAATTGTCTATCATAATTCACTTAAATTTTTAATTTTCCAGGAGCCTGGACGACGACGACGTTCTTCGGAAATGGTTCATCGATCCCCTCGCGCCTCCTCCGCCCTTCAGCGATGACACCGATGATAGCAAAATTGCCGGACCTCCCTCACGACGGCGACCATTGCAGCAAGTTGATAGAAACCCAAAAGCTAGCACCAAAGACAACGATGGCAAGAGCATGCCGCCCCCGCCGCCACCTCCGCGAAAACCACGAAGAAAAAGAGAGACCGAGGAGATGAGAACAATCAGAGAAGGGATGGGGTTGATGGAATACGAAAAAAATAAAAAAACTAAAAATTGACACCAAATATTTTATTTAAAAAAAAGCTGTGGTATATAAAAAGAGACACATTTAACTTTTCATATAAAAGTCCACCCAAACTTAAAGCACATAATATTTATGTGGTTTAAGTTTGTGGCACCTCAATTATGGTACACAATAATAATTGCAATGCTAAGCTGTGCTAACCGACGAACCGCTGCATATCTTGGGTACATTATTATGATGGCCAAAAAATATTTTTTTGATAGATGAAATATTTAAAATTATGTGGTTACTTTAATTATAAAATAAGAAAACTATACTGTTATTCTCACAATTTCACTCAAACGGGACAAAATATAAAAGGTGAAACATTTAACTCTTCATATAAAAGTCCACCCAAACTTAAACCACATAATATCTATACACAACACCTCAATTATGATATACAATAATAATTGCAATGCTAACTTGTGCTAACCGACGAACCGCTGCATATTTTAGGTACTTTATGCCAGGCATGTGGGCAGGAGCGTCACTTTTTGGACGATATTTAAGAGAACATCCACCGGCTACGCTGGGCAGGAGCGTCACTTTTTGGACGATATTTGAGAGAACATCCACCGGCTACGCTGGGCAGGAGCGTACCTTTTTACTCGGGCAGGAGCCAGCCATATGGGCAGGAGCGTCACTTTTTGGACGATATTTAAGAGAACATCCACCGGCTACGCTGGGCAGGAGCATATCTTTTTACTCGGAGCCAGTCATATGGGCAGGAGCGTCACTTTTTGGACGATATTTAAGAGAATACCCACCGGCTCGCTGGGCAGGAGCGTACCTTTTTACTCGGGTAGGAGCAAACCATATGGGCAGGAGCGAAACATCAAAATGACCAAAAATGACAAAAAAAATATTTCCTCGATAGATCACTAACTCAAAATTATGTTGTTACTTTTAATATATAATATGAAATCTATCCTGTGATTTTCACAAATTTACTCAACGGGGGAAAAAGTTATGGTATAAAAACGTGACCAAACATGAAAAAATGACCAAAAAAATATTTTCTTGATAGATGACTAATTCAAAATTATGTTTTTACTTTTATTATATAATTATAAAACTATCCTGTCATTTTCACACATTCACCGATTTAGTGATTAATATATGAATAAATGATTAATATAAAATTAGTGCTGCCTCTGTCTAGTGGATTGACTTGTTCGGGATTAGGATGCCGGGCCGTCCGGGATCCTTTGGAGTTTGTGGTGGTTACTCTTCTGGCTGTTGCTGATCGATCTCATGAGCAGGCTTGAGTTCCTTGATGTGGATCCGGCGTAACGTCTTGTTGTCGTTGCCATTGAGATTTTGAACTACGGGAGAAATAAATTTAGTGATTACATACGGACCTGAATATTTTCGAGCCAATTTCGCTGCGAAACCTTTGGTGGCAGATGACAAAGGATTTTCGCGGCGCATCACTTTGTCCCCTACGTGGCACCTCCAGTCACGGCGCCGCAAGTTGTAATGGTGGCTCTGAGTTGTGAATGCTCGTCCCAGATTTATACGAGCCAGTTCATAAACTTCCTGGAGACGTTGAAGGCGGCTACTGTGGGTCGTTCGGTCATCGGCCGAGCTTTCTTCAATGGTCATTTCTTCGTTATGGTTTCGGTGCAGCGGATTCGGTAGTTCCAACTCTCGTCCAAAATTCAGGAATGCCGGTGAGTATCCAATGAGCTCATGATGTGACGTGTTGATTGCAAATATGATGTCGGCCAGACAGTTATCCCACTTTCGGTGATTGCCCTCGCAGAACTGAGATATCGTGGTCTTGATTGTTCTGTTTGCTCCTTCGGTGGGGTTATCTTGGGGCGTGTAAACTGGAGTCAGTCGGTAATGTTACCTAATTCCTTAAGCAACTCCTTGAAAGGACGGCCGGTATACTGGGTGCCATTGTCGGTAAGAACGGTTTTTGGGCAGCCAAAACGGGTAATAATTTCCTCATAGAGGGCCTGGGTGACGGCTTTCGAAGTTGTTTTTCGCACAGTTTCCAGGGATCGGCCATATCCGATTCCGTCATATCAGAAACGTTCCAAAAATGTCGGTAGAGTCTTCCATCTCTAATGCAGAAATTGGGGTACGAGGCGGGATCACTCTCCACTGCGGTCTTTTTCAACGAGTACCATGGACACGGGGCAAACTCTTCCTCCTCCGGAAATTGCCCAACGGGGTCTCGAGACAGGGTATCAGCAATTCGGTTCAGAATACCCTTCCGTTATTTGATTTCGAAATCGAATTGCTGGGGATACACGCTCCAACGTGCCAATCGGCCACTGGGAGACTTAAGGGAGTGAAGCCACCTGAGGCTCATGTGGTCTGTTTGAACAGTGAAGTGGTACCCCTCCAGATAAGGTCTCATTTTCTCCACACCCCACCAATGGCCAGACATTCCTTTTCCGTGACGGAGTATCTGGTCTCGGCTGGACTCAGCGTGCGGCTGGCATAGGCCACCACGTGATCTCCGTCTGAGGAATGTTGGATGAGAGCGGCCCCTGCCGCTATCGGAGGCGTCTGTCTGGAGAATGAATGGTCGGGAGAAGTCGGGACAGGCCAAAACGGGAGACTCGGTGAGAGCGCCTTTGAGGTTGCCGAAGGCGGTCTGCTGGGCTTCGTCCCGATGCCATCGAATTCCCTTTTTTAGCAGCTGATTTAGGGGACCGGCTGTTAGAGAGAAATGGGTACAAGCCGACGGTACCATGACGCTATGCCCAAGAATCGTCGAAGACCCTTCACGCTGGTAGGAGGTACTAGGTCTCGAATTGCTGACACTTTTTCTAGATCGGTCCGGATGCCTTCTGGGGTGATGAGATGCCCTCGATAACGTGAAGATTTTTTTGAAAACTCACATTTCTCGGGGTTGATCTTCAGGTTAGCTGCTCGAAGATGATGGAACACTTGGCGCAGATTGGACAGATGTTCCTCGAATGTTTCGCCCAGGATGATGATATCATCCAAGTAAGCAAAAGCGAATGGGTCCAATTCTGGTTCAATAATGCGATCCATCAAACGTTGGAAGGTGGCGGGAAGAGTGTGAAGATCAAACGGCATCACCCGGAATTGAAATAGTCCCATTGCCGGAACGGTGAAGGCGGTGATGGGCTTACTGGCTTCGGCCATCGGTATTTGCCAATATCCAGCTTTTAGGTCGATGGTGGATAAATACTTAGCCCGTCGTAGTTTGTCCAATATGGCGTTGATAAACGGGAGCGGGTGGGCGTCTTTGCGGGAGACAGCATTGACTTTCTGAAAATCAATGCAGAATCGGAATTTCCCATCTTTTTTCTTTACGATGACGACAGGGGAGCTCCAAGGGCTATTGGAGGGTTCGATAATGCCATCTTCCAGCATTTGGTTGACCTTCGCGTGGATTACCTTGTGCATTTTCGGGTTCTGTGGACGATACCTCTGCTTGATAGGTTCGGGGTTGATCAGATGGATTCTGTGTTCCACTAGCAGTGTGGTACCATTAATCAACTCAAAAGGAGCCAGTTATTCCTCCAGAAATTTATGCGACCGATGTTTCTTGGTTTGGGAAAGGTCCTGAGTGGCGGTGATTTCCGAAAAGCGTCCTACGGTGCGGCAGAGCGGGATTCCTGATAGCAGTTTATTGTCTAGATACCCGTTGTTTCTGCGCAAATCCAACCGGAACTGATGACGGGATAAAATGTCCATGCCAAGCACAACATCAGACGACAGGAACCGGAAATGGCATAGTACCTCAGTGAAGCTGGTGTTTCCAAAGCACAGAGGTATTCTGAAAGCTTCGGTGATCTCGTTGATGCTTCCATTTGCTACTCTAGCTCCTCGGATGGATGGTTGTAGAACGGGATATTCGTGTTGGCGGCAGTAGGTGGCCACTTGATCCCCCTGAAAAGAATGTGCGGATCCGGTGTCGATCAGAGCCAGGAACACTTTATCATCCACACGGACTCGGGCGTGTGGGCGATTATCGGCTGACCAGACCGAGCTACCCGACGGGACGCTTGAGGTTTCAGGAAAGCAGCGCTAGACGGACCTCAGGGCAGTACAGCGGCGACTTAGTTTTCCGAATTACCACATGGACACTCCGTCCTGCCTGTATCTTGAGCAAAATACTCTCCTTGGATTTGGACAATCCATTTGATAATGTCCTGCTTCTCCACACTCAAAACAGATGTGGGACCGGGGTACCTCGTGGTTCCGTTCAGGATTGGAAGACGAGGAACGCTGGATTGGCCTTGGAGCAGGTACATTCAGATGATTGGTCCGTTCGGGGTAGTGTGGACGAGGATTCTCACGTCCTGTGGGGGTGGAGCGTGATGATGACGGATTTGAGCGTGATGGTGATGTCGACGGATTAATCACATTTACATTAGGGGTTGGTCGCGCACGATCGAAGAATCGGGGTCGCTCGTTGTACGAAATTCGTTCGGGCAGTCGGCTCTGTTGTAGCTCAGCTAGCGGGAGTTTAGTTTCCCGAATCACAAGGGACAGCGTCTGGATATCATAAAAATCCGTCTACCGGATTTGTTGACGATATTGGGGCAACAGACAAAATCCAGTGTAATTCCTGTGACGAGGAAATTTCCCCGTGCCTTCATGGTTTGCAGATCAGTAATATAGCGACTCGTTGGATCATTGACTCGCTGTAAACGTCGACTGATTTCTGCCTCCAAGTCTTCCGCATAGTTTATCGGGTAATAAAAACTTCGGAAGTCGGTGAGGAATTCATCCCACGATTGCCACAGGTGGCGGTTATTTCGGTACCAGAGGACTGCTTCATCCCGTAATAACTCCGGCATATATGGAAGTAGCGAGTTGATCGGGAATTCCTGGGCTGAGGAGATCTCCTCCAACCGTTCTATGAAGGTTACGGGGTCGTTTTGTCCATTGAAATGAAGATTCCACTTGTGTACTTTCAAGTTAGCCCTCCGACTTGTAGGGCTGGTCGGCGTGGACCCCGGAGGAGAGACGGTAATCACGGGTGTCGCTCTAAATGTGGCATTCGGGTTCGTGGCTGTCACATGGGGTGATGGCACGGTCAATGTTGAGCTAACCGTAGTAACGGGATACACAAACGGTTGGGTCACAGTCAGTGAGGGAGAGACTCGGCCATCCTTGATGCAATTAATCAGGCGTCTCCTCGATACATCGACGGTTCCAGGGGAGTCCAAATGAAATTTGTCTAACTCAATAATGAGTTCGTCCTTCCTCAGCGCATAACCCAGCCGACTCAGCTGTCAGTGATTACAGTACCACCCCATGTCGGAATGCTGAGGGTTGTTAAATGACTATCAGTCGTCGTTGTAGTAACGAGTGTCTCACTATCGGAGAATGTGACGAGTGTCTCGATGTCTTCGTTAGGTCCCGGCATAACGAAAGTAGAAGAGACAGAAAAAAAATCAAAAAAAAATAAAACGGGAAAGTACTCACTTTAAATAAGTTTAAACGTGAACAACTTTTTGTTCAAAAAAGAAAACTCACTTAACCAAAAACAAACGCAAGTACAGGGCTGACAAAGTATCACGATCGAAAATCAACTAATATCCCAAGTTCGGATCTTGGAATTAAATTCACTTCACGTTTCGAAACACGTTAACTTTTCGGGTAATATGTACCGGCGAGTGGTTTAGCTCACTTCTCTTCGGGTACGTCTCTACTTGACGAAGGCTGATGCACGTCTCCCCAAACCCTAGCCCTACATCTGAGCTTGGCTTCTCCAAGGCAGGAGGTTGGGCCTAAAGTATGGAGTGGAAGAGCTGTGACGACACAATGCGTCGATACGCCAAAAATTGAGACGGGTTTGGTCAGCAATTTTATGGTTCCAAATTGTTACCAAAAATGCGAGTTGCTATGGACCAGAATTATGAAGGTCAAGCAAATGTTATTGTAAAAACAACATGCTGACGGTTTTTTTCCGGTTGGACTAAAAAGTTCGGGCGTATGGAATGTTGCTGCGTTTTTTTTATTTCTCCGACGAAGCGGCATTTTTCCCGTCGTTTAGCTTAAAATCTGTGAATTCTAAGAAAACGGACCTCCAACGTCTAGCCAGTTTTGTAGGGAATTGGAAAATACAAAAAATATCTCCCGACGGTCCGAAATTTTCCTCTCTTCGAGCGTTACGGGTTCGATTTTCAGGGAGGTAGGCAGAATGTGGTAATTTCCAGCGATGAATCTTTACATCCTGGAGAATTAACTAGGGAAAAAAAACTGAAAACGGAATTTTCGGTGATTTCTTCCACTTCCGGACAATTACTTCGGATAACTTGTAATTCTCGAATGATTATCTAGTTAATACAAAATTTGGATGTGCAAGGGCCTACCGACGGTCCATTCGCACCTTGCTCTAGGAAAAAAAAACTAATTGGATCCGCGGTTATGAGAAACGCACGTTTTGAAAAAGTCAGAGAACGCAGTACTTTTGAACGCAACGAAAAAAAATAGAAAAATTTCTCTTTCTGGTCCAAAGAGAAATACCAAAATAAATTAAACGGGTCTCTACGTTTGGAAAGTTGTTTCGCGACAAAGAACGGGTTTTCGGGACAAATAGAATTTAGGCATACGGAAAAGAAAATTTCCCCGTCCCGGAAAATGAAGGAAAATGGAAAACAAGGGTCCCTGCTCGGGCGCCAATTTGTGACGCGCCCCTTGATTTTTCGGGTTTGAATCCCGACGGGGATGAGGGAATTCGTTGATGTTAAATGGAATGCTCGAGCGCCACCCTCTGGATTTACGTGGTAGAGGGCCCACAGTGCCTATCGGGTAGCTTTTAGACAGTGAAGAAAGTCCAGGTGTTCGTTATTTCCAAAACTCCGCAAATTTCCGCTCTGAAATGGATAACTGAATTTTCTTAATGAAAGCACCATGTTAATGAAAATAAATCAAACAGTCTATTTGTCCCAATCATTTTTACAACTGTACTGGTTTCCAACCAGTCAATAAAAAACAACCAAAATCAACAATAGTCTGATCTTCGATATCATAAGGAAAATAAAAAAAAATATCACATAAGTATAATCTACTGAGAAAAATAGTCTTATCTCTCCCGGCGGAGAATCAAAATTACAACTAAATAATTTGTAACTCCATGGCAGCCTCATTTCGGCAAAAATAGAACGTGAAGCGGCAGTGTGTAACGAAACAATTTACAACAACGGGTTGGGCTTTCCACGGCGAAATAGTTGAGCAGAAAAACAGTGCTTTAAAGACGATTTTCCGACGACGTAGAGAAAAAAACAAAAGAGCGGGAAAACTGACGCGAACGGGTTATTTTCACGAGAATGAAAACGGGTCTAAGTATGAAAAATAAAATGTTGAACTCGTTCGCGCGATAACTCCAGGAGTCTCTATGTATTTTGACTGTGATATCCCATTTGGCAAATTTACATCCCCTGAACGCAATTATTTAAGTAATCTAAAAGAAACACAAAAACACCCCTGAGTTTTCTCAAAAAAAAACCCGCTTCACAGGCCATACAGGTCGAATGAAGCTAAAGCCCCTTCCCAATAAAAACTCCCCTGAAATCCCACCCGACAAAATTCACTCCCGAAATCCCATTATTTAAGCGAATAAGAATATGAATTTTTTTCGGAAACTGACCTGCTTCACAGGCCATCGTGTCGAATGAAGCTTAAGCCTATTCCAAGAAAATTCCCCTGATATCCCACCCGACAAAACGTTTCCCTGAATTCACATCACAGAAAATCTCACCTCGTGGTAATAGAAGCAGAAGAAATTCAAAATAGCAAAAGTCGTAAGTTTCGTCGTTGTTCGCAGTGGGCCCGGTCGGGCACTTGATGCGGGTTCCCACGTGGTACTGCTGTTCTCGGTACTCTCGGTACCAGTACTAACTCTCCAAGCCACGGCTCCTCCTCGACGCGGCGTTCTGTATTCAGCCCAAAAGTGGGGAAATGCTGCTCGAATCTTTGCGCGAAATGTTGTTATCGGTTGGCTTGTGAATCAAACAATTAATTGTTTTGAAGCGCGAAGAACTGAGAAGGAGTATTTTGGTCAGAGTTTGATTGATAGATTAATGATTAGCTCACGATCAACATTATTTTAGAAAAAATACGGGATCCATTGATAGATAAATGACTGAGTTATACGAAAATATGAATTAAATGAGCAGAGACGGGAAATTGATTAGAAAACTTGGAAATTACGGTAGAAAAAATCCGGAAATTTTGTAACTTCGTTACACTATTTTAGTTTTGAAAGTGGCAAGGCCCACCTGAATCAACGTTTTTTCTGAAAATATGCTCGAACAGTAAGTATTTTGAATTGCACTTTATTGATGTACGAAAATTTTATGAAGGGTGATTAGAAGAAAAAAGAAACTAAACAGATACAAATTGGAAATATGGAAATTTGACACGCACGTGTACCTTTATTTGGGTTCCCCTTCAAAATGGATACCAAATTGGGGTTGCCTTTCAACATGATAGTCGATGACGTCAAATTTTAAATTTGGGACACTCTGCACAAATGTTTCGTTCATCAAAGAGTGCCCAATTCAGTATTTTGAATTGGAGCACGTGACGAAACATATTGTCATATTAATATTGGAGGCAAATATACTGGGTGTATATCCACTTGATTTGCCACCTGTGGAATCGCTGAGCGAGCACTTTGGTTGCTATAAATAGACACGTTCATCGGGATAATGGTCAGTGAGTGGCTTAGCCAACTACTCTTCCTTGTGAGTAGTGTAACCCCTCTCACCCTGAGTAGTGTGGCCACTCTCAGCCTCAAAGAATATGCTTGTTCTATTGTTAGGATGATGGAGAGATACTGTACCATAGAGAATAATAAACTGGAGTTCCCATCGCCAAGTTTCCCTACTGTTCAACCATAGCTTGGTTGAAAACCTAGAGCACGACAGGTGTGGGTCCAGACGAAGACCTGTCGAACACCCTACGTGATAATATTTTCGAAAAAAAAAATGTCCTTCGATTTGAGGAATCTATTCTCTGTAAATTATGTATGAACAATTAATATTCAATCAATTACCAACCACAATAATGCCATTCTATGCCCCACGATGCTAAATGGAATTTATAGGAGTATGAAAACAAACAAAATAGAATGTGAAGTTTTGACCCACATTGCAAGGAAATAGAAAACCCACCATTCATATCACAATGTGCCTTTTCAGCAAATTCACAACGGACAGAGTCAGCTGAGATTTAAATTTTAAATAGCCCTGTGGACGAAAGATGTGGGTTTACAAGCATGCGATGGATATAATGAAACTGTTGTTGTATCTGGATGAGGCGGACGATGAAACAACACAAAAATTAATATTGGATTCCCTATGGAATGACGCTGATGGTTCGTATTGGTCGTCTGATTTCTATTTCGAAATCTCTATTTTGATTGTTGAATATAGTTAAAATATTTGGGATCAAGCTGTTTCGAGCCTATGCCAATTATTGGCAAGAAATCCAAGGACCATTCAAACGAGGTCGATTGTGAAAACGATCCACCAATTCATTGAAAAAGTTGCCAATCCGATCAAAATGCAAGGACATCAGAGACAAAAATTGAACATTGGAATTATTGTAATCACAGTCATTGTTTGGATAGCTTTTATTTGAATTATTAATTTGGTTCTTCTTCTTCTTCTAAACAGACTACATTTGATCAGACAATCCGGAACCATTGAACGATCACGTGAAATGAACAAACACATTTGACCCTATTTAACGCTTCGCTTTCTATAAACACGTGTAGTTTGTTCACTTCGGATGTCTTCTGGAAATGAATGCGGTATACAAAGAATGTCAAAGACTTGACCTTTAAATTGGTCTCCTGAATGAAACTTTTTTAAAATAAGTCAATCTTCCACAAGAAAATAATCATTATCAGTTATTTGGAAGAAAGCAGAAGGTACCTTTATCACTTCCCCCAAATCATCATGAAACAAAAAAACGAGAAGACTGAGCTTGTTCAAAGAATTGTTAATAAATTATTATTTCCGCACCATGGAGAATAAAATACTTTGTTTATTTTATCCTGAATGGCTTTTTGACACAAAGAAATACACCATAATTTTATATTATTATGACAGTTTCTAGAACACGCACGCCCATGACAAACATCGAGTTTTATATCTACAAAAGAGTAACTTTCGGTAAAGTTAAAAACGCCCCAAAATGTATTGTGTATTCGTAAAAATTCCCGAGCATGGGACTCTCGATGTGCATATGCAAGATAAGTTTCGCTCTCATGATATGAAAGAGAAAAATTTGCCAGCAAAATTTTTGGAATATCACGAGAGATTGTTGTTTAGCAACTGTCTGAATAAAATTCACGATTGAACGGCGATCTATCAGACGAGTGATTCGAGTGAAATTGTCTTATAGAAAATTGGCAATTTGTCAGGCAAAGCGGAATTAGCCCGAGAAAATAATAACAATGAGAAGCGACAAAACTTTTTCCGCCAAAAAATGTAGGTGGGGGATCCGATGCTATTTGTCTTGAGATTTGTCAGCTGTTTATTAGTCCGAGTGTTCAATCAGTTTCGACTGTCGAATTTCATGTTAACCATGGTTACCATATTATATGTAGTTTATCGTTAACCCCGGTCGATCAATCATCTGTGGTTTGAAATACTCTGGTTACGTGAAGATTTTGATAAAAGTGGAACGTGAAAAAAATTATATTGCGCTATAAATTGGAAACAAATGAATATCGGATAAGAACATATGGGTTTTCTCACATTGTTTTCGCTTGTATAATAAACTCTGAATCAAAATATAGGGCACTTCATTCGAAAAAGTTGAACTTTTTTACATTTTCCCAATTTGCTGTAAAGATATGTTCTTTCTCTTGATTATTATGAAATCTTCAGGAAAAATCATGCAAATTTCATTTGATATATTTTTTTTCGTATCTCTGTTCAAAGGGTTTCTAAATTATAAGCAAATTATAAGGATATTTTTGATTGTCAAATAAACGTTTGATTTTTCAATCATGCTTTATGTTTGTTTTTGTTAAATGTTTTTGAGTACCTAGTATAAAAAACATATCAGGCACCTTTTCTACGTCTTTTATTCTGGGCCCGGACGCCCAGACTATAAGTATTATTTATCCTCGTTGCCCCGAATTTGACTACTTTACTTTCTTCGTATTCAATATAACTTGGATAAGATGAAAGTTGTCAAAAATTTCAATTTCAAGGCCAAATAAATGTGTTCCTTTTTAACCAATGGGGAAAACAAGTTTTTGTCGCTTCTCATTGTGTTCTCAGGATTAGCTACCACTGCGTGTAATATCGATTTGCTTCTAGTAGTTTCCAGAAAAGCCAAAAGGCGAAAGAGCTAGTGACCTCAACCTCTAAGTGAATTAGTTGAAACTGCATTGATGATTTCTTTTTTTTTTTTTTTGATAAGGTGGGAAAATGCTTTTTACGCACAATGGGTGTGTGGGACTCGCAACCCTATCCGGAGAATTGGCCATACCCACTAAAAACCCACCATTCTACGGAACCAAGTCCTTATGTCCGCGGAAAGTTACGAGCTTTTACAGCCTATTTAACCTTTATCTTTACTCACTGACCCCTTGATTTGCCTATTTGGCAGCGCCTCTCTTGGCTCATGTTGTTGCTAGTTTGTGTTGTAGTTTCAAATAGTTTATGATGTACACTAATGAAGATCATCTTCTGGATGCGCGGCACCTTCCAAGAGATGAACACAGCCACTGCTACCTGCTACCTGCAAACACAGCTTTTTGCTGCAAACACAGTTTAGGAACGATTCACTACCTGTATGTTTCTTTTTTGTTTTTCTTTATTTTATTTATTTTTTTTTCTTCTTTTTTTTTAGTCATGGCGGATTAAGAATAGGTTTTTGGGCCTCGAGTGTTTCAGTAAGGTGTTCCTATCATAGTTGCTTAAGTCCTTGATTTCTTTGTCTTCATGAAACTCCAGTTTCTGGTTGAACTTGTCCGCCTTGTTTTTCAGAAAATCCTTGATGTTTATCCAGTTCAAGTCCCTATGGATATCTACAGTCCTGATAAACTATTTGGCCTTAGACGCTTTTTTTAGTATTCTGTTTTCGCATGAGACAATCTTTTTTAGATTACTTTGCTTCGTGTTTCCCCAGGCGTTGGATCCATATGTCAGTTGGGATCTGATGACTGACTTGATCAATAGTTTTTTTGACTTTATTGTGGCCTTATTTCTATGGTCCAGTATTGGGAATGATTTCTCTAGCGAGATCCGTTACAGTATCATCTACCGGACTCAAAAGCAGTCCAGTGAATGACGCATGGTAGGCGCCATCTCATGGTTATGATTGATAACCACACGATGTGCCACACGGACTCACATGCGTACGAGACTAGACATAGACACCAACAGATCGATCCCAGATACAGGTTAACGCTAACCAATAAAAGCTTTGTCAATATGTCCAACCAATGTTTCAATGAGCTGCCTCCTAGCATTCAGCAACTTCCAACGCTGAAGCTTAAGAGAAAAATTGAATCAAGATTAGTTAAAATCTGTCCATAAAATCTGGAAGGATCTTTCAACTGTGATATTTTGAATTTAGTGTGAGACTCTCGAATTGTTTCCGTGTATGGCTTCTTCTTCAACTTTTCGATGTATGTTTCTAGTTTCTGACTTGGTTTCTAGTTTTTAACATATATTAAGTAATTTTTGACGATGCTGAAACGGTATATGTTATCTGAGCAAATAAAGCAGTTGATTGATTGATTGATTGATTGATGCGACAAGGTTTGGCTGGCGCTGGCGCTGACAAGAATGTGAGATGGACTGCCACCACGGCACTCTCAATGTGTGGTTTGACAAGAAAGCACTTTCATATTTAATTGATTGAAAAAACAAAAGCCACAGTATGAAATACAACATTGTACGATACACAGCCGCGAAATATCGTTAAACTACTCGTCTAGAAATTCCAGATTCGGCTCCTTCGTCGCCTCGTCCATAATCATCTTGACTCGTCCTATGTCATTTTCCGGCCTAGTAACGTCAATTACTATTTCACATCGATATTTGATGACGTGGATGATTTTTGGCCCTGCTCAAATAACTCAATTTCACGTGTTTTCTATAACTTGGCATTTGCCAGACCAGGTAATTGTACGACCAAGCGTTTGTGCAACGATTGTTGCCGGTTGACAGAATTCTTCATTTTTAGCTTATATCAAAATCACTACGCGACCCTTGTTCGAACACGCGATAATTGCCAGACTCATATGAAGCTTCAATTAACTCTGACTGAAATCACAGAACATAGTGATAGCTTGAGTGTAGACATGCCATAAACTATACAGGTTGGGGCACGAAAAACTTCCCACTCAGGTTTTCTCATTGGTGAAAATCGTACCGAGATTCTATGGCCAAGACTGGGATGATTTTTGATATTGTGATGTATTTGTCTCAATCTCACTGTACTACATTGTTTTGCGCCCCGGTGCTTGTACTGGTCGATTCGTCAACATAACGGTGAAGTGAGTGATAATTGATCGGAAAAGGTCCCCTTGCGAGTGGATGGCTGGAACTCTCACGTTAGTCATCCTCTTGCGTTTGAGTACTGCTTCCTGAGATCTAAGGCCGCAAGAACCTTCGATTTGTTTTCAACGTACGAGGACCTCGCACTCAGAGCGCTGGTGGACTATGATCCATTCTCTGTGTGCAATCGTGAAAGCGACCAAGAAACCAACTTTAGTTGGAGGTTATTCTTCCGGGAAGTGTACTATGCTACGTCGAGCAGAGGTTGATGGTGTGACGAATTCCGCCTACTGGTTGAGGTTTCCATATTATTCGTATTTTCTTTTTCGTCCGTAACCTTTTAGAGCGAATCAGTATGACGAGTTTTTGGCGCTTCTCCTATACAAGAGATGACTAAGGTATCCCTGTACCAAAAGAGCCAAAATTAAGTGAGAAAATTGGGACACTGGAGGGCATATCTCTGACGTCCTAAAGCGGTGGTGGGTTTAAATGGGTGAACCCCACACTATACTATGGTCGCTACCATAGGGTATCTGTTTCCAGATCTCACACCCTTGGGCCGGACCACATGAACAAAAAAAAGTACTGCTTCCTGTCCGCGGCTGCGAAGTGGCCCGTCCTATACTACAGTTATAGCAATTGGGATTGTTATCGACGTTCTTCGATCTAGACATCATAGCATCTAGGTTGCTCATAGCACGTCGGTAGTTTTATTTGGTATTTGCATTCCTATTCTTAGCACTTTTTCAGCTACTTCTGTTTTCCCATTTTGAGGGCGAGTCTCCATTTCTGTGTACCAAGAAGAGCGAATTACCTCTCTTATTCTCTGCTTCCGTGGGAATCTGTTGATGATTATTGCGATTTTCTTTAGCCCATCCACAGAGTGAAGAGAACGACTGGGAGAATTTGTGAGCCAAGAGCAGTGGCTGCTTGTTCTTCCTATGTCATGCCCTTGCTGACGAATCGAAGAAATTATTATATGTAGGTCAATAATGGGAATATGTTCCCCCTTTTGCTGCTTTCTTTTCTCTATCGTCTTCCTCCCTTTTATACGTAGTCCTTCGGATGTCCGCCGACCATCTTGTCTTGAAATGGGATTTTTTTAGTGAGTCAATCGCTGATCTTTCATATCCTCTCATGAACTACGTAGCAGAAATGGTGGATTTTTTTTGAGGATGGCAACCTGGAGGGCATGCAAAATGGGATAGCGTGGCTTGTTTACTATTGTGGTGTTGGCAATGGTACGGTCAATAGTAGTCTGATGTTGTCCTTGTTCAGAAGAGAAAAGGCTTTCTGATAAACAACTTGACGACACTCAAGGATTCACTGCCATTCACCTTCTGTTTCCTTCGAAATTGCTTCTTCCGTCCTGTCCTACGAGGTTCAGATCAATGGATATGGAATAAGTTAGAGTGTTGGTGGTGTCATCAGGCTTCTAATAATTCATATGGATACTTTCGACTCTGTGGAACTTCTCTATCCAAGTCGAAATACATTTGGCACATCACTCTCACGTCTGGTGCGTAGATTATACCGACTTGGTTTTGATCTATTTTATGACAGGTTTACTGAGCTCGACTTGGTTCCAATAGGTGATCATTGGTCACCTCCATCAAATTTCACGGGCTTGAGGGGTCTTCGACTGGACCCCCCACTAATCGTTCTCTAGACACGTGGCAGTCAGACGGAAAAAAAAAACTTGTTGGGGTACCAAAACCTCTGTTGGTCTCCACAAAACATATTATACAGCTTACCGCAAAGATAGGGTGATGTTGGAAATATTTCTGAACCCGGGATTTGTCAGTAGACTCGACGATTTTGCGTGAGAGCTACCTGGAGTTCCATGTGAGTTAGCGGGGTCCTGAGGACGAGTGATCAGTTTTAATTTTCTTTAGTGTTTTTTTAATTTATACCTTGAAATCGCTGATTTGTGGAGCTGGAAAGGTTATATTTTCACAAAATTTGTTGTTGCAATAGTTCAGGATTTAGGTAAACTCTAAACATTTTTGTTGTGAGCAGTAAGGAGTATGGAGGGTTCTCCTCAAATTTTGAGGATTCCCGTCTATTCCACATCAACTTTGCACTTGAAGTGAACAACTATGGTGCTGTTCATGAGCTTTCCAGTTTTTCATCAAGCAATTTGATTTTTCCTGGAAATAACACAACGATCCCGACTTTGACACGTAATAGTGAGATGGATTTGACAAAATACGGCAGAATGCTAAATAGTGAACTTGGTGAGTAGAATCAGTCAGCTTCAGAGATTCTCATTAAAGCAATATAAACACAGACTGGCAACAACAACATAACAACAGGCTACGTTAGGTATTCTTCAAGAATTAGTTTTAAGGTGAGGTACTCTAAAAGGTTCACCTGTAGACCTGATCATTGATAGGAATAATAATTAACGTGACAGGGCACAATGATCGATTCAATTAATGAATATCATTGACTTTTATCAAAAATTTTAACATGATCAAAAAAACATCATCCAGATGATATTTCAGATTGTATATTCTTATACATTTTGATATAACATGATTTATGAATAATTCAAATCTCCGATTCAAACCAAATTAAACCTCTCCAATTGACTATTTAGAACCGCGCAAATCAGGACTTGCTTAAAACGGGAGCATTATTATCATTGGAATAGGATATATGTGACCAAAAAGTCAAAACAAGATCGCTTCTGGCGAAAGATAGTTCTTTCAATCAACGGTTCCAGGTAAGCCACCATGACCCACCAAATGAATTTTTTTGTCGGTTGTTGAGAAAAAAAAATCTTCAAATTTGTTATTTTTTAACATCAATTTCTGGAATACTGATTATTCAAACGGAAAACGGTGGATCTCTCATTTATTTCTAGGACTTTATTTGACATTATAACTATTCAATACTCCAATCAGAGCTCAGAATCACTTTTGATAGTTCGACATTACTATTACGGGAAGAAAGAGATCGAATCATGACCTGCTAATTCATTATTTCATCAAAAATTCATATACCCATTCTTCTGACAGGGATGTCTGGAAAGCTAAAGGAATTGATGAAGTCACAGAACCTGAAGCATTAGGCGATCCCAAAAATGAGCTACAATTGAGTTGACTAGAGGCTGGTAAAAAGCATGCTTCTTCAAGAGTGGCGGCATTGACATTCTTGTGTGCTGGAGGACAAACCAGAGGAGAGTGGTCGACTATTTGCACAGAACATCTCGTTGCAGGTCTGTGGACACTTGCCAATATCGACATGAGGACATCTTAGAACAAAATGTTCTAAGGACAGAGCAATGTGACAGGACATGTGTTCGTCAAGCGGTCCGACAATTAGCCGCGGTCGGCAGGAGACCCATTCCAGCAATTGCATCTGCCATGGAAACTGCTACCACTGTGGAATAGAATTTTTTGTTCAAAATTTTAAAATCGCTCACATTGATTTGGCAAGAAATAAGCCTCGGACCTCTTACTGGAGTAATCCGTCACGACCAGGATGCGTTTATATCTCTTCTCCGACTCAGAGATTAGTCTATCCACATATCACTCAAAATATATAGGATCGCCAGCGCCCTACAGGGTAGTCCTCGTACTTTTTTTTCTCAAAAACGTGAAGAAATCTGTTTTTATTGCATACGGTGGAGCAACCTATTGGATAAAATCCGATTTATACCACGTTCAAAATTATAATTCAAATATTTATCACATAGTATATCAAAAGTTATATTTTGAAAAAATGCATAACTATTTTTCAAAAACGTTCATTTTATAATGTCTAAAAACTATGTCCTGGACAAATACAACCTATGCATATTTTTCAGTTTATAACTTTTGATAAGCCATGTGAATCAATATTTAATTCAAATTTTGAATGTTGAGTCTATAAAATGCAAACCACAAAATTTATAGGACTTGTATACCCAGTTAGTTGTGCTTCAGTTTTGTTGTTCAAAAATCGGATTTTTAACATGCTGAACCAATTTTTCTGAACCAGTGGAAGAACTTTTATTGGAAAGGATGCGTTTTGTTAAAAATATCCACACATCCAGGGGACGATACATTCCTCAAAGAACTCACGATAACCTTACATTATAGTCCAGTCCAAGGTTCAAACACAAATTTCAAGATAATCTAGGTACTGAAAATTAGATCTTTCGGCACAAAATTCAAATTACACGTGAAATGACAATGACGTCTAGGGTTAAAGATTGGTTATTTATGGCAACCATTGTCAAGCAAAACCTCCGTCTCTAGCGCCATCCAACGGGTAGTCCTCTAAACAAATCCGACTTGATTGACTGGTTGCCTAAAACTTCATTTACATTCAAGTTTCCTATATATTTTAAGTGATATGTGAGTCTATCTACGTTTATTGATCTCTTCTAATGGGCCTTCAACATTGTAATGGCGTATAGGAGATTTTGAGCATCTCTGATGTCCATGACTTGCAGCACATACGGCGCATTTTCTGCACCACGCCTGGACATCGGCCGATTGACACGGTGAAACCATTGTCGCAGCTTTCTCAGCATCTTATTCACTCCCAGATATCCACCCGTAACGCCGTCATGGATTTCTCTCATAACCTCTGCCTGCTTGATTTGAGGAACCACTATACTCTCACTACTGCCAATCTTCCGTCGAAATTTTGGAGTCTCTTATGCTTCCCAAAACACTAAGATCAAAAAGATCAATTATTAAAACCGTCGCCAAGAACCATCGAGTTCCATCGAAACCAGTAGGACACTGTAGTCGAGAATCACACGATATCCGTCCAATTTGGTCGTTGGCCTACCTGTTTTCATCCGATGGTGAGCTTCAAATCTGAATCTTTTCCCTCGAAGTGAGTCAGACTATCGGAGTCGTCTATCCCAGTGAGTGCTCACATCTTTTTCGTCGGATCTTTTACAGGGCTTACAGAGTTCTGGGCAAGGACAAAATCAAAATATGCTCTATCACAATGAAGAATGGTGACAATTTTATCATCAGCGTTCTTGTGGCTTGATCCAGCTCGATGGTCTGTGTCAAAATCAAACTCCTGGATTTTCTCAATCCAGCAAGTTAAATGACTTTCCGGCTTCTTGAACCGTAGAAGCCACTTGAGTGCAGCATGGTCGAATTTCTCACCAGAAACCATATTCCGTAGAGTTATCTGTAGAAGTGCTCTACCTCTCAGAATACTGCCAGAAGCTCTTTTCTCGTAACGCAGTATTTCCTTTCAGGCTTAGACAATGTTCTACCCAAGTAACCGATGAAACTCTCATGTCTTTGCTGGACCTGGGAAGCACGGAACCTACAATGCTTCCATCCGAGTCCAAGAAAAAGTTCTCTTCAGGTAATGGAATTCAAACATTCCGTCATAGGTCTCTGCACCTGGGCTCTTTTGATTGGTTGAATTTGAAGTAGCATCAAATTAACAAGCATTGTCAACGAAAAAAAAAAAAAAAAAATCCTAGGAAAACATTAGGCGTAAGCGACAATTTGAAACGAAATTTTGAGTTACTTGTTAGGCGACAACGTTTGTCGCTTACAATATTTAAAACCTTAATATTTTGCGATCGGGATTTTTGGCAGTCCATTTTTTTTGTGGTATCGATGTGGGATACTTTCAGGTTAAATTCGACATAAATATCTCAATTTGGCCAAGTCTGTCACTTACGTTCTTTTGTCAAAACACCGAAATAACATGATCTCTAGGCACCAAAGGTTATTAACTATTTTTTTGAATGGTTGTAAACAATAAACAATCTCTAAGAAAAATTTCCGATTTGTCAGTTTCTGTAAAACTTGCTTCTCCTATTAACTTTCGGTAAGCGTCTGAGCAAATTCAATGTTTTTATCCTTCAGTTGATTATGATAATTTCAAAATGAGTATATCTACGATTCATTCCATATTTTTGCTTTAGTAACTGCAATATGATCAAATTATTCAAATCTAGTGAGGATTTTTGAAAAATCAATGAAGGAAGACTTCAAGAACCGAGTAGGTAACCGTCAAGTCAAGAACATTCTTGATCAGCCGCCCATAGAACATTTTCGTGGCTCAATCGACACAGATTACTATTTCTGCCTTGATGCGTGATTCATTTTTTCAAGTAGAGTCCTGAGAGATAAATAAATAATAAAAACCATCAATACCGCTATGGGTTTAAAATTAAAAACTGGTTCTTTTCTTATCTGACTAAAGATATTTTCTCACCATTTTTTCAATAATTTGCAGATATTTACAATTAGAATTATTCCGTGATTGTGATTTGATGTGATTCGGTGTTAATTCCCTCTAGAAGAAAAAAAAATACGAAACTGAAATATCTAAATGCCGATGAATAAATAAATAATGAAGAAAATGTGGTGAAATATTTTTAATCAGAAAAAATAAGAATCAATTTTTTATTATAAATTTAAAGAATTGAATAGGTTGTTAGGTTGGTACCCATAGCAATATTGATGATTTTTATCATTTATCCACCTCTTAGGCCTCTACTTGAAAAAATGCATTACGTATCATGGCAGCAATACAACTATTCAATCGACACAGCTCTGATGTCGATTGAATCACGAAAACATTCCATGACTGTTCTTGACTTGGCTCATTATTTTTTTAAATACCTCACTGAATTTGATTAATCTGATCATATTCCAGTTACTACAGCAAAAATATGGAATGAGTCGTATTTTCAGATGATCAGAAAGTTCAGTTCAGAATTCTGGTAGCCAGCTGGAAGATACAACAATTGAATTCTTTTGAACGTCAATCGAAAATTATTATGAATTTGTGGTACATCGCATACACTTTCAATGCTGAATTACCTAGAATTTGAGACAGACTTCCAGTATTGTGATTAAGAAAGAACGCCAAAAAAAAAATCGTCAAAACTCCACTGTAATGGGTGAAGAGCACCAAATTTGATAAAACATCCAAAATGATCTTGTATCTTGAAAACTCAGGATGATCGTAGATGTTTGAATTTCTTGGCTCAAAATGCAAGGAATCGTCCCTTATAACTTGACGGCGTTATTTTCCAACAGCCTGTTTTCTACTAGTAACATTCGATCTTGAAGATTGACAATGATGTTGATGAGAGTGATGTGTTCTTGTGTGTAGTCCAACGTGCTAGAATCACGTTTTAACGACCAGGAAATGAAGTTCATATATGATCAGGGAATACTGTCGCACCTCAATCAAACTAACTGGATAACTTCAAGTTGAGATAGGTAATGCCAGAATAAATATTGGAATTTGCATAGAAATGCCGCTTACTGAAAGCATAAGGGTTTTATACGAACTTGCGTGCAGCGAAACGTCGAATTATTTCTCACAAGCGAATTTCGGACTTGGAGAGCGTCAGTATACTTCGCGCATCTCGCCACTGCAAAACCACCATAACGGCACAAAACGGTCGAGGTTCCTCGCGAGTTTTGAATTAGTTTACCGCGCATTTGGCGCACTTTATTCGGAAAATTCCATTTGTTCTTGTTAAAAACTCATGACTTGGTTAACAGTTTTGTGTGTTACTCTCAGGAGTTAAACTAAAGTTGGAGTAGTTTTGGTAAGTTATAGGTATTAATTTTTTGTTAGCTATTTAGAGAGAATCTTGACTTACATGGAAGCAGAATTTGAAAATATCCCCCTATGTATTTTGAAAGTTCTATTTTTTTTTTTATTCTTGAGTATTTCTATTTCAATATTCACCTATAAAGCCTATAGCTTCCTCAATAGAAAAATTGTCTTTTGTTGTCAAAAATAGGTATGCGATGAATATGTACTTGATATACTACTGAACAAAAAATGTTAAGGCATATCAAATGAAAATGGTAGTATACGTCTCCCTTGAGGTATTTTCTTTGTTTCCTGAATTATCCAAACCCTATTCATTTTCTCATCACACTTGTAGTAAAGTTGTGAAATGGAAATAAATGATGTTTTTCTCTTGTGTACTCTCTCCGCAGATACACTTGTAAACCATCAATCTAGTCTTATGTATCTTAGGAGAATGTGGTTCTGTTGATAAAAATAAATTTTTACAATTCTACATTTTAAATTTAACTTGGTGTATAAAAGGTATTTTTCTATGGAGCTGTTATATCCTCTATCAAAAATCGCAATGTAAATATTTGAGATAAAATTCACACATTAATCTTTATGGAAGAACAACAGAACCAACAAAGGTATTAGTAAATACTTCAGGCCACACATTAATTTTAAATCGTGCTCAAAATAGTTTACCTTGATTCCGGCTATGCAAATTCTCATTTGTATAGGCCTGTTTATTATATCAATGGCAAAGTTAACTTTTTTTTTCTCTTGGCCTTAATACAAACACCAAAATCAAATCAGAAATCAGTAGTTACATTTCAGGGTCAAGTGAGAAAGATAACTAATATAAATATATATTATATCAATTGTGTTTTAGATGATAAGTGTAGGACATCTCCATACATTCTATTTTATAATTTTTCGTAACGAATATACAGGGTGTCGCAAATGAACTGTTCAATACTTCTAGATTATATCGAGAAACCATTGAGATAGGATACCGATGGCCGCAAACGCGTTATTTCCAAATGACAGTGAATTGTGTACAGGGTGTTCCATTTTGGGTACTTTTGCGAGGTATCTCCGTCATTCTTATAGATAGAAAGTTGAAGGTTTCCGCGACTGTGTGCTACTTTTTCGTGAAACTAATGATGCCGTTAACAAAATTTACATAGCCCTTTTAGTTTTTGAGATACAGGGCTAAACTGAAAATATTTCATTTTAAGGTATTCCTCGTATCTAAACTATCAGAAAAGTTATGGAAAATGTGAAAACTTTTTCTTATATAACTTTTTCCGTAGAACTCGATTCTGCCTTCGGAATTAGTATACATGGTCAGGTCAAAAAGTTATCGGACCAAACTTTATTTTTTTAAATGGAACACCCTGTATATTTATAGTCCATGAGATTTGAATTTTTTTTTACCTTTTCAAAAATATATAACAGTATGCACTTTAAAAAAAATTGATGCTTATTCCAAAGGCAGAATCGAGTTGTACGGGAAAGTTTTAAGAGAAACAGTTTTTACATTTTCCATAACTTATGTGATAGTTTAGATATGAGGGGTACCTTAAAATGCAACATTTCCAGTTTAGCCTTGTATCTTATGAACTAAAAAAGCTATGAAAATTTTGTCAACGACATCTTTAGTCTCACGAAAAGGTAGCACACTGTTGCGAAAACCGCAACTTTTTATCTATAAGAATAACGGAGATATACTGCAAAAGTACCCAAATTGGAACACCCTTATACTTATATTTTTCATATTTCCAAAAAATGTGCAAATTGTCCATTCCTACTGTTTCCAGAACTAAAAATCTTCTGTTATCAACGCTTTGCATGATTTTTATTCTATCACTCGAAAACCGTAAGTGAGAAAAAAGCCCTGAGTGTTTTTTTTGTTGCTTTTTAACAAAAATAATAATAATTTTTTGAAAAAATGATGCGATATCATTTTTTTGAAAAATACTGCACACATGCTCTTCAACTCCGGCCCTGGACGAGGTATTTTTTTTTCAAATACCTAAGGATCATGCAGTACCACCTAGTATTCAGATTCTGAAAAATCCGGCGAAACGGTATCCAAAATAAAATCAAAAATGATGGTTTTCCCATCTAAAACTTCTTATTTAAAGTTCCTCTATGCTGTTTAAGTATTGACCGGTTGATCTAGGACACCCGGAATACCACGATCAATCCGAATTTTGTGTGAGTATTTTACCGCAATCTCTTGAAAAAGCTCGCACAAAAATTGTGTTTTTTGTTAGCGAAAGGCTTCTGTTGAGCAAAGACCTTTTTCGGTCTCCTGTCGTTTTCTTCTTAGATTCTTAGCTCTCAGAACCGTCTTATTTCGTTCTCTATCCAGACGTATACAAATGTGCTTCACTTTGACTTTTTGTCGTCATTCTGATTTCTGTCGTCGAGAATGTCTCAAAAAATAGCTTTGATGCAAGGTTTTTTCGTAGCAAGTTTTATCGATAACCTCGTTCTCTGTACTTTTTCTAATAGAATGATCATAGAGATATGTTCAATAGTTGCCTGGATAAAGAGGAAATCGAGGAATTCATTTGTTATGGATAAAAAAAATACAATAATTCATCGTTTTTCAGTTGATTTTTGATTATTTTATTGATGAAAAAAATGAAGCAAAAAATGCATTACCTAGGTCTATACAGAAATATAAATAAAAAAATTGCTCTTCTTTTTCCAATAATGTTTCCAAAAAAATATGTTTCACTATGACTATTTAACAATATGTTTAAATTTATCCTCGTGAGTAAAAGCCGTCACTTCCTGCCTCCGCAGGTTGGATGATATACTTTTTTCTTTAAACGTCAGTTAAACGGACATTGTTTGACTGAGTTTCGGCCGCAAAGTTCAAATTTTCATCCGGCGAAAAAAAAGTGACCACAACCAACTATGACAACAAATCACGTTTTCACGGGGCTCTGTTTTCACATACCGCTTGATATGAATTTGACTGCGTTTTAAATTATAAAATTATTATAATTAAATCCATGGCAAATTGAAAACATATTATGTTTTTGCATAAATTTGTCGATATTTGATGAAAAAATAGCATATTTTATTCGGAGGAAAAGTAACCTCACCACGTTGGGCTGCTAAACATGAGCGTGTCATGAAAGGTATTACTTTCCACCCATATAAAATGATATACTATTTCAGCCGACTCAACATTTAAACTGAATTTCACCGCCTCCAAAGAGCAAGAAAGTAGGCGTTTCTAAGGCTAGGCCGACAAAATAGTAAAAAATGGTTAGGCGGTAAAATAATTTTCAAATTTTCCGGGTAGAGGTTACAAGATTATTTCATAAATCAGAGCCGTCTGAATAGTAATACAAGCCATGAAGTAACAATTGCAACGTCGCATCTAACGTCAGCAGTGGTCAAAATTTTGCATTGATTGAAGGGGCTTTCTTTGAAAATTAGAGTATATTACGACTACGAGATACAAAAATTGTTCGATGAAACTGTGATTTGAAAGAATAACTTATATATTAGCGCAACAGGTATGATGTTCATCACCTTATGACGTAAAAATTTTCATAAAACATATCAGAACCGAACAGGAGTTTTATGATTTGTTGGGAAAAAATATTGATTCTAAACAATAAAACAATAAAACCGACAGATAGGTAGATGGTTACAGATTTTGGGATATGATTGTAGCAGTTTCTGGTGAACTGGAGTTGATAATAATGTTTAAAACTGATTAATCAAAAAGCACTATCTACGTCGCCGTATTGTTTTAGTGAACGAAACAAAACTCGTTTACTCTGGTTTTTCTGCATGACATAGAAGCTGGTGCTTATATGTGTGAGAAATCCAGGATGAGGCATTAATTCATCAAGTTTTCCTATTTAAATATGTATTTTTCTCATCCAGTATTCCCCGAAAGGCAAAGACACACACATACCATAATAAGAAACTATCTACCAATGTATTATGAAAATATTGACTGTAAGATCGCGATATCTTTGGTACCTACTATTACCTACCCACTTACCTTGATCTTAACGCAAAAATCACTTCATTTTTCAGCGTGTTTCTCAGTTTTTCAAAATACAATTTGAAGTTGAATGAAAGCAGGTTGAAACTAGTTGAATAGTTGCAGAGCCGTCTAGACTGTTATAGTTGGAACTAGAAGTGAACCCAACCTCAATCGAGACCACACGCGGTGTTGCCAAGACCATTACTTCATGGTTTGTATTACAATATAGACGACTCTGCTGAATGCATGTGATTGTGTCATAATAGTGATAACACGGACTTAAGTAAATAAAAATGTACTGCCAATGCAATGAGAAGAGAATCACTGGAGCATGGGCGCTGCCATGATGGGACAATTTAAGTTGGTGCTTCTGAATTTCAGTGGTGCCATCGTTGAAAAATGCAGAAATCTGTAATGCCTGATTTACATTAAATTTAATTTCGAAGTGAAACTGTCAAATTTCCGCTTGGCCAACATGGATCATATATCAGTATTTACATTAAGATAGTAACATATGATTCCTGTTTGCCAAGCGGAAAATTGACAGTTCCAATTCGAGAACAAATTGAATGTAGACCTTACATAAAGCTACAGTCTGCAGTCTGATTTCGGGGTTATATTAATCAATTTAAATATATTATAAGCGAAAAAATGCTAAGATAAAGGACGGAGGATATTGGTAAATATTTCTATTTTTTCTTCGAGTGTCTGTGACTTCTCGTTCTCGTGTTTTTTGTGCATATTGAGGAGAATATTATTATATCAATTCTATAACCGCAGAATGCATAAATCTTGAAAGGTCGACTATCTCAAGTACCTATACCTATTTTCCAGGGTCCAAGTTGAGCTCGTTAGAAAATAGTAGGTAGGTACAATAGATCAAGGATCAAGTGCTATTCGCTACCTATAAAATAATGCTGTTGAAAGAACGACATTATAGGTAATGATATTTTTGAAAAAGTGAGTTGAATGGAGGTTCATTTTTATGTTAATAATAATCCAACACAAAACGTTTGATAGTTTCATAAGTATCTGGAATAATGTCAAAAACCCTGCACAAAATCACAATGTGAATCTTGAATTTATCAAAATCCAAATCGAAATGATAAGTGAGATGACCGATAACATCAAGACATAAATGATAACTTCCACCAATGCAAAACAGGTTTCCTGCAATAAAAAGAAAGATATATATGTTTTTTCGTAAGACTACTGTGCTGCAGCACAGTGAATTATGTCATTCTAGTAGGACTGCTTCAATATAGCGCTAGTTCTTGGAACGCAGCCATAAGTGTCACGTCAAAAAAATCAGAGATACCAACCCAAATTGTCCCATCATGGCGGCGCCCATGCTCCAGTGATTTTTGGCAAGGTCGGCCATATGCATTAGCAGTCCATTTTTTATATAGGTCCGTGAGTTATACCTACAAATTGATATTCAATATATTACCATTTTATTCAGATATTTCTTATAGATTATAGATTCTGAGATAATTGAATCCCAAACATTCAGGATACGAACTCAAGTTCACACTTTAACGTCGCAGTTTGTTTTGACTTCTGCCATCTTGGATATTGGTTTTGGCATTGGCTCTAAAACCTGACTCCTGACTGGTCTGAAGCAGTGCTGCCAAGTTGGAATATATGGATGTATGGTTTTGATTGTCGCCTTGACTACTAGGAAAACTGTCAAATTACGGTTTAAAGCTAAATCGTTGATGAAGATCAATTATTATGGATTATCTCCAATGAGATTGAATAATTTCCGGAACATATTTTCAATATTTTTATTGATCAGCTGTTTCGTGTTTTTTGAATTAAGTAGTAGGAAAAACTATTATCTACAGTTGGTATTACTTCTTTCAGCCTGATAAAATGCCACGTCACCGCCTAGGTATACAATATACTATTACCAAATTTCAGCCAGATCCAAATACAATAAAGTGCCAAGCATTCTGTATAAACAATCTATTGATTTTCTGTTTAAGTGTTTAAGATATGCTTTCTGGAATAACTCATGACTTGAGATGATGTAAAGAATCCGGCATTTCCATCAGTTTATTTGGAAGATAAATCTTGAATTCTTGAATTTAAATGTACTTCTAAAACCTTTCCGTGTATTTGGAAAGTTGTTAAAAGTTGAAGGTTCAGTTGAGTTCAAAGTTTATACCAAAGCGGATTCGAATCACTGAATTAGAATTAGATAACAAGCTAAGTGCACAAAGCTGTGTTTATTCTAGTGAAATGCGGTGAAATTTTTGGAAGAAGGTTGAGTTAACACACAATCGCATAATATACATGGTGTGTGTTAGCTGGAATATTCAATTCGTTTTCAGTTCTGAAGAGATTGAGTCTGTCAACTGTCTTCTCTTGGTTTGAACAAAATTAATCGATTTGAGATTTTTTGTTCCATATTTAGTCTATATAGGAAAAAATGCTTTTTGGATATTTCAGTAGAATCCCCCGTTTCCAAGCTATAATCAGGAAGATTTGTTGACAAAAGATTTTCTAAATTATTGAGATGACCGTATCTTTTTTTATTGCACTGAAATAAAAGAAGTTGCTTGATTTCTGCATGTCAACCGGGTACGCGAAACGAATAAATAATGATAATTGTTAGTTAAAATAATGCGTTGCTTCCGATATTCTTCTGCCTTTTTTTATTTGTCCTCTACTTTGCAATTTATCTTCTGGGATTATTTCTAAACATTTTCATTAGATGAAGGAGGATGTGGATGGACCAGGAACTTTTTTTCGTCAAAACTTGTCAATCAGTAGTGAGGTGTGGAACGGTGCGATGCCAGGGATCTTTCTGCCTGCGTACAAAGTTTATGCTCTCTTTTGAGAAAACTCATAGAACAATTTCTGTTTACAATTCATCTCGAGATTTTGTATTTGACAGTCTAGCCGACACCAGTCATACTATTTTCATCCCTTGCCAGAGACCCTCAAGCGGCTGAAGTTGTTGTAATTCTTATTGATATCGAAATTGCTCCAGGGGATTGAAGGTCTACGCAATGTGAAAAATAGTTTTCTTGTTAACCATCAAGTTAAGTGATTGATGAGGTTTGGAATATGGACTAAAAAGGAAGGGAAAAGTTTGGACGTGCGCTATTGTGATACATATATTAGCCTATTTGAGTTCCAAATTATTCTTGAAAAAAAGTGGGTTGTAGTAGTAGTGACGGTTCAGAAAGAAAATTCTGGAATATCCGATAGTTAAAAATCGATTCAGTTATAATAGTCTTAGAGCCAGTGACAAATTTTCAGTGATGATCAAGTTTTTGAGAAAATGTTGTACGGACTCTCATCGAGTTTCATTCGAGAGGGTTCGCCCTGATCTGCGGTTCCAAGGGGATGGCGGAACGCCCCCAACATGTAAAAAAAAATGCATCTTTTTATCATTTAGTTACCAGTTGTTCTTTGGTAGTCCACAATCATCCAGAAAAATTGGCGGATCGATTGGCCGGTTCCTTATGGGTGGCGGATCAACCCTAACATGTCACGGAAAAATTGAACTTTTCATAATATGATTCAGTCATTTTGCTCCATACTAAGTCAGTTTTTTTAATAAAAGAATCCAATACTTCTGTGACCACGTTCCTATAATTCCAAAAAAGAACAAGTTGCTACATAAATCCACTTTAAGATGTGAAGAATATAATTTAATAATATGTTAACATAGACAGAAGTATTCGCAAAAACGCATCAAATAAATATTCTTTAGATTTTCTCCAATGCGACAACACAAACACTTGTCTCCTTTATACAAGAAGTTCCATAATTAGTGGACGGATTTTTGACCGATAAATACAGGGCTGAAGTTTTGTCCACTAATGACGGGACACTCTGTATATAAATTCATTAGGATTATATAAATTGAACATTTTGACCATCCCTTTACTAATATTTTACAAGAGGAATGATATCGTATAATATTAGATCCAATCACCAACAAAAATGATACGTCTACCTTCTTGTTTTCCTTGAAAGTTCAGATTTAACACGTTATTCGTTTCTAATGTTGTGATCAGCCTTTATATCTAGGTCATGTTCTCGGATTTCTCTTCTGTTATTGTGGTAGGTCTCCTTTTTTGGTTAAAGTCCGTGAGATTAGACATGCTTGTGGCAAAATCTCCCTAATTTAGTCCTGAATGATGGAAACCTTGATTGATGTATTTTGTGGGTCCACATGTTCTAATACTATCCTTCACAAATAACTACAAAAAATATGATTTCTCATTGTCAAGTTCTGCATCTCCTTCTGCAACGGCATCCTCAATGGTAATGGATCGAATGATGGTCATATTATGAGCAACATCTAAGGAGCTGGCATAGAACAACGGGCCTTTGACACATCAACTAAATAGATAATCGACAACCCGTCGAAAAAACAAACAGAAGTACTGCTGCTGATGCGTACTCAGATAAAATAGATGGCGACGTTGCACTGCGATCCTAACCTAAGGATATATGTGCAGAGGCTGGATATCTATGACGGTTCCAGTAAAGGACAAATCTGCCTCACATTAGCTTCGACTATGAAGCTCTGGCTCGCAGACGATACGACATTCTTGATGCAACATGCACACACTGAGGTATCAGCCTCTAACGAAAAACAAGATGATGAGGTTACTGCACCCAATATTGATTGGAAATTGGAATAAACTCTGAACCTGACGAAGGGAGGAAATGATATCGAACGAGTGTCCATTGGCATGATAATAATCAACTTGAAAGGAAATTTGACTTGTTGAGTTTCAAGTCAAGAGAAGATAAGGTCTCACATGCAACACGCCATGAATGACGCATTTCCAAAATCATTAATTCATTGGGATTCAATAATTTTTTTTCTGATGGCACTAATTGTGAGGTGCGTGGGGTACTATACTACTATAACAGATTAATTAGGGTGCAGCTCATGGCGATAGGCTTAAACATCTTAAAAATCATGGATTTTAACTTAGTCCAAGGTAAAATAGATCAAAACAAACGACGTTTTTCACAGTGTAATCAATGCTTTGCTTCGTTATGGCTCTGATATTATACAGGGTGTATAATGAATAAGGGTGAAAAAATTCAGGGGGGGTCCTAAAAGTCCTGATAAAGATTTAAAAAAACGTAGGTATGGGCTTTCCAGATGTTAACTTTTTTTAATTTGTGCCAGTGGCGTTCTTCACTATCTCAAAAGTTAAGACTTTTAGGACATACGTTCATATAAAGTATTGTTCTCAAAATTTACCCAAGAATCACCCTAACAATTTCTTCGAAATTATTTATTCACACACTGTATAAAAAATGATATTTTGGCTTCTCATACGCATTACACCCACTCTTTATTGCCTTCAGTTATTTCCAGAAGCCTCCGTTACCTCCATCCAGGTGACTTTTGGGACAAAGTTGTGAACATTCACACCGCTTTGTCTGTTGTCAAAAATTATTTCGTAATCGGCTTCTTTGATATGGCTCTTGTGACAGAATTATGTGAAAACACCAATGAGAAATAAATGACTGGAAGTGAAGAATGAGCTTCTTATAATGGCTGCTGACATATTTGAACAAAAAATATGTGCCTGTACGATTAATTCCCGCACGAGCGAAAACGTATATTGTCCAGAGGCGCGCGGGGTGGCGTTATTCAAATAAATGGAATGGAAAAATAGATTCCACCAGATTCCCACATGCATGGCGTGTGGCATGTGCCATTTGAAACCAGCTTGAGACCATGTCCGTCAGTTGATATCAGCTGTAACTTGTAAAGGTATACTGCAATTCATTTATGATGACAGACCAACAGGTCACCATCGGAAGTGGAACATTCAATTTTGCTTCAGTGCCTTAGGCCTGATCTGGAAGTGGCCATGAGCGGCGGCACGGTGCAGGCATGTCAAGAGGCGCGACGTTTCCGCACTTCCTTTACACACAAGCAACTAACCGCTTATACAATTTGATGTTCTGCAATTCTTGCGCCACACCGTCACTTTGCCGCGATTCCTTTTGTGGAGTTCAAAGAAGTCGACGGTTCGCCTAGTCTCCTTGGCACGTGCACCGCGGCTCCGCCTTTCGTAACCTCTATGTGCATTGGGCCTTTTACTCTCTCGACGCTACTGAGCTCGATGTTCCGGTCATCGTAGAAGCTGCAGTGTTTTTCCGTGATATGTTGAACGATGTGTTATGAATTGAATAATATACTTATTGCTCTTGAATAATTTGAGGGCTTATTGTGAAAACGCATGCTACAATTTGCAGTCGTGCTGCTGGCGGCATCTTGTGACGGAAGCCCACGTTTTTCCAATGAGCCCTTTAGCTATAATTTTTTCTTCGAAGGCCAAAAAACCATGCCCAAGTATCTCGAAAAACAAATGATCTTCTTCTGGGTTCTGTCGTCTAGTTTCTAGTAGCAACAAATTTACCATATATCGCCATTAAACCACGTTTCATTCTTGAAAATGCTTTGCTGAGCTCCCAGAGACAGGCCTACGCTGGAGATTTTCCGGCCGTGGTACTGGTGGTGTCGTTGCCGTTACAGAAACTATACAATACAATAACTACAAATCAGGGATTTTAGGAATTGAATCTATCAAATCTACTGATTATAATCTAGGAAAAAAATGAAAACATATCAAATGTGAAACTGGCATCAATTTTTATTGGTAGATTCGAAAGTATTTGAAAAATAAGGAGACATGCATTTTTTCATTTTCTTGTTGCTAAAATCACTGAGTTATGAAGTCACACATCAGTTACACCATGCTCAGTATATCCATATATTAAACTGAACTTGAAACTTGAATAACTTTTGAAAAAATCATATTTGAACGAAATAAAAAAATATTTACCGATTTTTTTGTTTTTCTACAGATTGAAATAAAAAAAAAAACGAAGTAATCTCTTATGCAAGCTCTTCATTGTCGCAATTACTGTTGGTTCTGTAGCTCCAGAGCACTCAAACACCACAAACCCCTATGAGAAGCTGAATCCAGATCATCATCGACTTTCTCCGGTCAAAAAACATGAGAATCAATCATCAAGACCATCCACTTCAAACACCAGGATATTTTTTGAGCTAATAACTGACACATTGAGTCTTCTCGTGCATGTTTGAAAGAGATTCTGAACATGCTGAGTGTTAAAAAATAAAACCTTGTAGTGTAGTCTCTTGGCTCCAGCTTGACTTGATAATCAAAATTGTAGGATTATCAGTAGTAAATTTTATACGAATAAACAAATTGTGTGGCAGATAATTTCATCAAGACGTTTTCAATTGAATTTCTGTTTCTACCTACCACACATACATGGACTTTTAGCACCATGAATTGCTTGTGTTCCCGATATCCAAAAAGTAATGGAGGGCAATTTGAATAATCACATTAAAGCTAACAACGATATCTCAGTAGTTTAACGTCCCTTCTACCTCAGAGTAGGTAATGCTGCCTTCTGTTTAGAGTGGCATTGTGGTTAACCTTTCCCATTTGTGGTCTTGAAAGTTTGTTGATACGCTGTGGAGTTCGTTGGAAAATATGCTAGTTGAACATTTTTGCGAGGTGATTAGGTGAAGTGTAGTTATTTCAGTGCAATGGATTGGACGAAATGTACCTTCCACTTCAGTTTCATAAAAAAATGTTTAATCCGTGAAATATCGTTGAAACGGTGAACTACCGAAGTCAAGTGCTTTTTAGCCAATAGTAGCCAATAGTCAGTTTTTAATTTGTGGAATTTGTTTCAAATTGATGATTATCAAATTCTGGGACAGTATACTGATAACGTATCCTTCAAAAAGATGTCGAGTTCTATTCTTACAACTGCTTATATGAAAAAAAGAGGTGTGATCATAGTTTCGTGTGCAATGAGAGTTTTTCGTGTGAGCATGCTAATAAGTGTTCGTACGAGATGTAAAAGGAAAGGTTCAGTATATGAAATTCCCTACAATGGATACTTGTTATTGAAGTGCATGTGCTGGGTGTTGCTTAGCGAGAGTCAAGTCTGAAGGCATGAAGTGAAAGAAATAAGGAAACATGAAAACACTCAGAAACTTGTATAGTTTAAGCTGATATATAATAGAATGACTTTACAATTTCATCCGCCGTTGAAAGTTTATTATCAAAGTATGAACAGGTGACATGTCAAAATGCTGCCACTGGCCACTAGCTTGAAATATATTTCACGCTATAGTGAATGACAGACTTCTCCATTTCTATATTAGCATCTCAAAAAGCTCTCAAGGGTAGCAACACATTTTGCACCGTTTCCCGCCGTTTGCACCACGTCACCACCAAGAGCCCGTTTTGAGTGAATAGCGCTAAATTGCGTCATCGGCTACATGCAAGTGATTCTAGTTTGTATCAGCTATAGTCAGGGAAGGCAGTAATCCAGATGTTTCCATGCCAGTAATCATTTTATTCTTCTTGGAAATACTGCCCGTCATTCAAAAACAAGAAAAATCATTTTATTTTAAGAAAATGAATTTCAACATCTATGTCTCGTTCCTTGAGCATGATGGATCACCCAACATATTTCTGTGCACTTGAACATTACATCATCATAATTTACACAATGCTCTCTCTAGCTTGGAAAGTGATTAAAATATAAAACAATCCACAACTGGAATGCTCCGTGTCTCAAAATTAAATTGCGTCCATCAATTTTGACCCCCTGAAGTGGGCTCCATTTGGCTCGTCGGTGGTCGGTGTTGTTTGTTGCATCAAAGAAAAAGTTCCAACTTGATTACTTCGTTAAGACATTGAGCATTTATAACGAAGTTTAAGTTGAAAGCTTCTCCGTCCAACGTTTCTCTATGCATATTCTTGGAAATTAAACTGAATAAAATCAATGCATACAGAAGCAGAAGCAAATTGAAAATATTTGAATGCAAAAATAGCTTTTCAGCGATAGGGTAAGTATAATGATGATAAGGTACATACTCACCCAGTTGAATATTGGGGTTTGATACCAAGTAGCATTTTGACGTCATATTACGTAGGGCCCGTGCAATATTAGAGAAGAACACAGTGACGTGAAAGAAGCAATAAACCAATTTATGCACAGGCGGAAATCGCCTTTCCAGCTCAGCTTTGCATGTGTTGCCGGGTTGTTTCTGTGTGCGATACTTATTCTTATCATATACAGGGTGTTTCCTAAAGATTGGTGAAAAATTCGTTGTGTGATTCCTGGGGTATTTTCATGAAAAAAAGTTCCTATAAACATTTGCCGAAAAATGCTTCCTAAGGGAGCTACGCCCCTTTAAATAGGGCACCCCGAAGACGGTTTTTCCTCAATATTTCCGAAACCTTACATACAAAAATCATGAAATTTGGTACATCATACAAACTTTTAATGCTGAATGAGAATTTGAGCTCAGAATTTCAAAATTTTAATCAGGGGCGTACCATACTGGCGGGGTTAAAGGTTAAAAGAATCCAATTTTTTAAATGGTATGGTACGCCAGTATGGTACACCCCTGATTAAAATTTTGAAATTCTGAGCTCAAATTCTCATTCAGCATTAAAAGTTTGTATGATGTACCAAATTTCATGATTTTTGTATGTAAGGTTTCGGAAATATTGAGGAAAAACCGTCTTCGGGGTGCCCTATTTAAAGGGGCGTAGCTCCCTTAGGAAGCATTTTTCGGCAAATGTTTATAGGAACTTTTTTTCATGAAAATACCCCAGGAATCACACAACGAATTTTTTACCAATCTTTAGGAAACACCCTGTATAGTTTATATATATATGTATACAGGGTTATTCACGTTATTCGACACGGAACATTATGGCTGAAGTATCTGATTTTGAAGAAGTTTTTTTTTTCTGGATGGATAGGGACCCCTCAAGGCTACATTTTAAAAATATTTTCCTGTTATACAGGGTGTCCCTAAAACACGAAACTTATCAAAGTTTTTTTTTTTTTTTTAAATGGAAAACCTTGTATATTATTTTATTTTTGATTTGTATGATCAAAATCAAGGTAATCTTGATAGAGGTTTAATACACCTAAACCTTATGGTTTTTGAAATATCTTCAATTTTGCGAAAATGTAGTATTCATTTTAATGCTTAATTTCTCAGCTGTTGTTTTCTTTTTTTCAACCAAATCAATAATCAACTCTACCAATTGATCAAGTTTGAAGTCACACTTATGAAACTTTTAATAACTTATAGAGAGTGTCTAAAAATTATGGTTAAATAATCAATATCTTTAAACGGTAATAGCTTGTTTAATTTAAATGGGATACCCTGTATTTTATGTCAACAACATATGTAGAATTTAATTATCTATCAATTATTATTATACGTTCCTATAGCTAACTTCTCACGTTTCAAGTAGAGCGAAGAAAAAGAAAAAAAAATAGGTTTCTCATTAACACCAATAGATGGAGATGCCGTCTCCGAACCCTCGTTAAGAACATTATTTCACCTATGGTATTTTGACAACTTCTATTATTATTTTCTTAAAGTTGTCAGTTATTAATTAATATTTTCAATAACTTATCGATATTTTGCGCAATTTGGTTTTGACTTATATGGGGATTTTCGATCACGGAGGTGATCACCGCAAATTGAGTATCTTCATTTCCAGTCACAGGTTTTCTTTTGATGGGTTTTTCATACTGAACACTTCTAGTTTCTCTAAATTGTGTTAACAGTCTCTCAAATACTGCCTTATTTGGATGGTTTCTGTTTGGAAATCTTTCAGAGTAAACACTGGATGCTAAGAGGTAATTTTCATGGCATTCTCCTAGTATAAAATTCATGTCGATCGGTTCTTCTTTTGGATAAATTAGCATTTTTTCTACAAAGATCACAAGCTATTGCTAGCACTAATAGAACGATTAGTAATTGAGAATAATAATTAATAACTGTCCACTTTAAGGAAATAATAATAGAAGTGGTCAAAATACCATATAGGTGAAATAATGTTCCTAACGAGGGTTTGGAGACGTCATCTCCATCTATTGGTGTTAATGAGAAACCTATTTTTTTTCTTTTTCTTCGCTTTACTTGAAAACGTGAGAAGTTAGCTATAGGAACGTATGATAATAATTGATAGATAATTAAATTCTACATCTGTTGTTGACATAAAATAAAGGGTATCCCATTCAAATTAAACAAGCTATCACCGTTTAAAGATATTGATTATTTAACCATAATTTTTAGACACCCTGTATAGGTTATTAAAAGTTTCATGAGTGTGACATCAAACTTGATCAATTGGTAGACTTGATTATTAATTTGGTGAAAAAAAAAAACAACAGCTGAGAAATTAAGCAATAAAATGAATACTACATTTTCGCAAAATTGAAGATATTTCAAAAACCATAAGGTTTAGGTGTATTTAACCTCAATCAAACTTACCTTAATTTTGATCATGCAAACCAAAAATGAAATAATATACAAGGTATTCCATTCAAGAAAATACAACTTTGATACGTTTCGTGTTTTAGGGACACCCTGTATTACATAAAAATATTTTTAAAATGTAGCCCTAAAGAGTCCCTATCCATTCAGAAAAAAAAACTTTGAAATCAGATACTTTACTCATAATGTTTCGTGTCGAATAACGTGAATAACCCTGTATATACGGGGTGTCCCTGAAATGACTATACAACGTTTAACCAAAAATTCCTTAACCAAAAATAAGGCGGCCTAGGCAAACTTACCTATATCCAAAAATGCTTCGTTAAGCTTACAGAGGGCGTCAAAGATTCAAAAAAAAATGTTTTTTCCTACATTTTTCGAAAACGTGCTGACCGATTTTGATAATTTTTGACTTTTTGACAATTCAGATGCTTTTACTTATAGTTTGATGTATTGGGGAGTTTTTATCTTTCTTGAGAAATTTCGCTGGGATAAGTGGTTGTGCCAGAAAAAAAATATTCTCAATCAGCTGCGAAGATATTTTATTATTGATTTATTTTTTTCTAGCATAACTACTCATCCCAGCAATTTTTTTTAAGAAAGGAAAAAGCTTTTTCACAAACTTACATTATTAGATAAAAACATCTGAATTATCAGAAAGTCGATTACATAAAAACTCACTTAAGTCATTTGACTCATATGCAGCTATAGCTTTTGATTTTGTGTGGATTTGACTTTCTGATAATGTAGACGTTTTCATCTTATAACGCAATGTATAGAAAAGCTTTTTCCTCTCTTGAAAAAATCTGCTGCGATAAGTGGTAATGCTATAAAAAAATGATGCAATAATAAAACATCTATGTACCTAATTGAAAATATTTTTTTTTCTGCCACAACCACTTATCCCAGCGAAATTTTTCAAGAGAGAGAAAAACTCCCCAATGCATTGAACCATTAGATAAAAGCATCGAAAATATCAAAAAGTCAATTCCAAAAAAAAAATCAAAACAAATAACTAATGTGACGTCACGTTTATAACACTTGCGGTTAATTTCAATCGTTCGCTATAAAAACAAAAAACGTTATTTCATGTTTCAAGACTAGGTACCAAAAATTATCAAAATCGATTTGCACGTTTTCGAAAAATGTAGAAAAAACCAAAGTTTTTTTTAATCTTTGACGCCCTCTGTAGGCTTAACGAAGCATTTTTGGATAGAGGTAAGTTTGCCTAGATCGCCTTATTTTTGGTTAGGGAATTTGTGGCCAAACGATGTACAGTAATTTCAGGGTCACCCTATATACAGGGTGTTTATTAATTGAATGCCGATACTCAAGGGTGATAATCCTTGGATGATTTCAAGACAAAAAGTTTATATGGACATAGGTCCGCAAGAGCATAGATTTCAAGATACAGGGTGTTGAACAGCTATGAATATGTGACTTTATCTGGACACTTTTTCAAGACGAATGAAATGGTGTGTATAACATGTCTCAATCGTCTTTTGTTTTCCCGCAACCCGCCTCAACTTTCATTTCTCTAATGGCCGCCATATTGAATTTTTCGATTTTTGGAAAGAGTGTAAAATTTTCAGTCTAGTGATGTCTCACAAGTGCATAAAAGATTTAAGTGTCTTCGGAATATCACATTTTGTAGTTAGGACTCAATCTTTTCTAAGGAGGCCATGATTTATATGACAGACAACTGGTTAATAAGCAAAATCCTAGGAGGCTCTGATATGTCGTTCAATAAGTCTGCCGAAAGATGGCGTTGTGGTCTTCATCACCCCGCAAATAATAATTCAGTATGAAAGTTGTGTTAACGTAAATAGTAGTACGCTTCTCTGTCATCTGTCAAGGATCAGCTAAACAAGTGCGTCCAACAAAAGGTCTGAACGCTATAAGTTGAAGGAAAATCTGTACTAGCTTGCCTAATATTCCACAAAACCCATCAAAAAAACATCAAACTTGTAGTTTGAGCTCTATATATTTCTCACCAGTTTATATTACTGTTTTATACTGTCATGAGTCGTATAAGATTGTAAATGACTCGCTCAAATTTGCCTTTAACGACACCGATCAAAAACTTCTAGCAAATTGAATAGAACTTCAGTAGAATTAAAACTCGTTATTCCAATATGAATATCGCAATTACCAGAAACAATTGAAAGATCCGACAAATATCGGGAGAATGGAATGGATATGGCCTGCAAAATTGCGGCTCCCATTTCCCACTATCTTATCCAGTTAATTTTATGTTCTACTGAATCGGACATGACCTCTCGGATATTCTACAGGACTGGGTGACAAACTGAATGAGAACATGTGAAATTGGTAGGATTATTGGCGGACTGCGCTTGTTGAAAGATCGATAGGACTATTTTACAAATTGAAATTTCAATCCAATGTATTTGGCGTCTGGATTTCTGTTTTTAATTCGGGATTGCTGAACGATTTCAGGAGTTTCAATGATACCTAAATTATCAAACAACAGAAATAAAGAGCTATTCGTTAATTTGTTGTATATTTTCAATGTCGGAGATTTAAAATGATATTTATTATTGAAATAGCATTTCTCAAGAAAGTGTTTTGAAATGTTTGTCTTTCTATCTGCAATAGATGGCCGCCCGTCAATAAGAACGTTCGGGCGCGCGCACTGCCAGCGAAAAGACGACAAAAAAAATGACATTTTCAAAATCGAATCCCAATATCACAATATTTTTCATATAACAGAGTATTTTCGCTATTTTTATATGGGTCGGAGCCCTACAAAAGTACCTACTCCGTTGAATAGTCATTATGCTTCATGTCAGTCGGTCCCAGCCCATGTGTGTTCTGCGCTCAAGTCAAATGATTTTTTTGCTATGGAAATATGACCCAGCTATTCAGGAAATCGCTCGAAATAAGGGAGTCACCGTGCGCTATTTAAGTACAAATGGAACCATTTAAACTTTTTCAGATGTGGCCCAAAACTTGTACAATAATTTTGCTGATTGTGTAGCTATTTGAGATCAAAACAGATGTAGTACATTTGACATTGATCATCCAGTACAATTGTTATCTGCGTTGAAGATTGCCAGTCTTGTCATTTAGTCAGTTCCATCCACTATACACATACACGCCAATACGCATATATGTGACGTCACGGTGGAGTAATAATTAGTCCAATATCAACCAAGTAATGTCAACACATAAAAAAACCCAGCAAATGTCCAATACATACAACTTTAGCCCTGGTTTACGGTACAAAAAGAAAAATTTCGCCTTTCTACTCGGTAACGGCACGCGCAAAACGTGTGAGTAAAATTTGAGAAGACGAATCGGCATACCGCTTTACGATATTATGTGTATCGTGGTTTCATCGTGTTCAAGTTTTGTAAACCGAAACTAGTGATTCTTATTGTTTTTTTTTGGTTTTCCACTTTTTCCTTGGACTATTGTTTATGACTACATACAAACTCCGTGTCGATTATGTTTCGGGATGTTCGTGCTTCGGACTCAGTTGAGTCACAGACCAAAAATCAAGTACTCGTTATTCAAATGAAATTATAATTTTTTTCCTGAGTTTTCCTTTTGATAGCGCACACCCATACTTACACATCACGAGCCACCACTGTATCATGCTCTAGAGATGATAGACTGTTCTTTGAAAATGCTCCTTGCAAATTTGAAATTCGAGAAGATTCTGGCTAGATTTTTCAATAATTGAGCAAGCCCATTGGTGCATTTCGCTTCCCATCCTGATTTATTGTTTGATCAGCTCTTGCTATCGCCTCGGCCACATTCAATTACGTTTTATTAGACACATTGAAGATTAACGGCATTTTTCAAAAAATAATAATATGTTGCTGTTTTCTGCTTTACTCCTACTTTTAGTCTCAAGTTTCAGGTAACTTGATGTCATTAGTTATATAGTTGAGAACTACTGCATTCTTGTTTGTAGGCTAGTTCAGAATGACTTTGTTTCTTATGTTTCTTGATGGATCATTGCAAATAAATACTTCGCTTAATTTTGGAACTGTGGAATTATACCAGAAATTAGTGTCTATCTTAGACAAATGATTAGTTTTTCTGTTCGATCCATTTTCTTAACCTATTCTGGTTTCTCGCGTTTGCATCTTCAGTGCTAAGTTATCAGAGGACCACCTGACAGAATTTTGCACATCAACATAGGTCTAGATCCAAGTAAAGATATAGTACCAAATCCTTCAATCCAGTTGGCAGGTCGCGAGAAAAAAAAACTCAAAGCGAGATCATAAAAAAATTGTCCTGAGTCGTTTATATTTTGATTCATTTAGTCCGAGCCTATGAGACGAACATGCATGATTCTCAAAAATATAGCGGATTGATTCTAATGAAATATAGTTTGGATGTCGGCCAATCAATTCCATCAATTATGATGGTGATACATTGGTTTCTCTATAATATCGTTCATCTCTTTCTTGGATGCAATCTAGAAATATTCATTGGAAAATCATGATACCTATACTGAATATTCGAATTGAAACCGATTATGTCATTGGGTTGACTGAAGAACTCCGTCCTCCGTCTCAATCTTATTTGATCAATCCACCCAATCACTGCTTTATTGTCAGAAGCTACAAGTTCTGTTGACAAAACCATGGTAAAATGAACTGATAAATGCTAACTGGGACATGGAAAAATACGTATAGTGATGAACTACACTTCTACAAGAAAAACATAATAGCTGACAATAGAACGATAATGAAAAATCGGTCGAATCAGCAGGCGCCGATACAATTCCTCATTACTAATACTAACGCTCATATCCATTAAAGAATTCATTTTGTTAAAGCAAATTCTTGAATCTCATTGAAAATAATTTGAAGAATACTTTGATACTTTGAAAATGGGCATTTTTTTAGGGGTTATTAGATTTGTTCCCAATTCTCGTCAGTTACAAAAGGGAAAGTTAATTGAGGTAGAATTTGTTCTCTATTCCAGGCATTAACTCAAGGGAAGGATACCTAAGGGAAAATTTGTTTCCGATTTTTGGCAGCTACCAAAGGGAAGTTACTTGACGGGAAACTTTATAGTTTTCAATTCCCGGCACTCACTTAAGAAATTTTTTTGTTCAATTACTGACAATTATTCAAGGGAATTTTTTTCTCCAATTCCTGGCAGTTACCTACTTATGGAGAAATTTGCTTCAATTCCCCTATCTCAACTTGATGCAGGCTAACCCAACTATGATTATTTTCACTACCGACATCAGGACTTTCGGGATCATCGGGAATAAAAATAAATGTCTGTTGACTGGGATGATATAAACGTTGAACTTGTTCGGGTAGAGTGATCCAAAGTGCGAAAACTGAATGAAAAACGATTTATCCAATATTAAACTGGACGTAGTAGGGGATGTGTGTGATCAATTGAACAAAGAATCAGCTCTCTCATGGAAAAACTTTTTGCACCATTTTGAGACCTGGAATAATAATTTCTCAAACATTCCAATCAGCAAAATGTTTCCAAAATTCGGAAAATCCATCTATTCATAATAAATAATACTCGGACATAATTTTAAGAAAAGGTTTTGTCGTCGAAGATATTTCTGTGAACTCTCACACAAATTACAAGAATGAGTCTCGGAATATAAATGAAAATTATTCAAATTCCATTGAAAATGACAAGATCCAGTTGTTCAAGAAGTGTGAGTATTTTAATACCCTTTCCTTATTTATCATGAGAGATCTTTCCATTTCAAGTGCGGTAACTGGCATAAAACCTTGTCTGGCAGTTAATAAAAGTTTAATAGGTTGAAGGAGGCCTGGAAGTCTCGTAATAAATAAGACAACGTTGTACATAAAAGCATCCGCCGTGGATATCGGGGTGAATTTATGAGGCTACTCCTAACGATATCTTACCACTTTCTGGTTGTTTACAACATATTTTATTTGACTCTAATCTAAATTGTACATTTCATTCTCAGTCATAATTTTCTATTGGATATAAAAGAAAATGGATACTATGGATGTAGTCTTGAAACTAATCTTCGAAAGCCAGCTGGAATGACTATCTTATTATCATTTTCTTATTTCATTTTGAAATAAAGACTCATATCAACGATAAATGAGAGAATCTAATTTCGAAAATTTAAATCGGGGAGGGAAGGAAATGGCGCTCACTGAAGAAAAATCACATTTTGTTCCAACTTCTTTCATCAGAAAATACTGAAAATTGATATTAGTGAAGATTGATCATTGTTCTATGATTAAGATCAAAATTGTGACTAAAATTAACTTGTTCTGCCAATTAAAGCAAAACGTCACTGGACACTCACAGGGAATATGTCTGGTTATCTCTTCCTCCTCCAGACAGGGTCTGCATTCAGTGCCCTCGGGTAGCCTCTTTCTGTGCTTAGCTCAACAAGCAGTGACCGGTGTATAAACTCACTACTACTTGGATTTTCTGTCTGTTGAGTTCCAGATTTTCTCTGGCGCGTTTCTTTTGTGGTCCAATGATAAATTCTTTTGAGTGTTGCATGCCTGGCAGGTTTCTTCAGTATTGTAGTAACTGGTTATCAAGGTATGGTAGGCAAGACTAAAGAACTGTTGAATCTAAGCACAATGGTGAGTCTGTTAACAGATCACGCGAACCCCGTCGTCAGCGCCTTTGCAAAACCCGTCCCGAACACAGTCTTGCAGCATGGTTGCGAACATCACGTTTATTGAGTATATTGTCGTTTGTTGCAATTGAACGTATTATATTTATATGTATTTATTGAATATGAATTAATCCACATACAGGGTTGGTCAGAAGGAACGGGCCATATTGAGTAGGTAGGACATTATCATTACACACGTGGATGTGATGAACATGATAACTTCTGAACCAATAATGATCATGAATTTGATTTCAAGTACTCACTTTGCTAAATTCCAATCTGTCCGTCCTTGTTTCTCCACATTGCTACAAATAACAATGCAGCGATCGATATCGCCAAAAGAACCACAACTGTCATAACGCCATGATGTTCACTCCTTTGTTGCGCGACATTGTTCGGGACGGGGTTCGCAGCGGCGTTCGGATCGCTGCTTTGTTGCAAGTGTTGACGCACCTTAACGGATGTCCGGCTCTTGAAAGCAATAGGATGGGCTTCATCGGGAAAAAAACCTGTACGCTTCAGAATGTGAAGGGGACCTGCTGGGCTTCGCGAAAGGTGCGGACACTTCATCATATGTGGGCTGCAACAAGCTCAGCAGGCCTAAGCAGCTTTTGGCGAACGCCACCGACTGATAAAACTACATCAACATGTTTCTAGCTTTTGTATTTTTGGATCCCAGTGGGTACTTAACCATAAAATGAAAATATAGGGTGTTCCCTCATGTCAGGTTTGGTGGGACTTGGATGTGATTTGGCCGCAATGAATCAACATGTCTATGTCCCTTGTTCTTGAATAGATATAGCAATTTTGTAACTAGCACAAAAAAATACCCTGAAAATAATCAACGTCTTTGGAAAAACTGGAGCGTCACGACAATAATGTAAAATCATTGGGTCTTTTCAAAAACCACTTATCAACAAATTGTGAAATCTGTGAAAAAAACTTGTTACCCTCACGGTCAAATAAATAAGGAGTAGCAACAGGAAGCATCGCATGAACCCTGTTAATTTTTGAAAAATCAACGTTATGCTGCAAGTGGCGGTGATAAGGAAATGACATCCTTTGCAGACAATATAGGAAAAACTCCTTCCAAAAAACAAGGCCAATGAACTAGTCCCAAAGTGAGATTGTTGCTTTGAGAAGGAGTAAATATTTGATCCCGTAAAGTCTTTTTGCAATATGATGTACCAATCAAAAGAAATAGTTGCAAAATGACTTAGAAATGGAAGGGAATATTTACAGCACCGAACATATTATGATATAGAAGGATCATTCTACCAAGCACGCGAATGTTACCCGATAATCTTCGTCCTCCCCAACACATGCCCCGCGATCATGCTCTCTGGAACGGAAATATTCAACGACAACGTACTTGTTGGGTGATAGTGGGTCTATCACTCTCGCAAGTCTGTTATCAAATACATGTTCACGCGGCCACGACAACGATTATCTGGCTTGCATTTGGAGATGCCAGATCAAAGTGCCGCGATAAAGTGACGTCACGTCAACTTTGTTTTTGTGCGAGACACTTATTTGGTGAATAAGCAAACCCTTATCGGTTACTCCTTGGGCATGATGATACTCAGCCTTTACGTCTTGAATAAAAAGTGGGTCGAATGATAACTCATTTTGTAGGCCCTTCGACTCTGATTATAACTGCCGAGTTTCAAGCCTCTGCTGTCATTCCTGTTGATATGACAGCTGGTCAAAAAAAAACATCAAATAATTATCCACAAGTGTTCACTTAGCCAAACTAAGAGGATATGATGAGGGACAAACGATCTTCACGATGCTCCATCACTCAATCCTTTTGACGAGGATTTATTTCACCTCATTATTTTATGGAATGAAATAAACCCTCCTCGAAAGGATTGAGTCATTGCTCATTTTTAAGATCTTCTGTCATCCTCTTAGTTTGGAAAAGTGAACTCTTGCGGGTAGCTATTTATTGAATAAAAAAAAATGAGAACATTTTTTTCACTAGCTGTCATCTAAAGAAATGACAGCAGTGGCCTGAAACTCGACAGTTGTAATCAGAATAAAAAAAAAATTGACCTCATTTGAATCAATTCAAGAACCGACGTTTCGTCTATGAGCAGACATCATCAAGTTTGTTTTTTTTTTCAATACGCTCCTGGATTATTTATTACGGACTTAAAACGCCTCTCTTGTTCGTAAACCAACGATGTATCGCACTTATTAAAAAAATGGTGTTTGTTTATTCTATTAAAATATATTTCTTTTCTTTCTCTAACCCATGAGTTTTTATGGAAAAAACCAGCAATATAATTTTTTTTTAATAATTGCGAAACATCGTTGGTTTGGGAACATAAGAGGCTCTTGAAATCTGTAATGAAAAATCCAGGACCGTATTTGAAAAAATAAATTTGATGATGGCTGCTCATAGACAAAACGTCGGTTCTTCAATTTAATAACACTATCTTGTAAAGGGCAAAAAGTGTCAGTGAAAAAGTTTCATCTATTTCAAAATATCTCTTCAAATGTGGTCAGAAAAAAATTAAAACGATTTTGGAAAATTTCGGGTTTTTTCGGACGAAGTCGGAATTTCTTGACTTTCGAAACGGCAGTTTGTTGAGCATCAAAATACGCAACTTTGCCTCGATTTGACCAAACCTGTATCACTCACGGTTTACGAGATCCTCATGCATACACTCAAATTTGTAACACCCCGTATACCTTGAAAGTGACCCCCTCAAAGATAAAGTTGGCGTGTCTGAAGGTTTAATTTTTATATGTCATCAAATATTCAAAGTCAATGCTGGTACGTTTTCGATAGCCCACCCTGTATAACTTCAATGGTTTGGTTGGTTTGATGAGAACTACTCCTCCTGGAAGTGCACAATACGTGGCCTCAGTGGTGTGGTATTCACCTGTCTCACTCCCCCCCTTACACCACATCTACATCCACAATGGTTTGGTGTTTATACCTAGTTAATTTCCAGCCACAGACCAAAAGCTCTGTGTTAAATTATTATTCACGTCCACGACAAAATAATATGTTGTCCTCAACCGAATAAAGTGACTGTGTTAGGAACACTACTACTAGGTATACTTGGTAGATCTAGAGCCTTACAATTATCTGTTTTTGTAAGAGCTATTTCTTTTATCTGATATGATCTTGTATTCATACCAGAGTACATTTACATAATCAGAATTAAAGAATCATACATACATGAAACTGACAGAAGCAGACCATGACGAAAAATGTAGAAAACAATCTGTATTGAAGACATTCATCTACATATTTGCGCGGAACATATTTTGTACGACAAACACGCTGAGTTCCAACTGAATTGGTTTTTTAAAATATAATAGAATATCTTCCCACACCACGGATCAAGAAATCCTCGCTTAACTCAAGCTGAAACTTCATTTTAATCTAGAAATAGAAATATCTATTGGCTTTCCTACTTATAGTTCGGTTCTGTATCCATTCAACTGCGACTTAGACCCACAGGCATAGGTAATACAAAATATGGTATTAGGATGACTATTGGAAAGTTATTTCTATTGTGGATTTACCGGGATGAATATTACACTATTACTAACGATTATTTTCAATAATCTTTAGCAGGATTAGTTGTTTGGTAAACTAATTATAACAATGCTGTTCTGCAAAGTTTCAGGTTTACACGAAACTTTGTGTTGCGAAATTCCTGATCATGTTTGTGACGGGGATGGGTTGTTGGGTGAAAATACTGAAAATAAATGAAAAATACCATTTCGTCTCGGCTGCTTGAACTGTATACCTGTTTTGGTTTTGCTTGTGTAAGTGTATTCTGTTGATTTGTTTGCACAAAATTAACTGGATTTGTTGATGATTAATAGACTATATTTTCTGTCTATTTACAATGGAAGATAATAAACAGATCGTTGAAAAGTCTTGAGCTAACATGGAGCTAACTTGATATCTCGTTGTTATGTTAAACTTTTTTCAATTGTCTTTTTTTGACAGGAACGGCACACTTCTCATCTAGACAAATCCCGTTCCACGATTAACAAAAAAAAAAGAATGTTTATAGTAATTATTAATGTGAATAAAATAAATCAAAAATAGTTCGCTGGCGTGAACAATACCTGATACGTTGATATCTGTATAATAGGATCCAACGCATTCCAAATAGAGGATATCACAAATTGTCATATATTGTTGATTGAAATATTAATCAACCGTATACTTACAAATTATAACAATCCATATTTCGCGACACGTGTCCTAGATATTTATTTAGTTGAACTTGCTCATTAATCGTCATTTTCTGGTAAGTACCGACGACTTGATCACAAGTACTATAGTATAGTATAAGCTCGTAGCGCCACTCTCTAAATATTTGAGTTGGCCGACAAATCGGTAGGTTCATTTTTTTCTGACCACATTTGAAGAGATATTTTGAAATGGATGGAACTTCTTCATCGCCACTTTTTGCCCTTCACAAGATAGCGGCATTGAATTGAAGGACCGACGTTTTGTCTATGAGCAGCCATCATCAACTTTTTTTTTTTAAATACGGTCCTGGATTTTTTATGACGGATTTTGAGGGCCTCTTATGTTCCTAAACCAACAATGTATCGCAATTATTCAAAAAAATTATGTTGATGGATTTTTTCATAAGAACTCATGTGTTAGAGAGAGACAAAAAATACATTTTTAATAGGATTAAAAACAACCACTTCTTTTTTGATCAGTGCGATACCTCGTTGGTTTGAAAACATAAGAGGCTCTTAAAATCCGTAATAAAAAATCCAGGACCGTATTTAAAAAAACAAAGTTGATGATGACTGCTTATAGACGAATCGTCGGTTCTTCAATTTAATAACGCTTTCTTGTAAAGGGCAAAAAGTGGCAATGAAAAAGTTCCATTCATTTCAAAATATCTCTTCAAATGTGGTCAGAAAAAAATGAAAACAATTTTGAAAAATTCCGGTTTTTTCCGGATAATTTCGGACTTGGTCGGAATTTCTTGGCTTTTAAAACGACATTTTGTTAAGAATCAAAATACGCAACTTTGCCTCCATTTAACCGACCTTGTATCTCTCACGGTTTCCAAGATCCCCGTGATAGACATTCTTATCTTGGACACACTGTATATCTCAAAACTAAGTAGAATAAATGAGTTCGACTGAATAACAAAAAAGTTTATAAATAACTCGTACTTTTGCATGCGCGTAATTTCAAAGTCCCTGCAATCGATTAATATTTTCGATGCGTCGCGACGCTCTACTCTTGGTAGGCGTCGAATTTTTTCAACTGTGAAAAATAACTACTCGACCCGATACATTGACTACTTTTTACAGAAATCAAATATTCCTATTTGTTTCCGACATATTATTGACGTGCGGAGTTTTAAGTGAAAAACCCTGTATAGTAGTACGCTTCTCTGTCATTAAAATAATGAATCTCATAAACAAATTGTCAAAACCTATTAAAAATGCCCGGTGTTTCCTATTCGAATGAAGAAAAGTTGAATATGTTAGCGCTGTACTTGCAGTCACAGAGAAATGCCGAAATTACCTCAGCAAGGTAATCGGAGATGTACCCCGAACGACGGCAGCCTCATAAAACCCAATTCTGAAAAATGGTTGTTAATTTGATCAACTTTGGGGCCTTCGAACAACCTAGAAGCGGATACCTACAACATTGAAAATGAAAATCGCAACAGAAACATTTTACAAGCTGTCAACGAAGACCCTAGTAAATCGGTAAGAACTCTAGAACGGGAAATTGGTGTGTCAAAATCAACAGTACAGAGAGTGCTGAAAAAGAATAAGTACCATCCATACAGACCCACAGTCGTTCAAGGACTTAAAAAAACTGATTTTCCAAGACGAATGCGCTTCTGTGAGTGGTATACAAGGAAGTTTAATGACAATCCCGATTTTGTAAATCATGTCTTGTGGTCCGATGAAAGTAGGTTTACGAATTATGGAGCTTTTGATAAGCACAACACTCATCATTGGGCTGTGGAAAACCCTCACGAAGTGGCAGCGAGACGTCTACAGACCAGATTTGGGTCTAACGTTTGGTGTGGGGTCATTGGTAATTTAATGCAACTTACCTTTCTCAATTGGGCAACTATCAATCAATCATTTCAGGAAATCGACTTATAGGACCATTTTCATTTGACTACAGCCTAAACGCACAGAGATACCTTGAGCTTTTGCGAAATCAGGTTGTGCCGGCATTACGAGCTACTCTAACCGAAGATGAGTTCAGAATAACCTGGTTTCAACAGGATGGATGTCCGGCTCACAACACCATTCAAGTCAGGAACTTCTTGAAAGAGCAGTTTGAGGAAAGGATCATTTCATTAAATGGTACAATACCCTGTCCTCCTAGATCCCCCGACCTTTCACCCTTGGATTCTTATCTCTGGGGTCATACAAAGAATGAGGTCTATAAATTTGATCCTCCTGCGATTATAGATATCCTGAGACAAAGAGTTTTTTACAAATATCAACAGAAACATACTTGCGAGGGTTGTACAAAAAACAGTTACTAATTGTCAAAAATGCCTCGATGCAAATGGACGTCATTTTGCAAACTTGTAAATCAATACCGAGACAGTTGAGAACACATTACAGTATTTTCATTTTCAATATATTTGCATCTACCTGTGAGTTATTCAAAAGCTTAAGTGTTGATTGAATAGACAATGATTTTTCTGACTTTTAATTCAATATATACACCCATAGACCCGTTGAGAAGTCATTATTTACGTCCATGTTCTATTGAAAATTCAATGGATCTAACACGTTCGCTGCACACCGAATAAGGTGACCTTAGGTTGATACAGTACCTATTAATGATGTTTGGCGACAAATAAATCATGGCCTCCTTAGAAAAGATTGAGTCCCAGCTACAAAGTGTGATATTTCGGTGATACTCAATTCTTTTAAGCACTTGTGGGACATCACTAGACTGGCCATTTTCGGTTTTTCGCCGATATTTCCAAAACCAATTTATCGATCGCAAATCTGGAACCGAATATCAAATGCACTAAGTTTCCTCTTAAACTTTCCCCATTTAACCTTTAATGTAGGTATAATAGGAGCCAAGATCCCTGTATAGAGAAACGAATTTGGGACACACTGTATATACAAATATTATTGAACAAAACATTTTATCAATATTTGGGTACACATAAGTACTTAATACTAATATCAGAACCAACCCATATTATGGACATGAAACCTTAATTAAACCTTGAATAAAAAATACATACACATGTATACTTACACATGTATTTTTTTATTCATTTTAAAACCAAATTTATTTTGTAAATTTTTCTCTCACCCTAGAACTTTTCTTCACCTTCAATTTAAATTCATAAGAAATTGTTACCCTGGAATAAATATCTATTATCATTTCCAAAATTTGTATTTTGTGGTTATCTAATAGGTATTTCTTGGTTATAAAAATGTTTTACAATCATTTCTGCAGATGAAAATTTTTCTGAAGCGTTCGCTAGAACTTTAACTTTCAAATAAGGCACGCCTAACAGACACTTTTTCTTGAAAGGCAGAATAAGCACAGTTTCACTAGCATAAACTCTTGATCTTGAAGTTCTATTGTTGAAACCAAACTTATATGACTTACCTAAAATATTTATATTTTTGTGATCAGTTGAAAATTGGAATTTCAGATTTGGAATTGCATTAAATTATTCAAAATAATAGGGAATAAAATACAAATTTATATCGATGGCGAAGTCGCACAGCTCACGAAAGTTCTGATCGTAGGTGACAGACATGGGCACTGCAAGAGGATAGTGCTATGCCGTTAAAATGTGATGAAGGAAAACAGAAAGAAAAATGTATGGCGAGATGTCGGGGCCATAGTCGTAGCTCAATTCTTATGGAATTGAGGTATCCACGTTAGTTTGGATGATCTAAGATAAAAACAATTCAAGAGAAACAGGAAGAACTAGAGACAGAATTTGAAACAGTAGATCTGAACATACTGACATTAACAGAAACAAAAAAGAAAGGCAATGGAGATATTTTAATGCAAAACGTACATGTACTCATACACAGTGGTGTATGAGAAGTGTGCAAGAGCAGAATGTATAATTCAGAAAAATATGAAGAAAAATCTACAGAAATGGACGGCTGTTTCTGAAAGAATTTTAGTAGTTGAACTTAAGAATGAAAATAGGAACACAAGAACCATAGTGGCAGTATATGGACCAACGAAGACAAGACAAAACTATGGAAACATTGAAGGGCAAGATCTATCTAACGGGTGACTTCAACAGCAGAGTAGAGAGAAAAGATGAAAATTACCCAACAGTGATTGGCCAATATGAAGAAGACACAAGAAACAACAATGGCAAACGGTTGCTGGACTTCTGTGTGATGCATGACCTAGTCATTACAAATACACTTTTCCACAAATACACAAGAGAAGTTAGATCAAGAAAAGAGAGATCAATCATTGATTATGTGACTGTAGAACAGAACAACAAACAAAATATAATAGACACAAGAGTGAAGAGAGGACCAGAAATCGGAAGCGACCACTTCTGGGAAACAACAAAGATCAAAGGAAGACAAGAATACCATCATAAAAGAATAGAGAAGAATCATACATTCCTGAAACCAAAACATGAGAAAACGAATGCCTACAACCTGACAGAAAAAGAGGTGGCAGAAAAATATGCACAAGAAATTTCCAAAAAAAGTGAGAGATTAAAAGAGCAAATATATCTACTCAGGAGATATGGACCAATTTCAAACAAATTATAATGAAAACGTCTACTGAGACAGCAGAATTCTAACTAAACAAAAGCAAACGTCATGGTGGAACAATGAAATCGAAGAATAGATAAAGAAAAACAAGGAAGCCTGGAAGAACTACCCCAAAGTGCAAACGACAGAAATATATGAAATTTATACAAAGGAAAGAGAAAAGGTGAAAAAGATGGTGAATCAAGAGAAAAAGAAGGAATGGAAGGAATTTGGGCAGAAGAGAAAACAATGAGTACGATTTGGGAGACGCAAGAGGAACACATAACATTGGAGGAACTTGAAAAGGCAATAAGAGAACTTAAAAATGGACAAGCACTGACAACATTAAAAGCGAAATGATAAAATACATGAGTGACGAAGGAAAAGAAAAATTACCGTTAATCCACAATCATTTATGGAAAGAAGAAGAGCTACCGGAAAAATAGAGAACATCATTCATCGTGCCAATTTACAAAAAAGAAAATAAGCAAGACTGTGATAGCTACACAGGAATAACACTTATCTGCACAGCGATGAAAATATTGGAAAAAATTATAAACAGTGAAATGAGCAACATTATAGAGAATTCCATGCACGAAGCACAAAGTGCTTTTCAGAAGAAAGAAGTGCTCAAGACGATAAATTCACAGTGAGACAAATCACAGAGATGAGAATGGAGCAAAGGAAAATAATTACCTAGCTTTCATAGATCTGGAAAAACCTTTCGATAAAATACAGAGGAGTAAATTAAGGGACATATCAAGACAGAAAGAAGTACAATCAAAGGTAATAAGACTGATAAAGGAAATATATGGAAACAAAAGAAACTTCGAAATAAGCCACGGCAGACGCTCAAACTGCTTCAAAATTGAAAAGGGTCTGAGACAAGGGGGTGGATTGAGCCCAGTCTTATATACCATATATATGAATGAAATAATGAAAAGGTGTACAATCAGGACAAAAAACTACAGTAGGCTATAGAAACATGCAAAATATACAAACATAAGAGGCAGCATTTGCAGACGACATTGTGTTATTTGCAGAAAATTGTAAAATCAACATAGGGAGTCAGGTGACGAAGGAATATGGAATGAAAATCAACAAAACCAAAACAAAAAGTATGATAATAGGAAAAAATGTGCATCAAATAAACATTCAAGTGGAAGAAGGGAGAATAGAACAGGTCAAAACTTATAAATACTTGGGGGTAGAACTGGACCAATTAGGAACAACAGAACCAGAAGTCAACAGACGCATAGAGAGCTCAACAAAACTTTACCATGCAATAAACAAAAAAAATAATAAACAGGAAAGACATATCCAAAAAAACAAAGATGAAATTCAAAACTATCTACAGACAAGTACTTACATAATGGTTTTGAATCATGGATATTATTATATATCTCAGAGACAAGAAAGCAAAATACAGGCCATGGAAATAAAATAGGTACTTGAGAAGAGTAATCGGGGTAACAAAGATATACAAGAACGACGACCGAAAAAGTTGAGTTGGTGGGGACACTCACAAAAAATGGGGAGCAGTAGGCAGGTGAAACAAATCTGGGAAGCAACAGCGGGAAGAAGAAGGATTAGAGGACGACCAAAAAAAACATGGAACCAGACTATAGGGGATGCACTGGAGAAAAGAGAAACATCATGGAACGTGACAAATCATTGACCAGAAATAAGAAGGAATGGGCCAGATTCGTGCCAGATTGATGGAAATTAATTAAAATAAAATGTAGACATGTATAATACATCCTACACCATTTAAAATAGTGAGTTAGGGGTTTTTTGATAATATACAGTGCGGCTCTAAAAGGTCCCCTCCTTTTATTTTTTAATGTGTGCACCAAAGATTTTGAAACATACTTTAATTGCTGTCGAAATACTACTTTTTGATGTTACTGACGTACATTTAGTTGGTACCTACAACCGCTCGAATATACACAGCATCATTTAGGAACCTTTGCAGATATTAGATGGTGGTAGATGTTGCATACTCCTGCACATACAGTGCGGCTCTTAAAGGTCCCCTCCCCTTTGTTTTTAATGTGTGCACCAAACATTTTGAAACTTGGCATACTTTAATTGCTGTCGAAATACTACTTTTTGATGTTACTGACGTACTTTTAGTATTCAAGATGGCGGCTGGGCGCCATTTTGAAACATTTTTTTGAATGGAAAGGGGGTCGTGTGACACCTCATTTTAAAGATCCTGATGAGTACTTTATAACTCTAGAATATTGAGATATTGATTGATATCTTCAAGTACTACAAAATGGCGGTACATTTAACTACTACATTGATACATACACTTTTTAAAAAAATTCGTCAAGTTCAATTCAAAAGATGATTTTTTGACATTTTTGTCATGTATTCCTAACCCAAACTTAATGTCAAGAATATTTCCAGCATCTTTTGAATTGAATTTGACGATTTTTTTTTAAAGTGTATGTATCAATGTGGTAATTAAATGTACCGCCATTTTGTAGTACTTAAGGATATCAACTCAATATTCAAGGGTTATAAAGTACCCATCTTGAATACTAAAAGTACTTCAGTAACATCAAAAAGTAGTATTTTGACAGCAATTGAAGTGCCAAGTTTCAAAATTTTTGGTGCACACATTAAAAAAAAGGGAGGGGGACCTTTCAGAGCCGCACTGTATATGAGTAATACATTTGAAAGCGGGCCACCCCCATAACATTTTCATTTATGGAGCGATTTTGACTTTTTTTTTTTTTTTTTTTGTGGAGAGTGTAAAGGTTTATTCCGAGGCCATACGTCGCCCAGTTTTCACCAAAAACCAAGGCCTACTAGAGCATATTGAGAGGCTAAAAAATCCAGAAAACATATTAGCGATTTCTTGAAAATGTCGACTTTGTGGCGCTATAATTTATTTGATAATAACTATCACATTGGAATCATAAAACCACAGAACGTTCAATGTTTGTAGCATGTTGCCTTCAGAGTGATTCCTGTATTCATCAACATTGAAAAAAATGAATCGTGGGTGACAGTTATCCAAAAGTAGACTTAAACATTATTCTTTACATAGCCTTCTACATCCAAACGCCTCAGCTGACTATTTTTTTAATCGTTTTGAGAACGAAAACTAAAATTTGTAGATAAAAAAAAACGATATGACACGAAAGAAGTGACGCGATCTTCCGGATAATTAGTTATAACCAGATTCATTCACGGTCACGAGTTTGTCTATCCCAGTACAATTTGACAGTACACCGGCGTTGGTTGAAAAAAGTACAAAATCATGCATGCATCCCAATTTTATCCAAATGAGATACGGTGGGCATCATTTTTAAGGGAGCATGTGTGATAACAACGGTTTATTTCGTTCTGCTCTTAGCTGACGAGAATTTTAGTCAGCCATCAGGTCTACAGCTGCAATTTAAAATGTTTAACTGCTTCAGCTTCATGAAGGACACAATAATTATTTTTGTCCTTATGCTTTGATAAACTCTCTCAGTGATGATATATTGCAGTGTATAAAAATGTCAGTATTCTCAAAATAATAACAATGAATGTAAAAAATATAGTTTCAGTTTGACCATACAATACAGTATTGTGAGAGACCTCCAAGGTTGAATATGATTGTAAATTTTTAAACAAACCAAATGATTATGAATACTCATTGCTCATTATGTTTTTGAGACAGGCTTCGAAATTGAAGAACTTCTTGATAATTTTTTTTGTGTGAAAAGAGAAATTTTAAGAATCAATTTGAACCTTCTATCATTTGACTAAATCATCTACCGTACTTGAAGACTTTATCGATTTTCATGTTGCATATTTACAATAAAGATCATTGATTCTGCTTGTTCCATTTTCTTTTATGACTAGATCAGTATTATTGTCAAAAATGAGAAAATAGTATTTTTTTTTGTGCATGAATCAAATCAAGTCAAATCAAAATATTATGCTTCATTGCCACACAAAGCGCATACAAAATGAACAAATTGGTGTAGTAAAAAACAATACAAAGAAAATATAACGCATGACTAAGTACATTACAATACATGAAACAATTCAAAATTTGTAATATTTTTGTCAAATGAGAAAAGTATCTCAAGATAACAAAAGCGAAAGAGTAATTCCTGATATACTTATTTTGAAAATTCAATCTTCCAAAAGGATTCACAGGGATAGTCTTACACAAAATAACAATTTTGTAATTTTTAACCAGCCCTGTATTATACTTATCTTTATAACTCATCGGTCTCCGTCCATAATTAAAAAGTTTATGATAAATATCAGTCCTCTTGGACCACCTATCCGGCGACATATGTTCTGTATACAGGGTAGCGCATTAGTTCCTTATAGGGTTCCAGCAGGGTCACAATTTAAAAATATGACTGTGTAAACAGAGTATTCTAGGAAACCGTGGCATCAAAAAATGAAGTTTTTTTAAATATCAACCCAACGTATGGTAAAGTGGTTTTATTTGCCAGAACGTTCAGTCTATCGAGGATTTACTCAAATTTAGGGAAAAAACATTATGTTGGTAAATTAGCTACAAAAAAAAATATTTGAAATTGAATAATGCGTATTTTTCAATGTTAGAGTCAAAGTAATTAATTTTTGAAAAAAGAATCGCTATAATTTATATAGGGTGTTTTCTACAGCAGACCCAACTTAGCGAATTTACAGACGAAGAGACTCATTTTTTTCAAATGGAACACCCTGTATGCTGTTATCTAGTTTTGTTAAGCACTCAAAACACTGCAACTTTGCCATTAGAACACATGTCGTAAAATGTAACGTTATCTTGCAATCTTTGATTATGTCAAAATAGTACCCGTTAATTGGGATTTCTGGTTCCCAAACTCACTCAAACTAACTTCAACTGGCATATTATTATCACTGTTTATATTTCTGAATTCATCCCTTATCCAATCTTTTATATCGTCCTGAGTTTTAGGAAAAACACGGTAAAATTGATCCTTATTGATGCAGCCTCACAAATAAAAATTGGTATCAGTTAGTAATATCGAGAGATCGAGGTGGCCAGGTGCCTGGATCACTTACTTCTCCCGTTCCCCCTGTTAAAAAAAGAAGCTAATCAATAATTCCATCACGTGTGTTGTATGTAGAATGGACCAGAAATCCCAATTAAGGGGTACTATTTTGACATGATCAAAGATTGCAAGATAACGATACATTTTACGACATGTGTTCTAATTGCAAAGTCGCAGTGTTTTGAGGGCTTAACAAAACTAGATAACAGCACACAGGGTGTTCCATTTGAAAAAAATGAGTCACTTCGTCTGTAAATTCGCTAAGTTGGGCCTGCTGTAGAAAACACCCTATATAAATAAGAGCGATTCTTTTTTCGAAAATCAATTTACTTTGACTCTTACATTGAAAAATACGCATATTTGCAAGATTCAATTCCAAATCTTTTGTTTTTGTAGCTAATTTACCAACATATTGTTTTTCCTCTAAATTTTAGTAAATCCATGATAGCTTGACAACACTGCACGTTCTGGCAATTTTGGATTGAGGCAAATCACGCTAAGTCAACATATTTTGACCTCAGGGGTGAATGGAGTTTTTTCCGCACCTTCTAGAGACACCCTGTATAAGTTAAGGTATTTTTCATTGTCTGGATCAGCTATTTCTCTCGTCCATTAATAAGAATACCTTTTCGGACGAGACAACGTAGACGAATTTGTTGCCTGCTAATTAAACCCAACCATACCTTCATACTCTCTATTGTTATCTTCGGCATTCGGACATTATGTTCTTTATTGCCCGTAAATCCCAAAATCAGAATGTATATTCTCTGCCCCAATGCATACAGCTTTGTTGCTTCTATTCCGGAGTTTGTGCCTATTTGGGGACTGATTTCAGGTCGTTTTTTTTCTTCTTGTTCAAGTAACTGGACCATCAGTGATAGAATAACTTTCCTGGAATCCAAAACCGATTTCGCAGGAAAACATAAAAATACTCCCTGATGACATCTCTAACATAATAATAGTTTCCCGGTGAAGTATCGGATTAGTTTATTTAGTTTTTTGTGTTTATGATTATTAATAAATACACACTGTCGGCTTGATTTTTTCTTATTTGTCTCCCAAGGACTTTTGTGTCATGTTGTGTACAAGGTCATTCCTTATATATTGACCCATATGGTAGGGGCGTTATGAATTTATCGTTTTAGATATTCATCTGAACTTTTCAAAAATCCTATAAAAAAAAAGACTATCGGGATTTTTCCAAAAGTAGCATTTTTTTCAATAGAACACCCTGGTGTGTCTTTTTTTGTTAAAAATAAAATCAAGTTTAAAGTCATAATTGATAGGAATGTACTCGATATGCTATGTATACTGACAATAACACTCAATATAGGCAAAAATAACTTAAATCTGACAGTCTTATATCGATCACCGTCTGGCTCTGATAAAAATTTCATGGATGAATTTGATACAGTGTTGGATGAACTAACCAGTATGGATGGAAGTTTATTGATTGTTGGAGATCTCAATTATGATTTTTTGAAGGTTAACAGTTTTCACACTACTAAATTGAAGAGTTTATTGAGCTCTTATGGCCTTAATCAAATTGTTGATGAGCCCACGCGCGTAACGAGTAGAAGCAGAACATTGATAGACTATGCAATCACTAATGATAACTCCATTACTTGTAAAGTTCTTTTAACACCAAAAATTTCTGATCACCAAGTTATCTCAAATTAGTGAATTTCAATAAACTAGAATATAACAAGGAAAAATTCTTAGTTGACATATTTCAAAGCGAATGGAACAACAACATCACTAGTACTGACCATCTATCAGATATTCTGATCGGATCTTTTTCAACGTCCCTCGATTCTATGATAAAAAACCAAAGTCGAATCATAAATACTAAATATGTGAACAATAAATGGATCACACCACAGATCATCTTTGAAATGAAAACTAGAAACGAAAAATATAAAGCTGCGGTATTATCAAATGATCACAACATATGGAATGAGTATAAAGTTTTGAGAAATGAAATCGTAACAATGATAAGATCATCGAAAAATCAATATATGCGTCAGGTATTAGATAATAACAGAAAACATTCTCAAAAATTTTGGAAGAATTTGAAAACTCTTTTGCCTAACAAGTCAACTGACTTATGTTATATTGAGGTCAACAATACTGTGATATATAAAGACTGTGATATTGTCAATAATTTTAATACGTATTTTATACAAAGTGCAGCTAGTATTTCTGAAAGTGTAATTCCATGCAATAAACACGATCACATTTTATCTCTTATCAATACCTTTGGTGACTTGAGTAAGTTTGAGTCTGTTGATATGTGTTACCTTAGGAAAGTTATGGAAAGTTTGAAAAATACCAAAGGATGTGAAGATAATATATATCGACCCATATCTTGAAGGATGCGTTCAGTGTAGTTGCCAATAGATTGTTGGATGTTTTGAATAACTCCTTGACCTATGGCGAATTTCCTCAAAAGTGGAAATGCTCTATTGTAACACCGATTCAAAAAGTTCCGAACACCACAAAAATTGAAGGATTTCGACCAATAAACAAAATGCCACCTTATGAAAAAGCGCTAGAGATTATTGCGAAGGACCAAATTACATCATTCTGTAATAAATATTCAGTGATCGACGAGAGACAATCAGGTTTCAGAAATAATCATTCGTGTGAAACTGTGATAACACAAGTTTGCGATGAATGGATGAATCAAATCGATGATGGAAATCTCATTATAAGCATATTTCTAGATTTTCGAAGAGCTTTTGAAACCATCAATCGTGAACTAATGCTCAAAAAATTGTATAAAATTGGAATCAGAGGAACAGTGCACAAATGGATATCCTCATTCCTCTCAAATCGCACCCAAAAAGTCCAACTCCACAGTATCACATCACATGAGGAAATTGTGACATATGGTGTTCCCCAAGGAACGGTTTTAGGACCTCTTTTATTTTTTCTATATATAAATGATATATTCCAACAAGTGAAGTTATGTAACATTGAGTTGTTTGCGGATGATACTATGTTATATGCTTGTGGATCTGATTTGAATTCAATGTTAAAACGTATCAACTCAGACCTTATCAGATTACAGAATTGGTTGAATGACAACAGTATGGCACTAAACGTAAAAAATGTAAATATGTAGTTTTTGGGACAGAGAAAACATTGAGAAAGCTAAATGATTCCAATATCAACATAAATATGAACGGACAAACTATAGAGAGGGTACGAGTTATGAAATATCTGGGAGTTATGCTCGTTGAAAACTTGAGCTTCGATGAGCATGCCGACTATATGTGTGGTAAAATGTCCGAAAAGATTTATGTTTTGCAAATAATTAGTAAAGACTTGTCACTATTTGTTAAATTGCTGATCTACAAATCGATCATTGCGCCACATTTGGACTATTGTTCAACAATTTTGTTGAACTTAAAAAAAGGTAAAATTGCGCAACTTCAAAGAGTTCAAAACAAAGCGTTGAGAACTATATTGCAATGTAATAGGTATACTCCAGTTAAGTTGATGTTGGATACGGCACAAGTAATGAGTGTGGAACAATAGCTATTTACCTAACATGTGCGGCAAATTAGATTTTCCGCACGAGTCTGCCGTTCACAAACCGTCGCGTAGCGGAGTTCGGTGAAGCAGCCAAGGGCGGAAAAACATTTTTCGCAAGTGTTAGGTACAATAGTTTTTCTACAGACGTGCGGAAATAAGGATATAATTCGTAATTTAAAAGTTTTTGATGCAACTAATGACAAATAAATAATAATGAATGTCGAAATGTGTAACTAAGCGACCATAGTTACCTGGAAACCTGGTTGCTGTTTGCTTATGATATTGTTAATTTTGACATATCCGTGCGAAAAAATTTTTCCGCACTGGTGCGGGAAATCTGATTTTCCACACGGATATCGGTGCGGAAAATTGAATTTTTCGCACGGCTGTAGGAAAAATATATTTTTTAAAACCATGATATTTGTATTTAAAATGAAAAATCACTTGGTACCAGATAATTTATGTAGAGAGTTAGTATATGTTAATGATGTACATTCTTACAACACAAGAAACAATTCAATCTTTTATATTCAAACTAATCGCTTGGAAAGAACCAATAAAAAATTATTTTATACTGGTCTCAAAAATTTTCATAGTTTACCCAGTGATATTAGAAATATACAAAATTTAGATCAATTCAAGAATTATTGTATCAAGTGCAGATTTTAATATGTGGTGTTGTCCCATATAATATAATATGTTAGTATATTCTGCTGTTTACAATGTATTTTATTTATATGTGTGTATTTATAGTTTATCATTTATTTTTAAAGACATTGTTGTTTTTTAATTCTAATTCTTCATTCAGCCTTTGTTTTTTATCTTGTTCGTTATAGGTACATTAGGTGTTGTATTATTATTATACATTAGGTATCACCAACTTTTTTTTTATAGCTGATTTGCTAAATAAACGATTATTTATTATTTGTATTATGAAAGAGCTTATTTTCCTGATTGCAAAAATATATGATACTTTTCTGATGAGTCGTTCAGTGGATATTCACTTTTAAATATGTGTAAAAATTAGTATTTAAATCCCGGTTGCCATGGATGAAGTTGCACACATTTATAAACTCGTGAATATTTGAAGTATCTGATATCTAGAGTTATTTGACCTCCATCTCTATTGATTCAATCTATATAATCACGATTTTATTATTTTTTCCCTAGCAACAGGCATGTGAATTTCAATTTTTAAACATAGTTAAACTTGAATATCTCCTGAATGACTCATCAGAAAGGTATCAAACTATATATTTTTTTAATCAGGAAAATAAGCTCTTTCATGATATATGATAATATACAGGGGCTTCCATAGAGAAAAATGCTACTTGATTGACATTCCGATAGTCATTTGTTTTTTTTAGATAAGATTTTTGAAAATTTCAAATGAATATCTAAAACTTTCATATTTAAAAAATTTCCATATCTCCATAAATAACTTATGAGTCAATATACATTGTGTCCAAGATAAGGATGTCTATCATGGGGATCTTGGAAACCATAAGAGATACGAAGATGATCAAATTAGAAAAAAAATGCACATTTTCAAGCCTACCAATATGCCGTTCAGAAAGTTTTAAAATTCTGAGTAGTTCCGGAGATATGCCTAAAAAAAGCGAGATTGCCGTATAGTTTTTAGTGTCATCTGACGTTATTTGAACAGATATGGAAAAACAAAAGACACTATCTCATAGCCACTTTTTGAGCTCTACAAAACAGCGTTGAGAGATTTTCCGTACAACGTGTCGTTTCTGAAATTTGGTTTCCAAAATCCCTATGATAGACATGCTTATCTTGGACACACCGTATACGGAATGACCCTGTTCCTATGTTATGATGCCCCATTCTGGGTACTTTTGCGGGGTTGCGGGGTATATCCGTTATTTTTACTTTTTCGTGAAACTGAAGATGCCGGTAACAAAGTTTCCATGGCTCTTTTAGTTTTAAAGATACAGGGCAAGATGGAAAATGTTGCATCTTAAGGTACTCTTCGTATCTAAACTATCAGATAACTTATGGAAGATGTGAAAAATATTTCTCATATAACTTTTTCTGTGGAAATCCATTCTGCATTCGGAATTAATATACAAGGTTAGGTCAAAAAGTTACCAGACCTAATTTTATTTTTTTTTAATAAAATACCCTGTATATGTATAAGCTATAAAATTGCTCTTTTTTTACTTTGTACAAGGTGTCCGGAAATGATGAGCAAAAAATTCAGGTGAGGATTCTAGACAGAAAAAAAATGCTACCTCTTCCCATAATATTTTTTCGAAAATTGATTATTGACGGAGTTACAGGGTGTTAAAGCTGCTTTTTATTTGCGGTTTTTTTGTAAAACCTTTTGTTACACTTATGATATTTTTATGAATTCTCGTATTTTGAGCTTTATCGAGATGAGGAATTCAAATTTGACCCCCGTTTTATCGTATTTTGTAGAGGGCGCCACATACAAACCTATACTTTGATTTGAATGGTCTTAAATTTTTGTGCTACACTGTATGTGACTTTCGAACAAATATTTTTATTTTCTCAACCTTTTGACATAAGAAAGGGGTTCCTCTTTTGTTACGACAAATCTAACCGTTCTCGAGAAAAACGCTAAAATAACTTTGCTTGCATGTATTGAATACGAAATCATTTTAATTTATTTTCCACCTTGAACATAGCATGCTTTGGAAACAAGTGCTATAGTTGCCGTAGAAACGAGTTTCGTAAAATTAGTTTTGAAAGTTGGTAATTTTTTGAAAATTTGATGTTACGCTGATGGTGGTAAATGATAAAAATACTGAAAATAAAAAAAAAAATAAAAATGTAAAAAATTACCGACTGTAAAACTTCATCTAATCAAATTTGCTCCAACAAAAACTTATAGCGCATGATTCCAAAGCGTTAAAAGTTGGAAATAAGTTAAAATAATTTCGTATTCATCACATGCAAGCGAGGTTATTTTAGCGTATTTATCGAAAACGGTCAGATTTATCGAAACAAAAGTGATACACCTTTTTTATGTTCGCATACAGTGTAGCACAAAAAAGTAAGGACCGTTCAAATCAAAGCATAGGTTCGTATGTGGCGCCCTCTACAGAATGCGAAAAAACGGTGTGCAAATTTGAACTCCTCATCCCGAAAAAGCCCTAAATATGAGATTTTGCCACAATATTATGAGGGTGGCAAAAGGCATGGCCAAAAAACAGCAAATAAAATTCAAGTTAAACACCCTGTACTTCCGTTAATAATGAATTTTCGAAAAAATCTTATAGAAAAAGGTATCATTTAGTTTCGGTCTAGAATGCTCCCCTGATTATTTTGCTCATAATTTCCAGACATCCTGTATAATATAGCTGTATAACTGTATGCCCTTTTTTTCATGAACTCCCAAATAAATGACAATAATCTGGAATTAAATGCATAATTTAATTGCAAATAATCTTCTAAAAAAATAATCAAAGAGTTTTATAATAACAGTAAGTTTGTAACAAACATTACAAAAACAAAAAAAATACATTATGAAAAAAAAAAAACAAAAATATAAAAAACAACAACACTTTTATCAAAATTCGATCTTAAAACAATGAGACATAATAATATTCGACATTTATTCTTGTTTGCTGCCATAACATCTATTGAAATACATTTAATTTCAGAAAATTGTCATTTATTTGGGTGTTTATGAGAAAAAGTGCAATATATTTCTGAAAGGGTAAAAGAAAGATAAATTTTATAGCCTAAAAATTTACAGTGTTTTATTTAGAAAATAAAGTAGGTTCCGATAACTTTTTGACCTGACCCTGTTATATAATAATTTCGAATGTAGAATTGAGTTTTACAGGAAAAGTTATACAAGAAATGGTTTTCACATTTTTCATGTTATCTGATAGTTTAGATACGAGGGGTACCTTGGAATGCAAAATTTTCAAATTAGCCTTGTATCTCAAAGACTAAAAGGACAATAAAATTTTCGTCAACGGCGTCTACAGTTTTACAAAAAAGTAGCACAAAAATAATAGAGATATACCCTGCAATAGTACGCAAAATGGGACACCCTGTTAACCTACTTCAAAAATGCCAAAAATTCATACTTCCATCTACTCTGCTTTGAATGTTTCGTTTGCAAAATAAATAACTCCGTAGATTGATGAAAAATGCGACTTTATGATCCCTTCCATCCTCATCCGCCCAACGAAACCTCTTGAACCATTAATTCCGAATAGTTTCACGTACATGCAAAAACAGGATGAAAAACAATTGCAGTTTTCCTGTCTACCGTTCTGGTCGATTCAAGTTAGCTTTACATTCCATGCTTTCTTCACCCACGTATGACTATTTCCATTGACTGTTCCACAACGTCCATCCATGTTTACGTCAGTGATAAAGGCTTAATGTCTATTAGAACGTGAATTTGAAATGAGACACATTTTCACAAACGTTTTTTCCAGAACCGAAGATTATTCAAATATAACATCAGCAATAAATTAAATGAGTTTTCTTATTATCTGCAACGCTTGTTCAAAGTCATTACATGGAGAGCTCTATTGTGTCCATGCAAATAGACCCTTCTTTGTCTTGTTTTTTCACGCTCTACTTGTCGCAGGTACTACAATTTATTTTAAATGAGATGACAATATAAAACAGTGGGAGTCGCTATTTGGACATAAAAGATTCTGCTTTATCTGATTTATTTTCGTGGATCACATCAACGTAATATGAGCTGCGCAAAACTATATCTGTATGTATGTGTGGATAATGGATATGGAAAAGTCATCAATTACGCCTGCATTTTCCTGAACAAATCTAGAAATATCTATATCCATTGTTCTGATGCATTTGAGCGATCCAGTAGAAATCTGGACTCACATCAATATAGATTATTTATTTTATGGAGCACACGGTCAGACCATGGACTGATTCATAAAACTGAACTGAAATTTTGAAATCGGGTCATAAATTTAAGCTCTATAGGATTACTGAAGATAGATAAGGTCTACCGTTTCGTAAAATGCATCTCGCTGTGTCCTTCATGTTTATATGATAAACATGCTTGGTAAATGGCGATGTAAAATAATATGGGAGGTGGACGGCGCGTGTCAAGGTAAGTTGAATTAGTGCTTCTGCTCTAAGAAAACAAACATGTTTTATAGCTTAAATGCTGAAAATATTATGAAATATGATGAGGCATATCAGATAGAGACAGATTTTTTGTTGCCTTTGGATGGGTATATCAAGGTGTCCAGATATTTGTGTGGATCAACTTGGAATGCACCAGAATCGCAACTTGAGGTAATGACAAAAAAAAGTATCAGAACCAGAAAGAAGAACAGAACCAGTCTCATTCCAACCGTCAAGCTGTCCATGCACCTTTGCGAATTTGGTTAGTTTTTTAGCATGTGCATTTGCGAACAGCCAGCAGTTCGTTGTTTCGGGATTTTTTTTTGAAAAGTGCCTCGCTTTGGAATTAATGAAATTCCAACCTACGATGCTTCAAGTTCATTATAAATCAAGATCTTTCCACGTACCTAGGCGGGCGGCGTTAATACAGAACATACCATTGTACACCGCGTTCATTCGTGTTATACTTTGACTAGAGATTTACAGATATTTTCGTCGGACAATACATATCTCGCTACAACGCATCTTACGCTTTTCCAAAAATTAAGGTTAGTTCGTATGAAATAATCTATATCTATTTCTAGCTGTTTAGAATTCGCTATATTATATTAATGCAATAGTTCTGTCATTACCTGGTCTTGTTTTCGCTTACTTCGAAACTTAAGTGTGCTTGTTCAGGGAAAGTGAATAACTTGGAAGATTTTTGTGATAAAAAAAGTACATCTACTCATCATGATAATATTAGATGTCGTAGTATAAGGACAGTGGATGTGCTAGTAGTTCCATAAAAAATGGCGAACAAAAGTGGATGAAACACAACTTAAGTTTTACAACTGACACTCACTTGGACAGTTTATTAGAAATTGTAGCACTCGAAAAGGTACACATTTTTCACCTCAACATTAGGGTCCCTTTGTTCGAAAATTATGAGAAAAGATTCAATCTACCCCTCTACTAGAAAAAGCACTAAAGGAAAAGTAAATCCGTATAAAGTACCCATAATAAAGACGTTCACACCCTAACCTGCAAATTTATTTTTTGCAAATGCGTTTGACCCAACTTTTTACTAGTTTCTTTAAACTTTATAGACGTAAAATGTGTCAGTATTGGTCGATGGAACTATCCCAAATGTAAAAAGGATAATAAATCGCGACTGGCCAAAAATATCGTCTTCGATAAAATGGTCTGATAAGCTATAAGCCAAAAGGGCAGTTTTTTATTTCGTATGAGGACGTTTCCTTTGACTTCACACTGAACTTGCAGCTGATGGGACCATCACTTGAAAAGATTTGTGCCTTATAAAAGCAGGAAACTCAAATGGAAGCGTCGGTGTTTCAATTTCAATTGTCAGGCAAGAATGGAACTAGAGGAAATATTCGGCCTTGGGGAATCCTTATGATTGTCTGGCTTGCTTTGTGATAATTTTCAGAAAAATTCAATGGCAGATGATGGAAATGTCCATTTTAATCTTTTATTTTTAGGAAAATGAGTACACCAAGTTGATGTTTAGAGAGGGATCTGAGTAAATGGTGTTATTAGGAAAATATTCTTACATAGTTCTAGATCATTTTAAAATGCCCATGCATATCGTATACAACTGGATTCAAATGCTTGAAGAAAATATTACTGGAATTGAACATCCAGCAGCGATTCCAATTCATTCTATTTTTCAAAAGCCAATATACGTAGGAGAATTGAAGTGGCATTTTTCTGATGCCAGATTTGTATTCTGTCAACTAGAACTTCGTAAGAAATGCCTCCTGCAATCGTTATTCAGTATATTTATTGAGACAAGAAATTTTGAGCGGAAGTAATTCTTTCAAGTCATATTGTATTCTATAGAAGTTATTTGTTGAGGTCTATTGAAAATACTTTTGCAGGGAAAAATCTTTCTTAGATAGTATATTGCTTCTACAGAATGGGCCATGTGTTGCTATACTTTTTGATGCGATTTTTTCTGAATTCTTTTTGATCGCATCGGCATCTGTGTAGCATTTTGCTAACGTAGTAATGAGTGAGTAGCGTAACTATTTCCGTGCCATTTAATCAGTTTTTGTTTGGTTTCCAAATATTAGTTTTTGTTCCGGAAACCACCAAACAGTCGTCAGCTCACGCGACTCTGGGTCGTCTGTTTATAGAAAGCTGGCTTACTTTGTGAATCCTTTTTTTCGGCAATTTCATCAATATTCCTCATTTCTGTTAATACAGTGAGTCTGCGTAACTGGGAATCATATAGAAAACTTTTTTATCAATAATTTTAGGAAAAAAGTTATTCTTCATAAAAAGTTTTGCATCTTTCAAAATCATTTTTTTTTCAGTCGTATACGAGGTTTGTCAAAAGATGTGAATTTTGGCCAAGAGGCAGCTTACCCTCGATTTTTGACAATATCAAAACTTGTTATTGAAAAAAGTTAATCAAAACTAAAAACCACGTTCAAGTCTATAATTACAGCCATACATAGTGCAAACATAGGTTTGACTATTTTTAATTAATTTTTCAATATAACATTTCCTTGTCCCTATTTCATCTGACAATCTTGCAACTCAAACACTGGATAAATGCGTAGTTTTATTATTATTATGCATTTAACCCCAGTCGCTGAATAAGATATCTATTCGATAAGACCCGGTATTTCCACATTCAAATAAATAACCTGTATCTGTCAAATGAGCATAAATGGAGCGTCACCATGGTAGGACCTATTTGGAGGAAATTCTGAGGAATAATAGTATATGATTTTATATGGAGGAAAAGTGATACTTTTCATGACGCGCTCGTGTTTAGCAGGCGAACAAAGTGAGGCTGATAATAGAGAGCAAGTCATGAAAAGTAACTTTTCGTACAAATAAAATATGCTAATTTTATTCAAATGTCGACAAATTTATAATTTATGCAAAAACATATTGTTTTCAATTTGTCATGAATATAGCTACGGGCGGCGGCGCCAGGCTCACGTTGTCGTTGTCATGGTTACTTTCCCCTCCGGCGGAGGAAAAGTAAAACTTTGCGGCTGATACTCCGTCGAACAATGTCCGTTTTACTGACGTTTGAAGAAAAAATCGACTACTTGTATGTGAAAATATCGGCCCCAAGTGTGTTGATTGGATAAACAACGAATTTCAATGATATTACGCCAAGCTATCGAAAAATAATTTTTTATATTGTCAAAAATAAAGGTATAATTAACTCTCGAACAAAATTTATATTTTTTTAAGAACCTCGTTCACGACTAAAAAAGATTGTTTCATATTGTGTTCTAGATTCTAGTACATGCAGAACTTTTTATGAAGAAAAACACTTTTCCCAAAAACTAATAATTATAACTCAAAAATGAGAAAGATAGATAAGCTCGAGTAGCAAACAAGAAAGTTCAAAAATTACATGTACCTTTACATGCGCCTAACTTCAAAGTCCCTGCAATCGAAATATTATATTCTCGATGCGTCGTGACACCAAGTTCTTGGTAGACGTCAAATTTTTTTAACGCCGAAAAATATCTACTTGACCCCACACATTGATTACCTTTTACATAGATTAAACATTTCTTCCAATTTGATTTTTTGCAATTCGAAAATGATAGCAAAAAATCACGTTTCGGAAAACTTTTAAGAACTTTACACAAACTAACCGTAGTGATAGAGAAGTAAAATTAGCAGGATGGACAATTTGCACATTTTTTGGAAATATGAAAAATATAAGGCTTGGTAAGTACTGATGCCATTGATGTTTAAAAAATCAACCTACGACCTCTAATAATGTAGTAATCACCGATTAAAGAGCGCCAATAAACATCCAATACGTCACAGAATACACTATCTATCTCCGTCTGACGTATTGACTGAGATGACTCTCTCTCTCTCGGGAGGGTAATATGGCCCCACCCCTTCTGCGATCATGCAGTGAAATTCGCGTCTTCTTTTTCACATATTAAGTATATTTCTGGGTATTTCGGATTTTTTTTTTCACTGGTGACTTTCAAATAATGTCTAGAATACGTATATAAAATTTCAAGTGATTTGGAAATGTATGCAGATTGTCCATTGGGTATTAATAATTAGGTAAAAAAAAAGAATTGGGTATTAATAATAAGGGCTAAGTGGGACAATTACAATCAATTTATAGCAGTGACAGCTGACAGCCAAGAGATGTTTGTAGTTTAGTTTTTTGGAATAGTTGAATCAAGAGTAACAAAATACTTTTATTATTTATCAGCCCAATGAAAATATATCGCTTAAATTTGGAAACACTTTTGGGTTTGCTTGACAAAGATTAAATAAACTTGGAATGATCTCAAATCACCTATTATAAACCTATCACAGCGATTTCCATTGGTAAAAGTGCCTATTGTGATCTATTCAACTTTGTCCATATTATATCAAAACATCAACGTATCAATGAAGAGGAATATTTCTGTTCAGCCAACATCGGTAAGCCGTAGAAAAATTATACCTTCAGGTAGGTCATCTAATCAAAAGAATGAGAAGAGAACATCCACCTCAAAAGACAGAGCTTCCTCAGCGCTGAGTTAGCTTTGTCTGGATAAATACAGGCGACTTTCAGTCGTTCTTTACATGTATTCGTTGCACTGTAGTAAGGAACGCCAATACGCGTCCGGGAAAGTTCAAATCAAATCAAAAAATGCTTTATTGTCAAATTTTAGATTAAAATATTGACACAGCTGTGTATAAAAAGAAATAAAATAAAATAACACTTACAATCATTTCGAAAAACCAAGATATAAAAAAAAAATAGAAATAAAATAAACTAACAAACAACAAATTTCATAAAAATGATTCTTATTGAAAATAGGAAGATAGCAGGCAGATAAACTACAAACACGTCCACTCGATATAGAGACATTTTTCAAGTCAGTGAAGCTGATCGTCGAGATACTAATGTGGGCTGTAGTAAGCTTTCTCGACCTATAGTTTTTTCACTTTTTTTTAAACTGTTTTGTATCCCGAATCTTTCTTAGTGAGGAGGGCAACTGATTGAAAAGCTTCCCACCACCATATATCAGGGAATCCTGAACACATGCTGAGGATGGAATTGGCAGCCTAATGTTGTTTACAGAGGTTGTGGAAGAGGGTAAATTGAGGCCGAACAATAAGCCACTGGCTGCAGTGCCAATCGGAAAGAGAATAGCCCGCTTTAAACAACAAAACAACAACCTGAGGCCTTTAAAGTTTACTAATTAGCGTATACTTTCAAAGCAAACATGCAAGACTTTGAAATGTTAATAATTCATTTATTTGGACACAAGCTGGAAAAGAAAAATACAAAATTCAAATAAACTGGAAAGTTGTAAAATGTGATACTGGACACGAACAACACACGAACGTCCACACTGAGCGCGCATACGCTACATGTTTTCTTTGATCGGGACCAGAAACCGGTAGGATTTGACTCACGTATGTGTACATGTATGCCATATTTGCAAAAGGTAGTTGTTTAGTCCACTTGTCATCATTTTTTGTTGAATTTTCCTTCTTCTCCTAATTTTTCACGAACCCTATTTCGCATATTTTCGCTCATGTATTCCTTAATCTTCAGTCTCCTAGAACTGCTCCACTGTTTGGCTGCCTTTTTGTCAAACTTCTTTCCAGAGGAGATACTCAATGTATTTTGAAAGCATGTCTTACATGCTCTGAGATCTTTAGAAAAATGGTTTTGCGATTTGTAATTCTCCGTTACTGGTCGGTTTCTTCACGTCGTCTTTCAACTTCGTCTCTGATATTATAAAGCAAAATTTACAAGGGTTGCCGCCGCCCGACTAGACCACACAGCAGAAATCGACCGTGTGAATAGCAAAAGTAGGGTGGAATCCAACTTTTGCCGCACGATCATAGACAGCATGAGATGGGAGACTGAAATTGACCGTGTAAATTCTAATAGACAATCTCGCCTACCCCACCATACAAAAAGTTGGTTAATTTCATCTCGAGAGTTCAAAAAAAGTATGAGAGTGTCATGCGATTTGGGTTGCCTGTGTTAATGGGGTAGCGATGCGGCTGTAGCTAGGCAATATTGAAGCAACTATCCGCAGGGCAAAAATCGACCTGTGTGAATCCGCCTTAACACACGATGCTACAAATTGCTGCTTTTGATTAATATCAAAGCCGTCTTCATTGTAATACAAGCCATGAAGTAACAATTTCAACGTCGCATACATTATTCGTTTTAAGAAGCAGATTATCTAAAAAACTTCAACACTGTTTGCCTCTGACCAAGCTCTTTAGCAAGAGAGACCTAAAAAAATACGATAACAGACTTTACTGACTATGCCACCACATGACAAAACTAGGCAGTTGAATCTGATTTCCACTGGATGGAATCCAATACGCCGGATAAAGAAGTGGAGATCACTTATTTGTTTGGAAAATGTGACGTAACATACTAAACCTATAAGGTTCTGCGTCAACATCTGCATGTGCGTGCGTTCTCAAGTGGTGTGCGTTCGAGTGCTTACCAAGATCAATTGCATTCACCACGTTGAATGGTATCACTTTCCTAAGATGTGCATCGGTTTTTTTAATTAGCCTCTTTATCGAACTCCCAGATTTCCATTTACTCTTGTTCTATAAATTGATATCAAGTACATTATATTTGACGGTCTGCACCCAAACCAATTTTTTTGACATAATTAAAAGTTGAAAAAAAATTAAACTGATCGGGGGATGAGTTAAATTTCAATTCAAGCTTAATCCAATGCAATATGCCAAAAGCAGCAGTGGTGATCATCTAGTTTCCAAAGAAGATTCTGAGATTTCCTTAAAGATAGAGAGAGGAATACGTCATCCATTTGACTACATGAAACCATTATTCATAGAAGAAGGAATATAGGTAAACTAAATCATGCATAAACAGGCAGCTTACATGCCACTCCGAATTCCAAATCATAGTACAGATCTTGATAGAATATATTTTTGTATACGCTTCATCGTAAAGTAAAAAAAAGAGAATCGATAAATTTGCATTTGATATGGATCTGTTTTGAGAAGTCTCGTTTAGGAATTGCACTCGTTCAATACATTGTGTATTACTGGGTCAAAGCATTTTATTTAACTGATTGTTGTTGTTTTGAATGTGATTGTTTAAGTGCTTTTATCAGTATAGAATGAATTTTTCCAAAGACTTCTTCGAAAAATCCTGACTCACGTATGACGATTATTATTTTACAGAGTTTTCAACACTTATTATATTAAAACCAGCCAACGATTAGGTAACCTTCCGCAACAGCTTGCTCAAATTTTTATCTAGAACTTTCAAAATATTAAATTGCCCGAGAACTTTTAGCCGATGAGTTGGGCAGAATTGAAATTGAATAATTTCACGAAGTTCAAATGACGGAAAAATTTAATAATTTAGTCACAAACTAATCATATTATTCGGTAGAAGATTGCATAGGATAATAAAAGGAGAGTGTTTTGATTTATTTGAAGATGTTAGACGTTATGGATCTTTTTTCCATTGTCTTGATTGAAACATTTTTACTCGACGTTTCGATCAATGTTATCTCTGATCATCATGGAGTGTGCACCAAGGTCTTATCCTTGAAAGGCGAATCAACACGGTCGATTTTTGCCGTGAGGCTAGTTGCTTTGATATCACCCTGCTACGTCCACATCACCACCCCACTTTTATAGGTGACTGAGATCGCAAGAAACTTTCATTATTTTTTGATCGTTCGTGATTAAATACATACAAGTTTGAGGGTAGCGGAGAGGGTGGGATCGTCAATATCAACTTCTGCAAGCATTTACCCGGTCGAATTTAGTCGCCTGCTGCACAGTCGATTTGATTAATCAACCCGTGTAAATTCCACTTGAAATGAGGTAACGATACGGCAGTGGTAAAACTTGGCTCGTGTAAATCCGCCTTTAGACTACCTACCTGACAAAAACAATCATGGACTGGAATTGAGTGAGGAAGTTGAAATCCAAATATTGTAGAATTTCTTCGAAGCATTTTTTGATCACATCTCCTGTGCAGAATTCGTGCTTATCTCAACCTATGGATTACAATATGCTTGATCGGTCACCCTGATCAACCATTCAAACTTGATACTCGAAGTAGTCTAGGTTAAGCCATTCAAACAAACATGAATGTAGCAGCGGGTGGAATGAGACGATTTCATATTTCAATATTGATCTTAAGAAAAAAAAAACAAATTGAGAAAATGTGCTTTATTCATTTTTTGCTAACAAATTGAAATATTTTAATTGGTGGTTAATACCATGGTTTGAATTATCCCAGATGTATTATTCATTTTAATAACGAAAATGGGATATGATACAAATGTATATTATTGATTGTTGGCGGAATATTTGTGGATGAAAATAGATATATGTAGCCAGCTTACGGAGGATTTCTGCCATTGAGATCATTATAAAAGGTTCACGTTAATCATCAAAACTTTTAAAATGAATTCACTTCTCTAGATGTTACTGATATGTAGAAAAGTAGTGATTTAGTAGGGAGAATTCGTATTGAAAAATATACAGAATATTGAGAAAATTTCAAAATTAAACAGATATCTAGAACTTTACTAGTGAATACTTTATTGAATGAAATAAATTCGTTATAGGACTATCTATAATAGAATCAATAATAATTTTCTGGAGCCAGTATTTTACAGATCGCGTGAGAAACATAACAAAGAGTTTTGTTTTGTTTGAAGTTTAATAACTGTGAATTATCTTTTTGCAGAATACAATATTCAGTGGAAATTTTCGTGACTAGTTTGTAATAGTTTGACTGCTCCCCACCACCTGGGGAGCAGTCAAAAAATGAGAGGCCTGTGAGTTCTCATGTATTGTGTAATCGAGCTTTCGGAACTGATTCGATTCTTCTTCAGGATGACTATAAGTATTAAGAAAAACATAGAAATAAATAAAGGTGTACATAATTGGAGTGAAACACTTACCAATTAGAGATACATTAAGATAGCACAATACAAGAACAGGGAATTTTCACATACTGGTTATTGGTTGTAGACATGCATGGTTATGAATGAATAAACATTTAGACAATAAAGTATATCACTTGTTAAAATATGAGGAGTAATATAAATATTGAACGAGACGAAAAAAAATGGTGAAACAAATAATCAAAATTTTTTGATCAAACAGTAACAACAGATTGGTGTTGACGGACTTTTACTTGCATCTTTTATGTTAGGTTAGAGAACATCTATATGAGAATCTCACCATGCCAGCTGAGGCCGGGCTGGCGCAACGTGTGAAGCGTTGGGTCAGTAAGTGGGAACCGGCCCGGTGCTGGGTACGATCCCCAGCAATGGCGATAGACCGTAAAAAGTCGAATGCCTGGTATTTTACCGGAACCCACAAGGCAGAGTGCAAAAGGTATAGTTTCTCTCCCTATTCACGCCGGTAACCAGGCCGGAGAGAATCGGATATTCTCGTAGGGAACGAAGATTCACACTCGCCAGTCGGTAGATTCCACCGCGGGCACAACTGTTTCTCCAGTACACACTGGTAGATCAGTCTGTGCTCCGATGGAGTCAAGGACCGTGGTTCGGAGTCCACGTTAAAATGTAGGTCCCATTGCAAGGAATGTAAAAACCGGTCCACCTCTCTACCCTACGATCTCGTCTGCCGTCTATGACGCGCCCTTACATATCTATATATACTGAGCTGGCAAATTGCCTAGCAGCAGTGCCAACCGTCCCTAGAACCAACCAATAAACCACCATGCCAGCTTGTAGAACACTGTTGAATGGAAAGTTGCCGTGGCTACATCTATGTGCAGTAGTCGTAACTCTCTCACTGAGATGGATCGATCCATCTTAGTGATTGGGGGAAAACAATGTAAGTTACTCAGCCATTAAATGTCATGCATTTAACTACTAGTCTAGAAATTCCCAGAGATAAACATCTTGTGAAAACCGTCTCAGTGACGTGAATAACCATTATTACTTCAAAATGTACTGTATTGGATATACCGGACTCAAAATCAGTTCGGTAATTGATACTTTACAACATCATAGCCGATCTCGGAGCCGATAAAACTAGATAAGGAGAATAATAATAATATGGTATAAATTGTAAGTTGTAGCATAGTTCAACTGGCGTCATCCCATGGTTAAAATTATTAATAACTTGACATAAAATGTTGGTAACATAAGTACCTATATATTTAAAGAGTTGTGAAATAGTCATAATAAACGAAACAATTCGGACCATCAGAAGGTAGCAGACACAGATAAAAGGGTTTTCGGTGAGTCCGTCAACTAGTTCATTTATACTATGGCTGAAGCATGGTTTGGCTCACGCCATCTCATGGATTGAATGTGAGATGCACTGCCAGTACTGTCACCACCGCCTTCTTGATGTTTGGTAAGAAAACATTTTCTCTTCTGAATCGACTGAAAAAAAAATCACAGCATGAAATGAAGAAATTGTACGATACAAAGTCGTCAAATGTCATTAAACTACTTTTCTAGATATTCCATCTTGACTTTAATTTCACAATCGCCAACATTATCAAAAATTATTGAGAAGCTTGTTAAAACAAGAATGCTGTCTTTCTTGTCGCGGTGTGAAATTATTGCCGACGTGCAGTTCGCGTTTCTGGAGGGCAGAAGCACTAAGGATGCCATGTATAATATTCTCAAGGACCTGTACACTGTTTTAAATGAGGGGTTGGTTTCGGCGGCAGTGTTTTGTGACCTGTCGAAGGCCTTCGACTGTGTCAATCATGGAATTTTGTTGCGGAAGCTCGAGCATTATGGTTTTCGAGGAATTCCACTCGCTTGGTTTCGCTCGTATCTGGAGGGGAGAACACAGCGAGTTCATGTCGATGGTGATATTTCAGCAAAGGGGTCTCTAAGCTGTGGTGTCCCACAGGGCTCAGTCTTGGGACCGCTGCTCTTTCTTCTGTATATAAACGACTTGGCTAGTTTGAATATAACGGGTGCTTTCACTTTGTTTGCTGATGATACCTCAATTTTGTGGCATGCTCCGGAAGGCACCCCGCTCACAGTTTCAATTTTGAATGATTTGAAACTAGTTAAGGACTGGTGTGACTCAAATCGCCTTCTCCTGAACTTCAACAAAACTAAAATAATGTGTTTCAAGTGTGATATCACTAATTTGTCTGTGGAAAATTTTCCAATATCTGCGCAGTCTGAAACAAGGTTTCTTGGTCTACTTCTTGATGATGAATTAAAGTTTAGCTCTCACATCACTGATCTGAGTAGAAAGATTGCTTCGGGTTGTTTTGCTTTGCGCACGGTAATTGCGGAACTTGGTTTTGATGTTGGAAAACATGTCTATTACGCTCTCATCGAATCGCGTGGGAAGTGCAAGGTACCCCACTCGTCAACAACATTTGTTGCATTTGCCTATCCCTAATTCCCAATTGTCAAAAAGATCTGTGATATACGAGCCAATTAGAATGTTTAACCACCTACCAAAAAGTGTGCAATCTTTATCTAGTTTCCCTAAGTTTAAGAACTCTGTTTGTGATATTTTATTGAATAAAGCTTTTTATACGTTGGATGATATTTATAAAGATAAACTTTATGGCTAGTAAATTTTATTTTTTCATTTAATGTAGTATTTTTATTGTGATCATTGCCCTATTTTAAATATTATGATATATAGTTTTAGGTTAAATTTTATCACTTTTTTCTTTATTTTTTTCTATTTATTGTACTTTTAGTCTCCTTTTTGTTTTTTGTGATTTTATTTTTAGAATATTATACTGTGCTTTGTCTGTTAAACCATTGGTTTTTTGATAATAAAGCTTATTCTGATTCTGATTCTGATTCTGATTCTGATTCTGACTCGTACTTTAATAACGTTACTATTCCAGGATTTGATTAACTAAAGTAGCGAACAAGATGAACAAAATCTCTATAGTCAAGTAGTTTAATAATATTTAACGGCTGCTTAGCGTACAATGTTTTATTTCATACTGTGTCAATTTTTTTCGATCGATTTAGAAGAAAGAGTGTTTTCTTGTCAAACCACAAATTGAGAGGGCGGTGGTGGCACCTCGTCTCACATTCTTACCATGAGATGGCACCAGCCAAACAAAGTCATAGCTTAGGTAATATAGATGGGTACTTATGTTACCAAGAAGTAATCGATTATAAACATGAGATGGTGCCAGTCAAACCACCCTACAACTACCAAAGTTAGTTAGATTATGTATTCTTCTCATCCAATTTCACTGTTCCTGATGATGTAGAGTGTCATTTACTGGACTGGTTTTGAGTTCGGTTAATGATACATTACAGTACAGTATGAAATAAATTACTAAAGACTCGTGACAGATTTTTGGACTTCCATGCACCGTCAGTTGGAATCCAAGTTTTGATTAGCTATTCTGTAGATAACTTCATACTTTTTTCTGCTGGTAAGCCAGTCCACGTCCTGTTAGTATAGAACTTCTTTTATTCAAGTGAAAAGTAACAGTCCAGGATAAACATAATAACATGACCTATATGCCCATGTTGCAAAAAGAGGTACATACTTCTTTCAGTTCTGAACTGCCGAAGATGTTAACATGTTATATGTGACCAGAACAAACCAGAACGATTGAATAGGTCACATGTCGTGTTGTTTATTTCATATGACCTATTCGATCGTTCTGCTTAATCTATTCACTTGTGATTTGTTTATATTTCCGGAATCTCGGATCATGATGAAGTATAGTGTCAATTGCCTTTTATTTTGAAACAAGAACCTAACCTTCAATTTATTCATTACGCTTATAAGTTTTGATGATGTTAATAGAATAGCATAGACAATGGCTACCTAAAAAGATACGACAAAGAGAAAACGAGCTAAAAGTTCTTTTTTCTACGACCGTGCGCAAAGTAACCACTTCGCACACTCATTTGCGTGTGCAAAGTAGCCTTTTCCCGCACTAGTGCGGGAAAAATTTTTCCCGCACTCAAATGTCAAATCAAATAACTACCTACCAATTTGTTGTTTTAAACTTCGTTTCCATACCAACCAAACTGTAGATAATGCACTTTGTAATGCACAAAATAATGTTCTTGTTACTTTTCCCTTTTCAGTCAAATCAAAATGAAACACACAATTCTTTTTTTGCGTTAAAAACGCATTCGCCAGTAACGTAAACAAACATTGATAATGACGACTTTCAATCGGCATTTGTGAGTTGTTCTTGCTTGATTTCGATGCAAACTACTGTGTTTATCGAAAATCTTCGAAAGATTTGAGCTGAATACTGGCATCAAAAAAACCTGATCATGTATACAAACAAACGGACAATCAAATTTATAAAAGTATAAACGATTAAACGAAGACTGACTGACGCCTGACACAGCTGTCTAGAGTGTCATGTCAAATCAAAACAGTGTTGCCAATAGCAGGGAATAAGGCGACAAAAGAGGAAATTTTATGAACAGTGATCGGACATGCCCTTGCATTTCAAATATAAAATAAATCAATTATGATTTTGATTATACCCATATTATCCAATTTCCAGCTGCCGCCAAAAATTTTTCTTTCAATATAAATATATTGTTAAGCATAAATAATCATTATTCTCAAGTTCTATGTTTTTAAGTGCGTTCAAATAATATATTATCTAGAGTTTTTCGTGTCTAATCTGTGAACGCTCGTAGAAAAAATATTGTTCCTAAAACGTTCGCAAAGTGTCTTTCCCGCCCTTAAAGCATATCCGAACTCCGCTTCGCGTCGTTCGTCTAACTGCTTTTGCGTGCGGGAAAGCATCACTTTGCGAACTTGTTTGGAAAATAACTATATTCCAAAACTTGAAATGAACTCTGCGCATCATAATCACGTTGTGGATTTATAACGTCGATAATCTCAAATTGTCATAATCATCAATGAATTCCAAAATGTCCAAAACATTAAATTCATTGAGAATCTGACCAAATATTGGGAATTTCTACATTTTGTCCAATGAAGACAGCTTCTAAGAATTCTCGGTTCCTCCAACGTTGGTACCGGCGCAGGACTCTTGGGTCCGATCACTTCAGGATTCACCAAAATGTAGCGCCCATGAACTATAAAGCGGGCCTTTAGAACTTCAGGAATACTAAACCAGCACCTAGAAGGAAAAATCACAACATCGGAAATGGCTGAACACGTCTTCTCGTGGTCGGAAGCACGAGTCTTGCAAAGGGAAGGGAAATCTCTGGAGGCTGTCATTTTCATATTCATCGGACAAAATGACGTCGTTTTTAGTCACCACAGTGTGGAAGTCCCCGGTATTTGCAAACCCGACCCAGTCTCAAGCTCGAGTAAGCACGTGATATTCAAGCATGTAGCGTTGGCATAAGATTTTAGTTTACACCTGGAGACGATCAAAGATCGAGACTTTGTGTGACCACAGTAAACTCAAGACGATGAAAAACAATTTTTGAAGAGTACCTTCTATTTTCCATAATATAATCTTTGTTTTTTTTTGGGTTTTCGAGCTTCCAAAATCGTTGACTAACTAACTCTACGTTTGTTCACGCTAACCATTAAATCAAGCATCCGTAACTTCTGGACAAAGTTCAAAGACGAAGGGCGAGTTCGGGTAACGGACACGGAATGTTGAGTATCACATTGGAGGAAAATGCAGAATAAAAAATCTTTCCTGCAATAATATAACACTTCTGGGGAATTACATATTGAATGAAATTTGTATAGATCGAAATGCGATTTTGATACTCAAGACCCACATAATTTTGCTTCCATTTTTCTCGCTAGAAACGTTTTGCCAAAAGTTGATTCCTACCTACCGTTTTATCTGGATGGATATCATCATGGTGAAGCTATCTGTTGTTTTAGTAATGCTCGATGCTATGATTTATCATTTTTCTAAAGAAGAATTTCTCTATATCCACAAAGATTCCTTCTAGAAGTTTACAAAATTGCCTCTCAAAACTGATAAAAGTTTGTGTGATTTTTCAATTTTCGCTGAGGCTGCGAAAAATGACTGCCTTTAATTTGATGAATGAAACCAGTCAACTGGTAAAACGATCGTAAACATTATTCTTTTCAATACCAAGTGATTGCTTTCTGCTCAATACTATGTCAATCGAGAATCTGTTTGAAAGTACCATATCAAATTTTTATTAATGGAGAAAGACGTCGTATCCTGCAGAATCTGTCGAGATTTTAACGACTTTCTATGCTTGACGAGGAAAAAATATTTTTGTGATGAAAAATCATGATAAGTTATTTTGGCTTTATCAGCGTTTGGTGAAATAAAACTCTAGAGATTATTGAAACCCACCTTCAAATTGTATTGGCAACCAAATTGATTCTGCACATTTCTTGACTGATTCTTCTCTGTAGCGTCACATCATTCTCTACCCTCCAAAAATATCTATTCCTTGCTACGTATATTTTCATCATATTAGGACAAGCCTGCTGAGCCTCCTACAGTGATATTGCCTCCAAGATGTTTTGCTGTCATTTATCATTATCTTTAAATCCCACCCGACTGACTAATATAAAGTTTTTGTTGCTTTCTGAACCTCATCAGTTACTTTAACTTTCTCTCCGACCCACATGTTATATTTAGATCTCGTAAACTCAAATTCCCATTCATTTCATCGGTCGCTGTTTTACTTGGGAAGTTTATTTTTCACTGTCATGGTCCCTGATTGCTGTGACGTACTTGGTTACTGATTGAACAAACGTATAAACTTTTGGGCATTTTAGTTTTTTAATGATTGATTTCCATTTCACTAGAAAATATCTATAAGGTATTACAAATGTATCATTTACCGGACTCAAAACCAGTCCAGTGAATGACACTTTACATCATCAGAGACTGTGAAATGAAGGATACATTATCTAATAGACTTTGGAAGTTGTAGCATGGTTTGTCTGGCGCCATCTCATGGTACGAATGTGAGACGGTCTACCATCACCGCCCTCTAGATTGGTAGTTTGACAAATGGGCATTTTTTCTTTTGAAACGATTGGAATAAATTGTTACAGTGTGAAATGAAACATTTAACGATACACAGTCGTCAGATGTCATTAAACTGAAATTACTAATAGGTCTTGATATAATATTTCAAGACTCAATGATATGCTTTTATTTGAGGAGAATATGGATTTGCAATTCACGTTTTGTCCAACCAACACCAAGTTGAATATAATCAGAAGTTAATCAACTCTTTTCATAACGTCGATTGACAGCTCACTGAGTGTGGTGTTTGTATTGTTCGTAAAATCAGGTCGGCAGACCCAATTCCTTTTTTTTTCATCCAAATTAAGGGTCTGGAAAATCAAGCTGTTTCGGTGGTACATACAGGGTGTCTCACGGTGACCGTCCATTGGGATATCTCGAGAAATGAGACGATTGGAATTCAGAAAATTTATATGGTGAGAATTTTTAAATAATATGCTTTCTTCAAATGAAATAACAACAACTTTTTGCGACTTCCGAAATACCGGACGTAGGTGTCAATTTGCTTATTTTGAATAGAACACCCTATGTATTATTAAATTTTTGGAGTCTACGTGAAATTCTGGACAGATTTGATTTATCATGTCCAATACCTATGTTTACGAGTTTTTGAAATATTTGAGTCTTTATGTCAAAAATGACGTTTGTAGGCTCCAATTTAAATGTGAGTTTTACCTTAACGAAAGTCTTTATTATCTAATTTGTGTTGAATTCCTTGTTAAAAAGGACCTACTGTAAAAGATTTTCCACAATATTTTGAAAACTATTGATACAGGGTGGTCAAAAAATAAGAAAGAATAGAAAATTTTTGTTTTTTTTTCAAATTTTGAAATGAACAATGTTGTACAAACTTACCCTCATTTCCAATGTTGCATAAGATGGACTTATAAAATCTGGTGGTTTCCATTTGAAAACAAAATTGCAATTTTTTTTTATTTCATTTTTCATCTTATTTTTTGACCACCCTGTATTAATAGTTATCCAAATATTTTGAAAAATCTTTTATAGAAGTTCACTTTCAACAAGCAATTTCACTAAAATTCAAAAATTGAGGCTTTCTTATTGGTTAAATTCACATTCAAATAGGAGCCTACAAACGTCATTTTTGACATAAAAACTCAGATATTTCAAAAACTCGTATACTTAGGTGATGGTCATGATTTATCAGATCTGCCTAGAATTTTACGAAGAATCCAAAAATGTGATAATATATAGGGTGTTCCATTCAAAAAAAGAGAGCAACCTTGAAAATCCGACCATACAATTTTTTGTTTGGAAAATTGGAAAAGCTTAAAGCAATCGCTTGATACGGTTTGCCGGCTAGATGTTCTCATAGACGGACAATTCAAAAAGACCCTATAAGCTGTTACCATCACGAGGTTTTTGTTGATATTTCATTCGCAGATGAGATATCCCTGAAAGTACCTACAGAAAAAAGATTGGCGTGATCGAACGGTCATTTGATAGGCCTACTTTATCTCATTCGATCCTCTATTCTAGTCTTTTGAGGTTTGTTTCATCGATGCAATGGCCTATTCCTTGATCGAAGAAATCTTTTTTGTGATTACTCATCTTTCATTAATGTGATACCTTCAATAACATGTCGCCTTTATTCGTGCATGGTCTTCCATGAGAAATTCTCGTCTGATGGTAAATGAAGATACTCTTTCAATGAACAAACATCTTTTTTTGTGACGCCAACGAGATTCGTATCTCAGAACCACCTATCAAGCTACTACGGGCGAAGAAAATGCGGGGGACAAGATTGGGTATGGTTTTTTTTACGTAACATGAATGACGGTTTTAACTGATAAATTACAAAAATACTCAACGGACTACCGAGCATATGGAAATCTCTTGAAACACCTTCAAGAAGACATCCGTGGCACGTTTGGAAGCAGATGAAAATATTTGATCCTCTGAAAAATACACCTGACCATAAGTGAGATTCAATCAAAGTTAACCAGATGCTCCTAATTACAGAAACTCAGTTGCGATTAACAACCCTTACAAATTGGTACTCTCGACATGTCTGAAAGAACATTGATGTATAAGATTCAGAATCAAAAACTTGAATTTTAAACTTTTCTTCTAAGAAACCTGACTGATCCATGATTGAAAAAAAGGAATGTATTTTCAGATGTTTTTCATAAAATAGGTGATACTGCAGAATCTTTCTCCAGGTAAACTGGGTGACGTTGGAGTCGATCAGCTCTGCTCTATTTTTTTTTAACTTGATGTGGGATTCTCGTGATTCAATGGTTGTTGTTGTTGTTGTTGTTGTTGTTGTTGTTGTTGTGTGATGCGGGGTCAGGCCCGGTCAAACCTATTTCTATTTCAAATTCAAATGCAAAGATTTATTGTCCAACAGAACAGAAGTCCCAATTATCAAGACAATAACTTAGTAATAAAGCTTGTTAAAACTAAGCAAAATTATAGGCGATACAAAGAAAAGATAGATATAAATGAAAAAGATGAAAGTAAGTAAGTAAGAAGTCCTTGAGCTTACATCTTTAAAGCAAGAACAGGCCAAAGGTTTCTTCTGGGCTACGTTTGTATTGCGTGTTCGTGGGTAGGTTTCTCAACCTCGCCGGTCTACAAATACGTATTAGTTAAGCATACATTACTATTTTCAAGAAAATAAACAATATGCGATTTCCCATTGATCTTCTATAGAGGGTATCTCTCCCCACCAGAAATGACATTGATCTATACGGAAAACTATACAGAGTCTTTCAGTAATGGTGGGTAGCCACCATTACTGAAACAAGCCATACATCTACTTGGCTTGAAAGTTTTGGAAATCAGATTCAAGTACGATATTTTGCCGTTAGAAAGCGCAATTGATTGGTAAACATCAAAATTCCTAATTACTTTGAAAATTGAGGTACATTTTTATTAACATAACTTGATTTTTTTGTGTGTCAAGTCGAGTGATTTCCAAGATATGGCTTGTGTTACTAAAACACCATGTACAGGGTGGTCACGCGACAAATGTTACTTCTAATGACTTTCATATTTTTTAAGTTACAAAAAATAGTGTAGAGATGAATGTTGTAGGTATCATTTAATAGCTTTCTACTGCTTTATTAGAAAAAACAATTGAACATCGCGTTCCAAAGATATGTTAACAAATGTTTTTTTAAATGGAACCTCCTGTATATTAAAACATATCCACAATATTCTATAGCTAATTTTTCTGATTCCGGAAATATATAGTTTGATGCAGAATGGATAGGAGGTGGGGGAACAATAGAATTGCCTCCAAATAGCCCCGACGTCAAGCCCAAAGATACGTTTTTGTGGGGATACTTGAAAAATTAGGTATATGGTGGTAGAATTTTCAGATCCAAGACGCTATGATAGCAGAAACATTAAGAAATTTCCAAAAGAGATACAGAATGTGCATAGAAAATATTTTGATGCACTTCATGAAATTTATCAGGAATACGCTCTTAGGTGGAATGTGAGCAATCAGAAACCACCCTGTATATTCATATGAGTCGGTATCGTTAATGGTGGGACAAATCCCTCAATATGACAAATGTGTGCTATTGTACAGGGTGCTACTTGATGTTATGTCATAATTTTAAGGGGAAGTTCGTGGATAAAATTTACGTCGAAAAGATCATATAAACTTGGGTCGAAAAAAAAATAAAAAAGTGTGTTCCTATACCATAATATCTTGTGGCAAAATTCAGTTCAATATCTCAAACCCTCTTTGGAAAATGTATTGAAAACTGAAAATAAAATAAATCTTTAACACCCTGTATCTTGAAAACCAAGCATTTTAAACCCAAGCTTATATATGACCTTTTCGACTTGAAATTTATCCAGGAACTTCCCCTTAAAATTATGACATACCATTAAGTAACACCCTGTATAAAACAGTGAAGAACATGGAAACAATAATTATTTTTGTAACTTAATATCGATCCAAACATTTTATTCAATCTATGATGCTTCTTTCTGGGAAAAAACAACTGAATAGATAACTTGAGCAGACACGTAGGTATATCGTTTCCAAATTGTGTTATAACATCAAAATAACAACTTATCCCAAATCTCATGGAACAATAGTCCAAATAATGGAGCATGTATTATGGGTGGATAGGATCACTTGAAGCAAACTTACACAAATATAAGTGGATCTATCACAAAACAATGTGGATTAAGCAGCTTCCCATGAGTTCATCAACATCAAAAGTATTCAAAACAAATATCTACAAAAGGGAACCATAATTTCAAAAAGCTTCATGATAGAAATACGTTGTTTAGACAGAAGAGCACTATATATCTTGATCTAGACCTAATATTTGTGAGTAGAAAAATAAACAATTTACTGATTCATTGTATCACGGAGTTCAGGTACATAAAAGACTATTATTGTATACATGTTGATGTAGTCACCTGATATATTCATTATCTAACTGAATATAGATTTTCAACTATTCGACATTGTTATTTTGCGTGGTTTGGAAAATACACGTCCAATTAGTTTGTTGAATTGCATTATCAGGAAATGATTGACTTCATTGCATAAATTTTTTTGAGTGTTTTGCAAATTTCTGTTATTTAATCAAAAAACGCGCTCTGGTGGCATCAGTATGAACTAGACGTCTCATCGTTATAGTAGTTTGATAAAGCAATACATGCTTTTTCGAACGAGATGAAATTTTTTCAAAATCTTTTCAGACTTTTTCAGGAGTTACAGCTGTTTATTTGAAAAAACATCGATTAACCCCCACCACTTTATTCCAATGGATACATCAAGAAGTGTTGGACAAAAATTACTTGGACAAAGCTTATCTCTGCAGAGCATGTATATTTTTGATATATTTACTTGGTGGATTTCAGTGCAAAATCATTTCAAAAGTTTGAGATGGCGGTTACGCCTCCTGGTGACCATCTTGGAAATATGAATCTATTTTCCTTCTTTTGGTCACTTGAGTGATACAGTTTTGAACGCTACTCCTAACAATGGATATTTTTCAAAATCCAGTACTATGCACATATCTGACCATCCTGTACATCGTCAAACTCATTCTGCAATATTCGTCTAGTGTGAGAATATTGTGGGCCGTTATTTTTTTTCCAATTCTTTGTAGGTAAAAAACATGAAAACATTCTGTTACCAAAGTTCAAAATCTCACGAAAGTCAAAGATTTTTGTCTTGTGCGCATCTTCAATCCCGGCTTTTACCCTTTCCCCCCCCAAAAATCCAACATTGGGTTGGGCTCATCATCAAAATAAAATTTTCTTCATATGTGTAAATTTTGAAATGTTCTTCACCCGTCAGTTTTATCTCCTTATGTGAAATTATGAGAAAAAGTGTAAAAAACTAAACGTTTTTTTTGAAATTTTTTCTCACAACTCCCTGAAAGTCAAGAATATGGTGACAGGATTGAATTTTCTTGTCATTTTTATTTTCGCTTAAATTGGTCTCTCAAAATATTATACCACGTTGATGTATACCGTCAAAGAGATTTTTGCTCTTGTCTTTTGAGATAGCAGTATTCTTCTATAATTTCTTAACAGTCTTGCAAGCGTCATGTCTTGCTGGATATAGAACCTTTTAGGTTTTTGTTGTATGTTGTATTGTTCAAGGTGCATTAATCATTTCTGAAGCAGCACCATTTTTTGAATCACAATAAATCCACTTTATTCAGATGAGGTCGGGCTGGCGCAGCAAGTAAAGTGTTGGATCAGTAAGTGGGAACCGGTCCGGTGTTGGGTTCGAACCCCAGCACAATAGACCGTGAAAAGTCGACTGCCTGGTATTTTAGCGGCACCCACACGGCAGAGTGCGAAAGGTCCCTCTCTGTTCACGCCGGTAACCAGGCCGGGGAGAATCAGATATTCTTGTAGGGAACGAAGGACAAAGATACACAGTCGCCAGTCGGTAGGTTCCACCGCGAACACAGCGGTTCTCCAGTACAGACTGATAGAACATGTCTGTGGTCCGATGGAGTCGATGACCGTGAGTCCACGTTAAAATGTAGGTCCCATTGCAAGGAATGTAAAAACCGGTCTCCCCTCCCTACCCTACGATCCCGTCTCTCGTCTTTGACGTGCATGTATACAGGGTGCCTCCGATAAAGTCAGCACTATTGCTAACTTCTTCATTGTTGGAGATACGGGGTCGTTTGAATGAGAGAAATAGTAGTAGTTTTTCTGCGGATGAACGTTATTCTGTCAAAAAAACAATTGAACAACGCGTTCTCGATTTATTCCAAGAAAAGTATTTTTTTTAATGGGACACCGTGTATGTTTTTATCATAATTGATTAGCTATTCTTTTCTGAGCATGAAAGGTCATCATGATTTTTTTCCTGAAACCAAAAATATCGGAATTATGCTTATTTTCCTGGACTGATTTATAAACGTCAAAGTAACAAGATTCAATGATTTACTTGTTTCAAGATGAGCTTAACAAAAAAAATACGTTTAGCACGATATAATAAGTTTGATAGCAAATATGACAACAGATAATATGTATTATTTTGTCAATATTTCAAATTTCATGGCCAAGTTTCCAAAAAATCAGCGGAAAAAATACTACTAGTTTTCTTATTTGTACGACCTCGTATCTTCAACAATGAAGAAGTTAACAATAGTGCCGACTCAATCGGAAATATGTCAAAGGTTAAATGGGGAACATTTTAGAGGAAAGTTACTGCATTCGATATCCGGTTTTAGATTTGCGATCGGTCAGTTGGTTTTGGAAATATCGGCGAAAAACCGAAAATGGCGGATCTGCCAGTGAATCCGAAACGGCTAATTTGACAGCTATGGAAATGTGACATTATCTGGGCACCTTTTCAAGACGAATTGAATGTCGTTCATGATATGTCTCAATCTTCTTTTGTCTTCCCGCTACCTGCCTCAACTTTCATTTTTCTTATAGCCACCATATTGGATTTTTCGATTTTTGGAAAGAGCGTAAAATTTCCAGTCTAGTGATGTCTCACAAGTGCATAAAAGATTTGAGTATTTTCGAAATATCACAATACGTAGTTGGGACTCAGTCTTATCCAAGGAGACCATGATTTATTTGTCGCAAAATATGAATGAGTACTGTATCAGCTCAAGGTCAACGCATCTAGTGTGCAGCAAATGTGTTTAACGCATTGAATTTTCAATAGAACATGGACATGCATCGTGACATTTTTGACAATTAGCGACTGTTTTTCGTACTGCTCTTACAAATTTATTTCTGTTTATAGTTGACCAAATTAATCATCATTATTCGATTTTTCTAAATTGTGTTTAATGAGGCTGCCGTCGTTCGGGATACGAGGGATTCATCTCCAAATACATTGACCTTGCCGAAGAGAACCCGACATTTCTATTTGACCGCGAATACAGCGCTAACATGATCAGCTTTTCTGCATTTGAATAGAAAAATAGAGAATACCATCACGAGACTGGTAGTTTTACACTCTTTTCAAAAATCGAAAAATCTAATATGGCTTTCATAAAAAAAATGAAAGTTGAAGCGGGTTGCAGAAAAACAAAAGACGATTGGCGATTCAAACAGCTCAAGCAGCACCACAGCGGAACGCGCGTGAACTTTCGAGAGCGTGACAACTGCATTTTACTCATAGCCCGTATAAGGTTTTCGCGCCTGAATTTATATTTGTTGTTCGTATCAGTCGAGTGTTTCGTATCGGCAGAGTGTTGTCAATTGAGAAATGGTGCCTTCAATGAACTGGAACATTTAATGGACGCTCTGAATGGATTTGACCGGCCTCTTCGTGAAGGAAGATTAGCTGTGGAAAATTTAGTGTGTATCGGGATTCGATCAAGTTTTTTTACGACGTGGGTCCTTTGGAAAATTATGCAGATGATTTTCTTCTCATTGCAGTGAAGTACGCGACAATCATGCCTATTACGAACTTTCTTCGGATATCGGCGAGCATTCGTATAATCTTCCATTGTTAATGATGATTTTTATCACCAATATCGGTGGGATCTCTCAATCAATGAAATATATACATTTAATAAACATAGATACCTTTGATCTATGCACTATAATCGTCTATTTTGTTGGCTAAAAGCCACTACACTTGGGGCTTTTTGATATCGACATCCTTCAGACTGATGCCGATAAGTTTATGATTCCAACAATAACAACAAAACCCGAAAAATACCATTCAATTAGCACACTATAATCATTTAACAACGTGGTTTATCAAAATCTTTTCATAAATAATAACAAAATCGGGAATATATCTTCAAGTTATCACGATCCCAATAGAAACAGCATGGAGACAGCTGATGTCTATCACGCTCTCGAAAGTTCGAGCACAAAACGCCAGAGGCCGCTCCGCTGACTCTTTGAATTGCCAATTGAGACATGTCATACACGCCATTTTATTCGTCTTCAAAAACTGTCCCGATAATGTCCCATTTTGACAGCTGTCAAATCAGCCGTTTCGGATTTACTGGCAAAAAATGAAATCCACCATTTTCGGCTTTTTGACGATAATTCCAAAACCAATTGACCGTTAGTAAATCTGAAGCCGGATATCGAATGCACTAAGATTCTTCCAAGACTTTCTTCATTTAACCTTTGCTGTAGGTATAATAGGAGCCAAGATCCATGTATAGGGAAGCGAATCTGGGACACACTGTATAATGAACAGGCAAATTATCCTAGCAGCAGCGCCAAACCTTCCATAACTAACCTAACCCACTTTATCAAGATATTGAGGGGTTTGTCGGAAATTACCGATGGGCTGCCGGCCGCGAAAGCGACAACATGTTAAGGTTAGGTAAAGGTGAAAAACAAATAGAAGGAGCAAACAGGACTGTCTTGGTGATAACTTCCTGGAAAATCTGTGTCAAAAGGGTGTTGAACATCCACGATTTCTGACACACTCTCGTCTGGGCTCGGTTCTGATGAGATGGTCTCTATCCTCCTGGGCCACCTCATCCCAGGCTTCTCCAACTTTGTGCAAAACGGCAGCTAAAGTCTGACATCTTGTCCCAGAGATGTCCGATGAGTGACAGATCAGGAGATCTTGGAGGCCATGGTTGACGATTAATGTGGTGCTGATCCATAAAGTTCATTATTAACCTTGCAACATGTGGTCTGGCATTGTCTTGCTGGAAAAAGGGGTTTTAGATCGAGTGAAGGTATGAAATGATATACAGGGTGTTTCAGAATAACATGCTAATAATAAAGGGAGTGATTCTTGGGCTCATTTTAAGAAAAAAAATTCATATGAACGTATGTCCTAAACGCCTTAACTTTTGAGATACAGGGTGTCAAAGTTTTAAAAAATAGATACTTTTTTTACAATAACTTTGTCATTACTGTAGATATCTTTATGAAATTTGAGTCATGTATTTTAAACATTAATACTCATTCTTTGATGCACCAACAATTTAATTATTCTGACCAGTGCCGTCCATGCGGGTTTTGGTTTGCATATTTTTTGGGAAAAAAGTTAAGGCGTTTAGGACATACGTTCATATGAATTTTTTTTTTTAAAATGAGCCCAAGAATCACCCACTTTATTATAAGCATGTTATTCTGAAACACCCTGTATATATCATAATGCCAACAGTGTGATGGACATGACGTTCTCTGTCAAACTGTGAATCGCGTCTATAACCCAGAGAACTAGAGGTAGGAGAACCAGGTTGACATCTACGCGAATTTGCAAAAACGTAGACAATTGAAAGCCGCCATTTTCTAGTCACCTATACGAGGGCCGATCAATACATTCTATTTTGTCTACAAGGGTAAGTAAAAAGTACACAAAGATGTGATTTTGGAGATGGGTGATCGGTGAAATTGTGGAGAATTTGTCCACTTAAGGAGTCGAACACGCCAGTTATTTCTGGAAATATTCGATAAAACAACTTTCTTTTTATTTCATCATCTAAAATTATGAGAAAATTGAGAAGATAACGAGAAAGTCTCTTTATTTCTCTAGAAGGCGTATCTTGATGAGGAAATAAAAAAAAAGCTGGGACAAAATCATTATTTGGATAAAAAATTACGTATCATATAGGTATTAACCAAAATTATAATTGGGACTTTTCAAAAACACACAAAAATTGATCAAAATTGTTAGAAAGCAAGAAAGCACCGAATATTTTCAAATGGGATTTCCCAGATAAGTGAGAACCTACCTATTCTTGATACCTACCTAGTTGTTGTTATAAGACCAACGATTTAGGAAAACATGAATACTTGATATAATAACATAAAGATATAATTTTTCACATCTTGAGATCACAAAACCTTTTCCTTTGAAATGTTTTTATTTCTGAACCACACGAGTTTACTCGCCTTTCTATTAAGTGAACCTAATCATGGGAGATCTGCAAAAGTGTAAACTTCATGGAAATTAGTTGACTTTCACCTGAAAACAGTTTCATTTTGAAAAGAAAGCTTTCTCAGCTTTCTGTTAGGTATTTGAACAATGTTTCCGGGAAAAAGACGCCATTATCAAACACCAAATGAACACTAATTGACCAATGATGTTGTGATAATATTAATTCACGATTCATCACACAAAATGACAAAATATGGCAGTGAATGCATGAGTTTTCAGAAGATCCTGAAATTCCTAAAATTCATATTCAAAACATCAACATAACCGCAATCAATAGCCTAGTTTACATCGATAACTCGTTTAGTTCGGTCCGATAGGACCAAGCTCTTGCAACGCGTGAACTAAATGTGTACGCCCGCAATTCGTCAAATGTCAAAAACAAGTCGAAATTATTCATCAACACAATTCGTAACCAAAAAAAACATGAGTAAGTACGCTCAGATTGCCTTAGCAACTCAGAACCAACACAATTCACAATAATAACAATCAATATAACCTTAAAATTTTGATCCAGATCGAACCAAATTTAGTTCGGTACACTTGCTGGCGAGTACCGAACCAAGAGCGGACCAGCTTAGTCCGCAACTGTTTACACCAATCGAACCATTTGGTTCGGATATAGTCCGAATTTGGTAATTGGTCCGCGGACCAAGTTGTCGGTATAAACTAGGCTAATGATTGCAAAGCATCCAAACCGAGCAATTCGAGGCAATGTTGCCGGATTTGACAATTTTCATAAGATTCACTTTGATATGCACATATTTACAAAAACCAATGAATAGTTCTTATTATGCATGTTACTTGTAAAACACAAAGGTCTATGCAATTTTAACCATATCAAATGCTTTAAAGCTCACAATAATTTTCAGTGCTCTGACATATGAGCACATTGGCAACACATGCCTAGAAAATGGCTGCCCCCATAGTGTCTAAGAAAATTCAGATGCGCAGCCGTCCAAACTCATTCTCGTACCTCCATATCTCTGCTATAACCACATCGTCTTCATGCAGAATTCTGAAGAAGGGAGATATCTTCTTATATGGGTTCAAAAATTTGCTCCTTTTGCATGGTGCAAGTATGGGATACGTCCGGGTGATAGAAACTGAAGCATTCTATCACTTAAGACCACATAATTCCTGTGTCTTACTGTCCACAGCACTCTAGGCATTTAAGCCGATGATTGGCAGTGAGAGGAATCACCCAATGTGGACTATAAGAAAAAAGGACAAAACCTTGTATCCGAGACGATAAACTGTGCATACCAACTGTACTTCTTCGAGCCACTGATCTGCAATTGCGCGTGTGCTGCTAAATCGGTCTCTGGTAGTCAATATTCTGAGTCGCCAATCTTGAAGTTCTGTGGTGCCTCTATGGCGTTCAGACCCTCTCGCTCTGTGTCCACGCCTTTCTCCAGTTCACACCCAATAGCACCACAGTATCACGCTCAAGGATCTGTTGGCCCATCAGAAAATTTTCCTAACCGACAAACCAGCTTCACTTAACCAAACAATTCAGCCTCCTCCAAAGACACTAAGTTGGGGTATCCGAGTGATTCTACGAACTCTAGGTATTATCGTTAGTTCAGAAAAGACCTTTGAACCAAACCTCGTTAACTCTACAGTCAAAGTAGAATCATAAATTTTGGAAAATCGAATGCTAATCTATCGACAAACCACCAATGCAGGGACCAAAAAACTTAAGAGATAAGCATGACAATGCAACCACTTTTTATTCACAACAAGATAAGTCAGTCAGCAGAAGATTTTCAAAATATGACGAACATAATATAGGTGTCCTTCTTTTTTCTCACTTAGGGCCGATATTCCAATGTCCATTTAAGATTAAGGTACACTTAAAGGTTATTTTGGACCTTGAAGTTTTCTTCCGTAAGTGCCGTTTTTCAATTGCGACAGTCACATTAGATCCATAGCTAAATGTAAGGAGTGGCGCAATTGAGAAACGACACTTTCGGTGGCTATTTTTAAAATTCACATCAACTTTAAGGGTACCTTAGCTAAAATCTCATTCAAGGTGATATTGAAATATCGGCCCTTAGTATACTGGGAAGACAAACTATGCAAAAGAAAGGTATAATTGTTGCATTTTATAAGTTCATGATACGAATTGCCAAAAAATACCTTCATAGTCTCTTGAAAACCTATCAAAACAAGATGAGTACGTGGATAATTTCAACCAGCTAAAATTTGATGAGACTGCACTACAGAATAATAAGTTACCAGAATAGTGATTTCTGCATTTTTTCTCAAGCTTTTCGTCTGGTCGATCGAGTTACCATTCACCAAGTTGGAAGTTTGATGAATCAGATGAAAACTGACCTGATCAGATGCTTCAGGCAAAAAAAAACTTAATGGATTTTTCTGTGATTCGGGGTTGTACGTCTTGGTGATTTGAATATATAAATTAAATGTATTCCGAATCATCCGATCTCACAGAATTCACGAACATTACAAAAAAAATGTTATTCACTGTACTGTATCACCATCAGAAGTAAATCTGATGTGAGGGAGAAACGCTCAATAATTGATCGACTAATATATTTAATCGCCATCTAGCCGATTTGAATCACCGCAAACACATGCTTCCACATTAAACAGCAATTCTGGTGCCAACTCGGCCAAATTGATATATGCGGAGTTTAAAATGACATTAGGGTCAGCATGCGACATCAAGAAATCGCGTGCTATGGAAGGATTAACTAATTTTCTACTTCGAAAAGTGACAGGTAACTTAGTACGGTGGATTTATGGGATGGTAATGAAAATGAGAAGTTCGTTTATCGGAATCATGCAACGGCTGTCCTTTTTTCAAATCATGCATTTTGATTTTTCGATTTGGACTAAGACTGACTATTGTGTTGAAATAACATTTGAAAAGCTAACTCAAGGAGTGCAGTGTTCAGTTGGGAGAAGACAACTTTGGAAGTAAAGATTTTTATACAACTGTATCCGCTATCCGCTAAACAATTTATCATTATTATCAATCTTACAAGGAAACCAATAGCGAAAGAGCAATGGTCCCACACGTCCTTATTTGATAGATTGTCCCTGATGAGCTCAATAGAACATTTTGTACAGTTGCAGCTGAATCTCGTATCTTTCCGGATTGGAATGTTTCTTTTATCCAACAGACATTAATCAACTGTGAACAGTTTTAGGGGAGCCTAGAAGGTTTTTCAATTAGATCCTTGAGAGAAAGTGAGATTTTCATGATATACGAACGGAAATTGTTCAGCAATAATTTATCCATAACTGGATTTGGTAGAAAAGTGGCATATTTGGATGCTGAAAAATAGTTTTTCTTTGTTTCATTTTGAATCGATAACGTAATGTAGATATAGGGTGAAAGAAGAAAATTATTATGAAAGCTTACTTTTCAGGATATAAGTTAGAGTATACGACGATGCTAGAAACGGCATCAGAAAAAATTGTAGATCTGTGATATATCTGGCCAAGGTCAACGTTTTACGACCGCATAAGCGACGGCCGCCCTTGCCTTACTTGATTAGAATGTGGATACCGTGATCTAATGAGTTATGAAAATTGGATTGTTTAACAGTCCGACTTTTGCGTGTAAAGTAGCACTATGAAGTTGCTCAACCAATCTACTGCAGTGGCGAGTTTTAAAACGTCACACTTGGCGTGAGTGTGAGTTCAGTCCCTAGTATGACATCTTCACAACCGTACTTCTGAACATCTGGGAATGTTCAGACAGCAAACATTGTACACCTCAGCTACTAACTTTCCAGGTAAATGGTTTTTTTCCCTAAGTTGTTCTGTTTTTTTGAGCATGGCTTGCAAAAATAGGTTGCAACAATGTATCAAATGGAAAATGGCTTTGAAACTCTTCCACCGTAACATCTCACAATAATCAGAATCTTGATAAGGACTATTCTAACTGCATATTTCCTACTTCAGTTTCCGCGTTATTGTTTGCCAAAAGCAGCAATAGTAATAACTTTGCTTAATCGTCGTTTTTTTCATTAGACTCTTAATCATCAGAAAAATCCTCCACAGACTGGGTGTATTATTTCTGAACTTGCCCCAGGATAGATCGATTGCTTCTCTTTAAGTATACGTTCACAACTGACCCAAACTAAGTTCTAAGTTTATCATGGAATATTGTAGAATGATGGCGTGCTGCAAGCAGTCTGCATAGTTCTCTATTCAGTCTGACATAAAACAGGAAACTCACCAGCTTCAAGTGAGACCACAATGAAGCCAAAGTTTGCCAGATTTCATAAAGTATGCGTAACAGTATGGAGAAGTTGGGAGAAAGTTTGTCGATGCATATCATTCAAAAAGCTACAAAGTTATTGTTCAACAGGTGGATTCTGTTACGCTATGCTTTGTTCAGATAATAATATCATGGAATATAGTATCTGGCTGCTATGATGTTTTTCATTCGGAGGAATTTTGGACGTCATCTTCAAGTTTCACACTTAATTCAGCATATCAAAGCATCAATACATCAGAACGCAATCACGATAATATTAATGATTTAACTAGATACAGCATGTGGAAAGTGTATTCACCATGTGTAACGAAGTTCCAGAATATTCCCATTTTCTTTTGCCGATCTCCAGCTCAATTCTGTAAGGTATTTTGTAAGTTGGTCACCAAAATGTCCAGCCTTTCTGCTTTACATATATAGTTTTTTTTATTCACCGTATCTCAAACTACCATCTCAAGATTTCCCAAAATTGCTTTTCCATAGTCTTGATCAAAGAATTATTTTATCTCACCTTGCACTGAATTTGAATTTTATCAGGTACGTTGTCTGACCAAGTTTCCCTTTCAAAGTGGGAAGGGCACCACCTCTACCTCGGAACAATCAATTTTCAAATCAGTGGCACATTGCTACCAGCGACCGACCATCTCAGCCGCATCAAAACTGTTCCGTACCACCCTTCCTAGATGAATACCACTGTTTTCTTATGTTCCAGTGAATTTCTCGAGCATGGTTCTGTTGTCCTGGTGGCGTATGTCGTTGGGCAGAGCAGGGCTGTTTGAAAGCTTTTCCCCCTGGATTTCAGGAACTTTTTTTCGAGATCTGTTCTCTCCACCGCTGGCAGTTGTTGATGTCGGGTAGCTTGTCTCCTTAGAACATGTTCTGTTCCTTTCTTTCTTATTTCCGGAGTTTTTTCTGTCACCGTATTCAAGGCAACCGAACATTAGCAAGCAGGGATAATCCCCATTAGTTTTCAAGACCGCCTTTCTATTGTTCAATTGATCAGAGCTCAGTACTTGAGATAGTTCCAAATTATTCGTCATAACACCGTACCGCCTCGAACGCTATTTGCTCAATCGTTAATGACGTTTGCCGTTTCATTTTCACAATATCATGTCCATACCCCAAATTGACCGCATTCATGTATCATTAGACACATTTGAGATACCCTCTTTCTACCGCTACCGTGCAACGCCTTTTATCACATTGACACCGAATTTTCCTACCTACTTCTTTTACCTTTTATGGTTTAAAATTTATTATTTATGGCATCTATTTCACCACCTCTATTTGGAGCTAGTTTTAGCTTATTGTGTGGTTCGAGAACCATCAATTTTCGAATAATTAATAGATTTTCTCGATTCCAAGGTCAGGTTGGTATTTATTAAAGGGTCGTTATAACACTGCGAACTATTTTATATCACCGAAAGTCTCCACTATCTAGAGCTACCCGATCGGCACTGTGAGCCCTCTACCGAAAAAAACGAAAGGGTGGCGCCCGAGTTATGAAAAATAGAGTTTTCCAATCCCATCAACATCGCCTATAAAAACCGCGTCACAAATTAAAAAGAGGGTAAAATAATATAAAAGTGATTCTGTTTGTATGTAGTTGGAAGAGAAATGGTCAACACTCAGAAATCTGCATCAGACTAACAATGGAATGGTTACCGAGCACTCATTCATTATTTCGGCCCTTCAAGTTTTCAATTTTGGCATTGTATGCTGCTGATGATGTATGTCATTACGCGGAAAAGGCAATCTTCTACTCAATTACTTGAAGATAAATTTTGCTGTGGCCCCTAAAAAGGTAATTTGCAAAAATGCCGTATCAAACATGTGAAATTTGGAAATGTTATTGTCGTCATTTCATTATTTGCCTTCCAGAAGTCAGTATATCGTGAAATAAAATGTCGCGTTTAAAATAAGCAGATTCACAAAAAATTACAGGTTAAAGCAATTGTTTGTACTTGGTCAAATTAATCTAACGATAACACCTATTTTTTATGTGAAGAAGATGAAGTCGTTCTTACATTGAAATACGAAGGAAAAAACCAAAATTCTGTCGAAGGCAAAGATATATCCAGGAAGTGGAGCACGTGAGCTGATATATCTCCTTGTTCAAAAATTATTAGAATCTATAGAGCAGACAAAGTAGTTATTTTACGTTCAGGTTTCGATTCTCGATTTCATTTTCAAGTGCATCTTAGAGATTCCTCTTTGATACTGTTATCCACAATAATGCAAGCATCGAACTCCTATGGAGAGGTGCACTAATTGAATGTCAATTCAAAACTAACAATTAATTCTTGAACAGTGAAGAATAAGTGGTCCATAATATATTTTGACAAATGAATTGAGATATAGGAAAATACCATTGCTACCTACTGATGAAATACCAATTATGCTCCTGTACCCTTCATACAGTTGGCTCTGCTGGTATTTATTGGCCCCAATCCTTGTAATTATTTAAAATTATTCGAATTTCAATCAAGCTCGTACTGGATAAATACAATGAAATAAAATCTCGTTACTATTTGTTGAAGGTAAATGTTCTGAAAACACACGCATGGATTATCTGTAACCACACCACGTGTGGTATATAAAAGTTGACGCTGAACAAATTGAAAAATTGATTTGAAGCAAATTTGAATCTGATCGTGCAAAGGTTGTTGAATCAATTTTACATCGCTAGTTAGAATTACATATTCATGTGATGCATCGATCCGATTCATCCCCAGATTTCCCGAGCCGATGATGCAGCTTTTTTTGAAAACGAATGATGTTTCACGATTGAATTAATTGCATTGTGACATTTGAGTTTTGATGTTAATTTTGTTGTTGATGAACAAAAATAGTAATTTCCGAAAGTGGCTTCAATTTTGTTACAAACTTCCAGTCTTGTTTACGTTGGCTTGCTCAACAAGAGAAAGTTGATAAGATTAATCAAATAATTAACAGATTGTAAAAAGTTCGCAGGTTGTTTGAACTCGGGCATGAAGTTTGACTTGTGCTTTAGAATGGAGTGTATGTGTGTGTACGCCATGTTCATGGTTCTAGCGCACTCTATCTAGTACATCAAGACTATCCTGGATTCCGTGAAGTTAATACGATGTGAGTGCGTGATCTCTGCGTAGGAAAAAGTGAAAGATCACTGGTTCAAAAATACCGAACAGTTTTTAGGGTTTTTGATCGCTTGTCAGTTTGTGAATCGTGGTCTAGGTGAAGTTCCTTTTTTTTTAATCTATTCTGATCCGAAATGTTCTGCATACAGGTGGTCTCTATTGGTTCGCTCTCTATGGTACGAATAGACGGGTGATGTTTTGATGGGAAATGTTGCCGATAAGTGCAGGTTGAAAGTAGAAATAATCAGTACTGAAGTTGATTGAATTGGAGAAACGTGTGGTTACGGGAAATTGATCAAGTCTACCGTGATAGATTGAACAAAAAGTGAGATTTTTGTGTTTATCAAGATCAATGTTGTGACAATAATGATTATTATTGAAAACAGCTGGCAACCGTATTATTTACCAATATTTATTTTTTTATTCAATTGCATATATCGACTGTTTCGTATATAATCAGGACGTTTTTCTTTGTATTTAAGTCACGTCTGACCACACTTGCCATTTTTTATGCACATCTACGAACTTCCATCATATCAATTTTATTTTCAATAGTAATCGAAAGCCATCATTTTCCGGACCTTGATTATTGGAAAGTCAAGCGAAAGTCATCATCTTGATTATTTTTAATGCTACATGGATGACATGACTTCATCTCATCAAAATGGCACATTCTACACTGATGTTGCTAGCAAGAGGAAAAACTAAAAAAAAAAAATCTAATTCTATTCTATCCTGATGCAAGGTATTGGAGACTAACATGAGTATATGAAGCAATGAAACCAATGATGACAATATGTCAAAAATTGGAAATCCTCCAAACAGGCATAGATCGGTATCTCAAATAGGAAACAAAGTCAGAGAAGGCTCAAGAAACATTCAATTGCCTATACAACAGAGCTCCAGGAGAAAAGGTATATTGCCATGAAATATTGGAATAACTGTGGAGATGTCGTTTTTTCCAGAGATGTCAACGCTTCTGACATTTGAAATATCGTTTAGATGAGTGGAATTTATTTTTCCAAACCTTCACACTCACTCTTTAGAGTCCGGTTAAACTATATGGTGCCATTGTGGAAAAATGATGAGGATTTTGGATAAGTGAAAAAGGCTATGTTCTAAAAATATGTATAGTCATAGTGCAGAGTGTCCCAAAAAGTTTGTGGCAAACAAACATGTATTTTTTCATTTATTTTCAATTCCAATCATTTCTCCCATCTCGCACGATCCTTTGAATATGAGATTTTTTGGTTTTTTTTGTTGTTTTTGACACTTATAATAAAGGAATGGGAGGCGATCAAAGTTGAAAAAGGACTCATAGTTTGGCAATTTTTCAAGCGAAATAGAAAAAAGTATCGAAAAACCAACTGACCCATAAAAAATACTTATCCTTGAACAGAAAAATCACATACACTTCAAAAAAGATTATCTGTTATTTGGGTTGTCAAGTTTTGCAAACACGACCTGTACAAATTTTTGTCAAATGGAACACCCTGTATATCAAGATCACATCATTAACTTTCCAAAAACACCATACATCACACCTTTCTAATCAATAGTTTTTTGAAAATCACCCGCGAATACAAAGTTTCCTCATTGTACTACAAATTATAACCTAGTTAATAAGAATATAGGTGGCCATGCATGAAGCCATGACAACATCAGGAATTAGATGATCAAATAATTATTAACAATTGATTTATCAATCAATTAATCAGCAAGTTGGTATCCAAAAGTTTATTTTTCAATTCAAAGTATCGTGGCACTGAAACTTAATAAGTAGACAGCCCGCCGAGCTTTTCGGAGCACATCGTTTTCGTAGCACAGAACATACGTGCCTGATATTTGAAAATCACGAGTTAAAAGCGCTTCTCATGATAAACTGATATCGTCGGTCGTTGAACTGGCCTTCTCGGACCGGGTGGACGAGGTATGGTGTTGAGAACTTCGGCCCTCTTCGGGTCGGTTTCGCGAGCTTGGCAGAGTGATCCTTCTTATTGTTATTTGTTCGGTGAGTATACGTGGTGGATTTGACTAGCTATAAATAGGATAAGAAATGTTTCATAGGTCAGTTGGTTTTTCGATTTCACTTAAAAAATGGCTCAACTATTAGTCCCTTATCAACTCTGATCGCCTCCCATTATTTTATTATAAGCCTCGGACCCAACAAACCTTATATCAAAATTGTACGAGATATAGAAAAATAATTAGAATCCTTCTATACAGGGTGTTCCATTAAAAAAATACAACTTTAGTTTGCCTCAAATTTTTTGGGACATCCTGCACTATGGCTATATTTTTAGAGCATAGCCTTTTTGACTCGCTTTAATATACAAAAAAAAATGATTCAAATTCCTCACCATTTTTCCCCAATCGTGGTTGCACAACTCTGTATACCTTGAGTCCCTTTCCGATTCTAATGCTGTATAACGGATTCATCATGAAACCAAATACCCCAAATGCCAACGGTGCCTGCGCAAATTCTGCCGGAAGCAATTGAATTAATTGATCTTCGGATGCTAATTTCTCTGATTTTTGTCACTTTTGGTCAAAATGATGTCAAAAATCGAATAATGGTCTCCATAGACTGACCCAGCGAATTTTTCCGCGGCAGATTTTCAACGTTATTTTGACACTTCATGTCACATTTCCATGTAGAATGTGGCATAACGTGTCAGATTTTCCAAAGATCAAGTAATATTAATTGCTTCTGGCAAGATTTGCGCAGGCACCATTGGCGTTTGGGTTATATGCTTTCACGATGAATCGGCAATACTGCATACTGGAAATTGGATAGGAACTCAAGGTATATAGTTTGACCGGGCTCTCCGACAACTCATTTATTTGCTCGATGAAGGCTCATATTTTTTTATCTTGACTTATCATAGACAATGGTATGAACACTTCATTGAGGAGGTCAAGAGTAAAGTTTGTTATACATCTGCCAGTTGGGACTTATGCTCCAATTTATTTTATGACAAAAATTGGACCCTATTGGGCGGGTCCAATTTTGTTGATCACTTTGCAGGGCGTGTCAAGAAACATTCTCTCCTTCCATATTTGTATTCATACTCCTTATAAAATGCTGAAATCCATGACCATATCAAAATCGACACTATCTGTTGTCCATTTTTCCAATTTTGCCAACACGCTCTCACCTCCGTTCAACGTCGTCTATTGATTCCAAATTTCAATATATTTTTCATTCTCTTATGAGGTGTCGATTCTTCATCGCTTTTACACTTTCTAAAATAATTTTGGAAAAAGAACGGAAGTTCCTATTACATCCAATACAGACTCCGGAATATCGACACTGGGCTGTCCATATGGGCTTATCAGGAGATAGCACAATGAAAAGTTATTCTGCCTTTTCTCCTGGAATCTAATAGTGTGTCTTTGACACTGATCTTCGTGATACACCTGCAAAATTCTACAGAAAATTGGAGATATGAAAGCTACAGATACTGAGTATGGAAGTTAAATTGACGGAGACAATGATATTTTCGTTTTCAATAGCATTTATTTTGTTCAAGTTTAATAACTTTATTCAAAACATGATAGTTATAAGTATCATTATTGATGTCATTCTAGACAAGTGAACTAACAAATAACACACTAGTGAGTTTTAATCATCAACTCACCAGTGAATTATGGATTATTATTCACGTTCATATTTGAAGTAAGATTCTATTTATTACAAGGAAGAGTGCTGGAACCTTCTATTTTCTCTGCAATTTGTATCTTGTTATTCAGCGATTCTACTCTTTCATGAAGTCATCCAAGACTCAAATATTTTTAACTCGTAAGCATCTCGAGACTTTTCTGGTAAAATCTGCATCGCTGCTTCTTCTGTTTCCGTGAGAATAACCTCAGAAATGGATTTTTCATCTATTTCTTCCATTTTCTTCACGTTTTTTTTTCCAAAAAAGCTCCCGTTAATTGGCAGGGAAAACTGACAAAAGTGTGAAAAATTGTTTGAACATTTGCTTACAAACCGTGGCAACGAAACAACCAACCTATTTTGACCAAAATGTGAAAATTTCACTGTCTAGTCATTCTGTCACTGACATTTAAATTTAATAATTCAATATCTCATAAAAAAAAGAATCTTATCTGCAACTGTCAAAAAATAGTTGTTTTATGCAACCATCTATAGATATAAAATCTTCCACATATTACACGGCCTGAGAGAAACCCGTGGATCATAGTTCTTTATCAACGGGCAGGTTCTTTATTCACGGGCAGTGGGCCAATCATAAGCGAGTATTACCAGTAACGCGTGGATCATAGTTCTTTATCCACAGGCAGGTTCTTTATTCACGGGCAGTGGGCCTAAACACTACTATTTTTGGCTTTATTTAGTGACTCTTTTTTCCAAATTTTTGACAGTTGTAGATAAAACATTGTATTTGACTCGCATATAATGAACATATTACACTCGAATAAAATTAATAACACTCGCCTTCGGCTCGTGATATAAATTCTAATCTCGTGTAATATTTGGCCCATTATATGCTCGTTTGATAAAATACTATTATTTACTTATTGTTCGATAGAACAAGTCACTTAGCAATTTTTTCCACAGAAACAAATCTTTTTCACGTGACGCACTAGTACCAAAAACAACTATTTTTGGTTTTTACGCCGATTCTGGAAACTCCAATTCCATTTTTATAAGGCTTGGTTCAAGCTTGAAGGTTATGCAAGGAAAGATACCCAAGGCATATTGGCAATTGTGCCTCGACTGCAAAGTTGTGAGGCGACGTCTGGTGCACGTTGCTGCCTGTGGATGTGAAGGGTGACCACTAGCCAATGTCACGAACAATGTCTCAATTTTTGTGTAAAACTCCGTCCTTCAATCGATGTTGGTCTCTCTATAAGTTCAAGTATAATTTACGTCATGAATAAGATAATTTCTAGCATAAACTCCGACGTTGAGTTGACGTCGGATTTTTTACTTAACGGCGACGTTAGGGTTGCTTGGTCTAAAATAACCATGGAATGATGAACAATCAAGATAACCTCACATCCAGGTCTATTTTCAGTTTAATCATGAACACTGTGCGTCTCAGTAAATATACACAAATACACAAGAGCAACCAGTACACAACTTGGACAACTTCATGCTGCTGAACATAAATTACAAAAAACTGACTGATAACTTCTATAAGTAATTATCTTATCTAAGTTTAGTGATAGCAGTGGCAGATCATGAAGTGTTACTATGGGTGTGCGCTAACAAAAAAAACTCAGGAAAAAATACGGTGCATTTACCATCTTTTTTAAATAATGAATAATTGGTTTGAGGTTTTGCGACTCAACTAAAATGAGATTCACACAAAATCGCGATAAACCAATTATTTGGAAAATCGGTGTATTTATCACTCCAGCGAAAAAAAAACAAGTGCATATAGTATTATTTCGTAAAAACAAGAATCAGTCAATACCTATCATCAAAAAAGTCTGCACCAGCAAAAGTATACGTATATATATACACTATCGAGCAAAAAACTTAGGTCACTTGGAAAATTGGAAATAAAAATTGGAAACAACTACAATTTCGAAGTGATGGCTCTGATAGGCGGTGGATCCTTTGTTTGCCAAATAATGTTATAATGTTATAGTCACTGTATTTACGACTTTTTAGAAAAAACGTGAATTCGGTCCAATTATAAATTCACAATATCTTTGCCTTCTTCTCAGTCCAGTGTTGATTTCCCTCTCAACTACCTTTCCGTTGGATGGTATACTGTCGTAAGTTCATCTTTAACAGATCATGATGCATTTAGAGCCTATTGTTGCGACAAGAATTGTATCGTTGATACAAGAAAGTATGGGAAAACGTGAAACTGCAAAAATTGTTGGCAAAAGCGTTTGTGTACCGCACAAAAATGTGTATCAATAGTTCAACACTATCAGGAAACTAGTTTGATAACCAGGTTTTGTAGAAAAAGTGTCACCACTCAAAAAGATATGGCTGGTTTTTAGTCTTCGCAGGTTTGTGAAATAGAACAGCTTTTGCGTTTTTTTACGAAATCAACTTCAAGTGGTCAGAAATGTTGATGAATCGACCGTTAGAAAAATGCTTCTTCTTAGTGGATTATGTTGTTATAGGATGAAATTATGGTTTGCACCGAATTTCCCGAATTTTCAGTTTTAGTAGCATCCTTCGAAGCACGAACAGCGTCAGCCCGATACATAATTTATAGTAGTCGTACCCGTAACTGAATTCCGATTTTTCCGACACTCGAACGTATAACCACGCATTATAACTATCAATTAACCCTCGACCCGACCAGGATTTTCATACTTCGTTAAAGTGCAAATTGTTGTTTTCTGGTCTTCAAGCATAGCGTGCAACGTCAGATACTAGAAATGCTAGTTTGGTTGGGATACATCGGTCGATAATTTCACAATTCACGTTGAATACCTATTTTATTTGAACGAGTGATTAATCCACGGATTTAGCGCCAATATTATTTTCTTGAAGTTGATCTCTGATTCTGTGAATTACGAGTATGATGTTGCTCGAGCATCAGACACGATAGATCAAAGGATCACGTCATCTCATGTAATAAGAACTTCTGATGTGAAAATAAAGAAGCAAAACATATGTGGCTCTAATTTCTTGTCGCAAGTCTTGAACGGGTCTGACGAAAATGAAAATCGCTATCAAATTACCGTTGTCTGTTATATGGCGCGCCCTTAATGTGCTGTCACTTTAGAAGAACGATGGGGTTGGTTTAGCAAAAATCGGTTTTAATATACATGCAAAAATTCCGAATATAAAGAGTTATATTAAAAAAATCAGTTTGAAAGAATTTTATTAGTGTGCGATGTAGATCTCACCAACAAACTACACCATTAAACTGTTATATTGAATATTAACTTGAAAAAATTAGTTTTGATACACTTGGAACCCAGTATCGTGAAATAAAATCCAGTATTTCACCATGTTTTTGATGAATTTTGACAAACTGATATGTTTTTGATACCATTACAATCCAGCACACCTTTGGCAAGATGAGACGCGGTCGTTGAAAACGGAATTGTTAACTTTTTTTTTATTATTTTTGTGAGGGCCATTCAAAACGTATCAATTTTAATCAGTGCATTTAGTGAAGTTCAAGAATTCCCATCTGCAAAAACCAGTAGTATGGAAGAAGAAGGCTCTTTGAAACCGCAAAGTATCGCTATACGCCTGTAAAAACGTTGTGGAATGCATTATCTCTCAACTGAATAAGCCGGTTTCCTATATCGTTTGTAATGACTCTTGAAATATATATTTCTGTTGGCCTTTAAGTCTTGCTAGGTCCTCGGGCAGTTGACATAAACGCGGAGTTTCAAACAACCTCAAAAAAATCACACGGGGTACACATATCACTCGTGACGGGGTCGATCAGCGAAAAGGGCTGGATGCCTGGAATCAATACTTTTGGACATGAGGCGCTTTAGAAAAGCTTGTGACGGTTGACTCCTTGTATTACCACTTGTCAATGGCATTAATGTGCGGAGCTGAAAACGAATGAATCCTAGAATTTTGCAGGAGGAGGGTGCGGTTCACCACGACGAACCGTAAGGATGGCAAGATGTGTGTCTCCGTGAATCGTTGTACCTATTTGGGGAGCGGAACTTTCCAAGTGATGCAGCAATCCAAGTGAGCACGCCACCTGTGGAAGTCCAACGTGGAAGTCAGAGATCCAGATTGGGATTCATATCCAAGTCTATGTCCAGATTCATATCGCAATTCAGATCTAAGTCAATATCCCTGTCCAGATTTATACCAAGATCTTTATCTGTGTTACATGTATATGGGTATGGGTTGCATTGCATGATCACTGGCAAGGTGCCTATACTGCCTATGTCGTGTAGCATGCTTGATCACTATCCAGAAGACTGGCTGAACTAGATAACGACACAGAGGAGCAGAAGACTGAATTGGGCTGTGCAAAGAGCAGTCAAATGAGTCCATTCATTTGTCATTGTTCAAATGATGATAATAAACATGTTTAATCCGCCATACATAGTTACTACAAAACTACCCTGAATAAATCATATGTCGTTAACATGTCACTGACGTGCTACATACATTTGCATTAGATATGTGAAAACACAGTGAACATGCGTATACATGCCATTTCTGATATTTTCAGGCAAGGCAATAGAAAAACGAACCCCTTCAACATTCTTTGTGATACCGTTGTCTTAACAAAAGGGTGTTTTGCAAGGAAAAGACATTACATTTGTTCAAGTGTGATCTCCAAACTGAAAAATTCTTCAAGTGAACAGGTGGTTCATCATATCTTGAGATTTTTCCGGAAAGCTAGTACAGAGTGACTACACGTGTGTGGACCATTTCAAATGATACATTTTCTTTTGGTCGCCGGAGGTCTGAACGTATTTTCCGCCTAATTTTCCACGCCTCTCTCCCGCATTATCCTCGTGTAACTGATCCGATCGCGTCGCTTTTCCCAATATATTGTTCCTCTATACCGTCGAAAATAGTATATTATTTTATATGGAGGAAAAGTGATACTTTTCATGACCCGCCAAACGGAGTAAGTGTGATAATAGAGGTCAAGTCATGAAAAGTAACTTTTCCTCCATATAAATATGCTATTTTTCCTTCAAACGTCAGTGAAACGGACATTGTTCGACTGAGTATCGGCCACAAAATTCCATTATTCCTCGTAACTTTGAGGCCGATACTTATCCTGACAACGTCCGTTTTACTGACGTTTGAGGACAAAATATTTTTTCTAACCGCTGCTTTTCTGTTCAAAAGTCTGCCGAAAAATTCTCCGCTTCCAACTACGTACACATCACTCTTTAACACATTCTATTTTACCTATATTCCACTGCTGTTAAATTGCGTTTTATCAAGCTGCTATTTTTGAATCTCCACTGGAAGAGTTCTGACTGGCTATTGTTATTCCTTACGTTATTATTTTGTTTTTTATTCATTTTGCTAAATGAAATCCAGTCGAGTGTTGAGTTTTTGTTTGAGACAAAAAGACTGATTCACTTCCACCACACCGTACTATTTCTATTCTTATTCTAAAAAGTTCAGTAGTCCATTTCAGAGCGGAAATCTGTGGAATTTTGGAAATAACGAACGCTTGGACTTTTTTCACGGTTTTAAAGCTAGCCGATAGCCATGCCCGAGTTTTATCCAACATCAACGACTTCTCTTATCACCGTCGGAAATCGAACCCGGAAAATCTCGGGGAGCGTCACAGCATATACCGGGATATAAAAAAACTTTAATTTTTTTAATGTTTTTGAACACTTTTATCAATAATTCTTCATCAATATGTACTATGCCCTATATCTAACGTCGGCGTCGTTTTTGAATTAATTAGTATTTTTTATGTCTTGATTGGGATTTGAAAAATTACTCAATTCAACCAATCACCTACTTTGTTACTATTTTTTTAACTTTCGGACAATTGGTGCGTATTTTTCTGAAGGAGACATTGATTGGAGAAAGGTACTAGAGGCTCAAACAAATCGCTGGGTAATCAGGTCTGGATGACCCTGTATAGAAACTCATTCGATTCAAACTAGTTTCTCAGCTGTTGATACACGATAGTTTCAATAATTTTATCCAAAACTAGAAACAAATTAATCGGTCTGAGTTCGGCGGGCACAGATGGCTTAGGTATGTATGGGAATTATAATACTAGTAAGTTTCTGATTGGGAAACATCACCCACTCTATTCTATAATCATTAGTAAATTGGGAATATTTGTGATCAGATTCCGGAAGTCAACTGAGGTTGACTAAATAGTTACTCAAGAACTTGAAAATGGCGTAGTTCGAGTGAGATCTAAGGTTTATGTTGAATAAAGCAGAAAGCGGTCGTGGTTTAACTTTTGTTTTATTTCTGTAATCAGAAAATCTTGTTCTGTACTTGATAAAATACTCACTTCAACTCAACCAGACTAAGAAGAGAATACAAAATATTGAAGAGGTGGAAAGTTCAATTGGCGGCCGAGCAATATAACCCATCAAAATGCTATCCCAGAATTGATTCATCAAAATTCTGTAGTTTTTTATCTGATATATTTTCTGCGTACTAACAAGCCAGTACATTTAGGAATGCAATGTTCGGCGTTTTTCAAATCATGAACGGAACGTGACCTATTCAATCGTTCTGCTTTGTCTGATCACGTGTAGTTTGTCCCCATGGTCGGCAGCTTGGGTTTCAATCAATAATAGTAGTGTTATGCACGATAATGGCTCACTGAAGTGAAAATTTGGTGAAAAGTTTGATTAGTTTATAGGTTCTTCGTTCAGTTTCAACAATGGATCAAGATGGATGATCCAATGGACGAAAAACGTTTGAACTATTAAAGTGTGTTGAACTGTACAATAAAAAATAGAGTGATTATCTGCACGGGGTTAAACTATGGATGAAAATAGGGGGTGAAATGTTAATCGACCTTTATACGGATCGTAATAAAAATAGGTGAGTAGAAGTTCACTCACCTATTTTTAAAGAATTCCATCTTTTCTGTTACGATGTACCGACGTTCCAATCTGACAAAACAAACCCGCGTTCTGCAAGGATAAAGCCAGCAGAATACATTCCTCTCAGATGATTCACCATCACTCATCACTCTCGCTAGTTGCCTAGGAGCGGATTATTTTTCCCGCAAAAATAAGTTAACAAATCAAGAAGAAGGATGGCAGGAAAAACTTCTGTGTAAGTGGGTGATGCGATGTTTATTATCCTTACAATATTTTGAAAGGTAAGAATGAAGGGAAAGAATGTCGATGTTGAACGCTGGTCTGTGGGGCTGTGCGGTCCTATTCTTTTCATTATTTGCGGGTGAGCAAGAATCCGGAGATCTCAAACTGTTCTGTGCTTTTTCAAATTAAATGAGCTGGCTTTTTTATTCCGAGAAACCCGTTTAACCAACTCTGTATTCCTTTTTCTCATTCATTATAAATAATTGTTTTGTGAGGTATTGTTGGGTTTGGCCATACAAACATAAACATATTATTTATTCATGGTTTTGGAATGGACGGACTACTATTATGTTAGATTTATATCGAATATAATCATGACCCCTGATTATTCTTTGTTCACTGTTCAAATCATTCACTCTGACCTATTTACAAACGGTAGCATTGATTCAAGTCTTTAATAATTATGAGCGAATGATGATCCAAAGTCAAAAAAAACGATCTGCAGTATGCCTCTTGAGATAGGTTTTTTCTTTGTAAAATCTATTATGGACGATGAAATGAAATCACTTATCAGATTTGTACTCTTGGCTTAATTCCATAGTCAATATGTGGAAGTCGCTTTGAAATGCATCTTGGCTGAAGATTACAAGATTCTTGAAGATATTTTCGAAAGTGTGTTCTCTGAAATTTGGGTTCGACTGTGTCCAAGTTAAATTTTTATTTTCGTTTTTCTAAAATAGTTTTCAAAATAATTCAGATATTTTGATGAAATTTGGTATGTTGGGTTTTTTAGATATGATAAATTCAAAAATGGCCCTTAACACATAGGGGGCGCTACCTCTACCTACACGTTCTTACTGCTTTGTTGATATCAACTTTCGGACCAAGCAAGTTGGATTCTATCGTGATATTTATGTGTAAGCATAACCGCATAAAGTTTGGCAACATGTTTCTGGAACTCCCTGTATATTCTTGATAATTTTAATAAGTTATTGGATTTCTACAGTTTTCGTTCATCTACAGCTGGAAGTAGAGGAATCAAGGGTGTAAATGAGCCCTTTATCATATATAGCGACTTTTCCAGTGAATTCGAATTTGCATGCACTCCATCAACATGGTTTTGAATTCAAGTTCCAAAAATTCTCATCTCATGGCAGCGTATCGAGCGATTATATTTTAGAGCGTCTTGTGCAAACCGATGACAAATTTGAATTTCAAATTGTCTTGAAGCGAATTCAGGAAAGAGAACTTCTCTCCTGAATCACTTACCTGTAATTTTGATATTCAGGAATTCGTTAATTTTTTTGAAAATAAAAATCAAACGAAAGTTTGGTTGAGGAAAAGAGGATAAGGGCAATTTGTGACAAAGCCCATTTATTAATGTTTATCAATAGAATACTGCGATAAATTCATTCAGTATGCATATGGAATGGAAAAAAAGTCAGTTAATGCTCAAGTGAGGACAAGTTATCAAAATAATTTCTATCACGTTTGACCTTTGGTATTTTATGAATGCAGCTTTATGGTCTCGCTCTTTCTTGAAAGTATCAATCGAAATCTGTACTTTTTCCAACTAATGACTTTTGAATAAAATTTTCAAGATCCAGATTAATATTTTTATGATCTACTTAAATGACGCACAGTGGAAGGTTAAAATCTGATAAAGTTGGTATTGGTACACGGGTGTTTTTAATGTTGGCGTTTTCTTTGGACCATGACAGGCCTTGGGAAACTAGTTCCTCGAATGATTTTTTTTCGTTTTTTGTTCTAGGCTCTACATTTGTTTTTTATTTCCAGCATCTTTAAGATTTACTACACTTTTTCATAGAATTTATTATCGAGCCATGTTTTCTTTCTTTTTGAGTTTTCGAAAAAATGTTATTGTAAAAAACTGCTACCTTATTGAGTCTCATGTAAAAAGAAGACCCCCAACTTTGAAGTCACAGTCAGTCATAGATTCATTGTAGAAATGTTTGATCTTGATTGGGCAAACTATACAGTGCGGCTCTAAAAGGTCCCCCCTTTTTTTTTAATGTGTGCACCAAAAATTTTTAAACTTGACATACTTCAACTGCTGTCGAAATACTACTTTTTGATGTAACTGACGTACTTTTAGTATTAAAAATGGCGGCTGGGCGCCATTTTGATTTTTTTTTTTAAATGGATCCCCCTATCGAGTGACACATCATTCGAAAGGTCTTATTGAGTAGATTATTGTGTGGAAATTTTATAGGATTTAACGCATCCGTGCGGATATGACAGCCTGCCAAACTTTTAGTTTTTAAAAATGTCGTTTACATCAAGTTTCAATTTTTTAACAAGCTGACACATCTGATTCCGGCAAAATGATGGTGAACCTAAGCAAAACAGTACAGAATAACAAATAGGGATGCTAATACAAAGCGGATAAAGAATTTCAAGATGATAATAAAAATTTGGAAAGCATTTATTAGCATTAAAATACTAAAATCTAAATTAAGATGAAGATACAGTTCCCACACTACCTTGCCACAGCACCAAAAGTTTAACCAAATGTGAAAATCTTGAAACGATATGAGCCAGTTGTTTGATTATTGGGGTAATTAGGAAGTGTTACAAAAATGCCTAATTCGCGTCCCCTCGCAAAAAAAATTGAAGCAATTTTTATTTATGGCGGAAATCGTAATTTCCCTGAGACGGAAAGCATCTTCAATGAGCGCTTCCCGAACCGTCCGATATGCAGAAAATATCTTCGCGAATAAGTGCGAAAATTTATCGAGACTGGTAGTGTTCAGAGCTTGAAGAATCAAGGGCGACCATCTTCACACATGCTCAAAATCTACGGATATTTTAAATATATTTAGAAATCATGATGGTTCTAATTTTAAACATAATTTTGACGTTGTGTAAGAACTGTAGTGGTGAGTAAAAAAAGATATATATGAAGGAAAAATTACATGATACACTGATAAAGTAATGATTTATTCAAAAATTTACTAATTACTCCCAATGCATGCAAAATACCAATACACAGTAAAAAATGTCATTGAGTATGTTAAAAAAAAACAATGAATGAGACAAATACGGAATGTGGACTCCTCTCGCATTTATGGTAGCCCTGCAACGCCTTTCCATGCTCAGGATCAAGTTATCCAACTCTTCTTGTGAAATTTCAGTCCAACACTGACAAAGATCTTGAAGCAACTGATCTCGGTTTTGAAAATGATTCTGGTCCCGAAGAACGTTCCGTTGAAGCATATCCCAGGCAAGCTCAATAGGGTTAAGATCGGAAGATTGCAGTGGTCAATCTAAAACGCGAATATTTTGATGTTCCAGGAAATTCCTTGTGGTTCTCGCTGTGTGTGGAGGAGCATTATCATGCATTAGTGTGGAATCTGGACCAGCATTATTTTTATATGGGACCACAACAGGTTCCAGAACATTTCTAACATAATCGTTTGCCGATAAGAAACGATCTAGCAAAACGAGATCAGTTCTCCCGCCGAGTGAAATTCCAGCCCATACCATGAATGTGCCTTCTCTGTTACTGTGTACCTCCTGGGTATGTTGGATTTGATTTCTTGTGCCAGGTGCTCTCCAAACACGTACTTTTTGAGAATCTGGATACAAGCCAAACCGCGATTCATCGGTGAATAAGACATTTCTCCACTGATTTTGGTCCCGGGTGACATGTTCTTGAGCCCATGCTAGTCGAGTGGTGCGATACCCCCGGTTTAGAGGTTGACATCTCCAAGGCCTTCTGCTGACTAGGTTACCTTTTCTCAGCCTTCTGTTGATGGTACGTCTTGAAACAGTCACATCATGTCCTCTGCGCAAATGATAGATCAATTGGGTTGCAGTCACCGTGTCATTTCTTCGAGCTTCTAATTGCACATATCGGTCCATACGTGGAGTTGTCATACTTGGCCGACCCAAATGTCTTTCTCGTACGCCTCCAGTATCACGATAACGATTCCAGAGGCGGTAAATAACGCTTCGAGAACTCTCCATAACATTTGCGACATCAACTTGAGTCATACCGGCTTCAAGCATATCCACAGCTCTTAACATTTCATTTTCACTCAAGTGTCGTCAGGGCATCTTTGAAACAACACGAAAATACGTTGCAGAATGAATGGTGATCAACAATTGATGAACTACTATGAGATATTGGGAATATTTTCTTAGCGCATATTTTGTCATTTTGCATACCTTTGAAGAATCCGATTTTTTTTGACAAGTAAAAAGCGTACTATTGTGTTTACAGCGAAAAACATTGAAAACATCGTGATACACTGCTCAACTTACTTCAAACTAGGAAGTAGATCATTAGGTGTGTTAAGTTCCGTAATATCCCTAGATTTTGAGCATGTGTGATTTCGGAAGATAAACAAATTACAATCATTGGTGAGATGGTGGTGAATCCTGAACAGTCGACTTCTTAGGTTGCAGACATCTGTGATACTTCGTCTGCTTTTGTTAAACGATTGCTGAAAAAACAGAAATTTTATCCTTATAAATTTCAAATGGTGCACCAGTTGACTGGAGATGATCCTGACAGACGTGTGGAATTTTGCGAAATTATGAACGATAGAATAGGCCAAGAACCGAGATACGTTAAAAAAAAATTGTTTTTGTGACGAGTGTACTTTCTTTTCAAATGGCCGTGTACACAGGCAAAATGTTCGTTATTGGAGTGACGTGAATCCGCATGTTTTTAGGGAAACCCACACGCAATATGCCGAAAAGGTTAACGTATGGGCTGGCATATTGGGGTACCATATTGTTGGTCCTGTTTTCATTCATGAAAATTTGACAGGGGACCTGTATTTGAACTTTTTAGAAACTACAATAGAGCCTTTGATTGTACAAATACGTCAGAATAATCCCAACGAATTTGGCATGGCACCAATTTTGGATGGTGCGCCTCCTCATTTCAGCAGAAATGTAAGGCAGTATTTGGACATAACTTACCCCAATCATTGGATTGGTCGTCGGGTTCCTATCGAATAGCCTGCCAGGTCGATTTGATACCATTGGGATTTTTTTTATGACAATATTTAAAACAGAAAATATATGCAACACAGCCAGACTATCTTTTAGATTTACAGCAAAGAATTACTGCTTTTTGTCAAAATATTAATGTCGATACTTTCGAAAAAGTCCGTCAGGAGTTCTCAGGCAGATTATTCAATTGTTTGAGGGTCAACGGAGGACATTTTCAACATTTGTTATAATAAGAATTGAAGTATGCTTTCTTTGTTCTTATTTCACGAATTTCTTTATCTTGTTAGTTTGACAGTCTGTCGTATCCGCACGGATGCGTTTAATCCTATGAATTTTTACACAATAATCTACTCAATTAGACCTTTCGAATGATGTGTCACACGGCCCTCCTTTCCATTTGAAAAAATGTTTCAAAATGGCGCCAAACCGCCATCTTGAATACTAAAAGTACGTCAGTAACATCAAAAAGTAGTATTTCGACAGCAATTAAAGTATGCCATGTTTCAAAATTTTTGGTGCACACATTAAAAAAAAGGTGGGGGACCTTTTAGAGCCGCACTGTATCAATTCTTTTTTCTTCTGCCAACGTTTTGTTATTTAAATGTTGGAGCCACTTGTCACTTGAAAAAACACGTTTTGAAATGATTTTCTGTTTTTTTTTCAAAGAGGTCTTCTGGGCCCTATCATAGTGTTCAATATAACTGAATAATCTTCCAATTCTCTGAAAGATCAAATTTTCACAATCCTTTCATACGTTTATCGGATTCCACCAGTTTGTATATTCTTATCAATAATAATTATTATATCTTTGCATATCCAAATTTACATTCTGTTATGCATTGATATGATCAACTGGGAATTCAAATAATATCATGGAGGACTATATTTAATTTGAGAAGTTGTGGTTCTACAATTTACCAACTATTATCAGAAACGTTTGGTAAGCTTGATGAAACATTTCTTTTTTTAATTTTTACTTGATTGCATTGATCGTGGAATGATAGTATGATCGCCAGTCACTAATTTTTTTTAATTGTTTCAGAAATCTTCCAAGTGGATGAAGGTAAGTGAATATTGTAGGGACATATCAATAATTATTGATAATTGTCAATTGGGCCTATGCAGGAACAATCTTGACAATAGTCAACATTGAAAACTTGACGTAAAATTGAAATTTGACAGACGTTTCAATGATTTCAGCGTTCTGTAGTATGGTATCATGAGACCATTCCAGTTTTGTCTGTCATTAACGTCCCATTCAGCCAATCGGCGAGCTGCAAGTGACGTTAATGACAGACCAAACTGGAATGGTCTCATGATACCATACTCCAGAACGCTGAAAATATTGATACGTCTGTCAAATTTCAATTTTACGTCAAGTTTCCAATGTTGACTATTGTCAAGAGTGTTCCTGCATAGGCCCAAATGACAATTCTTGATAATAATTTCTTTGGGGTGATCTTGAGAAAATCATTTTTTCTGTTTTACAAACAATCATCGATGTGGTCTTGGAGGTTCAGAAGTCACAACGACTGTTGAAATCTGTTGAATCGTACGTTGAGCTTATGGAACGGCCACGAACTGGGGCACAAGCATGTGAGTGAGCTGATCATCGATATCGATATACTCACCTCAGTATTGTCTGTCATCGGAGATGATTAATTTTACCGTCCCGGCTGCCTTGAGGATCAAACATTTTACGCTCAAAGTAAAAACGTCGTTGGAGACATTAAATTGAAAGAGGTTGACTGTCATTTCGTCATTCTAGTGAAAGGGATGCGAAATCTTCATGAAGGTGACAGATTAAATATGATACTTAAAATTTTACATTAATCATATCCGACACCAACATGGTGTTAACGAATGATCTCAGCGAAAAGGTCGGGGGAGCTGATTTGCCTGAGTTTCAAAGATTTAACGCGTGATTAATCTTTAAAGAAGGGAACTATCGTGTTTCATCAGATTGTAATTTACATATTTTATGCCCTGGGATGCCAGAAAATCCTTGTTCTTAGCCGGAGCTCGTTAGTGAGATTAAGTCGTTGAGGTGTGTTCAAAAATTTAGACTTTGGTTAGCATCGTGAATGGAACTCATTTTAAACAGTGATTTTAACTAATCCTTCTATTGGGAAAACAAATGGTTAATAATCTTCAAGTTATTCTTGTACGACTGGGTGTAAAATAGAAGTTTTTGGCCGCATTTATGGACGTAAAATTGTACTTTCAAGCCATAAGGCAAAAAAGTAACATTTTATCATTTTAATTATTTCCTTGATAAGTTGAAGTCATCAAATCAATTTGACTGTTGGCACAAATCATACTGCATATACCTCTGTCGTGAAGTGACTTTACCCCCTTAGCGCTAGTGGAAAAACTATCTGCCGCGGGCATAAAAGTACAATTCTACGCCTTTGGTATTGAAATGACAATTATTGTATCTCTAGCGGAAAAGTACTTTTACGCTCTTGGTACAAAAATCACTATGTTATTGAGATATCAATTATTAATTATAATTACTCAATACATATTTTGTAAAAGATATATCCTATGATATGATGAATATTTACTTGACCTCTACCCAATTACTAATTTGATCTAATTGTAACATATAGTTGAGTTAAGTGCATTTAATTTTTATGGTCAACTTTCAGAATCAAAGGATCTGTATTAAATCTAATTAAATTTTGTGTGATGAAATTTTATTGTACTATGAGCAAAAAAAATGTTCTGTGGTACAAGCTCTGGACGCCGAATCCCTTCAACAACCGACGATATCGTTGGGGCAGTTGATAAAAAGTTGTCAAGATACGTCCACATAAAGCCAGATGCCAATGTGGACGCATCTTTTTATTATAAAAGCGTTAAATATCAGAGGAGTTGCTGAGGATGTACGAATATCAGTTGGATCATGCCATGAAACTCATAAGTTCAAACCTTGAGTGAAGTTTGATCTTGAATTTATGGAGGTTCCGACCAAATAAATAAAAGATTGCAGTACCTTCGTTTTGGCTCGAACCGATCACTATTTTAAAAGCTGAAAATTAAAAGAACATGTCCTAACCTGCTCTGTCCCACGTCACACAACTTTGATTCAGTCCATTTTAGAGATGTTGTTGCGAAAAATATGTTTTTATCATTGGGTGGGTTTAGGACATTTAATTTCGATGAGGCCTCCATATAATCAAGATCAAACTTCTCCTAATTTAAGTTTGTTTGATCTTATGATTTTATTTTGGCCTCGTCTCATGAATAAGAGATTGTAAAAGTTCAAAGATAGGTATAGAGGCAACAACAGTGGATGTTAACTTCACCACCTTAGGCAAATACATCTTAAACACGATACCATCAAACTCATAAATTCCTATTATCATGCCACCGTAGACATAATGAAATGATTCTTTTTCATTAGGATCTGAGTATCGTGGATGTGAAGTTTACTACTGAGTAGATACATCTTCAGCACTATACCAATGATGTTTATCATCAAACCACCCTAGGCATAATGTAATGATGTCTCCATAAATAAATTGTATACTCGATGTAAAACATACCACCCCAGGTAATAGATCAAACGCCATCCTTCCCTTCGAATATCTGAGAGAAGTTCGGAGAAGAAATTCCGACGTAAAATTTTACCCGCTGGTATACAGTGTGTCTAGAATAAAATGATGTACATGGGAATATTGGAAACGGTAAGAGATACGGCGTCGCTTGAATGGAAGAAAAGTTGCGTATTTGTATGCCCAAAAATAATCTACTTTTGTTTTATTTTGAATCGATACCGTGATGTAGATACAGGGTGAAAAAGAAAATGTCCATATTCGAAAAACTACAAAATTTTGCTTATTATAAAAGCCAATATTTTCAAATTTACAGGATATGGGTGAGAGGAAATGACGATTCTAAAAACGGCATCAAAAAATGTTGTAGGCCCACGATGTTGCGTCCGGCCGAGGCCAACTTTGGTTTTTCTTATGGAGGCCATATTGAACTTCTCCATTTTCATGGTCCGTATTGAAAATAATTTCCAAAAATATGACTTCCATAAAAAAAACAGACTTGACTTTGTCTGGACGCAACATAGTAGGTCTAGAATTTTTTTGACGCCGTTTTAGAATCGTCGTATCCTCTTACCTATATCCTGGAAATTTGAAAGTGTTGGGTTTTATAACAAGCAAAATATTGTGTTTTTTTCAAAATGAACCTTTTCTTTTTTCACCCTGTATGAACATAACGAAATCGATTCAAAATGAAACAAAGGTAGAATATTTTTGAGCATACAAATACGCAACTTTTCTTCCATTTAAGCAACGTCGTATCTTTTACCGTTTCCAATATCCTCGTATAGTCCCATGTACATCATTTTATTCTGGACACACTGTATTGTTAGATAAGAAGAAGACGAGTTGAGTCTTGGAAGGTTGCTTGTATTCAAATGATCATCCGCTCTCGTTCTACATTCCCAGCTAAACATCGCTCCTTGACTTCTTTTGGGTGGGAAATGCGGTACCATAAATTGCTGCTGATTCTATGTACTGCGCGACTGGTAGTATGAAATAATTCATTGTTTAGTTTGATAAAGCAGTGAAAAAGTTCTCCGGATTTAATTACTTAAACCATTAATTTTGACGTGGATAAATAAGCGAGTTCAGGAAAAAAAGTGAATTAATTGAATTAACTTCTTTACACTTTGTTGCAAAAAGCATACACCAAGAACTGGTTTGGTAATTGGTTAACAATAATACCGGTTGGAAAGGTTTCGAAAATTCAGGAAAGTGTTAAAAAAAAGGTATACGATAACGGACTATTTCACAAGACCTGCGAGCAATGAATAAAATCCAAAATTAGATCACCAATGAAGATTTTGTCATAGATCAATAATTATTGTGGCTATAGAATAAAGGTCTTTGGTACTGTCATCAAATGAAGTTGTACAAAAAAATGTTCTTGTAAGTAACACAATACTTTGATTTGGAAGTTCATGTGTCCATACTGTCAATATAATCTACAAGTTCGGTTCTTGGAAAGTATCAACTTGAATGACAATATTTTTTCCATAGAGTGAGTGTGAAGTATAAGCAATAACAGAAAAAGCAACGAAAGAAAAAAGCACATTTTAAAATTGACTCCCGCTCATATCATCACAGTTCAAACTTTTTTAGTTGGGGTTTGAAAATAAATGTGGTGACAATGAGAAAGTGAGTATCAGAATTTCTCAAGTTGTGGAATATGAACTTTTTAATTAAAAATGATTATTTTTTCCAATAGCGATCTGCAGGAAAAATGGTAGTGGGATACTAGGAATTCAACATTTATGACTTTTTTGGGTTGGTTGCTGCAAATATTGTTGTTTTCATTAAACGTAGAATGCATGATAGATCCATTGAAAGTCAAAATTCACGATGCGATCACGGTGCTGTTGGAACAAAATCAATAAACTATTGTGTGGTTTCCATTGATCTCTTTTGCCGTACACCCAATCCGAAAGAAACGGTTAACTATGAGACTCAGTTTTATGATGGTGATTCTTTTTAACTGTTCCATTCTTTATGCATTCGCAATTGGACAATTTCATTGTTTTAGCTTTATAGGAGGTTTAAGAGATTCAATATAACAATTCAAATAAATATGAATATAGATAACTTTCAAGAGAATGGAAAAAAATGTCGTTGTTATTCTGAAAACCCAACAGCAAATATGCTTCATTTTCTTTAGTTTGAACTAGGCGCTAAGATGAAAAATTGTTTAAAACGGTATAAGAACTCAAAGAGTGAATTGAGCGTATTCATAGTTGAAGTCCAAGAAACTAGATTGAAGAATATTAACAGATGCCTGATTTGAATGCCTGACTAAAATGACTGTCAGTAGTCTCATTCATAGATCAGCAGTATTGTTAGTACTAGTGGGTTTCTATCATCAAATAGATCAATACAATGATAATATTCAGATCACACGCGACGACTGCCAACAAATATTTTTGATTAAAAAAAAAGAATTTATTAAGGACTTCAGCAAAAACATCAAGTACCTATTGTCAAATACAAATCAAATATCATGAATGCGAGAGTGGTATCGAGCACGAGTGGTATTTCATGTAGATCTCCAATAACAACCTACACAACAAAAGTAACCTGTTTCGTGGAATTATTGTGATCAAAGGAAATCATTTTGATGAGCGCATTGCTATTGGCGGATAATACAATCAGATAGTTCTCTGGGGACAAAGCTTGGATGGATAAAATTTCCCATGTAATCGCTTGCATGGTATTCGAATTTGCTTCGCGTCGTAAAAATTTCTCTCGACAATGTTGTCATTTATACAAAGAGATACATTTCTTGCTTGATTCGACACCGCGAGTGAACACTCATGCAGAAAGCCAATCTCTCTTCTTTACATTTTTTCTTAACTCCCTCTAGCATGCATCAGTACATTGCATGTTGATAATGAATAATATCATATTATGAATTCAAAGAACGATTTTTAAAAAGTCGGATCTGAAAATAAAAGTTTTCCTGGACCCGGAACGATTCAGTCCAAGCCATGGATTCATCAGAGTTGGACAATTTCATTTTTTCTTCCAGTTACATCACGATTTTTCAAAAATTGATGTTCTCAAAAGTAAGAAATTCTCAAAAAAAGTTGAATAAATATTTCCATCTAATGACGTACGTCAACGATGAAGCTTGATGCAAAGATCAGCAAGAGAAAGAGATATAGAGTACATCTTCTGTATATGCTTATACTCGGACTGTGGGATGTGATCAAATCATGAGAGATGTGGGAGGAGCTAAACAAAATCATGAGAATTTCTGTAGGGTCATATACTTGAAATCTCATGTAGGTTTTTGTGAGAAGTAATCATCTCCTGGTTGCTAGTATGCGATAAAGCAGAACCCATGAACTGAAACCTCAAAGAAAGAACTGTTCTTGGTGTTTTAACGTTGAAGTATTTTGATAAGAACAATAATAATTATTACTATAACTACTTCTCAAAGTATGAATTCTGATGATATTGTGCCAAGAGTAATTTTTTATAATATGCTCTCAAATACGCAGATGAACAACGGAATAAGACAGAGAGGCATTTTCTTCGCAAAAAAAATGCTTTCGACTTATCAGAATTCCCATTTACTTCCCACTTTCTATCTATGGATGATCCCTCAGTAATTTATTATTTGCCCATCTATTATCTTAAATTATCATTCAGATCAGCTTTATCGCCATAATTGCTCCAGATGTTATGACAGCGGCTAAATTTGAGGTTAAATCACAAGCTTTTTCGAAAATGCGAACGCGGTCACAAATCACATGCATTCAATAGTACAAATCTGATTGCCTAGTTGCCTGTAACTCAATTTTCAACAATATCTAAATTGTCACAAATCCATTTGTAAGTGTTTTAATATCAATTCCGAGAAAAATAGACGAATATTTTATGAAGTGATGAAAATCTCTTTCAACTAATTCAGTGCTTCTCCTTTTTATTATCAAAATCACGTCACAATAGTGCAAATGTAATAAAAGCATTTTACGATCAGACAGAAGCTATAAACCATGTAATGAAAATCCAGTTTTGATGTATAACAGCTATTCGGAGCATTTGAACAGTGAAATTACTGAAATTTGCAATTGCAGTAAACCGAGATCTGATTTTAAATGGTTTCTCAATTTTACCAATATTTGAAAGTACAAAATGGTAGGTACGTGACAGTTTTTCTGATAATATGTAATGAACATGCCCAAGGCAACAAATGATCAAGTATTGGTCACATTCTCTCATGGTTAACCAATTTGCGAGCGGTCTTCTTTAGTAAATTCTTTGGTAAAGAATAAAATCACTGGAGATTTGATTCAACTTTTGCAAAGGTTTTAGGAAATAAAGTAGCTCACATTGACAGAAGATCACGAATCAATTATTGTTAAAATTCAAAGAAATGCGAAAAGAAAACCTCCAAGCTCTTGAACCCAAGAAACAGACCAACACTACTTTCAGAAGAACAATATGTATTACTGAGAAAGTACTCTCTGTCATCGGAAATTGACTTTGGAGCAAAAGAACCGAACTTGGCTGAGGCACCAAAACAGATACCCACCTTGCGTAACTACTCGGAGCAATCTAAACTAGCACCAACTTACCAACTGAACAAAGAAAGAATCTGAATCCATCCGGAAAGCTGGCACTGAAAAGTCTTGAGAGGACAATTCCTGGCTGAGGATAAAAACAATTTGACGGTCATAATAAATATGAACACATACTACATGAAGATCAAAGTAGTACTTTCAAAAGAAAACTATGGGATATGGGACTGCCTAGAGATCCAACACTAACAATAGGGGAAGAGTGTATATAACCTTGCTTAAGTACTACAGATCTTTGCCGGACTGTACGCATTCCCATATTACACCTCAAACTCAAACTCAAACTCAAATATGCTTTATTGTCGGAAGAACATAATCTTATTGACAAAGCTTCTGGCTAAAGTTGACACGACATAATGGTAGTAAAACATTATGCATTGATAACAAATAATTACATGGTTAATATAAGGGTTAAAAAAAAATACAAGAAAAAAAACTAACAAAACAACAAATTCACCACACAGATAAAATGTAACATAACATATCAGAGAAGCATTAACATTGAGGATCAAATTTGTCTTCTAGGAACTCCGCGATACTATAATATGGCCTCGTGAGTAGAAATATTTTGACTTTCTTACTGAACATTCTGCAGTCCCTAGTTTCTCGTAAATATAATGGCAAATGATTGAATAGACGGCGACCTCCATAGACTACTGCGTCCTTGATCAGCGTACTAGTAGGAATGGGTAATCTTAATTTCTTGATATGCCTTGTTTCACGTTCCGACCTTTTATGAATTACTCCTTGGAATTTTTTATGGATCAGACAGACAGTTTCCAATATATAAAGACAAAACATCGTGAGTATCCTCCGATTTCTGAATAATGGTTTACAACTTTCTCTTGGCTTCGCTCCACATATATATCGTAAGGCTTTTTTTTGCAACATGAGGAGACTATTCAACAGTGTATCCTCATCACAGAAAACCACCACATCTGTATAGACTGCTGAAGGTTCACAAAAAGGAAACATAAGTGCGATCGCGGTTCTGCATCCAGTGGGCTTTTGAGATTCTTTCTAGAAATTACTCAACCGTTGCAGAGTAGGTTATCATCTTTGATGCAGATTTTCCAAATTTATGAAGATATAATAAAGTTGATTTATGTAGTTAGGGTGAAGTCTCTGTTCCAACGTCCCGATAGGCGAGTGAGTCGACATTCTTAGACAGAGGTCGCATGATGACCAAACACTCCAAGGTGCCTATTCTGGAAACGATAGAACGTTCATATCGAGAGAAAGAGAGAGACAGTAAACGGAGAAACATATGGAGGTGATCGTTTATCTCTCTCGTATGACCGTTCTATCGGTCCCAGAATCGGTACCCAGGAATGTATATCCCTGGAGAGTAGAAGTTATTATTCTGACTAGTGTAGGTTCGCTTAACTTGGTTTTGGCTGAAAAGGAGATCAATCCATTCGTTTTGACATCTTTGCTATACTTTTCAAGCAATCAGTTGCTCGTCTCTTCACCCAATCATTCTATTTTGAAAAGCCTGAAGATCAATTGAGGCTGAGATCTTGCCTAAGAAAGTGAATTGGTGCGGAGTTGGCAGAGATAAGCACACGTCATGCCATTTACTCTTCCTACTTCATGATTGCCGGCTTATCTCAATTCAAAAACCTAACGTGAGAGGTCCACTGTTCAAAATTTTTTTTAAAAAATCGCAATAATCATCAAGCCATGGGTGCGCTTGTTCAAAAGATGAAGAAAATCGAAGAGCTTTGATAAAGGATAGCGGAAAACGCAGAGATAAGGTATAGGCAGCATGAAAAAGAAAAAAAAATTGCGAGGTGCGATGTGCTCGTCATTTTTGCGTGATCAGTTAGTAGACAAGATCAAATGTTATCAATATTTAAGATTGTCGATATCGGCGCTCAACCTGTTGGAATCTTTACTATATTTTCTCACTTTTCCAATAAACTCCTGATGTTTAAAATAATGTTGCCTTGTTTTATCCAATTTTATTAAAAAAAAAACAGGCGACACGCGTCTTGTAGCTGAGAAACGGCAAGGCCACGAACACGATCGAACATATTATGTGTCGGAAAGATTTGAACTATGCTGTAGAGAATTTACGTACAATTTCTTCTCAGACACTCGTTCAACCGCATGATCCTAGGTTGTGATGAAAATCATATTTTCAAATTATTGCTTTCAAAATAAGTGATACATTTTGCTGAAAACACGAACTTTTTTCACTTTGTATAAGATTAATGTTATCAATCTAATTCACTTGAAAATCTTTCCTGAACTTTCCACCACTGCTGTCAGTGCCAGTCCAAGAGAAGTACTGCGTTAGATGATTAGACTGCAACTCATGAAGACCTTCGTGATTTTTTCGGGATATTTGTATTCGACAAACCATATCGAATAGTTTTCCGAATTGAACTTCTCAAAAAAGTACGGAAATGATTTGGCCTTCTCCACGTTGAAGAAGACATCCATGACAAATGAACCCTTGGAGATGGTATCAAGAGGATCTGGTTTTGGGTTCTATGGTCAAGCAGCCTCAGTGGCGTCCATTTCCTCTTTGTATTTATTGGCTGACTTGGCGTTTTCTTGTTCTTGTTTTTCCCGTCCTTCTTGTTCTTGTCTTCTACGGAAGCTCAACCAGCTCCAGCTATAATAGCTGCACAAGGCTGAGCGTTGTGAACGGTTTTGACCTGAGGCTGATTGGGTAGTGAACCATCTGTTGACGTTGGAAAATGGCTTTCTCAACCTAGGATCCGAAGAAGGTTTCTATGGGTTCAGCAGGTTGCAAGCTAGAAGGATGTCGGCCAAACTGATGCGTCTCCTCAGAACATAATATTATTTGCATGTGAGGGGTGGTTGTTGAAGACTATCAGGGCTGCTTCCATTTCATTTTTGACTATTTTAAAGGCCTCTTGAATACTGGGACTCTTCTTGATAATCTCCAAAATCGGATTCACTCAAGGTTGTGCTTGCGCTGGCAAAAACCAGTCCTCTGTAAATTGCTCAGCTTATCTGTGCCCTCTAATTGTTCATTGGCCACATAGTAAGCAGTAGCATTGCCATCTTGCAACAGTTGACTCTTTGTCACTTCAAAGGCCAGAACTGGGATTCTTCACTCCACACACGGGCAATATTTTCTTTGGCAGCCCGGAAATACTCGTGGTAGGTGTATAAGATACCAGCAGTCATTTTCGAGCACTCCTGGACTTAGGAGGCTGTATCACCCTGTCTAAAAATAGAGCGGTGTTCTTGGCTCCTGAGAACCGATAAAATGCACATTATTGTAGTCTCTAGACTGGGAACATAGAAATACGATAAAATTTCGCAGCACCAAACTTGATAGTCCGTTGACTAGTATTTCTGTGCAGAGATTCGCAGCGTCTGATGTGTTTTCTGTGCTTGTCTTTCAGGCGAATAGCAGTATTGCCTAAATACGGACTACTGTTTCTCTGTCTGCCTTTGAGTAATTGGTGTTAACTTTCCATTGTCCCATTGTCGGCTGGAACATCAGTACTTCACGTTCAGAAACGATGAATGAGGCTGATTCCTCCTCTTCATTGGAGATCCTACATATGTGTTCATCGTTGATGCGACCAGTATGGATTTTCTCTGTAATCATTGATTCACTGTGTCTCAGTCCTATTGTCACCATTCTGCTTCCCTGTTGTTTTATGAACCAGCAGATCCCTCATAGAGGATATAGTGACTCTGAGTTCAGGTGCATATGTCTGGAAAAAGAATGTTAGAACTGTTTGACAAATACGAGTTTTGCCCTGACTACTCATATTCATTAGGGCAAGGCATTCGGGTCTAATAGAGAGCAGTCAATGATTTTAATATCCCCATTTGAGTTGACCTATTCTCGGTGCTCTTTCCACTAAACGATCGACATCTTGAGTTCTTTGATGACCTTATGCCCTGAGACTCATTATAGCTGAAGTCGAACTAGTTCTCTGTTTTGAGACAGGGTCGAATATTCGCTTCTGAACTTTCAATTAAATTAATCTCCAAAGTCATTTGTGATTTTCCTGTAAGATCGGGTCCGGAGTTTGAGATGAAAGCAAATCATCATTTTTCACTCAAAGTCACTCTTTGAAAGATATAGTGAAGTCCTCAATAAGACACATCAACTCCTTCAGTATGATACAAAAAAACATTTCTCTTTAGAAATACAAAAATCAGAGCAAATATAGGTTCATTAGCAAATTGGATTTTTTTGGATCCGTGATATAATCGTGTTTAACAAGTCATTGAACATCAAAAGCTGTTTGCTGTCCCTGATCTCAGAATAAATTTCTTATCAAAATAGAACTCAACTGTGCGTGTAGATCGGAAAAGTAAGGAAAAAATTAACGAGACATCTACTTTTTGCCATCTTCCAAATTTTATAAACGGTTAACTTGCGAGATTATTGAACTATCATGTTAATAAGATCGAAGGCGTGCGTCGGTTTGTTTATTGATTGATCTTTATTGGCTTCATCACAAGAGTTCATTTGTATCGGAAAATGAAAGCCTCTTCTCCATTATCATTACATCTAGTTAACCACGCGCTGTCCTTGGCCACAACAAGTTGTAGAAGTTTTCTGGTATCTAACCTCATAAATCTTTATTTTCTTGGCACAATTTTCGAGATTTCTTTCTTCACATTCCAGCAAGGAAATTGATTCCAATTACTGTACCACAACATGAAGATCTCACAAAAAGCTAATAATGATATTTATCAATTACTGCCCGCCCCAAGCGACAAAGAAAAAACAAAAAGAAAGTATATCACGTACAAAAAGACTTAAACTGGCCTCATCAGTAAATCACATTCTAGAAACAAGGGCATCAGATTTCCCCGATGCTGAAATTGGAGGATTTATTGAATGATTTGTTAAACATGGGCGGATGGGCGTTTTCAATGACTTAACTTCAATATGAAAGATTTATCAACGTTTAAGTTTCTGAGTCGTTAATTACAAAAGATCTAGGCGTTGTTATTCTTAACAAAATGTTTCAATTGATTGTTCACAGGTTAGTTGAAATTAGAGAGCGATAATATATACAAAGAATAGATGACTCAGTAACAGCTTCAACATTGAAAGGGTCAGCTTGTTATGGAATATGTTTTAGGATCTTGGAAACGAAATGGGGTGAAGTCAGGTGATATGTGATCCAACAAATATAGAATATCAAATTTACCGCTACTCGACCTATACATAGGTCAAGAGTTAACAAGTTAAATTATGAATAGGTCAAATTGCCGACATTTTGTCTGCATATTTCCTTATGCGAGAGAAGACACTAAATTAATTTGGAAGTGATGAATAGGTCGATAGGTCCGTGCCGATCACTCGGTTAAGGAACTGTCAACCTGTTTTACGTCCAAATGTGGTATGGTAAATCTGAACATATGTTTCTCCTCAATGCAACATATATCTCACCTGTTGGTGAAAAACAATGTCAGGAAAAATACTTCCGCATATTATTGTGAGAATTACAAGGACAAAGAATTATGATACAGTAAATGATGGAGTTTGCATTTTGTAACCTGTCGAAGTGACGAAACCATCATGGCGTCGAACTAGGTATTGTATAATATTTATTGCTTATCAGAAGAAGATTCTAGTGCGAAAAACACTTTTTTGTATGATATCGGAAAGATTCTTGCAGAAAAATGTAATTCGACGTAAATGACATCATCCTTAATGTAATGGAAGTTTCTTTGTCCAGATAATCTGAAGAAGGGGGTTTTCGTGGCGTAGGGACAAAAAGCTAAATGAGAAGAGTTGGCACCAGGCGGGATTTGAACCCACGACCTTCGTCACACCAGGACCACGCTCTACCATCTGAGCTACCAATGCCTATGAGCAGATCCAGCCCAATGCAAACTATTCTCACTTCTAGGATGTAAGTTTTAAGGTTATGGTGAGCAACCTTCGACGGATACGATCAATTTTCTGTCCCTACGCCACGAGAACCTCCTCATTATTCCTTAAGTTGGATGAAAATTGACCAAATATCGACCTTTGTTATAGACTAACCAACGGGTAGCGAGTAAGACAGAATTATGTTCATAAATTAGTGATATTCCACGTGAATTCAAAAAAAATAAAGTTTTGTCCTTAACTTTTTGGTGGTTTTCAAGTTAGTTTAAACTTCTTCCTATATATATGTCATGGTTGTATATGACACAATGCATGTTTCTAGTAACCTTCAACTATATCGAATGTAACTCACAGGAAAATTATCTTATAGGACTCTATAAAATTCAGGAGTCTTGAAGAATCATCTAGAATAAAAACAACATGATAAGTAGGATCTACTAGAAAAAGGACAGATCTTCAGCACATAAATTTCGTGAAAAATTATTGTTATTGATCAATATCAACCATTTTTGTAACCGACCACGTCTGCTATTCGAATAAATAATTCCGAGTATCAAGCTTCTATGGCCTTTTTCATCATGAATGTGAAAAACACTAGTTATTGGAAGCATAGATCAATATGTGGTTGAAAATGGACAAAAAAAGACGTCAGAGAACTGTACATTGATGATGGAAAAATATATAAAAGCATCACTGTTGGTATATAAACAAAAAAATTACTGTTTGTCTTGTTTGTCTTGAAACATGTTATAGCTATATTTTATCAAGATAATAAGAAAACTCATATTATGTTGGCTGATATAGATATCGGATAAGTGAACTAGTAAACATAAAGGGCAATCAAAGAGGATCATGTGAGGTTGATGAGTTGATACAATAAGCATTGTAGAAAAAGAAGAAATACCTGTACGGAAATAGTACATGATGACATGTGAGTGATACATTCTCGGCAAAACCTGAATGATTGATGAGCAAACATACACCATATAATCATCATGATGATGAAGGTATGATCACATTTTTGATCACTTATCGCGTCATTGAATCAATTCAATGCAGACCATCTAGCTATGATGAGATTAGTCAGATTATCTATTGTTATTATTGTTATTATCCAAAAGTCTCTACAGGAAGCCGCAGATTCGAGTGTTTGCATGAGGAACTCAGTTAATATAAGTGATAGGTACAGGGTCGGTTGAATGGATTAGTTGCGCATTTTCATGCTCAACTTAACAAAATGCCATTTTGAAATTTGAAAAATTTTGATTACTTCCAAATCTATCCGGAACAAACCAAAATGTCTTAAAAACGTTTTATCATTTCGAGAGTTGGTTTGCAAAGATATTTCAAAAGAAATTGCACCTTCTCATTGCCACTTTTTCTTCTCTATCAGATGATGGTATCATTGAAAATCTGACGTTTCGTCTTTGGACAGCAATCATCAACTTTATTTTTTGAATACGGACCTAGATTTTTTATTTTATTCACAGTTAACTTTTGACGTCCTTGTGGCATTGAGGTGATCAGATTGAGGTGTAAAGTACTGGGTTGCCTTGGGCACGTCAATATTTTTACTTATTATTATTCACATATAATTATCTATATTTATAAAAGAGCTTGTCCTGACTGCGTCATTAACGCCGAGCCAAAACTATTATAGATAGAGCCATGAAATTTTAAAGAGATGTTCTGCTAAATATTTCTGGGTGTGCTGAGAAAGGATTTTGCGAAATTTTATCCGTAAGGGGGTGAAAAGGGTGGGCGTAGGAAGATGAAAAATTATGTATTTTTGGTCACATCGACTTGAAACTTCATATTTGAAGACCATGGTGCAAAAAGGGGATAAGTCACTATTTTTTAAAATGGAGTTATTAGTGTTATGACCTTGTACAAAGCATACCACATCGTTTGGTGCAAGAAAGGGACAAGTCTCTCCACAAACAACAAAATAAGCGGTTTTAACTTATCCCCTTAATAAATTTGTTGCAAGAAAGGGATAAGTCTCGATGACTAATCCTTTTTTTGCACCAAATAAACGGTACGTTTTGCTATTTGTCGCTTGCGCTGCGCTGTCGCCGCGTCATTAGACCATATTAAACAGCGGAGGAGTGCATATCGTTTGACTTTATTGTGCATTTACGTATTGTTTACGATGTATATGTATATATATATTATATAAGTGTTACGACTTATCCCCTTTTTGCACCAAATAAAAAATGTTGATGATATTCGCGTTTTTTTTTTGTTTAGATTAACCCAGGCCGGATTTTTAGGTAAAAACAAAGTGCTCTCTGCGAAAAAAAACACATGAAAATATTTTTCAAATTTTAAAAGTTTTTCGCTTTTCCTGAACAATTTGAAAAATGTGACTTATCCCCTTCTTCCATCAAGGTCTTCATTTATAATCTGGAATGAAATCAATGAAATACGTGTTTCGTCGTTTTCCAAAATTCAACCCTCAAGGAGGTGAAAGGGGTGGGGGTGTGAAATCATAAATCAATAAAAAAACTGTATTTTTGATCACATCGACTTGAAACTTCATTATGATGATCTAGAGTGAATTTGATAATCGTCGTTTTCCAAAATTCAACCCTTGAGGGGGTAAAATATATAATTTTTCATCAATATATGATTATTCACACCCCCACCCTCACCCTCAAAGTAGGCGGAGGGTTTTGAAATTTTGAATTCTCACTCAATTTTTCATTAAGACCAACTTTCTTCAATAACTTTTTGTCAAAACTCTTTTAGTCGTGAGAAAAATAGCGTTTGAGTTTATTTTCAGGACACTTGATTTTTTGGGACTAAAATTATTATACAAATTGGTTTCCATCCAAGCAGGGCTGAACCCCGCGACAAGAGCAAATGCGAGAGGCTTCAACCACATATAGAAAGAAAAATCTTGTAGTACATCATGCAGCTGCAGCTAAGTACCAGCAAAGCCATCTTGAGGATTATAGATCAAATGAAACACGGGTTTCATTGATTTCATGCAAGATTATTAATATGAAGTTTGAAGTCGATGTGATCAAAAAAACAATTTTTTATTGATTTGATTAAAATTGCTGTCGAAGCGGGCGAAGCCGTGGCGGATACAGCTAGTTTTCAATATTTTGTTTAAATCGCGATATTTTTAAACACTTACCCAGAAATGATTGAGTTTTTTAAAAGTAATCTTTTTATTTTCCATGTCATTCGAAGATTTACTTGAATTTTATGAAATGTATCGTTATTGAATGTTATAACGATGTTGGTTCAGTCAATTAATTTTGTTTAGTTGTGCAGGTTCTCTCACACCTGAGAATAACATATCGAATGAAGAGGGATTTATGAACCAAACTATGTGTTAGAGACGCATGGGTTGCCTATTCAATTTTCTCTGGTATTATTTTTTAGATGAGTATTTTTTTCGACGATTGCGATACCTCGATGCTTTAAGGACGTCAAAAGATAACTAAGAATAAAAAATGGATTCAAGTCTTTATTTGAAAAAAATTACTTGATGATGGCCGTGCAATGACGGAACGTCAGATTTTCAACTTGCTACCGCCATATTTCAAAGGAGAAAAAGTGGCACCGAGAAAGTGTAACTGATTTTAAAATATCTTCTCCAATAAACTCAGAAAATACTAATAACATTTTTGCGAAAACTCGGTATTTTTCGAATATCTTCGGAAGTAGGAATTTTCCAAATTTAAAAATGACAACTTTGCATCCATTTAACCGACCCTGTATCTCTCATGATAACTGAATCCCCATGCATACACTCGAATTTGTGACATCCTGTATAGAATCATCCCAGCCAAAATATATTTTCTTATTTATTCGATCCAAAGAATTTCATTATGGTCAAGCATCTACATCATAAGTTCCACCGTAAAGAAAAGGTATGTCCACAAAATTTAGTTTTTTAGTGAAAATGGTAGATATGGGTGCTACATGAACCCCTATAAAGTTTTTTTCAAAAATAGCCAAATATTTTTTGCGTTATTCGCTGAACAAATTTCACAAAACGCGTAGAGGCTAGAAAAAGAGTGTGACGTCACCTACGCGCTTATTTACTGTAGTCATTGGTAACGTACTGTAGCCCTAGATAAAGATGAATAAAATATGACACAAACTGACAAGTAAAAAACGCTAACGAAAGCTCTTGTGAGTAGACAATGAAGACAGCAAAAAGAAAATTATGGTTTGCGGCAGTGAGACGGAATTTTGAGAACGTTTGAAAGCCGAAAGAAAACACTAAGTTAACAACTACATATTGTGAGAAACTACGTCACGTCTACCTTCAAAGAATTATGTGAATCTCCTTTCTGGAAACCGTCCTCCACATTTGCGGAGAATAAATAAACTTTCCTGTTAATCAATGGCAATGCTCTATACTGTCAAACCCAAAACACATGCAAACTTTAATATTGTTTTGACATCTAACGTCACAATAATTGAATACAGTACGCTCCTTCTTTCTAGCAAGTATCTGACGTCACAGTGCGTTTTGTTCGCTGAACCAAAGCACTCATTTTCAACGGCTGTTGCTGTATGTAGGATTGATTTTTTTGCAAGCACACTTCGAATATAGTTATCATAATATTATCGAAATCTTTATTTTGAATTGTACATTTTGTATCAAGGGCGGAAAGTAGATGATTTTGACGAGGGTATAAGTAGCAGCACGAGCAAAGCGAGGGCAGATATTAGCCGGGTCAAAATCATCTTTCGTCCGTGGTACAAACAGTGCTTTTTGTACAACCAGTTGGTGATAATTTGAAAAAGAATAATTATGAAAATCAAAAATAAATAATCGATACACTGGCACTACACTGCTGACAAGTCAGACAACTGACAAGTTTAGTGACAACTGTCAATCCATGGTCACAATAGGTGTGTTCCCATATTCTTTTGTGGTGCGGATTCATTGTCACCAAGATTGTCACGTGATTAGTTCCTTTTAGTATGCTAGGCTGTCACGTGGTTATTAGATAAAGGCGTTGGGATCCAAGGAACCGTTGCTAAGCGACCTACTTTTGCGCCCGCGGGCGCGAAAGTACTTTTAGGCCCGGCTGCCCAAATTAGCGAGTTTCCGCCTGCTTTGCATGCATTGAAAAGTGGACTTTACATGTAGGTTGTACAAAAATACTTTCAATGTAGGAATATTAATCTTTTGTGGACAGATCTATTCTGTGTGAATAGCACAGACTAACCCAAACTAACTCAAACCAACCCAAACTAACCCAAACTAACTCAAACTAACCCAAACTAACCACCTCCCTGTTCACATTTTCCAAAAAAAAAATGTTGCTGTTTTGGTTATTATTTTTTTTTTTTTAATTTGTTGATTTGATACTTATACTGCTCATTGAGTCGTCCTGTACGTTCTTATTCTAGTTTTCTTTCTAATTTGTTAATAAAATCCCAGAATGTGTGTTTTAAAGAAAAAAATCATCGACACCTGATACAGGGTGGGTGATTTCAGAGTGAACACAACGTATACCGACCTCTTCAACTTCAAATTGAAATTTCGTAGATTAAAATTGAGAAAAATCAATTTCAAATTGAAACTAAACAGAACCTGATTACATATTGTACAGGGTCACTCCGTATACGTCCCTGAAAAGACTGTACAACGCTTGACTACAAATTCCTTGACCAAAAATAGGGCGATCTAGGTGAACGTACCTATATCCAAAATTGCGTCGTCAAGTCTACAGAGGGCGTCAAAGTTTAAAAAAAAATTGGTTTTTCCCACATTTTTCAAAAACGTACAGGGTGATTCATTTTCAGCGACAGGGTGCCAGTTCTCGTGAACTATTCATCGTAGAGACTTGCGGCAAAAAAATTTATTACTAAAACGGCCAAGAGAAAAACCTGGAAAATATTTTCAAGTTTCTGAAATGGTCGCTAGGGGGCGTAACAACCAACACCAAGTAGGAAAATATGATTTTTATGGAATTTTGTCAAATGAAAATATATCGATGAGCTCATTTTCGGATTTACTGACTATTTACCTACAAAGGGGAAAGTTCAATTGTTTTATTGAACAAACGGAGATTTCTCCCGTTTTGCTTGACCAATTTAAACGAGCTTGGGCTCATATGAAAGAGCATGATCTGCACTTCAAAAAACTTTTTTGGTTTTGAATTTTCGACCTTCGCCGTCGCCGCTAGATGGCATGGTATATTCATTTCCATATATTTTAAAAGGTGATACATTTTCCTATAAAAAAAAACGAAAAAATTAATGATTTTTGTTTTTTTTTTTTTTAATTTTTTTTGATTTTTTTTTTTAATTTTTTTAATAGGAAAATGTATCCTTTTTTAAAATATATGAGAATGGATATACCATTACATTTGATTTTTTTGGAAAAAACTCAAAAATATACTACCTTTTCAGTTTACGCCATCTAGCGGCGACGGCGAATGTTACAAATTAAAAAGCAAATGAGCATTTTATAGCGCAGACTATTCTCTTTTATATGAGCCCAAGTTCGTTAAAATCGGTCGAGCGAAACGGGAGAAATCTCTGTTTCTTTAATAAAACAATTGAACCTCCCCCACCACTTTATTATGATAGATAGAAAAAAACGTTTTTGACAAAAAGTGTAGGTAGATAGTCAGTTAATCCGAAAGTGAGCTCATCGATATATTTTCATTGGACAAAATTCCATAAAAATCATATTTTTCTACTTGGTGTTGGTTGTTACGCCCCCTAGCGACCATTTCAGAAACTTGAAAATATTTTCCAGGTTTTTCTCTTGACCGTTTTAGTACTAAAATTTTTTGCCGCAAGCCTCTACGATGAATAGTTTACAAGAACTGGCACCCTGTCGCTAAAAATGAATCACCCTGTACAAATCGATTTTGATAATTTTTGATACCTAGTCTTGGACCATGAAATTGCGTCAATATATACGGAATGACCCTGTACATAGGTACATACTTACATATTCACACAATAGAAACTAAATTAGGTACACGAAATATAACTATTTTGGGGATCTTTTCAGTGAGATCAAGACTAATTAGTAAGTCAATTCATTCATCAATTTGCAATAAATTAACATCAACAACTGCGCAAGATATGTGGCACACATTGAAAGGTTCATTCACATCCAAATAAGTGAATAAGAATAATGTATGATGACATATCAAATTCGTTTTCGTGGCATATATTTTTTTTTCACTTTTTATCTAAAATGTACATAATAATAATAATTCTCATTATTATTCTAATAATTAAGCAATAATTATAATTGTGACTGACTGACCAAAGAATCTAATCATTTCTGCCAGATAATATTAATTTCGATTTTCTTATGTATCAATTTGATTCTGCTTAGTTTCAATTTGATAGCTTTCCATGGTCAAGTCCACGTCCGGTAGAAAAATTACGAGCTCTAAGCTCTGCTACCTTTTAAATTCTAGCTGTATAGCTGGTAGGGCATTAAACCGGAAACTTGAGACAATTATGCAGCTAGGCAATGTTGATCTCGATCGATGCAGTGATATGCGTAATTTCTGCTAATATCACTACTGTCAACTGTCAGGAACGTAGCTTACTAAGCTTACCTGCCGGCCTGCCGCAAAAACAATAACAATAATAATTTACTGTTTTCATTTTGTTTTTTTTTGTATTATTACAAGATGTCGTTTTGTTGTTTTATATTTAATATTTAACAAAGTACCTATGTCCGTTTGTTTTTTTTTATAAATTTTTGATAAAAAATTGCTTTTTTTGTACTCAGATTTTTATTCTTTTTACGTTAGGGCAGTTCAGAATATTGTTATGAAATGTATATTTTTTGAAATCAAACTCAAGTAGCTTGAATTTTTTGGGCTTGATCTTCAAGCTACTTGATGTCTAACTATATTTGACTTGACTTGAATTCCAAAAACAGATACTTGACTTGAGATTGACTTGATTTCAAGTCAAGTTGCTTGAAAATCAAGTCAAGCCGTGAATCACTAATTATTTTTGATCATAGAATATATGACCATATTATAAGACATTTCAATTTATTTTTTGACGTTGAAAGCCAATAACGTGTTCAAATTGGTTTGCTAAGAGATGTAGCGATAAAACGAAAATGTTAAACTCATTTTTATACTCGTAACATTTTCGACCAAATCGTTGGCTCATAACGCGAGAGAGTTGATCCACTGATGATCGAATTTTATGACCTTCCCTCCTTAAAGGGAAATGATTGGAAATAGCAAATATAGGTACCTACTGCAATTTTAAGGTTTACCGACGGAATGAAAAATTTCCTCAGTTTAAACAAGAGGAAACAAGACGACAAGATCTGGTTTCATTAACCTTTCATATCTCTCATATTTGTGAATGATTGAGTTTTTTTTTATTTCGAAGTAAAAGTGTTTCTGCCTCAATTCTTCTCGATTCACAATCTCAAATTCAATGGTAGTAATTTGAAGGACTTCCGAAGTGAGGATAGAGAAGTTTGTGTTTGTTTTGCATTTTTCCTGCCTATTTAGTTAGTTTGTTGATTAACCAACCAAGATGTCCGTTTTACCGTTTTATTATTGACCTCATTACAACACTACCGCTTGAATATTTCCCAGAATAAGCGAAATTGCTTTTGTACTTTGTCAAGTATATTATATCTTATCTTACTGCGCTCCAAATTCAGATTTCCGTAGATATGTCGCCTCACAAGCTCCCTACACAAAGTAGTCCCGCTATTTTCTAGATATTTTTACAATTATCCCGAAAATAGATTTAGTATATTCCATCAAGGAATTGGTTATTTTCAGATATCCTTGGAGGTGTTTGTGATTTTTCAAGTTTTAGAGCTACATTTCAAGAAAGAGATATTCAAATTGCGCAGCATCGCATCCATCTCTTAGGGTTGAAAACTACAAATGCTATGACAGAATTTGTAATACTCCGTAAAAATGAAAAATGAGATAGTTTTCATGACTATACCCTTTGAAAAACCCCAGAATTCAAAAGCGTTACTGGAAGTATCATAGCTTATTTGCACTTTTAACATTCGGTTTTCCAAGTAGTACTGGGAAAGTTTCATTATCCGACCTCTCCATCACACTTAACTTCACGGAGTTTTTTGGTAGCAAGAAATAGGACAACAGAGTTCCTGTACTGTGCTGAATCTCATACAACAAAAAAATGATCATGGTACTTCTTTTCACTCTAAAACCACATTTTTCATCAGAATACACATTATGAGATTAATGGCTGAACTATTAACATTTTAGAGCCACTTTCATGTCTATTTGGTGTCTAGAAGAAAAAATATAGGTCACAGAAATTATAATACCAGTAATTAATAAGCAACCCCTTTCTGTTGTCTTGAGATAAAACTACAAACATTAATTAAAAATTGGAAGTGTGACCAGGAATAGATTACATAATTTTTTATTTTATAGGTAGAGTTGCTGAAAAGTAGAGATTTGAAAAAGTAATCACGAAATGTTAATCTCAAATAATCAGTTATAAAAATGTCAATTTTTGTTCATGAATCTATACAGTCCCCCTTAGAATATTTTATCTGATAAAATTAGTTGAATTTTTTATTTGTTATTTTTATTCAGCACTTCACTCGTGACTTAACCGTGTCACAGAATAAAATATGTCATCACTGCACTGCGACCATTTAGTGCTAAGTCTATGGAACAGTTTTTACATCTGCAGCTCTCGAGATTCAGTTGCTAACGGTTCAGCTTCACTGGAAAAAGTTACCTGTTTTGAAGTTGGCGCCTTTGCTCAGAAGTTGTTCTTTGGTAGCAAAGAGTACTTTCTTGGCTATGTTTACCATTATAGCTTGAGGAATACCGTCCCCTCTAATTATCATCAATCACACTGTCAGTTAAAATCAGTCAAATACAGGGTGTCCGGAAATTACGCGTCAGGATTTTGGTGGGCGATTCTACATGAAAAATTAATGCAACAAACTTCTATACAATTTTTTCAAAAACTCAAAATTAAGGAAGATACAGGGTGTTAAAAAATATTTTTTTTTTCTTATTTTTTTTAATAACTTTTTTTCTAGTGTAATGATTTTCGCCAAATTTTGCATGCATGTCACTAGTGTTTCTTTGTACTCACCCTATTAATTTGACGCTAGTCGTCAATGACAAAAGGCTGAAGCTGTCCTTCACCTTAGGAAAATTACTTAGAACTTTTTTGTTTTAATCTTTTTATAAATTTGGATGTCAAATTAGTAAAGAGCATCAAAATATTTTTTAAAAAGGTGCTCATGTTGCATCATCGTAGAATTAACGGTTTCCGAGAAAAACGACTTTAAACATTAACCGTACCTTAAATAATTAAAAATTCGTACTTTGAAAAAATTTTTGAAGTTGAAGTTGAAATTTCTAGTAAATTTACTATTACAGGGTATCCCAACTATAAAAATATACCTTTCTCGAGTTATACTTCATTTCGAAGATCTTCTAACCTTAAATAGGTACAACTGCCAAGCTTGATTTTTTCTAGTCAAATGCTTCAAATTTGACAGAAGTGTGACGTAGAAAACATCTGACTCCTGAAAAAGCATGTTACATGTTTGCAGTAATTTTTTTTTTTAAGTACAGTGACGGTTCAAAATTTTGGGTTGAAGTCGCCAAGGTTGTCAAAGTCACGCTTACGCCAAATTGAATGTGGATGGTAGCATATGATTCCCGTTTGCCAAGCAGAAATTTGACAGTTCCACTTCGAAACTAAATTGAATGTGACTCAGGCATAACTTCAACCTTAAATTCTCAAATTTTTCACAATGATTTTAATGTGTCACTTTCAGGAATCAGCTGAGATTCGTGACGTACTTGGAAACGATCTATTGGCTATCACTCTCTTGATCTTTATGTCAAGAGGTTTTTAACCCGCTTTTTGAGGTCGATTCATTTGTGTGGGACTCCCTGTGATAAATAATACGCTTTTTTATTGAAATATGATGAATATTGATTTGCATTGGCCTTTATGTGTATGTCATCCAAAACACATTAGTTCTATATTAATTCCAGTTGATATTGATGATGGAAAAACATTTTGTATTGAAATAACATGAAAGGGTGTTTTGTGAATTTTAGAAGTATTTTGCTTAGTTGTCTGGAAAATAAAAATGCTCAATATAACAAGTCATTTTCGCTATTTTGATGTCGATAAATCATCATTCATGACTGTAGCAAAAAAGATTTCTTTGTTACCAGCTCAGGCTTATGGCTCAAGAATATGAAACTTCAGGTGTACCCCTTCCGCTAACGAAGTCTAAGAATAAAAATATGAAGCATTTTCCATTTTCCGGGTAACCCAAAAAAGATAACTCTCAGAATATACTCTATCAATAATAACATCATTAGATAGTCTGAAATATCTCAAACAAAATATCTGCACTCCCGCTTCAGCGCTTGAGAGAAAATAGACACGCTTGTTACAGAGGTGGCTCATTTCTTGTTTGACGCATTTCTATAAGAAGCTTAGACTTAAAGCTGTAGAATAAGATGCATAATATTGGTATTGAAAATTGTGTGTCAATATCTTCGACCTTATCAATTAAGGTTGGGTTTTTTTTTTTTAACGTGAGCATGAGGCAGAAGTTGATAAAAGAAGCAAGTTTATCAAATAACATTTTATCGAAAACTCAAAAATTAAAAATGTTTTATAATTCAGAGTTTGGCTCATATCAGCGAGTGTTTGAGTTATGACAGGAGTAATAATAAGGGCATAGCCGTTATAATAAAGAAAATCGGATCGCTAGACAGTTTTTGTACACTACCTACTAGATCTTGCTCAGTTCGCGATCTAACGTATTGGTGTAGGACTTTTCATCTTTGAAGAAACTAGAATGAAACGTTGTATTTGATTCAAGATTTTTGCTCAATTGATCCGATTTGAGCTTAAGAAAGCGTCGCTGCTCCCTCAACTGGCAACCGAGTTTTAGATTCACTTTTGATAATCTCAACACGTACTCAAGTCTGAGAACGGGCAAATTACCGACGAATAATTGGGACCCAACTCATTGCGTTTGATTTGGGATTAACTTGTAATCAAAGTTGATGGACTTTTAACATGGGAACTGTTTAAGTGGAGCCTTTTTACGGGTTTTTGTTCTGGCGAGAAAACACAAAAGTGTCGGTGCGCGCGTATCGTCAATTCGTGGGGCCAAGATTATGATTGAACGTTTGCGTTAACTCAAGGCATATTCTGTCAAGATTGTCATTTTGGTAACAGCGTTATCACCACGTTGATATGCATAAGTTGAGCATAACGTGAACGTTCAATCGTACTCCTTATTATTATTATGATTTTCGTTCTCGGAATTGGAGCTTGGTTCTTTGAAAAGGTAAAAAAAGTCTTATTGATTATAAATATACAGGATGTTTTATTTGAAAAAATAAAGTTGGTTCAGATAACTTTTTTACCTGATCCTGTATAATTTCGAAGGCAGAATCGAGTTCTACGGGAAAAGTTATAAAAGAAACAGTTTTCACATTTTCCGGACTAACGGAGATTTACTGCAAAAGTAGCCAAAATGGGACACCCTGTACATCCGGGTTTTTTCGATTCTTTCGAGTTCATTCGGGTTCTTCCGGGTTCTCTGATTCCCACGAATTCTTTGGGTTTATTTTGGGTTCTTCCGGGGGTTCTTTGATTCTCTCGAATTCTTTGGAGTACTTTCGGGTTCTTTCAGGTTCTTCCGGGTTTTGGAAGAACCTATTGTCTTTTCGGGTCATTTCAGGTTATTTTGTTCATTCGGGATCTTTTGAGTTCTTTCGGGTGTCTGACTCCGTTTGAGTTTATTCGGGTTCTCTCGAGTTCTTTTGGGTTTTTCCGGATTCATTAGGTTTCCTCCAGGTTTTTGGAGTGTTTCGAGTTATTTAGTTCATTTGGGTTCTTCAGAGTTCTCTCGACTTCTTCCGGTTTTTTTCGGATCTTTCGGGGTTCTTTGGGATTGTTTCGAGCTCGTTCGGGTTTTTTCGGATTCTTGGGTTCTTCCGGGTTCTTTCAAGTTCTTTCGAGTTCTTTCAAGTTCGTTCGGGTTCTATCAGGTTCTTTCGAGAATTTAGGATTTTTCCGATTTCGTTCAGGTTCTGTCGGGTTCTGTCGGGTTCTTCCGAGTTCGTTCGGGTTCTTATGGGTCTTTTTGGGTTCTACCGAGTTTTTTTGGGCTCTTTCAGATTTTGGTGTTTTTCGGGTAGTTTGGGGTTCTTTTGAGCTCGTTCGGGTTTTTTCGAGTTTTTGGATTCTTCCGGGTTCTTTCGAAGTCCATTTAGATTTTTTTTGGGTACATTCGAGTATTTTCTGCTCTTTGGTATTTTCCGGGTTCGTTGAGGTTTTTTCGAGTTCGTTAGGATTCTTCAGAGTTCAGTGATTCTTCGATTAGCGGTTCAAGTTTAGGAAATTTCACTTCAGATACAAATAAGCACATATATCTAAAAATAGCGCAAAAAAGTTTTTTTAAGTGGTTGTTGTGGTTTTTTACCACATGTCTTTTTTTATGGTTCATCTTGTTTATTGGCGGTTCTTCGTAGTTCTTTGTGGTCGTTTGTGCTTTTTTGTGCTTATTTGTGGTTTTTATGGAAGTTGTGGTTTTGTGTGATCCATTGTGTATATTGGCGATTATCCGTGGTTCTTTGAGGTTCTTAGTGAATGTTATGGTTCCATTAGTTTTTTTTTGTGGTTGTTTGTGGTTCTTAGTAAGTATTCGTGGTTGTGGAAAGGTATGTGGTTCTTTGTGGTTGTTTGTGTTTCTTTGTAGTTGATTATGACTCTTTGTGATTGTTGTGGTTCCAAGTGGTTTTGTGTGGTTCATGTGGGTCAACTGGTTATTTGTGTTCCAAGTGTTTTTTTTTGTGGTTCATCTGGTTATGTTTGGCTCATTGTGGTTTGTGTTTCCTGGTGCTTGTTGCGGTTCATCGATGTTGCTGGCCTTTGCGGTATTGTTCTTCTGCTAATATAGAAAAATTATTGCGAATCGCATCTTCACAGGAATTATAGCTTACCAAACCGCAAATTATATCGGCATTTTTTTACCTCAACTGTTTCCACTTGGTTCGACATTTTATGACCATTTTTTTATCAAAATATTCAATAACGCCAATAATGATAATTATTGTTGCTTAAAAAAATACTTTGTCGACAAAGATTTTGGGTCTTCAAAGCAGAAGAAAATACAGTGCAAATGAAGTGATCATCTCAATTTATTTTCGCAGTACGAAATTATTGTAGTTAAAGGCGGGGCCGAAGTACTTTGTCATCCAGTTTTTTTTGACGACTTGCCGATTGTTTCCTACGAGTGTCTTAATTCCTGTGTTGGATGACAGTTTCTGGTGTGTTCACTGTACTGTAACTTTAACCGTCTATGTGGACACTCCTTTTGAGAGATCATCTCTTTTGAACGGTATTTTAGATGTGTCAGCTCTCCGCTGGCATATCAACGCTGAAGTCCCCTGCTATTCCTGAGTCGCCAGGTACCCATATATGGCGCACTTTGTTTTTTTCACGCCCTTGAAAATATGCATCAATATTTCTACCAATCAACTTCACGGTTTGAAAACTTTGATCAGGCTTTTGACTTTTCATGCCAATCGGCAATGCTGATTGATACGTTTATTTCAGTAAGCATTATTTTTTGAACGGCTCAATCTAGAGAGAATTCAAATTCTAGGTGATGAAATATGCATATTTACCAAGGTTGATTGATAGTAATTAGGTTGCGTCATTATACGTTCGGGTGTCGGACGAATCAGCATTAAAAAAAAAATGAAGTCAGTCGGCTCCGAATTGATTCCGAAATTCAAATAAACATTCAAAAAAAAAGATAAACTATGTTTCACACGTAACAATGAGAAGATATTTCACTGTATACGAAGCTGTGTAATAACTTACCCTCAAACACGTTTAAAATAATGGTCGACACTTGGTAAAAAAAGTTTTCAAACTCTGAAATACGGATATGTTATGACATTAAGATGACACAACGATGACAGGAACGTCAATGATGGAGCTCGGTGACGTCACCGATCTGGGATCGATTCGGTTTAACGTTCGTGCATTTCCGATTCCGTAGTTACGGCGCATTCTCTATATATTAATTAACCTTGTATGTTTACTGTGTTTTGACATAAGACTGACAGATGAGAAATTCTAGATGGTGGCTGGGTGTCATCTTGGAATGTTTTTTTAAATAGAAATAGGGGTCATGTGACACCTCACACACTGTAACATCGATATTTCTACAAATAAGTGTTATTCTTTGTCGAACGTCCAATATTGAAGCAGGCTCTGTTTCATAGACTTTTTGCTTCAAATATGCCTATAAAAAAATCTAATAGTGTTAAATCTGGTGAGCGCGCTGGCCATTCTAAAGGACCTCGACGACCAATCCAATTACCCGGAAAATTATTGTCTAAATAGTTCCTAACTTGTCTGGAGTAATGTGGTGGAGCTCCATCTTGTTGGCATAAAATATCCATATCGAATTCATCAGGATTGACTTCGACGATTTTCGTATTCAAAGAGTCAATAGTATTTTCTAGCATGTGAAAATGAAGTTCTTCCGTCAAACTTTATTCTATAAAAAGTAGACCTACAACACGATTTCCTGATATTCCTGCCCCAACATCCATTTTTTCAGGATATTGTGTATAAGTTTCTTGAAAGACGTGACGGTTGGTGTCACTCCAATACCGACAATTTTATCTATGAACATTTCCGTTTAGAAAAAATGTACATCCATCACTGAAACAAACATTTTTGAGATAGTTCGAGTGCATGTCTTGCCATATTTTCATCATCGTTTCGCAAAATTCCATTCCTCGGTCTGCATAATCTTTGGTTAACTGATGAACCATTTGGATTTTATGAGGTTGGTACCAATTTTTTTCGATGACCTCCATACAGTGGAAGGTCCAACTTCACAGACATTTGCAACCGCGAAAATACCCTGTTGAGGATTCACTATCATCCCACCAATCATTTGAATCTGCATTTTCTTTGGTACTGTTGGATGACCTGTCGGCTTTCTATTCTGTAGATTCCCAGTAGTTTCAAATTTGGATAAAAGCTCTCTCAAATATTTTCTTCAGATTGGTCAATTCGGGAAACGATTTTTGAAAATCCTTTCGGTTCCGTGTAAATTCCGCGTCGCACCATAAATTTCAATCGCTCCGACTTTTACTTCCAGTGGACGAGTGTTGACCATTTTGGAGCAGAGATTACATATCAAACAAAATCAGATTATTTTGAATTTTTAACAAATTGATTGTCAGTGTTTCACAATTTTTTGACTTTTTTGTCATTTATTCATAACCCAAACTTTATGTCAAGAATATTCCCAGCATCTCTTGAATTGAACTTGGCGATTTTTTATAAAAAGTGTGTATCCAATGTAGTAATTGAATGTACCGCCATTTTGTAGTTCTTGCAGATATCGACTCAATATTCTAGGGTTATGAAGTACTGATCAGGACCTTCAAAATGAGGTGCCACATGACTGTCAAAAAAATATTTTAAGATGGCGCCCAGCCGCCATCTTGAACTTTTCATATGTCAATTTTATGTCAAAACATAATGAACATGCATATATCTTATCACCTAAAATTTGAAGTCTCTTAATTTGGCCGTTCAAAAACTAAGGGAGGGGGGGATCATTAAAGAACACTGTAATAACTATAACTATCATTATACGCACTAAGACAATTGTTTTGTGAGTGTGCATGTTTTGGTCAAGTATTTCTTTCAGAAGAAATACTCTGATGAAGTCATCACAATAGTTAATAACGTTACAAAGACGGTGAATGACTTTTTAAATCACGAGTCAAGATGTTCAGACGAGTAGTCTGATGACGTTTAACATACTGTGACAATTTTTTTCAACCGATTTGAGAGAAAAGTCAGATCAAATCAAATCAAATCGAATATGCTTTATTGCCACAGAAAAATTTAAATACATATTATTGACAAAGCAAATACAAATGCAAAATGCTAAAGTGGTGCTTTCTTATTCTCAATTGAGTGAGCAGTGGTGGCCGTCCGTCACTCATTGTTAAGATGAGATGGCGTCAGTCAAACCATGTCACCACTTAGGTAATATAGATAGGTCATTTATGTTACCAACATTTTTTATCAAGTTACTGATTAAAAAAATGAGATGACGCCAGTTAAAGATAGGTTATACTTATAAAAAAGGAAAATCTTGAAACTGTTTCCTCAGTCTGACCATGACCAATCCATATACGTTTCGTCCTACGAGCACTCATCAGTATGGCTATGGGTCTAAGTCAGACCGAAGAGAACCAAATGGTAGATGTCTTTCATTAGATTGATGGGAATTTCCATCCTAAGATTGACAAATTCTGCCGATAGATGGCGTTATGTGCTATAACTTTTCACATAGGCTACTTATGTTACCAACCTTCTATATCAAGTTGATAACTAAAACCATGAGAAGGCGTCGTCCAAACCATGCTATCAAAATGCAATTTCACATTCTTGTGAATGCAAAGCGTCATTATCAGCGGAGTAGTGGAGTAAATTTTTACTACAGCCACTGATGATGTGAAGCATCATTTACCAGACTGGTAACAGTATGAAATAAAATTATTTCCGATAGCTTTTGTCTAAAGCATTTCCAACAATCAAGTCTCCTATTGTTTTAACACTGGTATCAATCAATATCAATTTGACAAAACTGAATTAGTGAGTCGGAACCCACTACGTTCTGTAATCTGATTAAATTTATTCGAATCACTTGAGCCAGATAATTGGTCATCACTTGTTTTATTGACTGATTGATACACTGTTTCAGTCAGAAAAAGTTAAAAAAAATTACTTAGTGACACCCAGAGGGAATGATTTATTGAACTTGATCTTTTGGCAAAGTGGTTTTCTCACATCAATAATGAATCGATAAAATTATTTGTGAGTGATTTTATCAACATTTAGTTTCTAGTAATAATGTTTGGTGACCCTGAAACTGAGTACACTTCTGTGCACGTCTAGACATCGACAAAATGGGATGATTTATGTCCACTTGTGGCCCGTAGTTTCATGCAACTTGAACTTCGTGTCTTTACTGGATCAGAGTCTGTGGAGGATGGTGCAAAGTGGATAGTCTCATTAGTCTCTTACTTCTCATATCCCACATATGGTCGATGATATTTGAAACGGACGAACAGGGTGGCTACGGCATATTATTAATGACAGCTGCTTGGAGAAAGTCCATAGCTTGACAAGAAATATGGGACCGTGCGTTGCCATGCTTGAAAAAATGTGTCGACGGCATCTGGACAAGGCAGTAGAGTGGTTTGTAGGGCTTCATCATTATATCGCGCCCCTCCCGTCATACCTTCTACCTTGAATCAACAGAAGTGATGATTAAAATAGGCACCATCTTCCCAAATAGCCCCTGATCCTGCGGAAATCTCGAATCTTGCTGAAAAGAACGCCAGTTAGTGGGAAATGAGATGATAAATGCGCATTTCATCGCTCTTGACGTACGAGACTGTACCGACGTTCAGTCCCGACAAGGATGTTACTCAAATCTCAAGCAAAACATGAGATGACAGTTCGATAAGAAAGATTGAGAAAAAAGATGCCAGAAAAACATCATCTGTTACAAGGTGATGGAGTTTTTATCAGCCCCTCATTATTTTAAAGGAAAAAAATGAACGCTGGTCTATGTGGTCCTATATTATCACGTCGTTCTCCACAGCGGCGCACGGTGGCTGAGAATAAACCATTTTTGAATAAAATCTCCGAACATATTGGACCAAATTTCCCGAATATGCACAGGATTTCTGTAACGCACGCCATATTTTTTTGAATCAAATTTTCTACCTTCCCCAAACATGTTCTTGCCTTGTGACACACCTTATATACATAAAATCCCCATCATAAACTAAAATCCATTTTTTAATAATCGCCTCAAATCAACGTTTGATTTGAATTGCAAAAACGACTCTTATAACGACGCTGACAAAATTTGAATCCTATTATGAAGGGTTGTGATTCAATAACGGATAAACTCATTTGAACGCCAGGGAATTTTTTTCCCACTCAAACCTCACCCACGGTGATCACTCTTTCCCCTTATCACAATAATTGTAAAAACGGAGCATAAACAAACATCGCGTTTAAACGTTACGTAAATAAAATGAGATTTTTCAAATGAGAAACCTAGTAAAGTTCATATTTTATAGGCCATTTCAGAACATAACCGTGAATTCAGCTGATTGTACCGTAAACAATCCTTCACTTTCTAAGACATTTTTTGAAATGCCAAGTAGGCAATATGGTTTTGTTCAGATTCTGATCCTGAAAAGCTGTGAAATGAGTGATTATTTCCCGAAGTTAGAAGCTCGAAGCCCAAAAATTTTAGTTTAATTCGAGCACAAAATTTCGATTCTGAACAACATAGACCCTTTTAGTTGAAGTGATTCAGACTTTGATGCAAGCCCTCAGGGCTTTCCAAAAATAACTAACATGGACATAATTAGTTATTTGGTGCTTACGACAAGTTATTATACTGCATAGGCAGTCAAAAGCTTATAAAAGTTTGAATGATGCTTTTAAAAATTTGAAGGCCGGGTTTTGTAGTCACTGTGGAAGTTGCAAAGTTGCAGACCATATCATTTTCAGAGCTAAAGAAAGTTATATTCACATTATCAGCCCTTCTCTCTTGATGCCTCAATAACAATTCAATTGATTTTTTTGTGATATATGTATTGTTTACGGTACAAGCTGCCAATTTTGACGTTATATTGACAGGTTTCTTAACAGTGACAAATCAAAATTGTTGTGGACCAGGACCCGTATTCCGTGTACCTGTGGAATTCTAGCAACATGTCGCTTTCCCATCATTTTACACAGAGAGCGACGTGTTGCTATGGAATTCCACAGTACACGGAATCCCGCCCCAGGTTCGAGCCCCGGTGTGAGTAGAATTATTTTATTCTTCGTAAATCAGTTTAGTTTTCCACTTTCGCATTTCTTTTTTTTTGTGTTACCGATACAATTGAATCGTTCAGTGTTTGACCGTTAAGTGAATTGTGTGCGTCGTTTATTTTACATGTTTTGTTACGTTGAAGGTATAGTTTATCATTATTTTCTGTGCACCAATATCTTTTTCAAAATATTTCCTAGGTCTGATGATGCCATGTTATGGCGAAACATATGTCACCTTCTTAACCTTTCTTAAGGATTATATTATTTAAGACATAAAGACATTGTTTTATTGATTGATTCAAGATCATACTACGTTCTATGAACCACACTATTCTCAAACGAAGAAAATTATGGGCGTTATGTCTGGTGATCTGGGAGACGAAAAGAAGGGACGTTACTTGATAAATATCTGTTCCCAAAGAAGTCTTGTGATAGGATATCAATCTTGGGTAATCTGGCGAACATTAAGGGCAGCTGCTCTGAATTGTTGAAACTAGCTTATGTTCGCACCTTCATGAATTTTAAAAAACCCAAAGAGCTTTGTCATTCTTGAGGCTAGGATGAGAAGTCTTCGAACAATTTTTGCTCAGAGTTACATTTATAGATTATCGTGTATTCTTCCAACCCAGCGCGAATTGTGAGTTTCTTCATAGCAGCTACGCGTCCTAGCGATCGAACTACGAACTCTGCCCACATTATTTATAGGGACTTTTTCTAAAACCTCAAGATTTTACCTTTGTCGAGAAACACCGTTCAAAATCCGGACACGCTGTGAAATTTGAGGTTAATTAATTTGTTGCAGCACCAATTTGAAAATCCACACAGATTTCTTGAACAGTAAACTGTGCAAGAGAAAAGTTTTCGACTCTGCTGATTTCACACTCAAAAGACAGCCGCTGAAAAAATATCAGCTTTTTCATCAATTTTCAATTTCAAGCGACAGTTTTACAAAGCTATAAGTAGACTTCAAATTTTGCGAGGGAAGTTAATTCGATTCTCGATCATTTTTTGTGATGTTGTTGACAATTTCTGCCTGAAGGGACACGATGGTCGCACGTGTACGCAGGCCTCCCACTGAATCGGCCAAGTCCCAATTATTATTCCTCCTGGCACGGTCGGCAATTTATAAAATGCATGTAATCAATTAGGGACAAATAGAGAATCGCACACTGAGTGGCATAAAAAGAAAGAAAAGCAATTTTGATGCATGGCAAAATCTGATAAGGTGTATATATTTTTTTATTCATTTTTGAGTTATCGAGAAAATGTTATCTAAAAGATTAACGTCGTTTATCAATTCCTACCTCATGTTAAAAGGAAAGCCCCAACTTCAAATACACCCTGTAAAGTTCATAATATTATATTGACTGACGAAATTCATTCAAATTGCATACACTGCAGACACAATAATTAGTTCTTCTTCAGAGTTTGACGAACTACACATCTCCACAAAAAAGAGATTTTATTTTCATCAACAGAACACCTCTTAAGCTTTCAACACTCTGGTAGTCAAATATATTTTTAGGCCTGGCAGATCCAGATCTCGAGAATCACTTTGGATCTGCTAGACGTAGCGTGTTGCGCTGTTAGGATCACTGGTTTGTCATTGGGTGGTTTCGAAAAGAGATCACAGAGTGCAAGCCAGACCGCTTTCGTGGAAGAATCTTTAATAATGCTGCTTTTAGAAGATTTGCTGAGCTGAGTGCAAGTATAAATTGACTTGGTCTGACACAGTCTCCCGATCCAATTGCTCCAAACCATGGTAAAGTTATGGATACTTTCCGCTTTGCTTTTTCCCTGAGATGGATCAAAAAGAAAAATATTTTCGTAAAACCCCTGGATGACGATCGTGAATGAGCTGATCAATCGCACACTGCGTTCACATCATGTGGGAGCTGATAGGTACTGATCCTTATTCCCTTAACAAATTTTATAACAACATTTTGGTCAAGTTGTCAGGAGTTCTAGAGTCTTTATCCACAGTAGACCCAATCACCTTCTTGACCGATGTTCCCCAAACATTTTATTTCAACCCTATCACTTTTGGAGATATCAAGGATGCCCCACAAGACATCAAGCAGAAATTCTGACCCGGCTACCCGAAGTGGCACTTGCAAACCTAGTCAAAGGCATCAATATCTCATGGCAGTCAGAGTCATCCCAGGCCTGTCTAAAGTCCGCAATTGTGTTGCCGCCATACAAATGAGAGGATTTGAGTGAGCCTGCAAATTACAGGCCTATTCATTGTCAAATCTGTCGAAGATTGTAAAAAAGCTTATCACTAGAAGAATCTGGAGTTTCCTACGATTGGCATGTCAATCTGATCTACAGATAAGACATATACAAATAAGGCAATACAAATAATGCAATGTTGAACTTCTTAGATTAAGCTTACAGCAGTCTGAATCGGGAAGAGATGGTAGTGGCTGTTCCCTGTGATTTATCGAAGGCATTCGATCGTGTGGCGATCTAAATATACTCCTGGCTAAGTTGGGCAAGTATGGCTTCAGAAGGTCAAGTCTTGCTTGGCTTGAATCTTATCTCATTGGACGAAGCCACAGTATTGAATTTGGGAGCAAGGTTCTCTACACTAACTGTAACATCTGGATGTTCGCAGAGATCGACTTAGGGACAATTACGGTTCTGGGTCGCTGAAAATCTCACATTTTCAGTTGACCACACAAGTAAAGTGTGGCATGAAGTCTTCCTGGACTCCCAGGAATAAACAATATCGGAGGACTTGCAAAAAAAGCTGGTATGAATCCAAGAAACCGACCTTGAACGTCGTCAAGACCAACATAGTGGGATGGGTTTCAGGTGTTGTGAATTGGAGACTGGCAGCTAAGAAATGTCCGGAGCATCAAATTTCTTGGGTCTGATGGTCGACGCTCATCTCACATCCCAGAAGCGGTGAAGGCAAGACAAGGCTAGCATGACCCACTACTCGCTATTTGAAACCCTCAATAGCTTTTTGGGAAGGAGTCATCGGTTATCTTCTAAATATGGTGCTTATTATTCAGAAAAGGGTTCTACGTCCTCTGCTGGGCCCTTCTCCTGTGAGCCATGTTTTGTTTGCCTCACCACATATTGTTGAAACATCAACCTTTGTCTTTAAATAAAAAAAACGAAACATAGGAGAGTCACAAAGAAGAACGTCTCGTCAAGCTACCCATTCCTTCGAGAGAATATACTTGTGGCGCTCATTTGTATACGAAGGAAAAAAGATATAGAACCATCTACAACAAGATTTGACGGCGGCGCCTTCACTAAGAGTTTTCAGATGATTCCTTGAAGAGCTCTGTTGGACAAGGTATTCTACTACATTGGAAGTATTTTTTAACTGTAGAATGTAATATGGTTTTATTTGGAGCGACATGAGTCACCATTTGCTAAATGCATTTTTAATTTGTAGTTTTTGATCGCCTGTCTGTATTGTTGTATATTTATTTTACTCTATTCAATTTTTTTTAGTTAGTGACAATAATCCGTCTGACCAGTTTTGATGTTCAATTTCTTTCATTCATTAACAAGCTTTGCCAAAAGAAGTAAGTTTTTCCGACAATAAATCATTTTTTAAATCGAAATTGAAATTGACGATTTGAATGACGATGCTTGCCTTTGGACAATCAATTACATCAACAACGTTGATTCTGTGAAAAAGTTGAAACAGTGAAAAAATACGTTTCTCAGTACTGGTTCATATTTCTTGAACATCCTATATATTGATTTGGAAAACTAACACGAAACAACAGAACCTTACCGTCCATTTCAAAGCTTGGTTTTCTGAAATACTCTTCTTGAAGGATTGAGATTTAGGTTAAGGTTGCGAAGAAAGGACTGTCCCGCAGTTTCTTGCTTCGCATTGCTTTCACTCGGAGACCGGGTGACCCATTGTGTCCCCTTGATTGGAGAGGTCCTAAACTGCAGCCTATCTCTTCTTCGTTCCAAACCATTTCATGGTTTCTACGAAACTCAAAATCAGCACGAAGTCTACATTTGCCACTTCCTCAAAGTCTCCAAGGTAGTATTGTCCCATGTTCCTGAGGCGTCTTTCTTTTAAAGCTGGGAAGTGGCACAGTACATGTTCTATAGTTTTATCCTCCTCGATGCAGTCCTTGCAGAGAACAGCTGTCCCTGGGCCCCAATTTCGGAGCATGGTTCCGATTTCACAGCTTTCTGTGACCACTCTCACAAGGGTGCTCACAGAGAATTTGATCTGCTTAAGTAATTTCTCTGTTTTCTACATATCCAAGTTGGTTCGCAGAGCTCTCGATGTGTTGTAGTCGTTCCGATTGCTTTACCTGTCGCTGTGTGGCCTTACCATCTTTTTATCTACTGTATCTTTAAATGGTTTGATCGTTGGTAGCGATGTGTTTTTCCTTTTGGCTTCGTCCTTTCTCAGTCCCAACTTTGCCAGTTCATCTACCATCGTGTTTCCTTCGACATTGCTATGACCAAGAACCCTTCTTGTTCCTGATCAAGAACAATGCCTCGCGGCCACTCATTATCAACTTATCAGTAAGTAATTAATTAAGTGAATTCAGATTTGATTCTAGTAGACTCAACGCTGATTTTTTTTGCATAGATTGTGATGACTTTTGTTGTGTTGTCCAGTCTTTGCGGCAGGTTGGCTGCTTTTTTATGGCAGTGATTTCCGCATGCGGAATCCAAATCCTTTCTCAAGCTTGAGAGACTCTTGGTTGTTTAGTTCCTGCTCCTGTGCCTGTGGCGACTGTGAAGTATCTTCCTTATAATGAAGTTTTGATCCCAGTCTTCTTGGGAAGGTATTTCAAACACTACCTTATTCTCAAAAGAGCTGTTGGTCACCATGAAGTCTGTTGCCGTTTGTAGCAGCTTTGCCTCTTGTTCTTCCATTGCCTTTGAGTTTTCCTTTTGCACCATTGAGTGTCCACGTGTTGCCTATTTCCACAATTCCGCCCCTCTCAGTATGAGAGCTCCCTTTGTGGCAGTGCTTTTGATGAACGAGTCACTGGGCAGGAGTTTTAGAATGATCTCTAGAGCTGCCTGCGGTGTGCTGTTCTCTGCTCCTGTTGTGGTTAGTATTGCCAGCCGTTGTACTTTCTTGTGCATGTTTACGTTCGAGTTCGTGTCAGTGGCTTTCCACCATACCACGACTCCGTAGGTAATTATGAGTCACACGATCGCTGTATACATCCAATTGATAATGTGAGGCTTCAGTCCTCATTCTAACCAAACATTCTCCTGCATGTGTAGTATATAGCATTGAGGCCTCTCTTTATTCTTTCATCTGTGTTCCTTTTTCAGGAGAGCTTTGAGGTCAGGATGATCGATGGGTACTTTGCCTCATTGGAAAGCCTAAGAGTTTTTCCCGAATGTGAGCATTTTCCTGTTGGGCACCTTGTATTACCTTGTGAATAGTACTAGATTTATCTGATCAGGGCTCACTTCAAGACAAGATCGATCTGTTCTGCCCAAGATTTCACTGACAGTCGACAGGATTTTGCCCACTACCAGGATGGCCACTTCTGCATATGCTACCATCTTTATTCCTTGTTTTCTAGTTTTTCAAGATCAAGTTTACTATGAACAAAAAATGACTACATTGAGTAAACAAACATGCCTCAGAATTTTTGTCTAGCTTGTGCATTCCACGTAGACAAAGCAAAAAAAAAACAACAATTTTCAAGACCGATGCATACAAGTGAGTTTTGATGATGTTTGATGGTAGAACGCTTTTATTTTGTTAGGTCTAAGCGATAACAAGATATCATCGGAGGAGATGCGTGCCGGGATAATTAATTAAAATTCACAAGGTATGCATTGTTCTTTCAATGAATCTCAAGTAATGGAAGCTACGTGGAATGCTGCTACCACATTGTGTGCATGCGTTGAAGATGGAGTTTCAAAACCCTGATTATCCACAAGTCCACAACCGTCATTCTAAGGGTTATACTCGCCGCACTATCATCATGTTGGGCTATTACCATTTGAATCTAACATTTCACTCTCGCTCAGTCAAAGAAGTAAATCTCTAAACATGCATCAAGCGCATTTTATCTTTGCTGAAAGCTTAGTCAATTTAAAACAGGCAAGGCGATTTGATTTCAAGAGACTTGAAAAATAGACGTTTTGAGAAAAATAAACAAATTTAAGAAGCTTGAATCGCTTATATTTATACATGCAAGCCTGAGAGTTCGCTTAGTCTGAAAGATCGTGGGTGTGGAAACAGAAAATAATGTGGCGGTGGAACGTTAACTTAGCGTGTGAAGAAGCAATATTGAACCGATATAAGGATGATGGAATCTCCAATGATTGAAAAAAAAATTCATTTCGAGTTCTATTTGTAATAGCCTTTTCATAGATGACATTCATAAGTCTAAATTCATAAGTCCAAATGCATACTTTAGTCCATATTTTATAAGAACGAACGATTTGACCGTTATTTTCACCAAGGTAATGAAAATAAATTTCCTAAATCACCGTCATTTGTTAATATGTCAAGCGTTTGACATATTTCAACCTTGATTTACAATATTAGAACAGAATCAAATTTCCGAATTTTTCAGAGTGATATTATTTTGTTGAGTTTTTGTGTTTTTGGTGTTCATTTCGTTGATATTGTTCATATTATTTTCAAGATACTGTCATAGCAGTGGCGGCTGGTCTGGGTAGGCAAGGTAGGCGCCTTACCGCAGTAAATTCCGAAATAAATCATTATTGTGAATTAAATAATTAAATCACAATTAATCAAGAAGATTTCCATTGAAAAACAATGCTTATCATATTCTTCATTAATTCTAACTACCAGTGGTGCGAAACTCATTCCCAAACACCCACAAGAGGACCAAGTCCTAGCCGAAACCGACCGCTGGCGCATTCAAAATAAGCGACAGCCTCGGTTGCCAGTCCTCGTGGTATATTATACCATGTGAAGGGGTAATCTTAAGGTGGGCGTATCGCAATGTTATTCTCCTATACCCGACATGGACCCACTAAATGTTTTAATTCGGGAGAACATCACAACTTTGAGACGCGATCATGTTATGTACATGATGTACAATGATGTACTATTCCAATGAAGTAACATGAATTAGCTAGATTCAATTTGAAGAGTTTTCTGGGAAATCAAAAATGACCTATTTTTGGATGTATCGAAACGGTCACATCAATCGCTGTTTTCTCGGCTATTTCTTCATTTTTCATCACCAAAATAACTTATTCGAGGCACATGGATTTGCTTATCAATATAACATTGCGATTTTAATCAACAAACAATCCGTTCTTGGATGGGGAAACTTTTTGTGAAATATTTTGGGATTTTTCCAAGGTTTACAGTAGACAAAGAAAGAAGATGGGGCCTATTGCATAGGATAACAGAGATGGAAAGGAATCATCTGTGGGTAGGTCAGGTAGGAACCACGATTTGGCATTTTTCTGGGGTTCAGCTTTTCACTCATAGATGCGGCGAGTGATGATGTAGAGAAAAATGTAATTTGAACATTATCGATTTGGGGGTTTCGGAAATTCGTATTCATCGATTCCTGTATTACCTATGTTTGTATTGTACGTTTTGTATTTACAAAACATGGGTTTGCTTGGGACTTTGGGACCTGATTCTCGAGACAGATGAATGGGCGCCCAAGAGAAATGATATTTTTTTTTGTGTGCTGTAATGAAATAACCTATAATAGTAGAAAATGTACTTGAGTGAGCAGTTTTATGAGACGGCCATAGAAAAATAATATAGGTAGGTACAGGGTGTTTCATTCAATAAGCTATAACTTGTTTGTTTTTGAATGTATCGAAACGGAACAAATACCATATTGTATAGTTATCTCGTAAGTTGTTTTCTGTTTGAAAAATAAAACAAAAAACTGACATTTTTTCCGAGATAATAACCTAACTTATATTTTTTTAAATGAAATGCCCTTGTACCTATTTGTAATATTGGACATTTCTATTCCACCCAATATTCTATGTATATTTTATAAAGCCTAACATATACTTATCTTCGACGGTTTGTGAGGAAATGGCGTCGAAACCTGTCACACAAAAATTTTGAAGTCTTCTTATTGATCGCAAAGTGTGTCATGAACAATAAAAATTGTTTAGATTTTAAAATATCGCCCCAAAAATACTTTGACATATCACAGAGTTTGCTCATTACACGTTTTTATGATTGTCACTATTGTCTGTATGTGAACCATTCAATTTTCGCAAAATGTTTCGACGTAATTTTCTCCCAAACCGTTGAAGATAGGTATATGAGATGCTCCATAAAATATACTTAAAATTTTATACTATACAAAATATAAAAAATATAACTATACAATCTGATATTTGTTCCGTTTCGATACCTGCAAAAACAAAAAAGTTACAACTGATTAAAATGTTATCAAAGATAATGAAACACCCAGTACCTAATCTAAATACTAATACAGGGTTTCCTTTGAAACAAATCACCACCCGGGACCAATTTAAGAATGTTGTGACGCTTGCTGCCGTTAGAGCGTTAGGGAGGTTGAACTAGCGAAGAAAGATCATTGTCTCTTCCTGTATATCCTGTATATACCAAGTACGAAGTAACAATAATTCGTCCTGGTGATTCCTAATTGTCTTTGAATGTGAAAGAATATCAAATACCCATAATAATTATGATACCTATACCAAATATTCAAGTAAGAACAGGATTTTTCCTTGTAATTTGTCACCTCTTCAGAAACACTATTCAAGGAGATGTCAAAAAAATGTTGAAATGAAAGTTTTGTACTACGACTGTCCACGGATAAGGTTAACAAGAGCACAAATGGATAACCACCTTTATTTTAATAAAGAGTAAACTGCCTTTATTTTTAGTTTTGAGCTGAATGTCATTTAGAAAAGTTATCTAGAATAACGTTTGTATATTTGTAAGTAGTGAAATCCGAGATTTCAAATAAATCTTGAATCTTTTTGGTTTTTCAAATCTTTGGTTAACATCTACACTCTGTAGATTCTTATTTTGAATTTCTAAATGCATTTCTACCCCCTTTAGAGTACACACGGAATCTTTCTTTTGAAAACAAATATTTTTGATAACACAAAAATAATTCTTTGAAACTTTTTGATACTCTTTGTATTAACGATAAAGTCATCAATGCTGTATGTATCTCCACCTCTAATGCTGTCCAACAACAATTTGAATTTGAATTTTGCTTAAAAATAGAAATAAAGGTAGTTTACTGCTCTTGGACAAAATTCAGGTTTTTGGAGTTCTTGCGAATCCTGTATAAAAAATCAAAATTTTCTCTTCGTGAATCGTTTTTTTTTCCACAAGCAATTTTTTTCTTATCAAGAATGTGTTTTTCCCGAAAAATGAAATTTTGTATCCGTTTGTGCTCTTGTAAACCCGCCTAACCGTGGACAGTCTGTGTTGAAAAAAGTATCATCTCGAAACTCACTCAAATATTCTTAAATTAAAAAATGTCCTGAAAGGCTCATCAAAAAGATATCAAACTACAATAGGTACTAAGGAAAAGTAGAGCAACATCTCAAAATTTGATAAAGCTTTAGGTCCTCCAGCAGTTATCGAAGAAGTAATGGTTCATCTAAAAACTTCAACTCGTTTGTCAGTTTAGGTACATGCCCTGACGATTTTTTCCAAAACATTGCTTAGTGCCTTCTTGTCGCGTTAAAAAAAAGGTTGGAAAAAAAACTTTTCTGTGAAACTTTTGATTCTAGCACTATTCGAAAGTAGGCCAAAATCAATGCACTTCCTGAAAATTTTCTTATATATCTAATTGAACAAAACATAGTCTAGCTATAAAATTTTGGTAATTTTTGCCAAGTTCAAAATTGTATAGCTTTCCTTTGTTCAATTATTGTAATTGAATCTCGAGGAAGTGCAATAATAACCGTAAATATTATCTGACTGTTCCATTTCAAAAAATTGAAGTTGTCTTGATTTTTCAATTTACTTATCGATGTCACATTTTTTTGAAAACTGCAGAGGATAACATAGGAAAAAACCTACAACTTTGATATGAAACATTTTTTTCCATATTAAAAAATAAACGCTCCATTAGCTGCGTGAATATAATCAAAGATCTTGTACATAATATGTAATGAATAAAATATAAAATATATTGATGATAGCTCGGATGATAGTTTATATCATGGTACCTATCTAGATAACCTATTTTTTCAAAACTTGCATGGATAAAATTCACGAGAATTTATACCCAGAATACATAGCCCCCAAAATATGTACCTGAAAAATATCTAATCATAGAATTTCTTTGCCGGTCAGTAATTGTGTAGATTATTACGGGCTGGCGTTGGGTGCGATGATTTTCATCTCACGGAGTGAATTGTGAGCTGACGTCTTCACCAAAATCACGAAATTGCATGGCTGGCACGTGACCGCGAAACGCCCCCCTTAATAGTGGGGCCAGGGCGAACATAGGCAAAATAAATGACACATTTAGGCGGGACGATTGCCGCCTTCGGCGCATTCGAGTGCTTTCCCTGCCGACGCGCTTCGCGCGACAACCATCACAGTCATCACAGTTGAAGCATAGGGATGAGACGAATGGAACGTCTAGATATATCGATAGTCGATACTCTTCTCACAGCTAGCGATTATGAATCAATACAGATTATCGAACTTTTTTAAAAACACTTTTGGCATTAAAAAGCTAGCCCGGGCATTAATTCTATCTATACTCTGTAAGTTTATGCAATTGCAGTGATAACTGCAATAAACAGTCGTTATTGGGAATATCAGTTGCGATTATCCATCCTAGGCCTTGAGCCCGACAAAAACCAAACTAAATCAGACTGTATTGTTATCTTGATCAGGTGGTGTTTGTTTTGTGATTTCGGAACTAGCAAGATTTGGATAACTACAATAATTATTCATATAATCACAGATTATCAGATAAGTTTTAGAAATTAGTAAATCAGAATTTTTGTTTTGATATTTTTTTTTTGGGACAGGATTTGCCACTCAAAGAGGTAGAGTTTAGTTTGTTTAGTAGTTGTAGTTTTTTTCAGGATATTCATTATCTATTTTGGCATTTCCACGTAAGTTCTTTTCATTTCAAAATGACTTTGCCAGCTCATGACGTTATTTTGTTCCTTATTGGAAGAACCGTTTTCTAGGCTTGAGGATGAAGATCAAAATCAAATAATCGCTGTAGGTCGCCCTACACCCTAACTTGATATTTTGAAACCGGATAAATAACAAGGGCAACATTGTTCCTGCACTTTCAACACCCAATGGTATAAAAGCCACGGATGGTTATGCGGTAGTTTCTATGAACAGAGCCTTTTTTGTTGGCCCTGTTTATCGCTCGCGAAAGGGAGGAATAACGTTTGGGTACTGCAAGGATATACAGATTTGAAAAATTTGTCTGCAAGTATTAAAAAACATGACAGCTCTAAAGAACATCTGAGCAGTTACTTGACGTTGAAACGATTACAGACAAATTCTTCAATGATAAAAGACGCTCTTCGAATTAAAACCGCTCTTTCTTTAAAACTTTATAACGAAGACGTTCGAAAAAATAGAAATTTGATGATGTATCTAATAGACGTAGCATAACAAAGCAAGAATTGGCATTTAGGAGACATAGCAAGAAAAATGAATCTTCAAACGTTGGAAATTTTAAAGAATTTTCCAAGGTTCTGATTAGATGTTGGATGCAAGAACATTTGAAAAAAATTGGCAACATATTTTCGGGATTATCTAAAACTATTCAGAATGATTTAATTGTATGCATTTCCGAGCATCTTATGGAACACATTTACCGGGAAATCAAAGATTTTATTTTTTTTCGCGGTACAGGCGGATGATACAACGGATATAGTCGAAAACTCGCAGTGTGCAGTTTCGGTTCGTTTTGTCAATGAATCGGGAAAAATTCAGGAGAGATTATTAGGATTTTATGACGTGAGCCAAGATAGAACTGCTCTTGCAATGTACGAACTGGTATCGTCGGTTTTGCGTCCGTTTGACTATAAAGCCAAGTTACTTGGTCAGTGTTACGATGGTGCGAGTGTCATGGCTGGTTCATCAAATGGCTAACAGATGAAAATCAAATCTGATGCACCAAACGCTTTATTCACACACTGCAGCGCTCATAGACTAAATTTAGTTTTTCAAGATTGTTAGCTATAGAAAAAGAATTGTTTTTTAAAATCCAGGCCAGTGAAAGTTTTGAAGATGATATAATCCAGACATTTTTGCTTATAAAGGATAGGAGAATAAATCTAATTTATGAAAAATAAATTCTTTTTTTTTCTTTGATAGTATTAGTGTATCTTGATAATATAAGTGTATTAGTGTGAGGTCAGGAAGGCTGTATGAGGAGGAGGAGGCCTTATTGTTACGCAATCAAGATACATTCTTTGTAATATTTCAAAATTAAAATAAAATGAGCGTGACATTTACTATTAGTCAAAGTTTGGGCAGGGTCTCGAAAAATGATTTGTCTGCTGCGCATTTTCCGCTTACTGGAAATAAGGGGGAATTATTTATAAATGAGGAGAAATCTCACGAAAAAAGTCATAGTTTATTTGGACTATAAAGAAGCTTTTTGATCTGTTTATCATTGGTTTACAGGTAAGTAGAGCGATATAAATATTTAATGTTATGTAGGTATGTTAACCTTTAAAATATTAATTCTAGTTAAGGCAATAATGGATAGCATGACTGTTGAGCCTCGAGCTAGTTCCAGCATTGCTCAGGAATCAGATTTTAAAGACTACACAGTTTGTGAACTAATGAAAGCATAAATTGTATAATTATAAATCATTATAGATTGAGAATGAGGAGTTGTCTTTCGAGGAGCTTATAACATCTCCGGAAACAAATAGTGGAGCTAAAAAGGTACATTTGAGTAAATAGCGTAGATTATAAATCGTAATTTCAAATTGTTGCATATTGAGAATGAGAAGGAGTCTTCTTGAAGAAGATACATTGCCCAAGCCTCCTGTTTTTATCTCTGGATACAAAGATAGTGAAATCAGAATCAACCAAAAGAAGGTCGAGCTTCTGCCTGTTTTATTTTGTTCAACTATCTAAGAAATAAGAAAAAGAACATGGCTTATCTTATCTAAACATATGTGCATGTGTTTTGTATATAACCCGGTATGGGTTGATTTGATTATTTAATTACAAAATCACATCGCACTAGAGTTTGCGCAGTTCAAATCTCGATTGAGGTTGGAAAAGGTGTAAAGGCGTTCGAAACAAAACCCAAACATAGCTAGTATGCATGATACTAAAACATACAAGATATGATCAATTGCAAACATACAAGATATGAACAAGCCGTGCATGTCGTCACCGCGAGCCAAAAGTGAGGTTGGATTTAAAATATCCATAACGTTACCTAGTTACCATTTGCTGTTCAAAATTTGACCTGGCTCACGCATGACGTCCCCGCGTGACATTGATTGTAAAAATTTAAGGTAGGTCACGTGATGACTTCTGAAAAGGGATGTGCGAGAGTTGTTGTTTTCTTGTTTGTTTCAGTATCATGGTTACCAAGTTACCTAAGAAACCTATGAATTTTGAGGTTCGGACACGAAATGACGTCAGCAAAACCTGCGCGTGATCATATCTTGTTTGTTATAGTATCATGGCTAGTATGTATTCACAATTTTATATCTGGATACGGTCCTGTAGTTGAACACAGCTTAACAGTTCGAACGCGCCAAGTCAGGCTGGCAACCTAATAAAATAGTTACGAATAACTGCTTGTCGTTTTCCTTTCTTATGAAAAATAGACTTTATTAATCATGTTTATTGCATAGGAACAGATGAGGTGGTCTGAAAAGTAAGGTAGCACTCGTCAATAAAAGTTATAAAATGAGTTGTTTTGAAAACATTTCAGACCATTCACGTATTTCTTCAAGATCTGCAATATCGTCACTTTAAAAAACGTAGTTCATGCAATAAAAGCCTAACTTTGTGATAGCGCATTAGGGCTAATTAGTTTAAGAAGCGTCCCAGTTCCAACAAATAAACAAACGTAAACTTCATCTATTACGAATTTTGTCAACAAACTATACGAGCTTAAAAGCTTTTTGAAAGTTCTTAAAAGCCGATCGCAAACGGAATATGCAGCTGGAAAACTACATCATTAGTCAAATTATCGGATGAAGCGTTTTACCTTAAAATAGGTTCTCTTATGATGACAGGATTTTCAATAATATCACCATGCAGTGGGCGGTTGGCGCATTGGGTAATAACCTTCTAGACTGTATTGATTATGCAAAATTCAAATTAATCTCCTAATCATTGAATCATGCGCTTATTTGCAATTTCTTCGTGGAAAATTCCATGGAAAAAAAATATTTACATATTGTTATAGCACTACTGAGTCCTCTCATATTGAGAATTGACTGGGAATGCGTACTTGAAGAAAGTTAATTAATAAATAATTGCATGATTTTATTGGTCAAAAATTGAATTTCGATTATATTTTCCCGAAAAAAAAAAAAAATTTAAACACAATGTCATCTGTACAGTTATCGGATTGCCGACTTTCCAATGTTCATAAAAGACTCTGAGGTCGTTATTTATCTTAAATTCAACTTATAGAAGTGAAAAAAACTAGCTTTTTCAATCCTCTATCCCCCGTTATTGTACTAGGTGCCCAAAAAAAAAAATGGTACATTGAGTAATAGCAGATTCCTGATAAATTTATATTCCAAAAGTTGATATCCCAAGAGAGAGATACAAAGATTAATTTTTATTATTTTTTTAATAACCTTTAAAATGATCAAGATATTTTGTTGACATTTGGTATATAAGGGTGATTTGATATGCAAAATTTAAATCTGGCCTAAGTATAATAGCTTCTACATTATGTAGGAGGCGCCAATTTTTCACTCATCAAAATAGTCATAACTTTTTTAAACGTACTTTTCAATTGAAAAACTGATTTTTCCGTCATAACATGAAAAAAGGTGATTTTTTTCAAGATATTTGCACTAGAAGTGATTCAAGCAATGTTGTTTTTAATGGCCAATCTCGAAAACTGCGTTGTCATGTTAATTTTGAAGTGTCTCAATGTTCAATGTTTGTCAAAATCACTTTTTCAAAGTATCCAAAGCTATGTTTATTTTCAAAACTTGTCATTCAGATCAAATTGCATTCACTTATAACTTTAAGTGCAAGTTTACTCCTGGCCATTTCTACAAATCATCCCTTTTTCTACAAAATTTCACTTCGTGTTTTCTGTGATTGCTACATATTTCCAGTAAAACGGTGAAATTTAAGTAGTGTATGATGTAAATAACCACCATCATAAAAATACTTGCACAAAAGTTGCAAAAAAAATCAAGAAAAAAGAAGACATCAACACCCTGTAGCTCCGGAACGAAGCATCAGCGGATCCATGTTCATAGGACATTTTTGATTCGAATTCGCCTAAAAACACGTAGTGAAATTTTTCTCCATTTTCCCTTTATCGCAGGACACCCTGTATGTATATTTATTTTGAGAGTGTACTTTTTTCAAAGTGCCGATGAAATATGGATAATATGTGTACGTGAAACATGGAATGACTTTGTTCTGAGGGATGATTTGGAAAAAACGTGATCAAAGCAATCATTTGCATCCAAACGTGTGCCACGAGAGCTAGTATTGAACGTGAATATTGTGACGACTATCACTTCACCGGATAACATCAAAGAAATTCTCCACTTGGTCGTTTGTTCAGTTCGACATCTTTTCAACCGGTCTTCGCGAACTCACGAAAGTGAGACAGGATACTGAAGTGAATCATCAAGTGCATGTGAACAGGTACAGATGCACAAGCATTATTCCGTTAAGCGGTGAGCACGTGCACAATCATCTCGGCGGGCACGGGCAGCCCATTTACACGTTCGTGCTCGTGTTGATGCCCATGGAATTTCGTGTTAAACGGAAGCGTGTACACATACTATTACGCCTCAGTACAATGTACAAGTCTAAGCCAAAAGATTGACATATATCGGAACTATCTGGCAGATAGGTGATTTTCAATTGTCTTGGTACTCGACTCCAAGACATACTACCGTCTGTTGGAATGTTTCAACATAATTGAATGAATGGACGATTTGCAAACATTTTCAAATGATTTGAAATTTTATATACGTGTCCTAGACAATATTAGAAAGACATCAGCGAATTTTTTACCCAAATACCCAAAAATATACCAAATAAATAATGAAGAAAACACAAATTTCACTGTATGATCGAAAACGAGGAGGGGCCATATCACCCTCCCGAGTGAAAGAGAGTTATCTCAGTCAATACGCTAGACGGATATAGATAATGTATTCTGTGACGTAGTGGATGTTGATTGAAGCTCTTTAATCGGTAATTACTACATTGATAGAGGTCGTGAGTTGATTTTTCCAACATCAATGTCATCAGTACTCGCTAATCCTCGTATTTTTCATATTTCCAAAAAATGTGCCAATTGTCCATTGCATAACCCAAATTTAAATCTTGCCAAAAGTTGGTGCATCTTGGATTATCTTATAAGATGGATATAGAATGGTTGCAAGTTAAACATCATATACGGTAGCCCAACAAATAATATCTATATCTTTCCGAGACATTATGAATTTTATGTTTCCACCGGTTGAATCACGAATTTACAAATAAAACAGTCATTTCTTTTGCCCACTCTACTCATCAGGATTTTTCCCAGATATCTAGGCATTGTCGGGACCGTCGATCCGTATGCTGCTGAAATATTGAATAGGTACAAAAATGGTTGAAGTAGACCTGAAGTGCCAACAAAAGAAGCCTAGGTTCAGACAGCAAATGAAAGATCCAGACGCTATTTGTTGTTGCAGTTTCTTTGTTAACAAATTCAACAAACTTAAAATTAGGTTGTGACTAGTCTGTTCAAAATTTATCTTCAAATTAAAAGTTATCAGGATCATTGCATATCCTTCCTAGAACTCGTTGTCGAGATATAAAATGCGACTACAGCAGAATGCTCTCAGGTATGTAGCGAAAACGGAACGTCCAATGTTCATATAAATGCTAGAAAAGCTTCACAAATAAAACGTTAGTGCCCCCTATTGAAGACAGAAACAGATCCATTAGAACATCGTGGTGGGGTTTGTTTCGTAAATGCCTGACAACAAGATTTGTATTGCAATATTGGAGTAACAGATAATAACCATAATAAGTACCCCCATCATATAAAGTACAGGGTGTCCCAACGATAGAGTAAAGTAGGTTTTATCATATAGGATATGAAAAATATCAATATCAATATGCGTCACAGGTTAGGGATGTAAATAGCGCACATTCTGAAAATATTTGGAAAAAAACAGGGTGCGTCACAAAAGTATGGCACGAAAAAGTATGATTTTTTTAAATGGAACCCCCTGTATATTAATTAATATTTCAATTCTTTCTTCAATTTGGAACAAAAATTGTGATACAACTAATGTTCCTAAATTCAACCGTTATCGAGATATCGCGTTTTAAAAATGGCATTTTTGCAACTTTGACATGCTATAAAACTCAAACTATTCAAGTTAGAGGAAAATTGTTTGCACTTTCCTATCTTAACTTTTCAAGAGCTCTTCTGTCATTTGGATAGAAGGTAACGTCAACTGTCCGGCACATTTTGACATTTTTTCACAATAATGGATTTAATCTCCTTGAATAGCTCTTGAAAAGTTAAGATAGGAATGTGCAATCCATTTTTCTCTAACTTGAATAGTTTGAGTTTTATAGCATGCCAAAGTTGCAAAAATGCCATTTTTAAAACGCGATATCTCGATAACGGTTGAATTTAGGAACATTAGTTGTATCACAATTTTTGTTCCAAATTGAAGAAAGAATTGAAATATCAATTAATATACAGGGGGTTCCATTTAAAAAAATCATACTTTTTCGTGCCATACTTTTGTGACGCACCCTGTATGTTTCCAAATATTTTCAGAATGTGCGCTATTCACACCCCTAACCTGTGACTCATATTGATATTGATATTTTTCATATCCTATATGATAAAACCTACTTTACTCTATCGTTGGGACACCCTGTATCTGTGGTGATACAATTTTTTCACAATAGCTTTTAACAAAAAAAAATGATTTAAAACATGTTGATGTCATGAGTAAGTGAACATCATTGGGATTTGTAGTGGAAAAATTGATCAACGACTGAAGAAAATTATCTTGTCATTTAATGTCAAGAGCACGATCCAAACTTTTGTGCGAGTAAAATTCAGAAATGTGAAAATTACTGGAAAATTGCCAGACTATTCACGTTATTGGCTGCTGCTATCAGTGGAGCACACAAAATCTTTCAAAACATTTATCAATCCAAATTTACAATGGAGAAATATACACAAACAAGCAAACAAAATCGTGAATAAGGGATGATGAACTTGATTTTTCTTCTTTGTTTAGGAGATTTTGATTGAAAATGGAATAATTAATTATGTTATCTAAAAAATCCGGAAGATTTGAAAATAGTTCTGATGACTTCTATCAAAATTCCAGCTATTATGCAGAGTTGTTGGCGGACGAGGATGTTCGAAAGCTGCTACGATTGACAATAACATCGCTTAAAGTGTTTGTTACATAATGCAGCCGAAAGCACCCCCAAAACTAAACCAATAAAATATTCGAATAAATAGTTTCAATGCTTGGTTGACGCATTTGAGACATGGTCATGAATAGGAGTCTTTGCACAAAATGATCATCGTTGAAGAAACTTGTAAACACCATTATATGCCCAAGACCAGAATAGAGTTGAATCTTCTCAAAAAAAGCAGTAATTGTACTCTCGGCTGGAAAAGTGCATTTTGAACACCAAAAGAGAGGAATGGAAAAATATTTATCTATTAGAAGAAAAAATGTATTGTTAATATGTTGAAAAAAAATCAGACCACCAGTATATAAAAGAGTCTACAAAACTTTATACCGTTCAAGATTTTCCAAATTGTTATTTCTTTTCAACTAAATCACTGCTTCCTGGTTTATTATATGCATCTGAAAAGAAGCATTTCCGGAATTTCAAACATCTACAAAAGACTAATGATATTTTCCTCAATTCCCACAATGTTCAAACATGAACGTTCTGAGCTATTCAAAGATATTCAGGAAATCTATTTATCGTCAGCTGTGATAGCACGACATCTCAGACATATTTATCGCAATCCTTTCAATCAAGTGTCATTCTATTTAATCTGTTTGAATAAAAGCCTCTGCTCCGTATCAATCGGGGGTGTAAATAATGTCATGAAAATTAAGTGCTTTGGGAATCTCTGGCTCTTATCTTCATTGATGTCTCCATTATTGATAGCTGGAAAAATATACGGTGGCAGTAAATTATTTATCTTGCATAATATAATATGGCAAAGTGTATTTTAGTATCTTGATCATCAAAGTTTACTGATGAAAATATAAGTTGCGTCACAACAAAAGATCATATTGAAATTCTGCTCATTTATTTTTCTAGCATGAAGCCCTTTGGCTTTCCGTGAAAACGTTCCTCTTTATATAGGCACAACGTAAGCATGATGCATATCCCAATTCCAATTGGAAATTGGTGATTTATCACCTTCCCATGCGTCCCATTTCAATTAGGATTTGTTGGCATTGTGCTGAAAAATACAGTATCATTCCTTCATGGTGAGGATGCAATACATTTAAGTAAAATAGTTTTCATGTAGTCATGGTGTATGGTTGAAAGCATGTTGTCATTAATTTCGAAAATTAGACCATCAGGAGGAGATCAGGGCTCAGAAGGTGACGGTGCTGTCATGAAGTGTTGGAAAAGTCGAAATAAAAAAAATGGTTTTTATAATTCTGACCAATTATTTATATTGTCATCAACCGATTGAAGACAAATACTCAGTTTCAGAAATATTCAGATCGATTTTAGTGGAAAACCGATCTTCCGTTTTCATGAATCAGTCGCTTTTACACGCTAGTTACAATAATCTGGTAGAATAGCTAAAAATACTTATTGGCCGATGGTTATTCAATATGGCTGAACCTTTTTTCTTAAAAATTGGCTAGACTATGGCAATTTTTTCTAAAAAAATGCCTTTTTTAAATGCATTGTTACCTATTCAAATAGCAGAGAACTTCAAGTATTTTCGAAATTGCTGATCTACAGATGCTGATAGGAATTCCGTCAAGTCCACTAATGAGCTTTGAAGTCAATTCGCAAATTTATGTTGGTGTCATCGGTTGAGGCAAACATTGATTGATCGTTCTTAGGTATGTTGGGAGGTGATAACATATTTTTGAAATTTTGAGTTAAATAGATTGCTTCATCTGCAAGTGTTTCAGAGATAAGATCCTATGTTGACTTCTGTATACCTGACAGTATCGTCTGTTTACCATTTGATCAAGTGAGAATACGTCCTATATATGGCCGACACACATATCCGCACCGAGCTTGTATGACGGCCGAGTGTCGGATGTTTTCTCACCTTACCAAATGCGGACATGGTGCGGATATGTGTGTCTCCACCATTATTGTGTAAATTTGATATTTGTTTTCCATGATAATTATTCAATCGCCTATCTTTCAGCAACTTGTGATACTCTTTTTTTTTCTGATTGTAATGTGCTTCGTAGGTACTATCTGTGAAAAGTTACAGTTTCCACTGTATGATGCGTTTGTTAAAAAAATTACCTGAAAGGTGGAGATGTCATAGTGACACCATGAGAGTGTCAGATTAATCTATTAGTCTTCTTTGAATTGTTCATTTTCCATTAATAAATCCGTCTCTGAATCACTTCAAAGCTTGCTTGATTATGTCTGTCTCATTCGACAACTTAGAAAGAAGCGTTGGGAAGAACAATTCTCTAGAGAATATCGTCGAAAATCTGTTTCCATATTATTTTTTGGTAGTTCATGGGGAAAATTTCGAAAATGTGTTGCTTTTCTGTTTTCACAGTACCGTTACGCCCCCTTGCGGCGATCCTAGAAGCTTGAAATATATTTCCAGCATTTTCTCTTTTGCACATTACCATACAGATTCTTTTTCCTGAGTCTCTATAATGAATAGTTTACGGGAACTAGCACCCTGTCGCTGAAAATGAATCACCCTGTACAGATTCGCATCTGCTGGTCATCAAAGGATGATATTTCCGCTCATATAGCAATACTGAAGAATTTATTAACTGAATTAAACAATGATCTGAGATCTAAGAAGAGAATATATTGCCCGATTTTCCAATTATTTGTGAATTTCTCAATATTCTACCTTAGTTCTTTTAAATCATTCTAATCTTGTTGGATGGTACTGACCAAGGAAAATGAAAAGACTCTCGATGTATCAACTGTTCAGCTGTGTATTTTTGAAAGAAACTTCACAAGACGATTAGATTGAGAAACAGATACAGAGGCAATGGTGCTGTAAGCCAAAATTATCAAAAAGAGGGAGATTATGAATGAGAAAGATTCAAAAGCCAATACTATCTGTCACTACAGTAAAAATAGAGGCAATTGGGTGAAGGATTGCCGCAGATGGAAAGCAGAAGGGGAACCACTTAGAAATCAAGGCGAAGAAACAGCAGTGAAGAATAAGAGTCCACAATGTAGAACTCAGTCAAACGAGCCAGATAAACAAGTGTGGTGGGTTGATAATGATGCAACCAAGCATATTAGCGAATAGCGATTCACTTCAGTGATTTTGGGCATTTCAGTGTTCCATGTTCAATGAAAGCTGCTGGAAAAGTTTTGTCAACACAAACAAAGCTCGAGCAGATATATCAGTGTCAGAAGTTATGACACTGAATGATGTGTGGTATGTTCGTGATGTTTCATATTTTTTTTTTTTTTGGTTTTGGCGTGTTATCCAATCATTCGCAAGACAGTGTTGGTTTCAAGTTGATGGTAAAATAGCTGTCACTGGTAGAGGAGACTATAGTGGGTCCCTATTCAAAACTGATATCAAGTCGATTGTTCCTCAACAGTCATCATCAATACTGTTACTGCAGCTGATAATTCCAGTTGTATCACGAAAGATGGGGACAACAGAATAAGATTCATGTGAAGAAGAAGAAAATTGATAAAAAAGCTGTGGAAGGATTTCTGGTCGGATACGATGGTGATGAGCGGTTTCGGATTTGGGTAAAAGAAGAAAATGAAGTTTATGTGACAAGAGACGTGAAGTTCCAAGGAAAGTGAGAAGACTGTGATCGTGAAGTGGAATTGGAACTTCCTCTTCAAGCGAGAATAGAAGAGAAAGAAGAAGGGCAGCAAGATATCGAACAAGAAGATTCACCCACAATAGAAGAAGAGAGTTCGAGTGAGGACGAAGAATGTGGAGAAGAAATCCCATATTCGAGAAAATATGCATTGAGAGATCGCAAAAATATCAAAAAGCCAAAACAGGATGAAAACTTTATTGCAGAAGAAGCATTGATCAGCAGAAAAGAGTTTAATTGGATAAGAGCAATGGACACTGAGATCAGTTCTCCTTTGGAGAATAATACTTCTATATAGTCGGAATACATATAGAAAAATTAGATAACGGAGAATGAAGGACTGTAACTACACCAATCCTGAAAAATGAAGTAAATTTAGAATCAGGGAAAGGGTCGAGAACCGAGACAAGTAGTTTTACCTATAGACAAGTTATTCGAGAAAAATGATGGAAGGTGGACTTGAAGTTCAACAAATATCGACAGAAGATCAACTAGCTGATTGGATGACCAAGTCCTTGACAAAATCACGGTTGCAGTTCTTATTCAAGCAAATGGGTCTTCACTAAAGGTAAGAGCTTTCTTTACAAACAAGGGAAAGTGTTGGAAGTTACAGTTCCCATTGTATAGTGTTAAAAAAAAATCCTGAAAGGTAGAGATATCATGGTGACTAGTGACATTATTAAGGTGTCAGATTATTTTATCAGTTTTCTTCAAATTGTTCATTTCCCAATAATAAAATCAATTCCCAAACCACTTCCAAACATATATTTTAATTTTTTTGGTAGATTAATGATTTCAATTGGAGAAGGTCAACTGAATTATAACAATCAAGTAATGCTGTACCCAAATTTTGTTCATAGTAATTTCATTGACTTGATGGAATCCAAACTGATTAACTTAATGTGCTCCACTGTCCGTTTCAAAAAAATTCGAAAAAATTCATAGGAAGAATACATGTTTCAAAAAAGTCTTTGTGAAGATGAGTATGTCAAAATATGGCTTGAAACAAAAGTATCCGCTTCAGGGAGGCGGAGCTTATTTTGGAGTTCGACACTCTCCAGCCACTTATCTGCAAATAAGTGGTGAACTACCATCTTGACCTCAATTGTCTGGATATTATCATTTTATTACGCCACAATAAATGTTCAAAGTTTCTTCCATTCATCTCAATACATTTTTCCTAAAAATGCGCTGGTGCACCATCATGCTTGAAAAACATTTCTGCTCTTAATCCAATGAGAAGTACCCATAGCAAATCTGGCAAAGTATGGCTCAAAAAATTTCAATGTGCTGGCCCGTTGAAACGCTGAGGCATAACATCAAATCAAATCAAATCAAACATGCTTTATTGCCACAGAAAAATTCAAATGAATTTTATGGACAAAGCCAATACAAATGCAAAATGCTGAAGTAATACGGTCCAATTATTAGTTCATCTTCCAAAATACCAGCCCAAACATTAATGCACAGAACACATACACAAAGTTTAGAAGACAAACTGACCCATAAAATTTACAAAACAATGCGCCACGGAATGCAATGGATGCGAATCGAACTATCAGACTTGGATAATGTATAATTGAAGATTTCTGCAATATATTTCACAGATTTCGAAACATAAAAGCACTAACTTTATTTGTTAAATAAAGACAAGAACTATGAATAATAGTTATTTATGGTACTAGTGCGTTGTGTTGAAAATAAGTCACGCGAAAAAGATTTGTATGTTTAAATTATTAAAAATTCTCAAGTGACTTGTGGAACATAACGCACGAGTGCCATACAATGTTCAACAAATGGAGGAAATTATTTTTTTATAAGATAGTTATTAGATATAAGTTTCAGTGTCAGAATGACTAGACAGTGACATGTTTACATTTTGGTGAAAATAAGTTATTGTTTGTTTGGTTTCCACGAGAACGTGATTTGTTTGTTCACCACGGAAACTTGAGTGATAATCCATGAGTAGTGAATTATGAACTATGACACACCAGTGTGTTATGTGACACTTCACTTGTCCAAAATGACATCAATAATGAATGACACCTGTGACTATCATGCGTTAGATAAATGTAGTACTTTTGGTTTTCTCTTGAATGCCCAGAACCATCTGGGGATGAGGTCAGTGTGGGCTTCTCTAGTTGATGTGTTCTGCGCTACGGGGCGCTGACCTTGTGTGATGATGACTATGAGAAAATGCCAATCACTCCGGAGGTCTATGTAAGCGGTGAACCACCTCAAGGAACACTTCTTCGGTTTCTTCCCGTTTGTTCACTTCATTTACACTCAGCCTCACTGTTTGATTTGTTGTGGAATACTCTGGGCGAAATCCCATTTGTTCATCTGGCAGGAAGTTTTAACTTTTTTGACTCCCCTTATTTTGTGGAGGATGCATTTCTTGCCAATTTTTCGATGGGGGCTGGAAGATTGATGAGCCTCTTGTCCCGGTTGTATTTTGCGTTTTTAGAGGTCTCTTGATAAGGATTACCAGTTCATTTTTCCACTCAGAAAAGAATCAAAGCATGAAAGATAACATGACGATGGAAGGTGACGTTCAAATGACTTCATCTTTCATCATGACAAGCCTTGATACTAAAACACACAAGATATGATCAATTGCTGGACGAAATTAGAACCAAGCCGCGCATTTCGTCACTGCGAGCCAAAAGTAAGGTTGGATTTAAAACATCCATATCGTTACCTAGTTACCATTTGCTGGTTAAAATTTGAACTGGCTCACGCATGACGTTTCCGCGTGACATTGATTGTTTAGATTTGAGGTAGGTCACGTGTTCACGTGATGACTTCTGAAGTGGGATGTGCGAGAGTTCATCTTGTTTGTTTCAGTATCATGGTCACCGAGTTACCTAGGAAACCTATGAATTTTGAGGTTCGGACACGCAATGACGTCAGCAAAACCTGCGCGAGATCATATCTTGTTTGTTTTAGTATCATAATGAGAAGCTGATAAGCTGTCATGTAGCATTCTACGTACAGCCATCATCTCGAGATCTATTGGATCTCAGGCACATCAGCGCCTCTGTGCGTTAATAGAAAACCTATCTTGCAATCTGGTTCGCAAAATCTCATGGAGATTTTTGTTGGCCCATACAAAATTGTTATGGAAATCAATAACTCCTTCGCGCGTCAATCGTGCTTTGTCTGTAGACAACACTTAATCCAAAAGTTAATGGTCCTTATGATATTTTCTATGCGTCCGTTGACAAAATTCTACTCTAGGTTGCTTGAACTCTTTGTTGATGATATGTATAAAAAAGTTGTCCATGCAAAATTCCTCAAACACTGCTTCGGGGAATATGTGAAGATATTCTTCTGGTACTTATAAGAGGATTCACTTCAACCCTTTCTTTCATCTCCACAGTCCGTGTGTTACGGTTTCTTCCACAATCAATCTCATTTGGTTGAAAAGTACTGTCTTCCCTTATCCTCCGATGTATGGTAATAAACAATTTATAGGGAGTTAGCGATTTGGAAGGTTTCGTGATATATACTATTTGCGCTTCTTGAGCACAACCATTGGCTCTTCCGTACATAAAGTGTATGTCTGCCATTTTTTCAAATGAATATCTTCATCTTTTAAATCAAATGCACGTTAGCGCTCACTGAGTAAAATAATATTATTTGACACAAGTTTTGGTTGCTATGCTATTTCCTGTGATGTATCAGGATATACTGAGGATATGCAAGATATTTTTGAAAAGCCCATTTTTTTTAAAGTTTGACATCCTAAATCTTGAAAGCTATGCATTTCCGAACCATTGTTTATATGAAAAAGATTTTTATCTACGACTATTTAATAATAGACGCATTATGCTTGTGATAGTAACTACATAATGTAACTCATATCACACCTGTGGAATATGAATGTCATATTAAATCTAGCTTTTCCACCTTGTATTGATCAGAATGTCTATTTGTATCCAAAATAGAGTGAATACAATGTCTACATTGTCGAAAAACAATGGATTATGAGGTTTAAATCGATTCCGAATAAAATAGCCTTGCCTTGAGTTCGAAATGTATCGAACACACTACCAATTAAATCCAAAAGGTTATATTCGCGTTTCACGAACACCTGGTTTTTGATCCGGAATATGAATATTTCTCCCAACGAACAGCCTGATTTGCTATACGCATGCGATAATGCCTCGAATGTTTTCAGGATAAGGTTCGCGAAAATAGCTAATACTAAAGCAAATTTCCTTGAAAAGTATTCCTATACATGTACAGGGTTATTGATTATTGATGCCGCCCCCTCTAACTTTTTTGTTTGACGTTTTTGAGAAAAGTATTCCTAATAAAAGTTCCATGGTTGAAAAACTGTTTTTCACATACAGTGTGTCACAGATTCGCTTCTATATACAGGGATCTTGGCTCCTATTATACCTACATCAAAGGTTAAATGGAGAAAGTTTTGAAGAAATCTTAGTGCATTCTATATCCGGCTTCAGTTTTACTATCGGTCAATTAGTTTTGGAATTATCGTCGAAAAACCGAAAATGACGGATTTCATTTTTTGCCAGTAAATCCGAAACGGCTGATTTGACAGCTGTCAAAATGTGACATTATCAGGACACTTCTTGAAGACGAATAAAATGGCGTGTATGACATGTCTCAATCGTCTATTGTTTTCCCGCAACCCGCCTCAACTTTCATTTTTCTTATGGCAGCCATATTGGATTTTTCAATTTTTGGAAAGAGTGTAAGATTTCCAGTCTATTGATGTCGCACAAGTGCGTAAAAGATCTAAGTGTCATCAAAATATCACATTTCGTAGTTATGTCATGGCCTTCTTTTCTAAGAAGTCCATGATTCATTTGTCTGAAAATTGGTTTATGAGCAGAATCTTTTTTTTTTCATCTAAGGAGGCTCTGATCTGTCGTTCATTAATTCAGTATGATGGTTGTGTTTTGATAATAAGTACTTACGCTTTTCAAATTAAAATGAAAAATCTGATTAACAAATTGTCGAAACCTGTCAAAAATGCCCGGTATTCTCTATTTCTCTATCCAAATGAAGAAGAGCTAGTCATGTTAGCGCTGTACATACGGTCAAATAAAAATGTCGTGTTTCCTTCGGCAAGGTCAATGTATTTGGAGATGTATTCATCGTATCCCGAACGACGACAGCCTCTTAAAACACAATGTACAAAAATCGAAAAATGATGATTAATTTGGTCAACTATAAACAGAAATAAACTTGTGAGAGTAGTACGAAAAACAGTCGCTAATTGTCAAAAATGTCACGATGCATGTCCATGTTCTATTGAAAATTCAATGCGTTAAACACATCTGCACACTAAATGCGTTGATTTTGAGCTGATACAGTACTCATTCATATTTTGCGACAAATAAATCATGGCCTTCTTGGATAAGACTGAGTCCCAACTACATATTGTGATATTTCGAAGATACTCAAATATTTTATGCACTTGTGTGTGAGACATCACCAGACTGGAAATTTAACGCTCTTTCCAAAAATCTAAAAATCCAATATGGCAGCAATTAGCCGTTTCGGATTTACTAGCAAGAAACAAAATCCGCCATTTTCGATTTTTCGCCGATATTTCCAAAACCAATTGACCGATCGCAAATCTGAAACCGGATATCGAATGCAGTAGCATTCTTCTAAAATTTTCTCTACTTAACCTTTGACGTAGGTATAATAGGAGCCAAGTTCCCTGTATAGAGAAACGAATCAGGGACACACTGTATACAGGGTGTTCCAAAAAGTCTGGGCGAGGTCTTACCTTCATATTTTGAATGGATACCCTATTTTTTATTTGGTATTTGGATTCTTCTGAAAATTCTAAACATTTTCTATGTAGCATATCCTGTACCTAAGTTTTATGTATAAAAAGATAATTGATATTTATACATTGAATAATATCAATTTATTGTTACAAAAAAGTGAAATATATCTATGGTTTGGAAGTATTTACGTGAATGTCTGTGTAGGATATACCATAATTTTTCTAATTTTGAATTTATACCCGAAACATGAGTTAAAAATGAAATAAAATGTTATTAATTCTTTTTGTATTGAGTAAAATGCTGTATTATTTATACTTTGATACTCTGACACTTTAAAAGTATTTCATGACGTGACATTCTCGTGAATACTAGCGTCAATACTTCGAAATCATGGATATATTTCACATTTTTATAACAGTGAATTGGTATTAATCAATATATAAATTAATATCAAATATCTTTTTATACATTGAACTTAGATATAGGATATGCTACATGGAAAATGTTTAGAATTTAAAGAAGAATCCTTATATCAAATGAAAAATAGGGTATTTATCTGAAATAAGAAAGTAAGACCTTGCCCAGACTTTTTGGAACCCCCTGTATATGTGAAAATCTCATTTTCAATGATGAAACTTTCATTTGAGTCACTTTTTTCTAAAACGTCAAATTAAAAAGTTAGAGGGGGGGGATCTATAATCATTAACCCTTTACCTTATTCATATTGAAGCAATATTCTATTACAAAAAATCATACGTGTCGCTATATTTTCCACGTATTCTTCACTATCAAGAAAATCAAATCGCACTGCGAATATGTAACAAAACACTAATTTATCAATGGGATTTGAAACACACTCCAACATTTAGGCTTCTTGTATCGAAATAGATCTCCATTTTCATTTTTCACTGACAAGATAAATAGCAATTGGAAGTTGAAAGGTATCTTCCAAAATGGCCGTGCATGATTCAATTTCTATAATAGTTTATTCACTCATTTTTCATAGCAGATAATCTAGCACTAGATTGCGATGACGTTGTTGGTCGAGAAAAATATCTCATCCATTTTGAACAATGACCACGAGTACAAACTCTGGCAAATGATAAACAAATAAAGGCAATGCAATACGGACGAAACAAGCATGATTTACAAAAGATCTCAAGCAAACAGCCATGAATCTGAGCAAAGCTGCAAAGCTAACAGAAAAACAGCTCATTTTGTGAATTATACAGGATGGCCCAACGAAAAGATCCCATCATTATTTATGACTTTCCTGGTATATTTTGGGAAAAACGCTCGGACATGTCAATTTTTAATTTAAGGGCGACGTCTTTTCGTGTATGACTGTATAATACATGATGTTCCAAAAATAAGATATCGCATTACACTTGACATTTTTAAATGGAAACCCCCATTTTTTTTTTAATTTTTGGATTCTCCATGAAGTTTTTAGTAACATTTGTATGATACAGTTTATACCTATCTTCAACCGTTTTGAAGTTATTTGAATTTTTCATGAAATTCACCTCATTTAATTTAATACTGATAATGATGGATCGTACTTGAGGAAGGGCAAGTTTTTTCATGAAACATGCTTTCATCATCTCAAAATGATGAGGGTTTTTCTTCTAGCACAATTTTTGAAACTTCCAGAAGACATGACAATCATAAACAAATACGTTACGATAGCAACCAGTTTGTTGACGTCCTCTACTAACGTGTTTTCGACGTTGTCAATTACGTGTATTTCTCTATCCACAAATGACTTGATTTCATAACGTGTCAATAGTCACGCCTTAACAATATGAAATAATGTTGATTTAACGTGTCGTCAATGTTAAAAAGGTATTTTGAGAAAAGTCATATATTTGCTTTATTTACATTCAATTTCACTTCGAAAGTGGAAGTGACAAATCTCCGCTTGACAAACGGGAATATTACGCTTTACCATCCACATCAAAGTTTGCGTTCAATGGCAAATTCAATGAAGATGGTAGCACATGGCTTCCGTTTTGTATGCGGAAATTTGTAACTTCTACTTCGAAGTAGGTATAATTAGATGAAAATTGGGCTTTGATCAATCAATCAAATCAGCTTTATTGTCAGAATAAGATACGTTTCATAGACCAATGAAGCATAAACATTTGAGAAGTACGTAGACATGTTTACAAAATGAATAAACATGAAGACTCTAGTTCTAACACTAAGAACATTATGAATGTCAGAGGACTCAAAATGTCATCAAATGAATAGAAATAAAATCAGGACAATAATCATTTGGTGACCAAGAACAACATAGCTAAAGATTGAAAAATGAAGTTTATTTTATATAAATAAATTCTAATAGCTTGAATAGGTACTGAACAAAACTCTAACCTGTCTAGAATCAGCTCCCAAATTTGATTTGATGTCTGCCGAAGTCGCCAGATCAAAACCGACTATTATTTCTTCCTAGAATAACATCGTTCTCGATCATGCACATGCAACATGTTGAAAACCCCGCCTAGATCAAAATTGACCCTATCAAGCATCTATGGCACTAGGTGACTAGGTGGTGTTCTAAAACATCACTCTAGTCTTTTTTTTTTTTTTTTGTTCAGGGGTTCTGGCCCCAAGGAGAGGAATCTGAAACCAGACACCCTATGGTCCGAGACCATAGGGTAGTGTGGGGTTTTACCCACTAAACCTCTCCTCCGCATTAGGACGTCAGGGATAATCCCTTTAGTGTCCAAGTCTTCTAACTTAATTTGACTTCTTTGGTACCGGGATATCTTCCGGATGGCATCTAGAAATACAGGTAGGAATGCCAAAAACCCGATTCCTACCTGCGCAGTCTGATCTCCAAAGGCTACGAGGTACTGTATTCAAACCTTGAGATAAATGACGGAGACGCACAATGATCCCTCTAGTAACTGCAGTGTGAATGGGCGGGGCCTAACCCGTGTACCATCTATCTGAAACCCAGGTACCATGGGCTTCCCGAATTCCGTAGTCAGTGTCACATTGATGAAAATACAGAAAAACGATATAAGTTAATGAAAAACGGAAATTACTATTTCTAAACAGTGTCCACATGTTTGCTTGGCCCAACCCTGAAAAGAATGTACCATTTGACATAGAACGCTCTACATATTCATTTGCTATCCATGACAATTTACATCATTTGTTGAAAAGCAATATTCCAATGTAAACGTAAACAAACAGATGTCAATTAGCTCAATTGACTATAGATTGGAATTATTAGAGATCTCACCGACTACTTCCTTCCAGGAAACAATAGACGAGCGGAAACATGTCACTTCGACAGGTTATTACATTTCCAGATACGACTCTTGTCTATGAATAATGGATTTGCACAAAATGGCCTTCCAAACATGTGACAAGCCAAATATTTGTCAGTCAATATTCAGAACAACGTGAAAGGTCAATGCACACATCTCAAAATAATGGAAAACTACAGTTGCAGTATGCTTTCTTGGTATTAGATCAGATCGCAATTGACAATAATCATATTGATGTAACGGCAGATAAAAACAGCCAATAAATGAAGGACATTCAATCAACTTTCGATGGCCAATATTCTTAGTAAGAATATTCAAGACTTATTATAAATAAAATGAACTTGGTTGGGTCGAAGAATAAGCTCGAATGAGAGGCACCTCATCAACAATATGAAAATGATTAACGTGATCAATCACAAACGGTTTTTGTTAAGAACAGGATTAATAATCTACTCAGTTTCAATCTAAAGATGATTGCATGGGAAAGGCATTGAGAATACAAGTTATCAAAAATAACAATTCACCTCCGTATACAGGATGTCCCTGAAAAGACTGTACAACGCTTAACCACAAATTCTTTGACCAAAAATAGGGCGATCTAGGCGAACTTACCTATATCCAAAATTGCTTCGTCAAGTCTACAGAGTACAGAGGGCGTCAAAGTTTCAAAAAAATTTTAGTTTTTTCTAAATCTTTCAAAAACGTACAAATCGATTTTGATAATTTTTGGTACCTAGTCTTGGACCATAAAATTGCGTTTTTTGTTTCGATAGCGAACGGTTGAACTTTGTACTTGATCGGAAGTGTTAAAAAAGTAACTTCACATGTTGTTATTTCTCCTGATTTTTTTTTTGAAATTGACTTTTTGATAATTCAGATGGTTTTATCTAATAGTTTAAGGTATTGAGCAGTTTTTCTCTCTCTTGAGAAATTTCGCTGTGATAAGAGGTTGTGCCAAAAAAATTTTTTTTTCAACTAGCTTCATAGATATTTTACTATTGATCTATTTTTTTCTAGCATAATTACTTATCCCAGCATATTTTGTCTAGAGGGAAAAAAACTTTCTTACACACTGTGTTATTAGATGAGAACTGAATCATCAGAAAGTCACTTCCATAAAACATCAGTGACGTCATATGCAGCTATCTTTTGATTTTTTATGGAATTGACTTTATGATAATTCAGATATTTTCATCTAATAACCCAGTGTGTAAGAAAGTTTTTTCCTCTCTTGTAAAAATTTGCTGGGATGAATAGTTATGCTAGCAAAAAATAAATCAATGATAAAATATCTGTGTAACTAATTGAATCGCTGGAATAAGTGATTGTGCCAGCAAAAAAATTTCTGGCACAATCACTTATCCCAGCGAAATTTCTCAAAAGAGAGAAAAACTCCCCAATAGCTTGAACTATCAGCTAAAAGCATCTGAATCATCAAAAACTCAATTCCCAAAAAAATCTATAGAAATAACAACATGTGAAGTCACTTTTTTAACACTTCCGATCAAGTACAACCGTTCGCTATAGCAACGAAAAACGTAATTTCATGGTCCAAGACTAGGTACCAAGAATAATCAAAATCGGTTTGTACGTTTTTGAAAAATGTAGGAAAAACCAAAATTTTTTTGAAACTTTGACGCCCTCTGTAGAATAAACGAAGCAATTTTGAATATAGGTAAGTTCGCCTAGGTCGCCCTATTTTTGGTCAAGGAATTTGTGGTTAAGCGTTGAACAGTCTTTTCAGGGACACCCTGTATAATGGACAATTTGCACGTTTTTTGGAATTATGATAAAAATAAGGATTAGTGAGTACTGATGCCATTGATGTTTGAAAAATCAACCTACGACCTCTATTAATGTAGTAATCACCGATTTAAGACCGCCAATCAACATGCACAACGTCACAATAGTTATTCACCTACCAAGTGTGGAAAGTGATACTTTACCGCACGCGACGGCAGTGACCGACCGACGCGAAGCGGAGTTCGGTCACAACGTCAAGGGCGGTAAAGACACTTTCCACATGTGTTAGGTACAAAATTTTACCTTTGAGTTGAAATTTCACATTTTCTTCAACATGGAAATCTGCCTCTCCATAATTTTGTCATAGTAACCACCAAAGAAATGTCATTCATATTCAGTATGACACGATGGTTACCTAGAGACATTGGTGGATACAATAGCAAAACAATTATTTGCGTGCTGTAAAGTACTTTACCACACTCCGTGCGTAAAAGTTACTTTACCACACGGAGTGCGGTAAAGTGCTACTTGTCACACGCAAATGCGTGCTGTAAAGTACACTTTCACGCACGCGAGTAGGTGAAATACATTATCTATCTCCGTCTCGCGTATTGACTGAAATAGTTCTCTCTCGCGAGAGGGTGATATGGCTTCGCCCCGTTTTTGATAATACAGTGAAATTTGCGTTTTCTTAGTATATTTTTGGTTATTTTGAAAACATGTATATTTAAATTTTCAAGTCATTTGAAAATGTATGCACATTTTCCATTGGCTTTCAAGCAATAGAAAATTGCTGTATCGTAAAAGTGGACTTTCCAAGTATTCCAACTCTCCTATCGAGTCTCTTACATCATAAACAGTTATGCGGAACAAAAACCACCAACTATAAGACAATAGTGCAAATTTTATTTCAAATTACAGAGTTTGAGAACCAATGAGGTCCACCTCGTGTATTCTGATGAGAACTTTCTATTGTCTGCTGTGACCTAAGTTCGCAGTGAGGCTCAAAAAAGCCTCCTTTCCCTAACTTTTTGAATGAGCACGTACAGCATTTCTCAACTTCTGAGAATGTGAAAACGGCAATTTGACAACTTAAAATTGAAAAATAAAACCGTGACAACGACTATAAACTTTTAGGGTGTTATAGGGATGAAATGTCCTTCAAAATTGGGCAGCACTAGATCCTTTTTTCTTTTTGGTTTTTTCATTAAAAATGGCGTACATATGATTTGTCCAAATTTACTCAAATTCACTCCGTAGTGATACAATAGTTACCAGAAAGAAACAATTTACCTTCTATCTTCTACCTATACATTCATGAAAGGCAAAGTCTGTTTTTCTTCAAACGTCAGAAAAACGGACATTATTCGACTGACTATCGGCCGCAAAGTTCCACTTTTCCTCAGGCGGAGGAATAAACAGTTTTCACCGTAAAAGTATTGCCTAATGCTTATTGGGGATTCAACCTATGTGATACGCTCTTGGTGGAGAATTTCGCAAGTATAATATATTATTATTTATTTTCATTGTTTATGCTTTGAGTCGTACACAGTTTCTACAAATTAATAATTAAGTTAGGTTGGTTTTCGTCAGCTTGTATGTTGCCATTTTGCAAATCTATATACAGTGTGTCCCAGATTCGCTTCTCTATACAGGGATCTTGGCTCCTATCATACATACAGCAAAGGTTGAATGGAGAAAGTTTTAGAGTAAACTCAGTGCTTTTGATATCCGGTTTCAGATTTGCGATCGATAAATTGGTTTTGGAAATATCGGCGAAAAACCGAAAATGGCGGATTTTGTTTTTTGCCAGTGAATCCAAAACGGCTAATTGGACAGCTTTGAAAATGTGACATTTTCAGGACACTTTTTCAAGACGAATAGAAAGGTGATCATGACACGTCTCAATCGTCTTTTGTTTTCCCGCAACTTTCATTCTTCTGATGGCCGCCATATTGGATTTTTTGATTTTTGGAAAAAATGTAAAATTTTCAGTCTAGTGATGTCTCACAAGTGCATAAAAGATTTAAGTATCTTCGGAATATCACATTTCGTAGTTAGGACTCAATCTTTTCTAAGGAGGCCATGATTTATTTGACAGAATACTGGTTTATAAGCAAAATCCTAGGAAGCTCTGATATGTCGTTCAATAATTCTGCCAAGAGATGGCGTTGTGGTCTATAACACACCGCAAATAATAATCTAGTATGAAAGTTGTGTTCACGTTAATAGTAGTACGCTTCTCTGTCATTAAAATAATAAATCTGATAAACAAATTTTCGAAACCTACACTGAAAGAATGATTCAGTTATATTGACCTAGACTTACTTATTCTTACTAAATCGCTAAAAACGGGAAATGGGTGTGTCAGAATCAACAGTACAGAGAGTGCTGAAAAAGAATAAGTGACATCCATACAGACCCACAGTAGTTCAAGGACTTGAAGAAACTGATTTTTCAAGACGAATGCGCTTCTGTGAGTGGTATACAAGGAAGTGTAATGACAATCCCGATTTTGTAAATCATGTCTTGTGGTCCGATGAAAGTAGGTTTACGAATTGTGAAGTTTTTAATAAGCACAACACTCATCATTGGGCTGTGGAAAACCCTCACGAAGTGGCTGCGAGACGTCTACTGACCAGATTTGGGTTAAACGTTTGGTGTGGGGTCATTGGTAATTTAATCCAACTCACCTTTCTCAATTGGGAAACTTTCAATCAATCATTTCAGGAAATCGACTTATAGGACCATTTTCATTTGACTACAGCCTAAATGGACAGAGATACCTAGAGCTTTTGCGAAATCAGGTTGTGCCAGCATTACGAGCTACTCTAACCGAAGATGAGTTCAGAAGAACCTGGTTTTAACAGGATGGATGTCCGGCTCACAACACCATTCAAGTCAGAAACTTCTTGATAGAGCAGTTTGAGGAAAGGATCATTTCATTAAAGGGTACAATACCCTGGCCTCCTAGATCCCCCGACTTTTCACCCATGGATTTTTATCTCTGGGGTCATACAAAGAATGAGGTCTATGAATTTGATCCTCCTGCGACTATAGAAATCCTGAGACAAAGAGTTTTTGACACATTAACAAATATCAACAGAAACATACTTGCGAGGGTTGTACGAAAAACAGTTACAAATTGTCAAAAATGCCTCGATGCAAATGGACGTCATTTTGCAAACTTGTAAATCAATACTGAGACAGTTGAGAACACATCACATTATTTTCATTCTCAATATATTTGTATCTACTTGTAAGTTATTCAAAAGCTTTAGTGTTGATTGAATAAACGATGATTTTTCTGACTTTTTATTCAATAGACTCATAGACTCGTTGAGAAGTCATTATCTACGTCCATGTTCTATTGAGAATTCAATGAGTTTAACACGTTTGCTGCACACCAAATAAGGTGACCTTAGGTTTATACAGTACCTATTAATGATGTTTTGCGACAAATAAATCATGGCCTCCTTAGAAAAGATTGAGTCCCAGCTACGAAGTGTGATATTCCGATGATACTTAAATCTTTTATGCACTTGTGGGACATCACTTGACTGGATATTTCACACTTTTACCACAAATCGAAAAATCCAATATGGCGGCCATAAAAAAAATGAAAGTTGAGGCAGGTTGCGGAAAAACAAAAGGCGATTGAGACATGTCATACACACCATTTCATTCGTCTTAAAAAAGTGTCCAGATAATGTCACATTTTCATAATTGTCCAATTAGCCGTTTCGGATTAACTGGCAAAAAACAAAATCAGCCATTTTCGGTTTTTTGCCGATATTTCCAAAACCAATTGACCGATCGCAAATCTGGAACCAACTATCGAATGCACTAAGATTCCTCTGAAACTTTTCCCATTTAACCTTTGATGTAGGTATAATAGGAGCCAAGATCCCTGTATAGAGAAACGAATTTGGGACACACTGTATATCTTTGATACTATTCGAACGTTAGCCTGGCGCCTTCCAAAACTATATTTATGGCAACTTTTAAGCATATCATCACCTATGTTATGTTTTCAACAACCACTGCCATCTCTTGGCTCGCAAATCAGCGAACGCGAATAGATGTGGGGTATGTTCGAGCTGTACCTCTCGTCTCTCGTCCATGGAATAAAGAGACATTGTTTAACGGTTATCCGATATTCAACGGAATGATTGGTACAGAACCACATGGATGTAACTCTCGACATTTATCACAGTTCTGTACCAACCTATCCGTGTAACATCGGATAACCGTGAAACAATGTCTCTTGAAAAAATATTGAATCGGAAGTTTGTTATTTTATATTAACTCACAAGGCGAGCGGAGTCGCGGGTTTTTCAAAATCTTAATATATAAAAATGAGTACCGATTTCTTCTGGAAGAGCAATAACTTGAGAACGGCTGGGGCAATTCAAGTCATTTTTTTTAAAATTGTTCCTTAAAGTCTTGGGATTGTTTTTATGGTGAGAAAAGCTGAAAAATCCCCCGAAAAAACCTGAAAACACAACTTTTCATTCGGGATATCACATGTCACCTTTCCGTGACAAAACAAACTAATGTCAATGTCAATGTCAATGAGTAAATTCAATAGGCGCGTTTGGGTTTCCGCTCTAAACACTCTGAGCACGAAGAGCGCAAACTTGAACTCACCTTATGATATTGATGTCAATTGAAATCATAGACCTGAGAAATGAAAGAGAATCTAAACTCTACAGCATAATAGTAGCGGCCATTATCAATATCAAGACAATAATGACCTCGATAATGACATTATGAGAGAAGAGTATTTCTATTTTTTCCCATAAAGGGATGTTGTGTGCGTCTGTAAGAATATCTACCCGGTAATGCGAGTTACAGACAAAGTCCAGTTTCATTTTCAGAGTTGATATTACGTCCATACAAAAATTAAAACTAAAACAGAATCATATGTCAGGACTGATAAAGCTACTTTGCCACAATGTTAAAATAGGTGCATTCAGTGAACGTAAACATAAAACTAAAACAGTGCTGATGCTTATTCTATCCAGGCTTTTATCTTATCTAATATATAGATTTGAATCCCGTTTTTCTTGGTCACTCCATCACTTGAGAACAGCTGAAGCAATTTAGGTGATTTTTTTTTAATGTTCTTTGAAATATGAGGAGTGATGTTATGAAAAGAAAAATTGGTACATTTTCCTTAAGAACTCGAAAACACAACTTCCCTTTCTTTGACAAAGTGAGGTTATGTGCATAGTTTTATTATTTGCCAATGGATTTTGTTCAAATAATTATATAGGTTCTAATTTGGTGTTTGATCAAAAATTGACCAAGTGCGGTTATATTCGTCTAATTTTGTTATTTTCCCAAAGATTTAGTTCAAATTTCATAATAATATCGTTGGTTCTATTTGGGATTTGATCAAAACATTTAAAAAAAAATGAAATGGTGACGTGATGTTTGCATATAGCGTTGTTTGAGTATAGTATCTCAAACAACGCATATAGTTTTGTTATTTTCTAAACGATTTTTTTCAAATCCGATATGTAGGTTCCATTTGGGATTTGATCAAATTTTTTTTTGAAACATTTCATACATAGTGAGGTTCTGTTTGTATAGTTTTGTGATCTGCCAAAAGATTTTGTTCAAATTAGATAATATATCGAAGGTTCTATGTGAGATTTGATGAAAACATTTTTTTTTCAAATGTCAGTGAGGTTATGTTCGAGAAGTTTTGATATTTTTCTAAGGATTTTGTTCAAATCAGATATGAAGGTTTTAATTTGAGGTTTGATTTCAGAAATTTACCAAAAATCGTCCAAGTGAGGATATGTTTGCATAATTTTGTTATTTTTCAAAGGATTTTGTCCAAATTAGATATTATCATGTTAGTTCTATTTGAGATTTGAAGTGTTGTGACAATAGATACGCTTCCAGATAACATATTTCAAAAAAAAGTACGCTAGATCGCTTGGTGGATTCTTATTATTTTTTATATGTTTGCTATGTCTGCGCCCCGAATAACAGAATAACTATTGAAACATCGGAAAAACTAAAAAAAAAAAAAAATTGTGAAACAAATTCATTTAGCACAACATAATTTATTGATTATGAGGCAGTATGGAATTTGCCGGGTCAGCTAGTTAATCAATATTATTGTACGTTTTCCAAATATCGCGAAAAAAACTACAATAATGATAATATAAATATCATATTCAATCAGATATTTGGATGAATCTCCACAGTGGCAAGATGTTATAAAAATTATAACGATGTATTATATTTTTGTCGTGATATGGTGAACTTGTCCACATACAATCAAAGGATAATTATTCCATGGAAAGAATATCCCGTAGGTTGAATGTTTTCAGGTCTATGATTTGCTTGATTGTATACCACTCACCATCTGGAACAACATGTTTGGTTTATTGCTACGTCAGCATTAGAAAACTATCCAATAATTTCATTGAAACTAGGATTGCATAATGTATTTTCCACTCCTTCAAACCGTAAAATAATTTTAATTTTATATAACGGTGCTTAGGGATTCTGTCCTCAACTCTCGTCTTCAAACAGCTTGTTTCGAGGAGTAACGAGTTCAGAATGACTAGCGGAAAATGGCTTCTCATAATAAAACACGCCGCGTATATGAAAATCATAATTATCACCTCGGAGCATCGGAGCATTGGAAAAATCAGATCTCACGTTACCAGACAGGGAGATGATGATCAAAGTATGAGTCAAGACTTTTACGAATTTTGAAATTTCAGATGAGTAATTCAATAACATTACAAAGCTTTGTATCCTAAAATGTTTTATTTCAAACTGAGACAATTTTTTTTAATCGGTTCAAATACATAAAACCGTGTCTGATTCTCTAAAACACATTGAGAGGGTGGTGGTGAAAGTCCGTCCCACATTCTTACCATGAGATGGCGCCAGTCAAACCATGTCACAACTCAGCTAATATACGGGGTGAGTCGGGAGGAACGGACCAAATTTCAGTAGTGTATTATACACGCGCAAAACAATGTGAAAAACCATTTGTTCTTATCCGATACTTATTTGTTCTCAAGTTATAGCGTTAAACCAAATGAAAAAAAATTAGCTGCAGTATTTATATTACCTCGGATTAGTGCATCCCAAGTATCCACTACACTTATAACGTGAACATTTTTAGAAAAGTGGAACCTGAGAAAAAAAGCGCAATATCAATTTTTATTTCTATGTTCCACTTTTATCAAAATTTCCACGTAATAAGAGTAGTTGACACTCGGGATGCACTAGTTAGACGTATTAGAAATACTGCAGCTGATTTTTGCCTTTTTGGTAGTACACTCTTCTTAATTTGGTATTACGCCATAACTTGAAAACAAATGAATATCGGATAAGATCAAATGGATTTTTTTACATTGTTTTCGCGTGTATAATACACTCCTGAAGTTTGGTCCGACTCAGCCTGAAGATAAACCTATCTATCCTTATATGTTACCAACATAGTTATCAACTATAACTCTGAGATGGCGCCAGTAAAAACAAGATATTCATTTGTGTGAGTGATCTCTTCAGTGATCACTGAAGAGATTTATTTATAAATTCTTCTAATCCAATTTTACTCGCTTTGATGATGTAGCGTGAGGGCGGACTGGATTTGAGCCCTGAAAATGATAAATAACAATATAGTATGAAATAACAGTTACTTCTTTCATACGCTTAGTGCGACTAGATCGAACAAACATTTTCAATTCCTGAAATGTCCTTCCTCAGATATAGCTAGATGGATAACACTTTCTTGTTATCCACAAATGAAACATTATCCAGAAGTTTAGCGGTTGAGCTTTCTCATTTTGCATCTATACAGGGGATACATTTATTTGTCCAGATTCCACCACACGCTATAATATGAAAATAATATTTTTGCAAAAGACCCAGGCTTTAACGCTTTCTATATGAGATATGAGGAAGTTACTTTTTCCGGAGTGGAACTACGCAAAACTGAATTCATTTGAAACAACAGTTTCTCACTAAGGAGTCTACTAAGATTTTTAAGTCTACGCGATGCCAGTCGTCATACTTGCGTGATCCGTTCATCACCTTGTTTCTTTATTCATTGCTCCATTCTATTTTAACCAATTTCCAAAAATGCATTCTTTTCATTTGTGTGTTTTTTATTAAATAAAATGATCGAGCGTTCACAATCACTAAACTTGTGTCTTGCTTATGTACGGTATGTGACTATTTTTGATTTTTCCATGATTTTTTGTTGTCTTGGTCAAAAAGGATGCAGCTGGAAAATGTATGAAAGACGTTTACAACAGTCCACACAGCAAGTGTTTGCATTGAATTTTTACAAAACAAAGTTCGTCTTATAATCTTCTATAAAAGGTGGGTTGAGATGAGACCCACTTCTGATTTGGCCCTTAGTGATTTTGTTCAGTGACCATGAAACCCTTCAAAAACAACCCAAATCGCCAAAATTGTTGTTGAAGTTATTCGGATTGTACAAACATTGCAGAGGAAGACGTATTCAGTGTGTGTAGTGCCATTTGGTCAAAACCTAGGCTTCTTTGAAGATAAGTAAACTTACTTTTCCCATGTTGGTTGAACAAGAAAAAATAAAAGCTACCCTGTATTCTCTTCGTTCACTGAATATCCAAATGCCATCTTGGTTTCTTATTCAGTCATACTAAGAACCTTAATGACTGCTACTAACATTTCCTCCATTGTATACAAGACATTATCCGATGCAGAAATATTACCATTTTCTCTATTCTCTCCATAAAACTCAACATAGAGATAAAGTTTTAACCGCCTGTCATACACTTTCTGGGTGTGTGATTTTCTGGCATATTTATGATGTAAAAACAAACTGACTTCACCCTTATCCAAAATCCATATTAAAATTGATGTGTGCGGAAAACGAAGGCAATGACTGAGTTGCCGGAATTTCCAGTGACCTTTTATGGGGGAAGCATCGATTCATCATCTTAACGATGTCAATAAGGGCCACTAAAATCAATTTCATGTTACTGCGTGCAAGAATTAGGACGAAAACTGCATTGTCATGGATATAAATTAAAAATATTGATTCAATGACATGATTCATTATAGCGTTTGGAAGATCTTGGTTTCGATCTACAAGAGGCGGTGTGAGTGGCATAAAAGTGTGTATTTGCAGATGTATAAATAGGTGTCAGTATGAAAAAAAGTCAGATAACTCCAACGAACATCAAACATGCCCAGACTTCAACTTTATACGGAATATATCTTGCACATCACACATGGAAATATGTTTTCAAAAAAACGGGGTGTGGAAATCACAATTGATTTGATTCCGGTGAGTGCTACAGCGATGATGTGAAGCAACCTATCTAAAACTACCACGCTAGCACGAAATTGTTATTGCTGAAATTCTCGAAGAATTCCTCTAGGATACAGGACAAATTGCGGAATGCTTTGACGCTTGCGACATTATACCTAACTTCGGAATAATGCGGGATTTCTTTGTAAGTTTAGGGCTACTTGAAGATGAGTTTCAGGGTCTGTTCCATGTTCCATTATTAAGATTCTTGAAGGCTGGCTTTTCACTAGCTTTCAATGTGCCAAGAATTCATTAAACACAAAGATTGATGTGAACTTATGATGAATCGAAATCGACTTTTAAAGCGTATACATGCGAAAATCTTTGTCATGAAAACTTCTTCTCAAAAATGGTATTTGAAACGGATAATATATGAGCTTATCGCTCACGGGAGACAAGTCTCTCGTTCTCTTATTTCAGAATGATCGTTCATTCTGAAAATACTGCTCTCAAAAAAGTAGATACACATAAAATAAAGCTTTTCTAGAAAAAGGTCTATTCGTTTGTTTCAGTGGAAAACAATCGCTCATCAGGGAATGAAAAACCTGTTCATCCACAAAAATGCCCGTTCTCATATATTTGGTCATATTTTTTTTATGGAGATTGAATGCTTATTACCGACTGAGATCTATGAGTCTCTTGAGATCGTTCCTTCGTGAATCATTAAGCTTTTGGTCACTTTTAACGACTAACGAGGTTTTTGGTAGTCCTTAATTGTTTTCTTCTTTAAATTTAACAACATTTGGAAACTTTATCATCAGACTTGAAACAAAAGGATGCAGTTGTTTATATTTCTTATCTACTTTCGGGTCCATACAATTTTTTCAGTCGTGATAATTTATTTGTCAAGTCTATAGGAAGATAGAGATCACGAGGTTTCGATCAACCCTGGCAAATGTTTACACTTTTGTGTGGAAGTATGTACTCAACGGCAATTGGATGTAAAAAAAAGTAGCCTACAAATGATCATTTTGACATTTTTAGCTGTCACAGCTATGTCAAAAAATGCAGAAAAATGCAGAACGCGAAAACGGTTCAAAAGAAAGAAGGGGGCATTGAAGAATTGCACTGTATATTTAATTAGCCCAGAGAAATGGGAGGGGGGTAGAACTTGTTTGACAGATGCACGGACGGTGAGATTCACGATTCCTCCATTTTGAAACCTACCTGTCAGTCATTGCCCTTCAAGGACAGTTATTGATATGTCAGGGCCGTACTTCGAATATTTTTGAAAGAGCGGAACACAAGTGTTAGTTTGCAGAGTTGATACTATCTACAGTCCGTTTCACGAGGGTTCATACTCACGTCATAGATGACGTCATTACTTGAAAAAAAACGTATGTCGTAGCTAATTCATATAGTTTCAAGAGCGTTCAAATTTTGCATTGAAGCCGAACAAGTATGTTCCAAAACGCTCTCCAGAACACGTTCAGATTTGTTTTCCATTTAGATTTTGGATTCAGGCTGGTCATCCATTGGAAGCGTAGTCGCGTGTATATCCGCCATCCGGATGCGAGCGATCGTTAGACTAGGCAGCTTACAGCGTGCACTGCTTGTGACTCTACCATTAGACTCAACGCTATTCCAGTTCGCTTCTGTTTGTGCATTAAGAAAATCATGTAGAATGAAATTTCAAGATATGTAGTTTTTGAAAAATCCTCACATGGAGGGATTGCAAGCTCGAGAGAGTGAAAAAATACATTCATCCATACATTCGTCCAGTAGAAATATCATTATAGAAAAAAAAAATTGCTGAGGAGCTGATCTTTTTGGGGGATACATTCGCCACAATTGTGTGTTTTTGCAAAGGGTTTTTTTCTATTTATAATAGTTCACAAAACGGACTTCTCTTAGTATACTGATAAGCAATCGTTGCTATATAGACACGTTTGAATAAAAAACTAAGAAAGCACCATTATCGCAAAAACCCACAATAGTCAAGTTTTATTCTTATCAGTAGACGTCCCCCCATCACTGGATGAACATCAACCCACGAGAAATCAGCTAGTCAGCATTTTGATTTTGATGAATTATTAGGTAAACGAAATTTAATAAATCAGTTTGGTGGACAAAAGTAGATTAACAGCCTAAAACTTGATAACACTTTGATCCTGCAACAGTTATCAAAGATGTAATGGTGCATTAAACAACTTGAATCCATTTGTCAGTTCACTAAACCAGCGATTCTTTTCGATTTTCATAGGGTACAGAAATTTTCCCTGCTAACCAATTTTTCCAGAACTTACAAATTTTTTTTGTAACGTGAACAAAGAGACCTAAACAATATTTTGAATAAAATCGCCATGACCGATCAAATGACAGATTGTTTGAACCATTTTATTGCACCAATAATTTTTTGATAACTGGAGCAGGATTACTTTGTAAAGCTTATCAGCTTAATAAACGATTATCATATTATATTATATTATAATATCAAAGTTCTATCAAATTTTAGGCATGTGCTGTTTATCCGACCGTGAGTGTATATTTTGATTCTACAGAGTGTATGTATTTTTCCAAGTTTTATGATAGTGTCAAAAAGAACAAAGCATCAGACTATTGTGTGCTTTGAAAATGCGGAGTAAAGGATTTTCCTTGTAATTTGCAAACCGCCTTAATAGCCGTTATTTTAAGTTATAAAAAAATGATAAATTATCAATAATTTTTTTATACCTAACTCATGAAATAACGGCCATTTGAGGGGGAGTGAAAAATGGAAACAATTTTCAGATCAGTTATCAACTGCAACACAACACTTCCTGCCCAATCATAAGGTGATAAATAAGTCACATTCCTTACTATAGGAGAAGAAAATAATAAACGTAATTTTATTACAAACAAGTACCAGCGGAACATAGATGAGGAGACTGAAATCATGAACACGAACTGAATATAAACTAAAATAATGTCAAATTCTGCCTGCCCAAAATATTCATTCAATAACAATACTAGCCTTTTTTTTCTTTTCTCAACAACGCATGACTGCTCCAATAATCCATCTATCTTTTTGATCTCTGGACTGCAATTGACGTGGATGCCTTGAAGTCCTCATCAATTCTGATTCCATGAGATCTGATCTTTTAAGAGTTGTAATTTCAATTCAAAGGGCATCAGATACTCTCTACAAAAGTTCAGGAGATGGAATAGGAAATGAATAGGTACAAAGAACTAGTTTTATGAAATAACTCACCTCCAAAACTGCCTCAAGTGGTAAAAAAGGTTTTTCAGCATCTCCATCCTTTGTAAAGTAGACCACAAGCTTTTTTATCGTATTTTGTTCACATTCTGAATACCGACAAGGTATTTTATACAACAAAACTGTGACATTGGAGAAGTTAACTGACTTGTGTTTTGACAACAACATTGTTTTGATTAATTACTTGATCACATAACCAAATTTTAGGTTATTATTATTCAGAGATGATAGAAATCAGCTGTTGCTCGGCGGCCATTTTGGATTCTAGTAACGACCGATGTTTATTACGTCATTAATTCTGTTTCAGTCTGTTTTTAAACCTCTCCATGAGTTAGAAAAGGAGAGACAATCAATGACGTGAGTACAAACCCTCGTGAAACGGACTATATGTACTATAATGTTATATGGTTACTTGGATAATGAAGTTTGAAGTGATGACTTGACTAAATTGGACTGTTGTGAAATTTGCAATTATCTTAAACCATCATTCCAGTGTCTCATAAATACCAGTTGATTAGAAGTAGTCAACTAGAATCAGACTGCGGTTTTTTGTGAACCTGGGGGAAGCTCTTATCTTTTGAAAAATATGTTAGTAATAATGGTGATATTTTAAAATTAGATAATATTGTTTATCCAACATATTATGATAGCTATAGGTGTCATTATTTATGACATTTTGGACAAGTGAAGTGTCAGATAACACACTCGTGTGTCACAATCCATAACTCACTAGTCACTATTGAGTCATGGATTATAAAATAACCTATGACATGTCACTGTCTACTTATTTTGACACTAAAATTTATATTTAATAATTGTCTCATAAAAAAACGATTTTCTCCATTTGTTGGATAAAACATGGTATGTCACTCGTTCTTTATGTTTCCAAGTCACTTTTGTGATAAAGTTCACCCTCATACTTTTTCATATTATATAGGTGCATTTTCATGTCATTGAAATTCAGAACTTAACTGGTTAGATAGGTACATTTCGTATTGATGATGTGGATTTGTTACAAATAAGGCAACAAGGCTAGATACGGATAGAGCAACATGTGTCTATCACAAAAAACAATTATCAATAAATAATGCAGGTCTTATAGACTGACTAGCTGATTTTATTGAATATAAAACTTCAATGAACTCATAAGCAGACCCTCACAAACACAAATCGATGAACAAAAATTACTTTAAAAAAAAAAAAAATAACCTGTAATACAAGAACCCATTTTTCACGAAAACGGTAAGTTTTATCGGAACAAAAGAAGAGCACCTTTTTTGATAAGAATAGGTCAGAGTATTTGAAAAAGTAGTTTGCAGCTTTGTAAAATGACATCTGTCAAAAATTGGGCCCAAAAGGTTTGGTGGCAAGTCCGTTGCTGATTCCACCTACAATCTCAAATATTGACTTCACTATGGTTATATGAGTCTTTATGGCCTTCACAAGATACTAGAATTTCATCGAATTATACAAGCCGGTTCAAAAGTTAGAGCTAAGAAATCAAATCGATGGGTTTTCCCTTTAGGGCTCTGTATCTCAATTAGGAGGCGCTCTAGAGAAAAAAGTTTTATGACAAACTGGGGTGGTTTTGACCTCCCATATACGCTTTCGAATTTGAAAAAAAATGACAAGCTTTTCTGCGACCTTAGACATGGCACCAGGTCTGAAGATGCCAGAGTCATCCAGGTCGCCACCATTGTGGATAGAAATAGCCTTTGCGACCTTGAGACAAGAAAACATAGCGTCTGCCAATGCAAAAAAGGCAATTTTCGGAAGACACAATTCATCTTGATCAGATGAATACTTATTATTGTCCCCAGAAGACATACTCGCAGAGACGCCTGGAGGCACAAAAAAAGGTATTATCATACGATCTATAGCTTATTGACACAAGTAAGTGATAAGAGATATTGAGACAAGTAAGTGATGAGTTTGAGACAGATGGAGCCACCACCTCGGATTATCTCATCGTTTGAGATGGCATATAACTATTTTTTAGTAGCCAAGATGCCATTGTCTAATGAAATCCCACTCTCATCTGATCAAAAATTTGAACTCTAAATCGTCAGTGCAGTTATTGTTCAAAGGTTTATCAAATTATAGCTAAGTGTTTTATTTGACTGTCAGTGAAAGGCGGCTACATTAACGACCGCGACGTACCTTTTCCTTTTACTGCTAAGCTGGTGAACATTTTCATCAACCAGAAACAAACTCTATTTAACTTCAACAGGCGTGAAATAAATTTCAAGAAACATAATACCTGCTACGGTTAGGAAATTGGAAGTTGGGAAGTGTGTTCTGTCGTTTGTTAATTATTTTCGAAGAAGTCTGTTGAACTGTCGAAATGAACCGTACTAGTTTTTTTATCTGGACAGTCACGTAATGAGTTGTATTGATTATGCTTGACATTGTCATCAAGACAATTCTGTATTTGTTTGATGGCTTTGTGCGGAATTGGTTCTTCAGATAAAGCTAGGAAGCCATATAATTTTGTGTAACAGTTATGCACTATTATTCCCTTGTGTGATTATTTTGTCCACTGATATCAAGATTGAAAGTAGAAATCACAGTTTTTTTGGACGTGAATAAAGATTTATTGAGCGATTGCCAACATTTCGAAACTGGTATGTCTCAAAAGGAACGAGTAGACACAGGAAAATTAAATTATAAACTGGTCTTCGAACACACTGGGAAGCATTCCAACTAATCTGAAGCGATCGGAAGTATATAGCATCTATAACGTGAGGAAACTCTCGTAGCTCAAACGTTTGTAAACTTATGTTGTTTAAAAAAACATAGAAAACATCACATAAAAACCATCCAGAAAAACACAGAACATTAACTCTCAATACACATACCGTGAACGCATCACCAGAATCTGAATTATTTCTATTGTTCGATGCATTTGTTTATTAACCTAACAAGAGGTTGAAAATTTATAATAATGTGGTAATAAACTTGGCTCGGATCTTGAACTAGATCATGACTGAATCTTCATTTTATGTGCGATCTCCAAAAATAGCCTTTTGTTAAGGTTAGATTCGCGATCCAAAATTGAGGCTTTGTCGAATCTAGGTTTGTGTCCAATGTGGATATGGTGGGTCAGTCTCGTTTTGGGGTTTTCCATGAAAGCTGTGGCACATTTTTTTTTGTGATCCGCAATACGCCTCTCAAGATATTGTTTTGTCTGTCCAACACATTGCTTTGATCACTTGGTTGGACTGGATCCTTAGATTTTGTTAAAAGAGATCGTACCGTCTTTGTATTGTAGTAGGCAATGGTAAACTCCTTGCTGCTAAGTTTTTCTCCAAGGTTGACGAAGAGGTCCTTGATGTACGGCAATTTAAAATATCTTCCTCTTTGGGCTCCTGGTGTTCGAAGGGGGATGTGGTTGAGAAAAAAACAATTCTGGAGTTCCATCGTCTTTATTCTATTTTATCCACACGACGTTCCGATCAATATTATCAGATGTGAGCTGAGTGAGCAATTAACCGTGAAATTTCAGACAAGGATGATGAGGTCAGTCCAAGCACAGGTTTTTTGATGTTAGGAACTTCGACGCTGCTGTTTTTGAAAATTTCTTCGTTCGTTTCGATGAAGGCAGCTTCTAAGAACTTCTGCTTTCTCCAGTGTGACTCAATGTGTAGAATTCGAGACTCTGACCACTTGATCTGATGTTAGTTGGTCCAAACATGATCCGCAATGTCTGACCTTGTGATTTCTTCTTTCTGAGTACTGGTTTTTTGTTCCTTAAGTCTTACAGTCTGTGACCGCTTTGTTTTACCAGTATAGCATCCGCCACACTTGCATGGGACTTGGTAAATGCAATCATTTTGTTGTAGACATCCATTAGGTTTTTTTTTGGTCAGCACAGGGAGTCACACTGGAGAAAGCGGAAGATCTTCTGTTTCGCCTTCATCGAACAGAACGAAGTAATTTTCAGTAACAGCAGCGTCGAAATCCCGAACATCTGAAGACCTGTGCTCAGTCGAAACGTCGTGTTTACCAATAAAATAAAGACTATGGGAGTTCGAAACTTTGTTTCTTTGTCAATCGTCCACAACCTACAAAAAAACGGGAGTGTTACTGGTGCGTTGGTAAATTATATGGTTAATCATCTTTTTTGGATACTCATTGGCGAGAAGCGCAGCGCACGGGATCTTAATGATTTTTTTTCCAAATAACGCGTGAAAAAATTTTCTCTGTGGATTGCTGGATTACATTGATCTTCTGCTGGAATGGGTGAGACGAATTAAATTTCAAAATTCTGTTTGAGCTTGATGGTTTCTTGAAAATCAGTTGTATGTTGACCTTTCCATAAAAAACAAATAAAAAAAACCATTTCCAGCTTTCCGAGGTTAGTATCTTCTAGAAACCCTATGTTACATAGCCTAGATGGAGATTGTCGACATTGAAACCTTTATGATTTTCTGATTTGATCAAGGTTTTCTTGGAAATCCATAGCAATTTTGTTCAATATTCAAAAATCTGTCAAATATTTTAGAATTTTACAGTTTGATTCCAAATTAGTAGACATGGTTCTATCTTTTGAAGTTTTGATTCAACGTTATTGGAAACAAAAAGACAGAAATATCGCCTCTCTAAATGTTAGGAAAAAAATTGATTAGACTTGATTATTACAAAGATTAATAATAGATGATTGATTTATTTTTCAATCATATCCAAAAAATGTCAACCTATTGATCTCTAGGAACCTTGATCAAAGTGAAGTGAAATGGTTCTAATAATGCCGACAAGCACCATCATACGAAAAATAAAACCGTTTTGTAGGTTTTGGTTCTAACGGCTTTCTTAAAAAATATACCAGTTAGTCAGTAAAAAGCGCAGTTCGTTTCTGCAACGAGCTTGGAACTACCAATTTTATGTCCGTTAGTGATGACTTTTTGGGACACCCTGTATGGTTGCAGGGAAGTATTGGAAGTTTTCTTGTATTGTGCACAATTTCCGAAATAATTTATAAGTATAATTGCGAGAAATCTGATTTGATAGATCTTTTCAATATCTACAAACTTGCCATATTTTACCCAAATTCAAATATGGATATTTTCGAAACCGGAAGAGATATCGAGTAACGGTCTTTTGGAGGTCCTTATGACCAATTTTTCAAAAACACGTACATGGTCGAGCGGTGATTTTCTTCTATTTACCCACCTGGTACGGGGTGGACAAAGTGAGTTATGTTTTTTAAGCAAAGTTCGGTGCTATGCCAGTTCTCAATGTTTGATCTTGGAAACTTTTCTATCCATATTTTGAATCTTTGAACTGTTCTTAAAAAAAGTAATTTCTCAAATTTTTCAAAGATCGGCAACTCAATTTATCAAATTTAAAAAAAGTGGGTCATTTATCCCTTGAAAAACAACTTTCACAGGGTTTCCCTTGAGAATAGGTATTTTTCCACACTGTTGCATGAAGTGGATTGATTTAGAACCAGATATTGATTTTGAACCAAAGTTTTAAATTGTACATGCTTAATAGGCACATCGAAGTTACAACTCTTTAATCTGTGAGTGTATTTTAATGGCGTAACAACAATAGCTTATTCTTGTCTTGGAAAGGTGAAGGTGTGATTACTAATTTTTACTACAAGTCACTGGAGTCAATACCGTTCAATGTGTGCCTGAATATTTTCTCTGATCCTAATCAATCCACTCCATGGAACATAGAAAAAAAAAATAAAAAATAAAGATTGACACACTTTCTCAAAACTTTAACCAATTGAATCATAGCGTTCTTTTGAAAAATTGAAAACAATAAATTGGTCGACCTTCCCAAGACCGCAAATCGACATCTCTTTCCGTTTCGAAAATATCGAGATTTGAATTTAGGTAGAAATTTCCATGTTACAAAGCAGTTGTCCAACACTTTATGAATAGTTCTTCACTTTGATTTGATACTTTTAAAATGCTGTTAAGTGGAAGACCAAATTTTCATCAACACAGATAGTATTCTAGTTAAGATGTCTGGTTGGTTTTTGCTTCAGTTTAGTTTCTTTTTTACCAGCTTTACCCAGCAATAATAAGTAGGTCCTGATTCACTCGCTTTCCATCCTCAATGAAGGCGAAGCGAAAATTGGAGTAATCATGATTCCGATGATGATACTCAATTTTTTTTTCAGAGTCTCGCAATGAGTCGCATGGAAGAAGACAACCAAATCAATTAACATTCAAGGTACGTACTCAAATGGTAAACAAACACCGAAAAACTTCTTATTGGATACTGTCAAAAAAGTGATGATGATGCCCCATTGGCAGAGTTTTTATCAAATTATACCACATTCTTGGAATAATAACGACAATGACCCACAAGATATGATATTAAGGACATGAAAAAACTCATTTTATTGTGTGAGAGCAGAAATGCCGGGTCTTATCCCGTACCACAATGATAGTTGCAATGTTTAGTCTATAGCCAGTCTAGAGCTACAAATCAAGTTATTAATGCTCAACAAAATCATCCTTGTGAAACAGTATGTCTTTGTTGTCAATAATTTCAATCACATTCTCTGGAACAGAATGTGATCCTACTGTTGATAAAAAAACATGTAAATTTGGTCTCTCATATGAACAGCATATCCGCTGCAAAATACGGATTCTGTTTGATACTGTTTTCATAAAATGACAAATTTACATAGATATGCAAATACGCATTATGAATTCTGGTATGCGATCCATATAATGATTGGTTTAGATCAATTCAGTTTCTTTTTTGACAATATAAAAATGATAGTAGGTTCAGGGAAAAGCTTGACAATATTGATACAATATTCTATATTTCGACTAGTAAGACGAAATATAAATTTTGCAAGGTGGAAAATGATAATAGATTTGTCTGGATAGAATAATCAGGTCTTGAGAACTAAGTTCGTTACTACATGATGCACAATTATGGTAATAGTATCTATTGATACGCCTTTGTCTCAATTATTGTCTGAAGAAATCAGTTTTACCAGATCAGATCAGACTTCCAAACTATAATCGACAAATTCATTTGATCAATATTTTAGAAATGCGTCTATGAAAATAAAAAATTACATCACAATTTCCAGCAAACATCCCATCCCTTATGATCAAATATGCATAGCGTTCGGATGCCGTAAAGACATTTCTTTTTATTTTCCAAAGGGCACATTTTCCCGGCTAGCGGAAATGTTTATGACATTCTCGAAAATGACACAGGAAGCGTTATAGATACGAATTGCTGATTGGATGCAGCAGCTCATCATCGTATAGATTCATGCATGTTACGTGGAAAAATAATTTTTCAAAAAATTCTCATTTGATGCATTTTCGACAAAATATTTTTCAGTTTACATTATTAATAATAATATGTTTCTGCATTTGTGGAATTCGCATTCTGGAAATAAATATTTCTAATTTCCAACATCCAAATCAATCATCATATCTACAACGTCCTGAAACGTTATAGGACGCATCCTGCGTAGCTAAAAATAAAATCGAATCAACCGTTTTCTTCCAGACGTAACGAAAAGTTTTCCGGCAATCTGTTGCGAAGCCTTTTAATGGTATTGTAGGTCATTATCAGGGATGAAATGGGGCGTGAGATTTGATCAGATTTATTTGTTTGTGAACTTTCCTATTAACTTTGCCAGCTCCGTCTGATCACCTGTGTGTAGGTATCCTCTAGATTATTCAACCTTTCGTACAACATGAAAAATCTCTTTCGTACTTGAGAAAACGACCAACTTGGGCATTGTTGCGTAGGGTGGCAATCTTAAAATTATCTGTTGAATAAAGCAGCAGTGGCTTGCTTGGTATTTTGAGAGTGTCCTCAACCCATCAATACATGGAGTTATTTTCGATAACAGAAAACATCTATAGGGAATCTCTGACCAACTGAGTTGTTCAGCCACGAAAATGAAAACAAACAAAACGTACACTATGGGAAGATATGATTTGGCATCCATTATTCTTCTTGACGATCAATTCTATCATCCGGACATCTCCATATTCGGACGGATCTTGTCGCTTCAGTATCGATGATAAAATTACACGTCTTGTTATCCAGAGTTTCTTGGACAACCAGATTCACAAACCTCCATACAAGTCATGTAGATCTTCATTCTTGAGGCTTCATGTACAAGCACACGTCCTCTTGTTCTGTTGCTTTCTAGTTTTTCTGGATCTGTATTTACACAACGTTGTCGTCGGAGATGCTCACAGTTTCTGCTGATGTGGCTTTCGCGCCCGCAGAGATTGGTTGCAAAATATTTGCTAAGCGGGGCTTCCATCCTTACCATCATGTCTGCCGTTGCTGAGGGCTGACTTTCTTCTATGATCTTGACCTTTCGCACATTACCTCTCTATCGCGCTCAACCATTTTAAGCAGCTTTATACTTCAGAATTTAGATCCCTATTTCATCCAGGTCCTTGAATCTTTCCAAGCTTGTTCCATCTCTATATCTCGAACGCCATCGAAAAAAGATACCTGTGAAGGGTAGTATCACCATTTGCTCGGTCTCGCGCTGAATTCTTGAAGTGCCTTCATGAATCCTTGCACACGAGACCTCAGTTGGCTCTGGTGAGCCACGGCTGAGATATGATTCCAACTCGCTCACAACTGCTGCATAATCATCTTGTCTTTGTTCAGGAATGTTCTTAATTATTGTCAGCGCTTTTTCCCTCAAAGCCTTAACTCAACCTGTCACTTTCTCCTGATCGTTCCAGCTTCTCATCAATGCCGCAGGCTCAAATTGACACTCGTACATAGTCCAGAAAAACTTACCATCTCAAATTGGAGATTTGAGATGGTGATGAGATGAACCACCAGATACTGTCATTATCTTTTCTTCTTGATTGGTCGATTCTCCGCGAACTTTCTTGATCTTAGGATTTCTCTCTAGCATGGCTTCCAATTTGTTGAAGGTCCCATCGAATCTCCGTCACTTCCTATTGAACGACTCCGATTTCTTTCTCCGTTCAAATTTTTTCTTCAGATGATTCTGTTTCTTCTGCATTTCCTTTTTTTCACGCTGCAGTTCATTTCTTATCTGAGTTGTTTCTCCATCTGGTATGTAGATGGAGGAACGACTCAGAGAAGAAATGAACTGTTATTCATATTCACCATCCACAGCAAAATCTTCACTTAGTCATGCCACATCTGACATCATCACACGACAAGGCTAAGATGGCAATTCACAATACCCCGAGTCAGATCAATCACTTTGGAGAATAATAAATGATCGGCCTGGTCTTCCGATCTTATACCATTATCAGGTTTTGTTGGTCCTGCTACACTGAAACTGACATTCTTCTAATTAGTTTTTTAAGAAGTTAAAACATAAATACAAAGAGAAAATTAAGAACAGTTCAATCATAAGAAGGTACTGCAATAGTGTTTTGATCAAAATATAGGGCATCTCGAGCATTTTGTTCACGCTTAATAGACTAAGTATAGCAAGATAATCACTTTTTGTCTCAAGCGATTTTGATAAAATATTCAGAGTGTTTCTTTTCAAGCAAAAAAAAGCGCAACACTTTAAAAAGTTGTTATGAAATTGATTTTCCATTTTTCCAAGTTTGAATACCACTACACTGATATTGGTGATATATTTATTTTTGTATTTTTTTAACGAGTCGTTTGCGGACACATGTTTCTTAACCAGAAGCGATCATTCCACTATACTCTATTCACCATAACAAATGGCACACTTAGTTCAGACTCGCCATGTATTGAGTATTATTAAATAATGTCTGTGCCCGCTTGTGTAAGAGCCTTGCATTGTCGAGTAAATGCTAGCTATTTAGTTCTCAAAGGCGAGTTTCAATTGGCCTACAAAGTGCAAAATCTATAGTGACGTGAAAGTTTTGATAAGGAATAAGGAATATGGAAGACGTGAAGTAATTGGAAAGGTAATTCAATACCAATTCAAATTTCATTCAGAAAAAAATATCAGTCTCAAGGGCCCGTATTCTTGAATAAATGGGAGGCGTAATGTGCGGGAAGTGTGTGCCATGACACGGCGGATGTTATTTTCGAAAATTTGACGGTTGATTGGAACGTTCCCGGAAAGTTGATGCTCTCCACCTCACACCCAAGAGAAAACAAGCCCAACTAGCTATTCCAACCACACAATCTGATTGTTTTGAAGTCTATTTTGAATAAATTGTATTTGTGTATAGAATGCATCTAGATAACTTGAATGACATGATCTTGAATGGCATCATTCAAGAGGAGGTGGAAGACACTGCAAAAGGGATAAAAAATTGGGATGTTTGGCCTTGAAAAGTTATTTTCACCCGTTTTGACCATGAGATTGTGAAACTTCTCCTCCTTAGCAAAAATAAATGCCAGATTGACATGACAAGGGAGCACTGCCTCCATCCCTAAGCTCTCAAGTATATGACACCTTGGTTCCCGGCAGTTCACCCCCACAAACAGTCAAGGATAAGAGGCCAGGAAAGAGAGACTATTTTTAATTCATTCAATTGATATTTTTATGAGCAGTGTGTGGCAGTAGAAGTTGAAGGATATGCTTCACGTTCGTATAACTTCATTCATTTCCTGCATATCATGAAAAAACGTTTCTTGATTCACAGTAAACAGGCAAAATCAAAATTATTTTCATCCGCTCCACGCATACACAACTAAGTGATCTGTGGCATCTGGCCCGCCGATCCACAGAGAAATTTGCTTACTGTAAAAACAAATGATTTAACAAGCATTTTATTCGAAATAAATCACATAAGATAATGAATGTGTTTTTCAACACATGGGGTATCACTCAGATTTATAACAGCTTTCTACTATAGTTTCTGTTGTGGAAAATTGGGACTGAATTCCTTCGAGCTGTTCACAGCAGAATTGCACTATAAACATACCTATATTTTTAATAATATTGAATTTATCATTAGCAGGAATAGAAGGTCACAATCCAGTAGAAAGCAAGAGTGTTTTGCTTTCATGTGGAGGTGAACATCAAGTTTCCTTGAAGATTCTGAATAAAAAAAAACATTCAATGCCAAATTGAGCCGGGAAGTATAGTGTGGAGGAATTTCCCTTATTGTCAATATCCTGCTGAATAATGTGCTTCCGTATAAGCATGAAGTTCAGTGTCTTTGGGTCGAAATTTAAAAAAAAAACTGTTTGGCTTTGGAAAGTGTTTCATCGTATAAATAAAGAACCACGAACAAATCCTGAAGAGTAAAAAAAATTTAAAATAGAAATATTTTCAAGAGATTCGTAACATAGTGTCCAAATACCATTTCTTGATTCACATCATTATCAGTGGTAATCTGTTATGAGCTTGAAGTTGGCTCAAATTTGGTAGTGTTTTGCTGACGAAAATATTTTTCCAATACACATTATAGTCAAGGTTGTGCTTTTTATATTTCCAATATTGCTTCTGAGATGAAATACGTTTTGTTACTATCTTCTTTATGCACCCAGCCCTTTGAAGCCAAACTAGAAAATCTACAGCGTCAGGCCAGCCTGGCCATCTGTGGAGCGACCAGCACCACACAGTCCACGGCGCTTGAATGTCTGCTACATCTCCCAACCATACATATTGTGCTAGAAAAAGAGGCAAGAAGGGCAACATACAAAATCACTGCTAACCACAGACATAGACACAGTAACATCCAGCAGACTTATAAGAGAGATGGAGGACCATTGCACCCTAGGTGTTCTCCCTAATGTCATGTGCACCAGAAACATCAGCAGAAAAAACCTTGACATCCTCATCCTCCTCTGGGAAGAGTGGACACATGAACTTTTCAGCCTGACAAAAGCTAACACCTGCTGGTACACCGACGGATCTAAAACACCTTTTGGCACAGGATCTGGTGCCTATTTTAGTTCGGGGAAAGTTGAGATATCACACCGCCTAGGCAAGTTAGCTTCAATATTCCAAGCTAAACTATCAGCAATCTAACTTAGCGCCTAATGGATGCTTGACCATGATTAGGGACAATAAAAATATTATCAGATAGTCAAGCGGCACTGAAGGCCCTCGAAACTCACAAGATCTTTTCGAGGACTGTGGAGAGCTGCCAGAATGCACTGAACATAGCTAATGATGTGGAACGGGCATGAATATCTGGCCACTCAGTTCATGAAGGAAATGGGGTCGTCACTGGCACGCCAAGCGGGGATCAGCGACAGACATGCAACACTTAAAAGAATGTATCATTGAACCACGAAAGAAACTCGCCAGATAAAATCTGGAACTCAACAAACGGGAGATCCGAGTAGCGGTGGGTGTGTACACCGGTCACTTATAGCAGACTGTGCCTGGAGGAGGAGGCATATATTTTGTGAATGCCCGGCGATTGCTCGCCTTCGACAGAATGTCTTTGGGAGCCCTCGGGTTGCTGCAAATGATCCGAACAATGCCTCACTTAGGGCTATGATCAGTCTGTTCAATGGAGTCACGTGTCTCACTCACAATCCAAATCACGAAATCGCGAATCACCTTCTTCATCATTATCTCTTCATCTTATCTTGGTGCTGGAGGCACTGAGCCCAGACAAATTTTGTAGGCTGAAAAAATTTTTCAGCTGAAGGAGCTAGCCTTGTTGTGTTACTGCTGTTTCAGGCGGGGCCGGGCTATTCTCTTTCCGATTTACAGGTAGTGACTTATTGTGCTGCCTCAACATCGCCAATTATGACCAGTTTTGCTCTTTCAATCAGGTTCAATAACTCCCCAGCAAGTCTTTCATGAGGCAATGGACCCTCGCCGTGTGCTGCATCAAAAATATCATATCTTCTGCGAACTAGAGCTTCACAGTGAAAGATTATGTGTAAGGCAGTTTCCTCTTCTTCACCACATGGCCTGCAGCTTGTAGGACCATCGTAGGCATCCAGTATCTGTATATTATGTAGTACACGACCTCTTCTTGAATTTTTCCAATGATGGTTGTATCTCTCCTCTTGACATGTTCAGAAGATCTAAAGAGGATATTTCTTTGCAGGGTAACATGAAGCCAAATCAATGATGATAACTATTTCTCATGTGTTGCGAACTTCCCTGGAACGCGTGAACCAATACATCCTCATCCAAAAGTGTGATCGCGTTTGCTTTATGAAGAGACTATCCTAGGATTCCTAGGTAAAAAGGTGTGGTACCAAAAATAATTGATTGATTTACCGACCACATTTTTTTTTATTTGATACTCCTTGGTTTTACATCTTTCATTTACTTTATTTTTTTATTAATGAAAATGCTCAACTTCATTATTATGAGTATACAAAATCAACATGTTAATTGAAATATCGATATTATCCAGAAAAGTTTAAATGATCTGAGTGAGACCTTATAGACTCCACAATGATCAGGGATTGAGTTGATTCTCCTGGTTAGTTTGTTTCAAGTAGTGAGTACGGTGATCAAGAACCTACGGACAGCTCTGTTCAATCTTTAGATTTCTATACTGAACACTTATCGTGATTTTTAAGGCTAGCAAATAGTTACCAAACATCTGTCATTATCATTATAACAAAACCCTACTTCTGTTACTGATTATTTTTTTTTCAGTTGCAGTACTGTGTATCACATTTTGCGGATGACAAGATTTGTAGTCCACAGTTGGTTGATTTTTGTCTCGGCTTCTTAGAGAAACTGATATTGCTTCTCTTTTTTGTCCAAATGCTATGAGTTTGCCAAATCATTAAAATGCAAATACATGTATATTGATCGAGTCAATAAATTGGATAAAAGGAAGTCATGAAGACAACCCAAAGTTAGGTATGCATCCTGGGGTTTTCTGTGAACAACAATGTATCTAATCATAGTCACCTCCATAGAAAACTGTTTTCACAAGATAAACAACAAAGTTGTCCAACCTCCTTGTATTCTAAATTGGACTAATTTCGCACTAAACTTGAAAGAGGTGTGAATAGCAAATTAACCCTCTTTGTCATTCAAATCTTCCTGTTTGTTGGAACTTTCCACTTCCTGATGACATCCTTAGAATAAATATAGAGCACAGTCAATGTGCTCTATCTATTCGACTAGAATTTTGGATGTTAATCAACTGATCTTCGGATATAAAGTGAAATACAAATTAGTTTGTTAGGAAGTAAATATTATGGAAGTTCTGCACAAATACCTGAACTAGAGATAAAACCATGCAAGAGTGAAAATCAACGCATAATCGTACCGATGATAGAGTATAGGAGCGTAGAGCAGCTTTCTCACTCCATATTGTGGAATAAAATTGCAATCAGCTTCAATAGCTTGAAAGCAAATGATCAAAAACGTTCGCAAATTTTTTAAAGCACTTTAGAGTGATTGTAACATAGCTGCTAAATACTTTTCATAAGAGGAGTTGAAATTCCATTTTACTCAGAGGAACCTATTCAAGTTTTAACGGTGCAGAATTTGATCTACATTTAGTCAATAGTGAGACATCCTTCGAGTTGCTTATTGCTTTACATCGGATCCAGTTATAAAATTGATATTCGATTGATGTAACAGATTATGGAAGAAGTATTCAAAAACGGAAGTTTAAAGGTTTATCTCCTAGAGTGACGAAAACAGAGTTCCACTAGATTCCATAACGAAAAGATCATATCTCTTCCCTTGTTTATGGGAATAATATTCTCGCACATGCCTTCACTTCAACTTTTTTATGTATTTTGATTGACGCGCCCCCTTTTCTTTCAACCGCAGCTGAAGATGTGTCATTTCGATAACTTCACGCCACTTTTAACCAAACATCTCTTGTACAATTCGTTGAACCTCTTTCGTATTTGGAATAAAATTACTCAGCAAGTCCAAATTTCAAGACTTCATAATCAAAGGTAATAATTGTTTTCTTCCATCTCCGAATTATGAGCCTTGCGTTACATCAACATTCAACTGGATTGTTTACCTGGAAGCTTCCATTTCAGGTCAATAGCCTCCAATATAAGTCCCTCAGGTGACTTTTGCAGAATGTATTTATTTAAAATTAGGATGTCGTCCCTTTTATTCATATCCTCCGGAAAAATCGATTGGCCACCGCAATAAATTCGAAATAAATTATGATTTGGTTCTTCATAGCTAAATGTATAGAATATTTTGTGTATCTAATCAACGTTTCCATTCCTGACCTTCTTCACATAAAAATCCAATTCAGATCAAACAAAGAACAAACAGACATAAATCTAACTTGACATTTTGTGAAACAAAAACTTCCAATCGATGTTTCGTCGAGATATTGACCATTCAATGAAATGTTATCTCGGCATTATCTCTCCAGCTTAAGACTAATCCGTTGAGAAAAGGATAGATTAACAAAAAAATAGGACCGTTGGACTGCGGAATATCCCACAATACCCTTACTTTTTTGGGCCAAGGATTCGTTCACAAATTACACCAAATCAAGTATATCTCTGCCAGCTGGTGTTTAGGAAATTGATAGGCATTTATTTACGGTTCTGGGGATTTGTTTTTACGATTCGTTATTCTTAAGTTGAGGGGTCTCGTTTGTAATCAAGCTAATTTGCATGTGTTGATTGGTTGGCATTACTTTGATCGACCTCAAGTATTTCGTTAGATACTGAGAGATGCCATAAAACCTTCAAGAAAAACTCCGTTATTGAGGAATATCAGTTAATAAAAAGTGAGGTCATTTGATAGACACTACTTGTTGGATACCACTCCATCATAATAATATATTATGTATTTTTCACTTCAATACAGTGAATCACTATTCTAGAACTGTATGCTTCGTTTCAGTGAATTCCACGTCAATTTGTCACTAACCGAATGCTTTTATCCAAGTTTATGGATTTGGTAATTTAATTTCCATCTTTCTTTTCGATTGGATCTGAGGCGTTGAAGGTACTGGAATATGGACATAATAAAAACTCTTCCATTTTCAAGAAGCACATTCCAATGTGGTATCAGTAAATATGCATATGTCACATATTATATACCTTGGTCAATCTTTTTTGTAAAATTACTCTGCTCCGTTGGCAGTCAAAAATGTCGCATTAAACCTTTTTCTCACAAGCTTATAAGCCTTTTCAGAAAAGCGCTTCTCCGTCAGCCTTGTGAGCTGAATACCAATCCGATATTCGATATTCCATTTCTACAATATTCTGTGATAGATCCTAGGCTTTCGATAATAGGAAAATCTCTTGGAAAAGTATATTTTATTTACCGGTTGAATGTGAAATCCGCCTAATTGATTCTCGTTTGTACCTCGTGAAAGCGCAATAATGTTTTATAAAGCTTACCATGTCCGATAAATACGGAAAAAAGACAACTGCAAAATGAGGAATAAATGTTGTATATTATGTGGTGGAACCAAAAGTTCGTGACATCCTATTCAAAAGTGGGTCCAATTCAGAAATTGAGAATATTATTTGTAGTCCGACTGGCTCAAATCAAACTATTCGTTGAGAATAAAGTTAGGCACTAGTCATATTATGTGAAGCTGTGGATGATTTTGAAGACTTCAAATAAAATGAAATTGAAAGTTTTCCAGATACAACGAGGCTTGTCATATCCCTTCAAAATAAGTCAATGGGATTTTTTTTTTTTTCATATACGTGAATACATTAGACGAATCTTATTTTATATCCTCGTGCTGTGGATTGTTTCTGAGACAAGAACGGTAATTTAGCTTGTATGACAAAGAAGCTTCATATGAACAGATAAATAATTGTTCCGGAAAATTAGGATCCCTTTCAAGCCATCACGATGGTCTTGTGGTTCGACCTTTTATGTCAAAACAATCTTGTTTTGTTGAAAATTCAAATACGCCCATGTTCTCGTGCCTCAGAACTAGCTTGCACTGCAACAACTTCCTGAACAAATTTGGCATTTTGACTTCTTGCTGGAAGTTTAAGATCTTGAGGAATCCAATAAAATTAATGTCTGCAGTGCAACGCTTTTGATCAAAGCAAACTTTTATCGAAGTTTCTTCACAAGATCATCTGTATTCATAATCTTTTTGGATGTAAATCAAATGTTCTTGGAGCTGAATAGTTCTAGTATACTAAAAAAAATCCACAACTGGTGAAAAATAGTGGTTCATCACCATCCATATCCTTATTTTTATTGAAAAACTCTTTATTATTCTCTTGTTTGATACATGACCCACGCTTTCAACAGTGAAGACCCAATGACTTCAATGTAAACAAAATAAAGACTTAAATGAGTGCGAATTTTGGGACCGTGAGTAAATTATTGTTGGAGCGGACGTCATCCGCGTGTCAATATCAAGAAGCCTCAAGGGCAATCCTCCCAATCGCTTCAAGCCAGGAAAATTGACGAGTAGTGCTAATTTGTAATATTTTATTGATTATTGGAAGATATCGCCGATAATGTTGATGATAATTAAAAATGGAGGATCATACACCTACTCACCCATATCCTATATTCATTATGTGAAAATATGCATTTAAATATTTGTAAGGGTGATCTAGGCACTGAGAGTAAAATAAGAAACAATAATTTCACCTTTCTAGAAAGATCAAGACTGTCATGGCATGTTCGCAGCAATGCAGATGTGCAGCTGCATGATGAAGATTTATTTGTTTTGTGATTTCAGAAGCCTCTCGATCTATTTGGACAGTTATTTTTATTGGATCTTCATCAGTGGCAGCTAGTGAAGTAGGTGGAGTGTCACACCAAAAATGAATGATAAATCTAGAGACTTTACTCTCAAACACAAAGATACGAAATTTATAAACCAAGAACCGCTAGTACCCGCGGTTTTCGTCCGTTAACTACGAATACTGCTTCGAATGATCAAAAATAAACGACTGGCACGACAACCTTTTTTCATATTGAATGCTTTCTCCCCACTATAAGACCATACACAATAGCCAAAGACGTGGTAAATTATGAATCGGCTGATGCTTTATTATGTCAGTTGTCATGGCGACTGCTGCAAAGTTTGCAGCGAACTGTAAAGTGTTTGATTTTGTAGTGTATTTTAGACTTTGGAGTTAAGAACGTGTGATACACCTTTAGTGGTAATGTCAGTTGGTGGGACTGTCATGGCTGTCAACGCAACGGGGGCACATTGATAAATGGTCATTAATCAATGCGGGGGCATGAGGAGAACGCATCCTCAACTGAAAGGAGCTGTTAATAAACTTTCTAATTAATAGCATCATCGTCTGTTATTAAAGATACATACAAATTTATGTTAGATTCATATCCAATTTCACTTCGAAGTGCAGTGTGACAGATTTCCGCTTGTTAAACGGGAATCATATGATACCATCTATATTGAATCTGTCTTCAAAGTCTCACTCACACCAAATTAAATGTGGATGGTGACAGAAGGATTGATTTGGTTTATAAAATATAGATGAGTTATTGACGTTTCTCATTTACACCATCACACTTACTTTATTCATCTAGTATATCAGCAACGTAGCTAAGGATTTGTTGTTACCTTTACTTTACTTGATTTTCAACTCGCAAGCCGCCACTGACATTTATATTCTTTTGTTGTACGTACGCAAAGGGCATCAATGTTGACTTTCTGTGATTGTTTTTGAGCAAATCTCGACAGACTCCAAACTAATCTTTCTAAATAAAGCGGACCATCCAATCCTTCAAGAGAGTCCAACAAAAAGTCCAGATCAATGAAAGGAATCATTTCTGAATTCAAAATACCTTGCACCTGACTTATACAAAAACGCGTATTATGGAAGTGAATTAACATTAATTCATGCGCGAAAACAAGGAGTAGTGAAGTTCTCGCAAGTTCGAGCGTTTTCTGTTGTGACGCTGCAGGATCCCTTTGAATCGCCAATGGTGAGATAATCATTTTTGTAAAAGACCAAATGTTTCGAAAAGAGAATGCAAAATACAGGGTGTTGCAGTTTTGAAAAAATATACAGTTTTTGTCTGTAGATCCGAAAGCCGGACGCGATTTTGTTTAAATTTCAAGAAAGTTTATCCGAGGTTCTTAAGTATTTTTTCAAGAAATATTTTCAAGTCCAACTTTTCCAGGATCAGACGTGGGTCAACTATAATTTTTAATTTTGGAGAAAAAAGTGATACGTCACCGACATGGTGAAAATGTTGTTTTGATTTCTCGTTCAATTTCAAGCAAAGGACGTAACTGATGTTTTTCTCTGGTTTGTCATTTTCTAGATAAAAGTAAAAATCTTTGTGATATAACTAATGTCAGAAGAGATCACCTGTATTCAAGCTCTATGAAAAATGGAAAATCATTCGATTCCATCAAAACTGTTTAAAGTGTTGCGTTTTTTTGCTTTGAAAGAAATGAAACTCTTACACTATGATCGTTTGGGCATAATAAAATACGCATTTATTCCAGACTATATATTATATTCACATTCACTCTATGTTTCGATATGAACGTTCTTGGTAGAACTCAAAGTCCTTCAGCAAGATCATCTGAATCAGAAAATAGAGGCAACGATCACACGAATCAAGTTTCTGAATGTGGAAAAAACATCAAAATCTGAAAGGAATACCGCATATTTACTCTTTTTTCCGCAACGTTGCCATGGCACCTGAAAGTTTCAAAGCTTGATGAAAAAATAACCGGAAAAATAAATTGATTCAACTGCTAATCCAATCCTAAATACCTATAATTCCATGTTCAGTTTTTTGTTTCAAATGCCTTCTCCATAATCAAAACACATTTTCAGATAAAAATTTGAATTAAGCCTTACGTTTCTTGGTGATACATGGATACATTTCTCAATCTTTCAATGGAGAACCTTGATCTGTGAATCTTTTTTTATCCCAAATTGTGCTATCTATTGATGATAAACCTTACTGAACTACTAATATTTTCTTTAACGGGCTTGTTGCCCATACATTTTCTCATAACACCCGACGCAATGTTGTCATATTAAACCCAAAAATAGATGTGAGAAGAATTACGTGAGAGTAATTCAAATGCTACACCCGAGGACAGATTTATCTCTTTTGACTGAACCGTACCAATTTTGCTTCGTGGATTTATCTTGTTTTGCTTGATTCGTCTGACTCTGTGTTCAATTTTAAATGTCCTTTTTATAGTAGAGAAAGTGAATTGAGTACTTATTGATTATATCTTTAAAGAAATGATTTATAAAATTATTTTTTCTCCTTCCGTTAAAATGAAGTGATATGGATCAACGTAGGTACCTAAAGTATTTGAAGCTTAGATTATAATTGATTTCCTTGATGAGCTGTTCATTTTCCATTGGGTTCTAATTATGGACGATAATTCATTACTTTGTTTCTTAACGGTATTTTTTGTCTAATGAACAAATAAATAACCAATACAGGCGGCTGTATAACCAACCACAAGCTACAAGATGCGCAACACTAGTGGTGGATCTCCACCATTATGACATCAAACGGTCTATAACAGTTTAGCGGAAGTAACCAATCCAGGGAGAAATCAAAGAAAATTACTTCAAGCTATATTGTTCATTCACTTGTCGGATTGCACGAAACGGTTCTTTGAGATGTTTCTTCAGTCAGACCTATAGCTGCGCTGATGACGCCTAATTGGCAGAAACATTCGTAGATTGGTCTGACAACTCGAAGGGATTTTCTTCACAATACAAATTTGACAAATTAGTTCTTGGAACAATAGTGTATACTCTGGAATAATTATTTTGACATGAAGCAACTATTTTATACTCACCAACCATTCCTCTCATACAAATACGATCAGTGTTTTATGTTAATCATACCGACATATCACTTCAATTTATGGTCCACGGTTTTCAAAGAATGTTGAATGAACGTGTTGATTATAGAACATCAACATTTATCATTATAGAGCCAAAGTTGGAATTCGTATCAAATCCATCAATTATGAATTTTAGACTGTGTAACTTCAAGTCAAATTAATTATCTGGAAGGCAAGAGCAGTTTTCGTGAACTGCGAAATAATGAAGGGCATAGCGCTTTATAACTAGAATCCATTATATGACATCATTGGAACTTTTAATGGCCCGTTGCAAAGTTTTTGTTTATTAATGCCTCAGTTAGGGCGACACACACAGCTAGTATTTCTTGTTTGGTAATATTATGAAATAGTTATGATTCGATTAACTTGATGCTAAGTATAAGCTGTTTTGGCGAGTTGATTATGAACCAGTTCAGAACCAATTCGCATGCGCAGTTGATCAAAAGTCGACCCGCCATCATAGCTATACCTACCAACAGTTTGTACAATGCGGCTACTTCACAGTATTAGACGTTTGGCAGTATGTATGTCTCTATGGCGTTGTACCAAAAAAGCATTGCTGAAATTGTTGGATTGTCGTCTTGAATGGACATTATTGTCAAAACGTGACATTGGTCAAAAGTGATTATTGGTGACCGACTTTGACGTCCGGTCATGTCAAGACATACGTGAAATTTTTGTAAATGTGTGAGAGAGAGACAAAGAAGTATGACCTGACCGCAGAATAGCATTGAACAAACAGTACTTTCGCAAAACCAGCGAAAGAACGGAAGGTGGTTAATAGTTTGTTTGAATTTGATAGAGATGTTCAGGATGCATGACCTATGGAGGACTCAAACTAGGAAGGGAATCAAAATGCATAAGAGTGGTCCAGATTTTAAATCGTAATTCAGCTTCAATTGTTACCCCCAGATGACAAAGTGTCGCTAGCGCTTTCATGTCAAACAAAAATGTCACCCAGGTAACATAATCATCTATAACAATGCAACAATTTTCATTAGCCGGGTTGCATCAAGACTCCCACTATTTGATGATAGCAGGTGTCATGAATATATTTTTTGTTATACATCATTCTGAAATATCTAGAATTTTCATATTTTTTTGATGGATTGCATCAACTGATAGAGAAACTGAGTGAATCAACAGTCATCATTGAACAAACCAACACGATGCTGCGGCTGCGACGATTCAAGCTTAATTTTTTGCCTTACAGAACATGCATTGCACGTGGAATGTGGACTGTGAATTTAGAAAAATGAATAGCATTGTAATAAAAGTCTCTTGACAAATTATTGACAAGCAATAAACGTTACCATGACGATGAATTAATGAAAGCGCGACTAGCAACAGCGTCCTCGAATGAACTAACGAAAAAGAGAGGCAGAATTTCAAGGATATTCGTATGTCGAAATCCTAGTTATAGTTATAGTCCTCCACAGGATGACCCATCGGTCGATGAAAATTTTTATTTGACGAGTACGGTTGAAATTATAATTCTAAAAGACAAGTAGATCCAACGTTCATGTACTGGAGATTACACACACAGATTCTGTATTTATATTCGACCCTTTCAGGGTCTGAGGATTCAATCAAACTAGGAATAATAATTATATCACATTATGATATTCAATTTTGCACTGTGAACTATTGACAAATTAGTGAGTTTATTACTTTGACCAAATAGTATACATCAGTTTCTTTCATATGACCGCTGCTTTAATATGACTGTTTAAAGATCTGCCTTTCCAAAAGCACGTGTGTGGTTAAGACATTTTTTTTGATAAATTTCATATTATGTCTTTTGTAATAAAATGCTTGCTTTAGCTGAAGATTCGAAACTTTTACCTGTTTCAAGTAGTAAATTAATTCCTCTAATTCTGAGGTGGTCGCTGCTCCACTCTCTATCAAAGATGTCTTTTATCTTGAAAAATCATTATTCTTGAAGAGATCATACTCTTGTCATCTTTTATGCTATGGACCAATTCTACGCTCATTCGAAAATACACTTTTCTCAAGCTCAAGTTTTCAAATTCGGCTTTCCGTTTCAAAGATACACTCAACACTCAATCTTAGGAGATTCAGCAAAACTGTCAAACAAAAACGGTCATATCATCCACGACTTTAAAGTTCAGGAATTGTTCAATAAGTTGTAGATGTAGATGTAGATGTTACAGTGGGTGGCTCACGCCAAAACCTGCTTAGGCCTCCTGGGCCCGTTGCAACCCACAATAGATAGAAGTGAGATTATTGAAGGCACGACGCTTTCGCGAAGCTCAGCAGGTCCCTCAAATAGATCCCTTCCAATTCCTGGAGTGTTGTGAGTTCAGCTCCGAAGTGTTCCATCCTAATGCTACGAAGAGCCGGACATTCCGTTAGGATGTGGGCAACGGTCTCTACGTCTTCAAGGCACCACCTACAGTCAGAATCTTCCCCGATCCCGATCCTATGGAGGTGACCCTTTAGGTTCATGTGACCAGTTAATAGACCAGTCATTGTGCGGAGGTCTTTTCTGCTCATATTTAGGAGCTCTTTGTGTCGAATACTTACATCATTTTGTATCATGTATGTACACCTTTATTACTTACATCAGTTTGTATCGTGTATGTATACCTTTATCTTTAACCGCCACATTTTGACTTGAGTCGTTGAAGTCTGTCATAAAAAAAAAAAAGTTGTTGTCTGCGCGACGGTTTTGAAAAGTGTGGCCGAATTTCTCTGTTTTATACTTTAATCACATAATTTAATTTCGATATTCGTAATATTTATGTTCGGAGTTTTGTTGTGAGTCAATATAGCAAGTGAGACTCAAGATCCAAGTGTTTCTGTTCGAACCAGTCGAAAATCTCGGTATTCGGGTAGTTGCCGGGGTCCGACATCTTTTTTGGCGCCCAACGTGGGGCATTTTCTCTTGGACACTTGGAACGACTCCGGATTTCGGCGAGTATCGATATCGATCAGCTACAATATCGACTCGATAGTAACGGCAGTGCTGGTGGTGCAACTAGAATTTATACGGACAAGGACAAACTATTCACTCGGTTTTCAATTATTTCGGATCGGAAAATCTGGGAGTGTTTCGACGAGTTTGTCTGTTCCTGACGCAGTTTATTTCATGGTGAGTTTCTTTGAATAAATATTCTCAGTTTTGACTCGACAGATTTTGACAGATAGGTAGTCTGATTAGTCTGATTGTTCTTGCTTTCATAAAATTCTGATTTTATACTCGATATGGAGCAGATCAAGAAAAATAGGTCAGTTTGTCGTACTTTGTTTTCAAAGAACTGCACTGAGTTAGAGAGGTTACTGAACGAAAATGCCACCAGTTCTGATATTAAAGTCTCTTATAAATTGCTGTGTGATAAATTTGATAGGCTCAAACAATTGGACGAGGAGTTATATCTTTTGTTTTTGGAAACTCTCTCAGAACAGGAGCTGGTAATTGAATTGGAGACTTGTGAAGGTTATAGGAAGAAGTTTTACGACCTTGGAGTGAAACATGATGGTCTTTTTTTGGATCAAGGATCTGGGATTCCATCAGAAGCAGGAATTAACGAACAAGGACCTGAATCTACAGCAACTGATAGGGCAAGCAGTAGTCGGAGTAGTGTCAAGGTTAAAAGGAAGTTCAAGTTGCCACCAATAGAATTCAAAACCTTCGATGGCAATATTAAAAATTGGATGCCATTTTGGTCACAGTTCCAAAAAATACACGACGATGAAGACATTGATGACAACGATAAGGTTGAATATTTGTATCAAGCAACGGAACCAGGCAGCAAGGCTAGGCAATTGTTGGAGAGTTTTCCACTCATTGGGAAAAATTACAAGGAAATAATTGACTGTCTGACTTCAAGATTTGGCCGGGAGGATCTTCAAGTTGAAGTGAACATTCGAGAACTTTTGAAGCTTGTGATTACCAACGCCACCTCGGGGAATAAAGTGGATCTGTCAATTGTTTACGACAGAATTGAATCCCAGCTGAGAGCCTTAGAGGTTCTAGGGATAACTTCATCGAAGTACGCTGCAGTCCTTTTTCCGCTTATAGAATCCTGCCTTCCGGAGGATCTTTTGAGGGTGTGGCAGCGGTCCTCATTGACGCAGAATTTGTCGGTTTTGTACTTGCACAAGGAAGAGTCTTATCTCGAACAACGGCTAAAGAACCTAATGACTTTTTTGAGACACGAAGTAGACAACGAACAGAGAATTTCTTTGGCATCGGAAAGTTTTGGTTTGGATGGATTTTCTCAAGGACGTAAGCAGGACATCAATTCATTTGGAGGGAGATTGAAGAAAGAAAAGCCAATTTCGACTGCAACAGGGCTCATTAATCATGGAAAAAATTCGGATGGGTCAAAATGTGTTTTTTGCGATAATGGAAGCGGCCATGATAGTTCGAGCTGTTTCAAGGCGCAGAAGATGACTTTAGAGAAGCGAAAGTCAATTTTGACGACAAAAGGAGCGTGTTACAAATGTTTGAAGATTGGACATTTATCTCGACAGTGCAGACAGCATTTAAAATGTATCGGCTGTGGCAGGTCACATTTGATTATAATGTGTTCAGAACTGAAATCCAACGATTCCCCTGCAAAAACACCGACCAAGGAAGGCGATATTTCAACGTCAAGCAATATGCTTAGTTGTACCAACGGATCCAGTTCACATGTCTTTTTGCAAACTTTGAGGGTAACTATACAGGGACCAAATGGGATAAAACATGTCAGGGCTTTACTCGACACGGGATCACAGAACACCTACATTTTGGAGACTTTAGCTAAGAAGATGGGTTATCAATCTAAACGACAAAACCGAATAACACATAATCTATTTGGAGGCGGTTCTATGAAAGTGAAACATGAGCTATACGAAATTCATCTAAGTCATGACTCATTCAGGTGCAATTTGGAAGCTTTATCCCAGCCAGTGATTTGTGGAGAAGTTTTGCCAATTTTCGATGGACAATGGATGAACGAATTGAGGAAGCTAAACGTGAATCTGTCAGATTATGGGGGTGACGGACCAATTGAAATACTTCTTGGGTCTGATGTGGTTGGCAGATTATACACAGGGCAGAGGCATGTATTGCAATGTGGCCTTGTAGCTGTGGGGACTTCGTTGGGCTGGACACTCATGGGGCGGATCCCCTTGAAGAATTCTCCAAGCTACGCATTGACAGCCACTTCTTTGTTTTTCAACGATGCTTCCCTTAGTCAGCTATGGCAGTTGGATTCTCTAGGAATTACAGATCCAGGTGAAAAGAAGTCACAGGCAGAATTGGCTATGGCAGCCAAAGATTTTTTCCTGGAAACAGTGAGAGTGAATGATGAAGGTAGGTACGAAGTGAGGCTTCCCTGGGTAGAAGGACACCCACCTCTTTCATAAAACTATGAGTGCGCCCAGAAGCGTTTGAAGAGTACTGTGAAGAAATTGAAGAGTGACGGCCTTGTGGATTCATACAACCAAGTTTTCGAGGAATGGATCGACGAAGGAATAATTGAAGAGGTGCCATGTGAAGGCATTCATGCCGATTCACACTATCTACCACATAGAGCAGTGGTTAAGGAAGGGAGCACTACCAAGATCAGACCGGTATTCGACGCATCTGCTAAAACGCCTGGCGGCCCTTCATTAAATGGCTGTTTGGAGAAGGGACCAAATTTAATTGAAATCATACCGGATATTCTTCTTAGATTCAGACAAAACAGAATCGGGGTTATTGCCGATATACGAAAAGCTTTCTTACAAATCAGTATTCAAGAGAGCGATAGGAACTTTGTCAGATTTTTATGGACCGATTCAGAAGGTAATGAGACGATCCTTCGACATCGACGAGTCATTTTTGGAGTAAGCAGTAGTCCGTTTTTGTTGGGAGCTACAATCGATCACCATATTTCCGAAGCCTTGAAGAAGTGTTGTTTGGGGACCACTCCTTATTCAGAGGATACTCTATTACTATTGGCGAAGAGTTTTTACGTGGACAATTGCATAGCGAGTGTTCCAGATTCTTCAAGCTTACAAACCTTCATTAGGGAATCCACGATGGTGATGTCAGAAGCAAAAATGGATCTACGAGGGTGGGAGTATTCATATCAACTTGCCAAGGAGAGTGCGATATCTCGACTTTTGGGACTCGACTGGAATACTGACTCAGACACTCTGAGTATCAACGGAAATCTTTTATCAGATGTGAATGAGATGCTTGCTCGTCCAGTTACCAAAAGGACTATATTGTCATGTGCTCAGAAAGTTTTCGATCCCGTGGGATTCTCATGTCCAGCTACTTTGATTCCTAAATTATTACTTCAGGAAACTTGGGAGAGGAAGATTGGATGGGATACAGTGCTAGATGGAGAGACTTCTGAAGCATTTCACGAATGGGTGAAGAATCTAACACATTTACTTGACATCAAGATAAATCGATGGGTTAATGCCGGACCCAGTGATGCGAAACAATGGACGATCCAGACTTTCTGCGACGCAAGTAAGACAGCTTACGCAGCAGTAGTATTTTTGAGATGTGTGTTTGAAGGACAAGTTTATGTACATTTATTGGCAGCTAAGAGTAGAATAGCGCCATTGAAGAAGCTGACTATACCTCGACTTGAATTGTTAGCGGCTCTTATTGGATGTAGACTTTGTCGCTCGGTGAGAGAGAATTTGGAAATTAACCCGGAGACTTACTTCTGGACTGACTCTTCAACTGTGTTTTATTGGATAAGGCAAGGAGAAGATTGGGCTACTTTCGTGAATAACCGTGTTTCTGAAATTCGGCGGTCATCTGCACAATCTACTTGGAGACATGTACCAGGATCCTTGAACCCGGCCGATTTACCATCACGTGGCTGTACACCAAAACGTTTGAAAGAATCGAGATGGTGGGAGGGACCTGAGTGGCTATATACAGATCCCAACGCATGGCCTCAAGAACACGTCACTTATAATGAGGAAGAAATCAACACGGAGAAGAAGAAGAAACTTGTAACCTCTCTTATTAATATTTCATTATCAGACTTAATGAATTCAGACGATTGGCATTTAACTTATTTTTCAAAGTTTATTAAAACCGTACGCATGATTTCTTGGTGTTTCCGATTCATACATAATGTTAGATGTTTGAATGAAAGGCGAACTGGTGAACTATCTGTCGAGGAAATAGGTCAGGCTGAGATATTTATTCTGAAACTTGTACAACGCGAATCTTTCGATGGAGATCGCGATCCTCGGTTAAAGTCTCTCAATCCTTTTATGGATAAAACCGGAGTGATCCGCCTTAAAACGCGTGTGTGCCGTAAAAATGACTCTGACTTGTTTCGTTACCCGATTGTTTTGCCGGCAAGGCACCCAATCGTGAATAGACTGATTTTCGCGAATCACATTCGATTATGCCATACAGGAACCCAGGGACTTATGAGCGCCCTTCGTGAAAAATATTGGATCCTGGGTGGTCGTCGTTCGATAAAATCAGCACTGTCCGGTTGTGTCGTGTGTAAAAGATTCAATAGTAAACCATTTTGTGTTGAGGGAACTCCACTGCCGGTAGATAGAGTGAACGACGCGAGTGCTTTCGAAGTATCGGGAGTAGACTTTGCCGGCCCACTATATCTAAAATCAGGAGAAAAGGTCTGGGTTTGCCTTTTCACATGCGCAGTCTATCGAGCAGTACATCTAGAGCTTTGTTCTTCGTTGTCTGTTGTCAGTTTTCTCCAGGCCCTACGGAGATTTATTGCCAGACGTGGGCGGCCATCCATTATTTATTGTGACAACGGGACGAATTTCGTCGGTGCTGCTAATGCCCTGGAGAAGGTGGATTGGAGCCAGATTCAACGAGACACCTGCGCTGAAAAAATCACTTGGAGATTCAGTCCTCCCTCTGCACCATGGTGGGGAGGCTTCTGGGAGCGTATGGTGGGAGTGCTGAAGCAACTTTTGCGTAAGACCTTGGGTCGAGCGTACCTCAACTATGAGGAGTTGCTTACGGTTATGTGTGACTGTGAGGCGGTTATCAATGCAAGACCGCTTACCTATATGTCAACCGAACCAAATGATTTGATGCCATTAACACCTGTCATGTTCCTTCGTGAACTACCGCATGGCGATGTTGCAGATTTAGAAATCGTGGACCAACAGTCTTTGTGTCGACGTGTGCTTCATCAAAGGAAGGTGCGCGACAATTTAAGACATCGCTTCAGAAATGAATATTTGGGACAATTGAAATGGTTGAAGGAGAAGAGGGCAACAAAACCTATAACATTAGGAGACATTGTCCTTATTGAAAGTGAGAACGAAAAACGACTGGACTGGCCTCTGGGACGAGTGGTTGAGTTGTTACCAGGTAAAGATGGACAGACAAGAGTTGTCAGGCTACTTACCGGACATGGACAGCTGGTAAGACCGGCTCATCGATTATATCATCTTGAGGGGGCCAGCTGTGAGGAGTTCGAACATGTGGCTGAGTTGCGGCGAGCCACCAACATCAATGAGGATTCAGCCGACAGTATGGAAGATTGTGAAAGTTCGGGAAGTGCGGGAGTTAAGAGCAGAGTACCCGAATCGAACGTTGTGACTCGACTTGGTCGAGAGATTAGGAAACCCAAACGGTTTCTCTAATCGTATGAGTAGGGACTCATTAGGTTAAGATCTTTTGTATGAGAATTTTTTATATTTTTGTGTGTGAATCTCTTTGAAGATCTGTGATAGAGATTCAGCTGGGAGTGTGTCGAATACTTACATCATTTTGTATCATGTATGTACACCTTTATTACTTACATCAGTTTGTATCGTGTATGTATACCTTTATCTTTAACCGCCACATTTTGACTTGAGTCGTTGAAGTCTGTCATAAAAAAAAAAAGTTGTTGTCTGCGCGACGGTTTTGAAAAGTGTGGCCGAATTTCTCTGTTTTATACTTTAATCACATAATTTAATTTCGATATTCGTAATATTTATGTTCGGAGTTTTGTTGTGAGTCAATATAGCAAGTGAGACTCAAGATCCAAGTGTTTCTGTTCGAACCAGTCGAAAATCTCGGTATTCGGGTAGTTGCCGGGGTCCGACACTTTGGTTCTGCCCGTATCAGGTCCTGTTATCATTGCCTTGGCATGTAGCATACCAGGGGCATTATTCCAGCATAGAGTGGCCTTTTCGAGTAGAAGTTTCTTCGCCTCGACCATTCTTATTGCTTTAGAGATGCCAATCATTGGTTCGGGTCCTATCGGCCTGTGCGATGAACCACTTTTGGCAAGTCTGTCAGCTTCAATGTTACCCTTTATACCGCTATGGCCCGGGACCCATATTAGCCTCACCTTGTTGTTATTTTGAATTATCTTATGCAGAACCTCTTTGCATTCTAGGACTGCTTTGGAGTCTACTGCCTTTCTCACAACAGCCTTTAATGCTGAAGTGCTATCTGAACAAATGTTGAAAGTTCTGTGATTTGTGCCGCTCTCAAGATTGTTATATGCACATTGTGTTATGGCGAAGATTTCGGCCTGTAGGATCGAAGCGTAGACGCCGAGCGAGAAGGTCATTTTATTGTCCCTCCCGCTCTTGCAGAATCCTGCTCCTGTGCCTCTCTGATGTTTGGAGCCATCAGTAAACCACCACGACCCTTCTCGTGTTTGAACTGGTCTGTTCTGATCCGTCCAATCCTCTGGTCTAGGAATAATCAGCTCAGGCGAGCTACCAGCATAGAAGATTGGAGTCATGTAGTCGGAGTGCATTAGCAGCACTCCATCTTTTATCTGGGGTTCACTCATGATGACCGAGTGTCCCTTGTTCCTTAGCTTCAGATGTTCCAGACAGTGAAGACGGTATGCTGTTCTGAGTGCAACACTCTCTACAAACAAGTGCAGTGGGGGTAGCTCCAGGATTACCTCCAACGCTCTCGTTGGTGTGGTCCGTACTGCGCTTGTTATACTGATGCATCCCATCCTTTGAACCTTATCCAGTTGCCTTTGGATGTATGCTTTCTTAGTTGCGGGCCACCATACTATGGCTCCGTAGGTGATCAGAGGTCTGATAACCATAGAATAGATCCAGTAAACTATTCTGGGTTTCAGTCCCCTTGTTGTCCCTATAGCTCTTTTGCATGCCCATAGAGAGCATATGGCTTTCCTAGAGCGTTCTTCGATGTGATCTTTCCAGGACAGTTTCTGGTCAAGAGTTACTCCTAGGTATTTGACCGTTTTCCTGTATTCCAGGACTCTTCCTGAGAGGGATATCTCCGGTTTGAGTCCTGGTTTGTATTCCCTAACAGGATTTCGATCTTTTCGGGGTTGATCCTAAGTCCTTCAAGGGAGCACCACTGTTCTATAATTCTCAGGGCTCGCATTGTGGGTGCTCTCAGCTCCTGAATGTGGCTACCCGTCGTTAGTATCACCAGATCATCAGCATAGGCCTGTGTATACAATCCCGAATCGTTCAGCTGCTTCAGCAGGCTGTCCACCACAAGACTCCAAAGGAGAGGGGATAAGACTCCACCCTCGGGACAGCCTCTGGCAGCCATAGTTCTGACATTTTGTCCGTTTAATTCGGCAAATATCATCTTTTGTGATAGCATATTTGATATCCACTGGGTCAGTGTTCTTTCTGAGCCCCTTGCCTCTGATGCTCGACAGATCGATTCAAAGGAGGTATTGTCAAATGCGCCTTCGATGTCCACAAAAGCACCCAATGCTGATCTATTTCCGTCTAGCGCTCCCTCTACCTTGGTGATAAGGTGATGTAGCGCCGTGTCCGTCGATAGACCTTGTCGATAGGCATATTGATTGTTATGCAGTGGCGTGGATAACAGATGCGTTTCCTTGATGTATCTATCAACAAGTCTTTCCAGTGTCTTGAGTAAAAAGCTTAATAGACTAATCGGTCGGAAGGACTTGGGGTTGGTGTAGCCTGATTTCCCTGGTTTCGGGATAAATATCACCTTCACTTCCCTCCAGCTAGAGGGAATATAGCCCATGGCAAGGCATGAACGAAAGAGCTTCACCAGGAATGCGGTTACACGATTTCCAGCTTTTTGTAGCAAGGCCGGAAAAACCCCATCCATCCCTGGAGCTTTGTACGGAGAGAAGGACTCGAGAGCCCATTCTACCTTTTCATAGTCGACTATCCTCTTTGCAGTTTCAAAGTCGGGAGCTGTGCGGGCTCTTACCTGATGTGGGAGTGCAGCGATTTGCCCCGATCCAGGAAAGTGCACTTCCAGTAGCCTGTTAAGCGTCTTCTCCTCGGACAAGGTTAATTTTCCATCCGCTTTAACAAGGCATCCTATTTTGGCTCCAGGGTCCTTTGCTAAGATCTTGCATAGGCGGAGCGTAGACGGAAGGTCGTTCAGCTTTTCGCAAAAGCTTTGCCAGCTATGTCTCTGAGCTGATCTTATGACCTTCTTGTAGTTTCTTTGGGCTGTCTTATAGTCATCCCAGCTGTCCGGAGTACGCAGCTCTTTAGCTCTACTGAGGAGCCTGCGAACTTTGCGACGGTGAGTCTCCGTTTGTTTATTCCACCAGACCGTCTTGGAGTTGTTTGGCTTTTCCCTTAAGGGGCATGCTGTCTCAAATGAATTAGTGAGGCATTCTTGAAGCTGATTTGCAGCCAGCTCAATGTCCTCTTCTATTCTTATTTTGGTAAGAATGTTGTCGACACCTCTTTCTATTTCCTCTCTAAAGAGATCCCAGTTAGTGAGCTTCCTATTTCTTACCTTAGGCTGTGCTATTAAGCACTCTTGTTCGAGTGTGAACATGATGTGCCGGTGGTCAGACAGTGTGACTTCACCAGCCACCCTCCACTCTTTTACCTTGCTATATAGACTCGTTGAGCATAACGTTAAATCTATGATTGACTCACTCCTAACATTGGAGAATGTAGGAGCAGCACCACTGTTTAGGACATGGAGGTCCGTGGAGCTGGGGTATTCGGCTAGATCTCTACCTCGTGGGTTAATATCTCTACTACCCCATATAAAATGATGAGCATTTGAGTCACATCCAATAAGGAGAGGAAGATTCCTTTCTTTGCAGTGTTTAATAAGTTAATATAGCGGAATTCACAGAAACATAACTTTTTTATATTCAAGATTAAAGTGACTTTCCCTAGGAGCCATTTCGGAATCTTTTTTTCAGGGTTTTTTCTTTGCCGTTTTGGTTATAACTTTTTTACCCCTAGCTTCAAGATAGATAGTCTACCAGAAACAGTACCTCGCATTTCTAGTTGGTCACCCTGTTAACTAAAACTAGATCAAACACATCGCCCATTTCAAACAATTTGAACATTAAACGCAGCTTACTTGAAAAAATTTTGGTACATGACGGGTTCTTGTGCAGCTTTACTTAGCCACGGTTGACCAGTAATTGCATTCTGCTCCTCTTCTACCTTGCAGCTAAACAATTATTTCCAAGTGGGAAAATATATGCATTCCAATGCGCTTGGTACTGTGGAACATAGAACACAACGGGTTTCATTTGATAATTAGTTCGTGAAATCTTATCGTCGATTGATCCGGACAGTGATTAGATTGTGAATAAGGACACGGCGCACAAAAATGACATCCTAGAGAAAATACTGAACCAATTGCCCACAGAACACATATACAAAGTTAAGAAGACAAACTGACGTGTAAAATTTTATGGAACAATGCGCCACGGAATGGAGTGGATGCGAATCGAACCATCAGACTTGGATAATGTATTATTAAAGATTTCTGTGATATATTATACAGTTCCCTTAACATAAAAGCACTGACATTGACTTTGACGTTGAAAATGTCTTTATTTATTGAATGAAGACAAAAACTCTGAATAAATGTAGTTTTTTTGGTTTTCTCTTGAATGTCCAGCACTATCTGGGGATGGAGTCAGTGTGGGCTTCCCTAGTTGATGTGTTCTGCGCTGCGGGGCGCTGACCCTGTGTGATGGTGATTATGAGAAAATGCCACTCACTCCGCAGGTTTCGGGAAGCGGTGCATGGCTCTATGTGGCGTAGGACGGCAGGGCTGTACGAAACTCCTCGAGGAACGCTTCTTCCCCTTTGTTTGACCTTTTCAGGATGGTGTCACTGAGCCTCACTGTTTGATTTTTTTGTAGCATACACTGGGCGAAATCCCATTTGTTCTTCTGGCAGAAAGTTTTTTGCCATCGTGACTTTGTGGAGGTTGCATTTTTCCGGAAATGATTACCAGGGTATTTTCACTTAGAGAGGAATCAAAGCATATTAAGATAAAGGGTGACGTTCAAATGACTCATCTATCATCATGACAAGCTAATAAGCTGTCATGTGGCTTTCCACATACCGCCATCTTCTCGAGATCTAACAAACTCCAGGCACATCAGCGCCTCTCCGTGGATGCAAATCAGAGCTTTCACTTAGGCCACGCCCTCCATTTACGTTTTTGTGCTAAACTTTGTATATGTGTTCTGTGCAATTGACTAAAAAATAACCAAGTTACGGAAAAACGAGAACTTCTTGAATCAAACCAGAAAAGCAAATCCGAAAATTCTGTGACTTCGTTGCAAATGTTCAGGAAACATCATGTATTTTGCGATGAATGGACGAGTGAACAGATTTTTTCCAGTATAGTCAATGCTCATTTATATGAAATGGAGGGATACAAGAAATCTCAAAGAGGTGGTTTGTAAGGCATCACAAATTTGATTTAGAATCAGTTGAAAGTTCTCTGAGTCTTTTAAGCACTGCCAACTTTCCCTAGATATATTCCGATTCTATTCACCAGAAATTACTCGAGCGAACCTCTCATTGAAAAAAGAAATGCGAAGTAAAGTAATCGAAGCTGCTCATTAAATATCAAATGTGACGCGGATTACTATAAACTCTCCTTCCTAACTGCGCTTTCATGCTAAAAAATAGAGAAATCTCCTATGACAGGTTGCTCATTGAAGTAACTTGATTCCACATCAATCAAAAGTGTGAATATCCAATGCAAACTAAAACTTTATCAATATCATACCTTTTGATATGAAATGATGCAGCCGATATCACAATATACTGGGATGCGATTCACACCTTGTAGTCAGAGAAGATGGTTTTCGTTTTGATATTTGAGGTTGAATGCTCATGCAGTCCGTTATGAACGGCTTCCAAAAAGTCAAAAAGTCTTGAAATATACAGAGAAAATACAAGTATTGGTGGGTTTGAGCTGAAAAATTGTATTTTTCTGTGAAGGAAATAAGGTCCTATACCTATGTTTTTATTGTGAATGATAAAGGCATATAGACATCAATATAAGCAATTCATCAAGAGGAACTCAAAATCTTGCAATGAATGTTGAGTGAGTCTAGATACAGGGTGATTCATTTGTAAACTATTCATCATAGAGACCCAGGAAAAAAAATCTATGTAGTAATGTGCCCAAGAAAAAATGCTGGCAATATATTTCAAGCTTCTAGAATCGCCACAAGGAGGCGTAACGAAAATCGATACATTTTTAAAAATTTTCCGGTGAACTACCAAATAAAAGTATGGAAACAGATTTTGGACGATATTCTCTACAAAATTTTCCCCCGACACTGTTCTCTTAGCTGTCAAATAAGACAGCTACAAGCTGTCAAACCTGATGTCACTAATTTGCCCGAAATTCCTCAACCGATTTGACTGTTCTTTAGCTCATTCTGAAGAGGAAAATCTGCTTTTTCTGGTGCATGTAGTCGGGGTCGATTTTATCCGCTTTAGCCAACCACACAACATGAATTTTGAAAGTCAAACATGAATTTGAGGTTTTTTCGATTTTTTTAAATGCAAACTCATCAAATAGATGTCTCCATCGTGTTATTTGGATAATTTCCCACCAGTTTCATGAAGGTGATTTTTCCATATCTTTTGAAATAGAGGAGTTACGGAGACTTCATCAGGAATCCGTTGAGGAATACTTTTGGAACAGCCCCTGTAAATTTGAATGTGTCAAAAAGTAGGAGTGCCTTGCCAACGGTCGGGATTTTGAGCATTGACACTAGTTTTTTTGTTTAATTTTTTGAGTTGATTTCATTTTTCAAAAATATTTTTGAGATAAGGTGTTTACTGGTCAACCGTATTATTTTTGGCAAGTGGTGCACTGAATTCTACTTGTCAGCAGCTCGTAGAAAAAAGAAACAGAAAATTGTTGGCATTCTCAATTATAAAGTTTATTTTTTATTTTAAGTTACAGTGACGGATCAAAATTGGAGGTTGAGGGTTGGCAAAAAAAAATTAAATGCCATAAAGTGCTCGCTAATTGAAATGAAGAGATATAAAATTTGATTATAAACTTCATTTTCTCAAATAAAGAAGGGTTTTGATCACCGATTTCAGAATTATCATCACTGTCTAAACGCAAACGTGTTTTTCTATCAAATCAAAAACTTTTTGAACAAAGCAAAATAAGACGAATCAAAGTTCAATCTATGACTATCGTAATAAAACATGTTTGCCAACCGTTAACCAACAATTTTGATCCGTCACTGTAACTTCAAATAAAAAATGAACGGTAGGCTTTTGTTTTCAACATCAACTGAAGAAAATGTAAAACAGGAATCAAAACAAATCTGATGTGTATCTTTTCGACTAATTCCAATTAATAGGGACTGTTTCAAAATTATTCCTCACGTGATACCTGATGAAGTTTCCGTAACTCTTCTATTTCAAAAGATATAGAAAAATGATCTTTATGAAAATGATAGGAAATCATCCAAATAACACGATGGAGGCATCTATTTATTGGGTCTGCGATTGAAAATTTTGAAAAAACCGGATAAAATCGACCTCGATTAAATGCACCAGAAACAGCAGATTTTTTTTCTTTAAATTGAGCTAGAGACTGTTCTCAAGTCGGTCAAGGAATTTCGAAGTCAAAAGCAATTTAGTGACATCAAGTTTGACGGCTCGAAAGCTGTCTTATTTTACAACTTAAGTGTCGGGAGGCAATTTTGTAAAGAATATCATCTAAAATCTGTTTCGATATTCTTTTTTGGTAGTTCAAATAAGAAAATTCCGAAAATTAGTTGATTTTCTGTTTTCACAGTACCGTAACGCTCCCTTGCGGCGATCCTAGAAGCTTGAAATATATTTCCAGCATTTTCTCTTGGACACATTTCTATACAGATCTTTTTTCCTGAGTCTCTATGATGAATAGTTCATAAACACTGGCACCCTGTCGCTGAAATGAATCACCCTGTACAGGGTGTTTCCTTATATTTCGTCTGCAGACTAACTCGCTTATTATGCAAGATAGATAGGGACTTTAAATACAAAGTTGGTAGGTATTAACATGAACCGCCAGAAAAAAAGATATTCTTTTGTATACCGAGTACACGAGAAAAGTGTGACAGACACAACTTGCATTTTTTTGAATGGTACACCCAATATATTATATTATTATCAAATAGACATTAATTTTTTTGATCTCAAAAATATGCAACATGTAGGCATTCCTTCCAGGCGTTTTCAAAATATTTTAGTTTTAAAGTTGGTAGTTGATGTTGACATATTCTAAGAAATTGCTTGGAATTGTACAAATCATGTCTCTGCAACGTTTGTGAAGCATGTTTATAGGTTTGATTTTTTGTTGCAATTATGCCCAAAAAGTGATAAGTTTTCCTCATCGATGATTGGATTGTTAAGATCTTATCACAAATAGGCTGGAATAACACAACATAAATATTATCAAAGGAAACACTATTCACTGGCTGGATTTTAACCAATGAAGTTTGGGTATCAAGACCAAAGAACCATGAACGTGGCTACCGCAAGGAACCATGGTTGTCTCTTAGGAATCTTTCCCGAAAGCTTGACATATCAATAAAGAAGACATGAAGTAGCCTTTCTTGTATTTTCTGACTGCCACCCACGAGCACTTCAGCACTATACCTCCGTTCCAGTCATGAAACAGCTACTTTCTCTTGAAGATGCTACAGCAAAGGAGAGGTATGATTGTCTTCGTTTACGGAAGAGATGGATAGGTTCAGGACGATCATCTGTCCTGCACTGATCATACAGGTTGCGTTGGTGGGGGTTCCGGCCTTTGATAGAACACTATATCCGTGTAGCGATACATTTTTGTTTATTACAATTCATATTCTTAGTTAATTGATTCCCAACAAACATAGAAGGTCAAGTTAACCGCTTCTCGACCTACGTGAAGTTACCGACATTTGTCCACAAACTTCCCTATGTGGGGAAAGAAACCCAAGTAATTTGGAAGTAATAAATAGGTCGATAGGTCCTTGCCAACCATTCGGTTGAAGGTGAATAAAGGAACTGTCAACCTGTTTCACGTCAAAATGTAAAGAAACTGACCATATGTTTGTCTTCAATGTAACCTATTTCTCACCTTTTGGTGAAAAAGAATGACAGGAAAAATACACTTGCATATTAATGAGGGATGGACAAGGATACAGAACTATGGCACCGTCGCGTCGCGTACATATCTAAATAATGGACTATGGATTTTTTTCACGTGTCGAAGTGAAAGAATTACTATGGCGTCATACTTGGTATAATATTTACGTCGTAGTTTATTGCTTATTGGAAGAAAATGTAACCGCGAAAGAAACTTTTCAGTATAATATCGGGAAGATACTTGCAGAAATTTGATGCGCCCTAATTACATGTCCATTTTGATACATTATTACCAGAGTTTTCGAACTTTTGAAACATAACATGGAATCCGAAATGACTGTAATAGCCTAGGAATGTTATAAACAAACTTGCCATTGGTTGTGATCATCTTTGCATATGTGAGTATTCCCGAAAGTAGTCAGAAATTTGATAAAATCTGGACATAACGCATTGTTTTTTTAGATGCTGGCATTGAAACAAGGCCGCTCTCATGTGTTGTGTACCTATAAGTTAATTCTTCGACCTTGATGACATTATTCCTTAGGTCAAAATTGACTAGATATCGACCGAGGTTATAACGTGATAGACAGGTAAAGATAGAGACAGAAATGTGGTGATAATTTAGTGATATTCCACCTTAATTCAGCAGCAATAAAAGTCTTGTCCTTGAAGGTAGCGTTTTGGTTTTTTAAAAGTTGAACCTTTTTTATAAACCAACAGACGGGTAGCGATAAAGACAGAATGTTTGTCATAATTTAGTAATATTCCACCTAAATTCAGAGGAAATATATTCTTTTTCTTGAAGGCAACTTTTTTGGTTATTTTCAGGTAAGTTTGGACTTCTTCGTATACCATTTGACCTGTTGTGTCTATTCCATGTAAATATTATAAGATAAACAAAGATATCTAAAGAGGTTTCATCATTTACAGGCAGGTTCTTTTTCAGGTAACAAATGAAGAAGATCAGGTATATGCGTACCGGATTGATTGATTCTTTATATACCTAAACGGTCACTTGAATGAATCTCCGTTTTCTAATTGAGTGATTTTTCACTAAAATTAAAGTTCAAGTAGAAATTTTTTGATAGGGTACTCAAAAATTCTGGTAACTCTACTGTACGTCCATTTCAACCAGTTTTCTCATTGTTCTCAAAACTAGTTCTGTCCTCTATTTTTTCTTTTCTTCTTCATCGATTTTAAGTATCTTCTTATCTTTTTATTATCTAATTTCCCATTGTAGCATGCCATAAATCAATTCAAATGATTTATCAAATCTCACAAGGACAAGTTAAAAATCAAGCTGATTTAAGGAATCACAAGAATCATCATACAGTACATTATCATTCATCATCGACGTCAATTTGTGCGATTCTCAAACTTTAAAATATAACAAAGAGAAGCCAAGAGATTGCTAGGTCGATACAGTCGTTTAGCCTGATAAAAAATATTTACTACCGCCAACAGATCCATTGAAATATTAAGTGGTCACTTGAATGATGGCAGTGAAAAACTTAGATTATTATCGGGAATACTCTAAGGAGTAGTTATGATAAATGGACGGTGTTATGCAACAACCGTTTAAGCCACACATTTTTAGAAATGCATTTTTTTGTTGAAAAACGTTCAATATAAGCTGAAGAACGGCAAGCAAAAATGATTTAACCAACATTCAGAGATTTACGCCATCTATAAACATTTATACTAAGCCACAAACTCGCTATTCTCCCACCAAAGATTTGCTAAAATGATCTATCCCACATTATGTGGAATAGATCATTGTTGCGAATCTCTGAAACAGATGATACAGAAATTATTATTTTCGTTTGTGTTCACTTTGGACCGGCTACTCTTTCTATATTTGAGGAGATATTTTAAAATGAATGAAACTCTTTCATTGCCACTTTTTCTCCTTCACAAGATAGCGTTATTAAATTGAAGAACCGACGTTTCGTCTATTAGCAGCCATCATCAACATTTATTTTTAAATACGGCCCTGGATTTTTTATAACGGATTTTAAGAGCCCTTTTATGTTTCATAACCAACGATGTATCGCAATTATTCAAAAAAATTATATTAATGGATTTCTCCATAGGAACTCATGTGTTAGAGAGGGACAAAAAATACATTTTTAAAAGGATTAAAAATAAACACATTTTTTTAATAAGTGCGATACATCGTTGGTTTAGGAACATAATAGGCTCTTAAAATCCGTTATGAAAAATCCAGGACCGTATTTAAACAAACAAAGTTAATGATGACTGCTCATAGACGAAACGTCGGTTTTTCAATTTAATGACGCTATCTTGTAAAGGGCAAAAAGAGGCAACGAAAAAGTTCCATTCATTTTAAAATATCTCTTCAAATGTGGTCAGAAAAAAATGAAAACGATTTTGACAAATTTCGGTTTTTTTCGGATAATTTCGGACGTAGCCTCAATCCAACCAACTTTGTATCTCTTACGGTTTAGAAGATCCCCATGCATACACTCGAATTTGTAACAAAAGGCAGGAAAAGGACGAAAGCCCGATTCGAGACAAATAGATTTTCCTCTTCTGTGACCACAGGGATAGGCACTGTCAAAAGAAAAAGTTAAAGACTCAAAGGAAATCCATAAACTGATTCCGCAGGATGCAAAACCATTCTATGGTTTTCTCAGATCTATTGAAGTTCAAGAATGTCAAGAAGATGTTGAAGGAATCGGATCCACTCTGGATTTTGAGATAGATGAAACCTACATGGAAGACGCTTCACTTCTAGAATTTATCTGATGTTTAACTTCAACAGAGATGTTGAATTATCTAAAATTCATTATTGTTAACCAGAATTTTATTGAGTTGCTTTATTGCTGAATGGCTTTCTTGGGATTCGCAGTTTTGCATAAAACGCCTAACCCTCTTCAACAAAGATTTTTTTTATGAAGAATTTGATTTTTTTTCTTCATATCCAAATCTGTAGCTCTGTAATGCATTTTCTACCAAAAAACATGAATAAATAGCCTACTTTTGGAAATCCGATTTTTTTTATGTGTTCCATCTTTTGTGCTCTACATCTCGAAAAGTTATAATTGTGGTTTAACCACTTGTTGCATAATACCGTCCAAATATTGTATCTTTGTTGTATTAGGCTACATAAACTAGGAAAGCAAATACCTTGGCACCTGATTCGGGAAAACATGAGTCGATTCCGTTTGATGTATGCAAATTCACCGACACTTACCAAACAGTTTACCAAATCACAATCTTTCCACCTACACTGAACGCTGTTCACACAACTACCGCATGTCTGGTCGTGCCTTCATGTTCACTTAGCCTGTGTAACAAAGCAGCTCATATCTATTTAATTCTGGGTCATGGTACTAATTCATAATATTATCTTTTACATTACTGTTTCTGCTAAAAGTGAGTGAGATGAGTATTCCTCATCTTTAAAAAATAGATATCGCATCCTCATGCATAAATATCACCCTCTGCGCTACCTTATCTGACTCCCACAATATATGCAAAATGATGGTTTATGCTTGCAGGTATGTTTCCGGTCTATCTGCATCGTTTGTTGAATGGAAATGTCGTGCTGCGACTAAGGATGTGGAGGCAAATATGGCATATTGATAAATTGATTTTAGTTCGTATACAATAAATGAGCAAATTCTTACATAACTTTGAAAGCGGACATATACAAAACATTATTTAAAATTGAGGTACATGTTTTGCTTGTTGAATCTTAACAGAATTCACCTTTGTACTGTATGGTAAGATAATTTAGACTGTCGCTCAGTTCTCAAGTCAACTTTTCTTGAATCTATTTATTGAGACTTTTTCCATTTCCATCCAGTCAACAATAAATGCCCATTTTGATTGTACACGATGTTTCTGCTTTGTTTTCTGATTTTATAAAAAGCTACTTTCCGTCAAAATAAAATCATTGTCATAGGAAGATCAAGATCTACATCATTAACTTCAACTGAAAAAAATTGCCGAATGTCGGCGTGAACAATAATAAGTTGTGAAGTTCTGAAACATGGGCAAAGAGGGACGTGGAATTCAAATTAGATCGGCATTTTCCATTTAGATTTCGCGATTTCAACTTGTGCTGTCGTACTTACGAGGGACCAAAAAATTCTCAAACGGCAGTTATCACTATTTCAAAAATCTTTCTTTTGAGTTCATACCAACATTCACAAGTTTTATTCCATAACACATCTTATTTGGAAAAAAGTTTAAATACATCTCTTGGCCCTGAACATTTCTATAATAGCAACCATACAATCTGTTAAGTACTTTGTAATTGTCGAGGTTGAACGTTTTGAGTTACTATTCCAAGAAAATAACCGCTTAGTCATATGGAAACTGTGTTATATTACTTCAAATAAGTGAGTGTCAAGTGCAGCTGCAAAGTTTGAAGAAATGGCGCGTTCAACTAAGATGCAAGGAGTGGAAATTTCGATAGTGGTGAGATATGGCGAGAGGACTCAATCCTTGAAGACTAGCTGAAGTTTGCGAATTGTTCAGTGTTAATTACCAAGAAACCTTTAACACGAAATCAGTAGAGTAGAGTAAAAAGTCATCAAAAACATAATGAATAGATCGATTCCAAGTACGTCGCGAACCTCAGCTGATTCGTGAAAAATGATAGATCAAAATAATTGTGAAAATTGTAATAACGTGCTCACTGACTGAAACGAACAAAATAGATTCCTTCTTCTGTTGTGTTGTATAAGTACATGTACAGTCACAACTTTAACCTATAAGCATTTTTATTGTTAGTTAAAAATATAAACGTTTTTTTTTTGGTAATACATTTTGAACATATCCCGAAAAACTAATCACAGTTTAATTTGTAACCATTGCAATAAAAACAATTTTGACAACCTCAATGACTCCAGCCTCAAAATCAAATTTTGAAATATGACTGTCCTTCAAAAAAAATACTGTACACGTGTAACATGATTTTTCAGGAATCGGATGTTTTGTACGTCACATGGAATCGGTCTATTGAGTATTTGCTCGATTTGAAAATCTTCACAATTCAACTGGAAAAGCAGCTGCAAAAAAGCCAATAAAGGCGACCACTGACATGCTTTGAGACAATGGGCGTGTTTTTTTTTCCACCAGACATTCACCAGGTGAAAACATGATGCACCCAAAGCGTTTTTTTATTCGTGATGCAAGTGTGATGGCCCACCACACCACGTTTTTAAATTACTGGTGGATTTCATCAATTTGGTGAAAATTTGATGCCACCAAGTCCCACCAATGAGGGTGTAGTATATGTGTTGTTTCCACCAAAAGTCACATGGTATGATCAGCTGAGAGCAACTTTTTGATGGAAATCAACATAAAATTTTGGTGAAGAAAAAATCCCGCCAAATTCAAAAGACTTTTCTAGACACATGACTGCCGCAGGGGCAACTCCCGTGTCTAGAATCATTGTTTTCATATCCATATCCTGTTTTAGATTGCTACTTGTTTTAAACATACTCAATTTCAAAATATTGTTGTTAACCACGCTACACATGATCGCAATTTCAAGGAAGTAGACTCAAGCTTATGTAGCTAGAGCGGGATTCACTCGGATCGATTTCCGCCGCACGACTAGGTCGCACGGCAATAATCGTCCGTGAAAATATCAAATCGACTTTACAGCAAGTGACTAAGATCGCAAACGCCAAAGTTGGGTGGCATCCGACTCTTGCCGCAAGATCATACGCCGCATGCAATGGTTAACTGGAATCGACCGTGTAAATGCTTTGAACAGTTAATTTTGACGATTCCGCCCACCACGCGACCCACAAAGTATTTTGTATTTTATAGAGAGAGATCGTTAAAGTATGAAAGTCCCTTGCGATTTCAGTCGCTTGTGTAAACGGGGTAGTGATGACTAGCCGCACGGCATAAATCGACCGGTGTAAATTCACCTTAGGAAGGCAGAAAGCCCTGCATGCCCACACACACCTGCCCTGAGATTATCCTTGTGGCAGACGTATCAGTAGCGCTTGTATTGAGTCGTTTCAAAGTTATTTCCACAAGACGAGAGAGCACTTGTACAAATTAATTTGTTCAAGAACTAACTGATAAGGATCTCCACTGGTGTTTAGAGATTTGCGAAATTTTGTTAGATGCATAGCAATTTTCATATAAGATGGTTTTCTCAGAAGATGCAACATTTGGTTTGAATTTATGGCTGAACAAACAAATGTTTGGATATTGAGCAATGAACAGTAAAAAGATTATTGGTTACGATGATATAAGGTCTCTCACAAGTGATACAGGGTGATCAGTTGAGGATAGCGAGCAGCCATATACCGAAAGCTATTCATCGTACAAGCTTGCGGCAAAAGTTGGGTAAAATGACAAGAACAAATCCTGGAAAATATTTTCAAGTCTCTGAAATGGTCGCTAGGGGGCGTAACCACCAACAACAAGTGGAAAAATAGGATTTTTATGAAATTTTGCCCAATGACACTATATCTATGATATCATTTTCATATTTACTGACTATTTACCTTCACTTTTTGTTCATAACGTTTTTTTCTATGTGTCAAAATGAAGCGGTGAGGGAGGTGAAATTGTTTTTTCAAACAAACTGAGACTTTTCCCGTTTTGCTCGACCAATTTTGACGAACTTGAGCTCATATGGAAGAGCATTATCTGCACTACAAAATGCTCATTTGCCAAAATGGTAGCATATTTTTGAGATTTTTCCAAAAATATCAAATACATTTTTCTATTGAAAAATTGAAAAAAGAACAAGAATTTGATTGTTTTTTTTGTTTTTTTTTTATTTTTCACTAGAAAAATGAAACCCTTTCAAAAATATATAAAAATTCTTATACAATCTCATTTGATTTTTTTGGAAAAAACAAACAAATATGCTACAGTTTCAGTTAACGCCATCTAGTGGTGACGGCGAAGGTCACCAATTCAAAAGCAAATGAACTTTTTGTAGAGCTGATTATGCTCTTTCATATAAGCCCAATTTCAATCAAACAATTGAACTTCCCCCATAGCTTTATTTTGATAATAATAAAAAAACGTTTTAGGCAAAAAGTGTAGACAAATAGTCAGTGAGTATGAAATTTATATCATCGATATATTTTCATTGGGCAAAATTCTATTAAAACCTATTTTTCTACTTAGTGTTGGATGTTACGTCCTCTAGCGACCATTTCAAAAACTTGAAAATATTTTCCAGGTTTTTCACTCGGCCGTTTTGGTAATGTTTTTTTTTGCCTATCCATTGCAAGCGTGATGTACCAAGTTGTCCTATTTTTTGCAAGCCAGAGCTTCACAGTTAAGTAAAATGATAATATGTGAGGCAATTTCGTCCTCTCATCACATGACCTGCAGCTTGTGGGACCATCATCGTAGACACCCAGTCCCTGCATCTCTTATAGTGGCGATGCTTTGTCAGCAGCGCCACCACAAGTCTTGTAATAGTATTTTTTGACAGGTTGGCAATTGTTTTGTTAGAGTGTCTTATTCCCGGTGTTGGAAGTTGATGATCATCTGTTGAGGTTAGGTTGAATTCAAAAACGACCTAGAAGTTTCCATTTGATAAGAAGAAGTTGGGTTCTACACAGTTCATATTATCTCCACTTGTATTATAGGTATAAGTTCGTTTGTTTTTTAGTAACGGACTCTTGATACTCGATTTTGTTCCACTTCAAATGCCCAGATTGATTCGTATTTTTGCACACTTGTCAAAAACCAATGACAATACAACAATGTAAATTTGAAAGAGCCAAGAGGTAAATAATGATTTTTTATCAAAGAAAATTGATGTTGTGTTGATTTATCTGACGTTTGGTTTGTTTAACAGGCGGTGAATGAGAGATTCGTCGACGGGACGTTAATTTTTGAACCGTCTTCGTCTGATATGCAACGTTGCAAATGAAAAATCTTGTCAAGGGGCTAAAAATAAACAAAATGGATTTTTACACGCTCCATATTAGCTTCGCTTGTATGTTTGTTTGTAACGGAATCTTGGAACTTGATTTTTACCCACTTCAAATGCCCAGATTGATTCGAAACTTCACACACTTATCAAGAACTGATGACAATACAATAATTTCAATTGATCAAATATGACATTGAAACGATAGAGCTGCTCCGACCACTCACAAGAACCACTTCAGAACGGTTTTTTCCAGTCAGTCAATTCATTTATCAACTCTGTCGAATATAATGAAGAATTTTCTCGTCCAATAGTCTCAATGTGGAAATGGTTTTTCGTGGAAATAATAGACAGTTGTGCGATGGAAAACCCCTATTTATCTATCAGCTACGTTTCGACATTTGTTTCATGTCTTCATCAGGCTATAATGAACCACAAAACATATTACAAAAGTATTAACATCTTAAAAAAACTCACCGTCAAGATTAAAAAGGTATACAACAAATTGACAAGTAAATAGCACGAACCACATTGATCAAAACATTAAAATATTAAAACTCGATAAAATAGTGATCACACATAATAATAACATGTCAGCAACACAAGACATTCAAAATCAACGATACATATTTTGCTAGCAGGTTTATACAGTACCAAACTGTTATTATTCCCTAATCCTACTAATTTTTGCACTCTACACAGATTACGGCCGCGTTGTCACGTCTCCCGGTGATTTATCCTATGATGTTCGACTTACTAAGATTGGTTCTTAAATCTATCTATGAGACCATTATAGATTATAGATAAATTATTGACGTCCGTTCTGAAATTTACAGTTTTTCCTACCGATGCTTTGATATGAACCATTTCTGATATGTTCCTTCTATAATAGTTCGTCTCATAATCTAAGATGATGACATCATCAAATATAAATTGGTGGTTGTTATTGAAATGATGAGAGGCCAGAGCGGTTTTCTCAACCTTATCCTGAAATTTGTCCTGACAATCATATCTATGACCCCTCATCCTTGACCTTACATATTGCCGCGTCTGTCCAATGTAGATATTACCACACTGGCAGGGTACACTGTAGATGACATTCGACCTTTTCATCAATGGCGTTGGATCCTTTAGGTGGGTAAATAACTGGTTGGTAGTTTTCACGTTATAGAAGACAACCTTGATGTTAGTTGTGCTAAGTAGGGCCTGAATTTTCTGAGACAGACCAGCTATAAACGGGAAACGGACATGCCTTACATTATGATGTTGGGAGGCCATACTTTTATCCGGATTTGTGACTATAGCAGATGTATCATGCTTGTATCTCTCGATGATCCGATTAACGAAACCTTTAGGATAGTTGTTCTTCCTGGCCAAACATCTCAACCTATTGAAATTAGTCTCCCAGTAACACGGAGAGCTCAAATGAACAATCCTATGGAGAAGGTTTGAGAAAGTAGCTATTTTATGTCTGGTTGCATGATACGAAAAGTAATTGAGCAATCTTCCAGACGCTGTAGGTTTCATAAACCAATCAGTTGTTAATGTTCCATCTTCGGACCTAATGACGGTGACATCCAGAAAGGGTAATTTGCAGTCCGATTCTTTTTCCAAAGTAAATTGGATTTCGGGACAGAATTTATTGAAGTGCCCAAGGAGATGGTCAATTTCCACCTCCGGGACGCACATGAACGTATCATCAACATATAGAAACAAAAATGGAATTTCGAAGGGGAGTGCTTTCACAATATTGGAAATTACAAAATTCATGACGAGATTTGCCAATGCAGGACTTGCCGGGTTACCCATAGCACTACCATCCAGTTGTTTATAGAAGTTACCGTGATATAGAAAATAACTCGATTCAAAGCATAGAGAGACAAGTTGAGAAACGGTTTCCAAGGGAAGCTCTGTATAGGATGATATGAATTCCCATTCATTTCTAATTATGTCAAGAACCAGGGCTTTTGGAATATTCGTGAAGAGAGATACAACGTCCAGAGAAACCATCATATGGCCAGGTGGGATTGTAAGGTTATTAATTCTTTCTACAAATTCAAAGGAGTTCTTCGAACTATATGTGAATGTTGAAGTTACAGGTTGAAGAATTTCATGAAGTAGTTTCGAAACATTATACATCGGAAAGTCAATACAAGAAACAACCGGCCTCATTTTCACTCCTGCTTTGTGGGTTTTCCTCATACCATACAATTTCGGAGGAACAGAATTGTACCTTTTTAGTCTCTTTGCCACATCAACATCAATCCAACCATCCTTCCGCAAAGAATCAACAAACTTATTAGCTGCACCCTGATATCTTTCTGAAGGATCAGAGGGAATCATCACATAAGTATCACCATCTGACAACAGCTCATGCATCGCTTGGTCATATTCCGATTTCACCATGAGAACCGTACTATTCCCCTTGTCCGCGCGCGCCACGATGATTTCGGAATTTGACCGTAAAAAAGTGCGTGTTCTACGGAAGTCTGATAAGATGTTTTTGTACTGCTTGAGGGTGTATGAGTTATCTTGATAATGATGGACGAAATTGTTTACAATGTTCACTGATTGCATACGGAGAGAATTTTTCTAATCTTCTGAAACTTCGGAGCAGGAAATCATGTATTCAAGATCTTTGATAATATTTAGAAAAGGAACTTCAGAGGGTAAATAAGGCAATGAGAATTTATGCCCCAAACTCAAAATTTTGAGCGCAAAGTCAGGAATGTCCACATTTGTGAAGTTGTATATAAAGTTATCATTAGTTGTGATGACAAATGGTGTGGAACTGCTTCTTAAGGCCCTCAGTTTGTTGATGTTGGTCTTCCTAATGAAATTGAATTTTTTCTCAAAGGAAATTTTCGAGTAGTTCCTGAAGTTATGAATTATTTCAGCCGGAACAAAACTAGTAAGTTGCTCGTAGGTTGTATCTAACTGTGACCTAGTTTCATTGAGTTTCCAAATAGTTATTTTGATTTCTAGATTGAGTAGCGACGACTTGAACCCTCTAGTGAGTTTATCCACTTGCTTCTTAAAAGGATGATGGTCATTAAACAGGGTGTACGTACATGCAAAACTATACTGAACATGTTTGGGAGTAAGTGATCTAAATCTACATTGTAATAGAAATATTCTACGGTTAATCAATGCAGCCAATTTACTTGAAAGTTTCATGATGTTCTTGAGGAGAAGCCAAGCATCCTCTCCATAAGTGTGCCGAATTGTGGTGAAGAAACCCCCAGGTGAATCCATAATGATGAATTTTCTCGTCCAATAGTCTCAATGTGGAAATGGTTTTTCGTGGGAATAATGGACAGTTGTGCGATGGAAAACCTCTATTTATCTATCAGCTACGTTTCGACATTTGTTTCATGTCTTCATCAGGCTATAATGAACCACAAAACATATCACAAAAGTATTAACATCTTAAAAAAACTCACCGTTAAGATTAAAAAGGTATACAACAAATTGACAAGTAAATAGCACGAACCACATTGATCAAAACAATAAAATATTAAAACTCGATAAAATAGTGATCACACATAATAATAACATGTCAGCAACACAAGACATTCAAAATCAACGATACATATTTTGCTAGCAGGTTTATACAGTACCAAACTGTTATTATTCCCTAATCCTACTAATTTCTGCACTCTACACAGATTACGGCCGCGTTGTCACGTCTCCCGGTGATTTATCCTATGATGTTCGACTTACTTAGATTGGTTCTTAAATCTATCTATGAGACCATTATAGATTATAGATAAATTATTGACGTCCGTTCTGAAATTTACAGTTTTTCCTACCGATGCTTTGATATGAACCATTTCTGATATGTTCCTTCTATAATAGTTCGTCTCATAATCTAAGATGATGACATCATCAAATATAAATTGGTAGTTGTTATTGAAATGATGAGAGGCCAGAGCGGTTTTTTCAACCTTATCCTGAAATTTGTCCTGACAATCATATCTATGACCCCTCATCCTTGACCTTACATATTGCCGCGTCTGTCCAATGTAGATATTACCACACTGGCAAGGTACCTACACTGTAGATGACATTCGACCTTTTCATCAATGGCGTTGGATCCTTTAGGTGGGTAAATAACTGGTTGGTGGTTTTCACGTTATAGAAGACAACCTTGATGTTAGTTGTGCTAAGTAGGGCCTGAATTTTCTGAGACAGACCAGCTATAAACGGGAAACGGACATGCCTTACATTATGATGATGGGAGGCCATACTTTTATCCGGATTTGTGACTATAGCAGATGTATCATGCTTGTATCTCTCGATGATCCGATTAACGAAACCTTTAGGATAGTTGTTCTTCCTGGCCAAACATCTCAACCTATTGAAATTAGTCTCCCAGTAACACGGAGAGCTCAAATGAACAATCCTATGGAGAAGGTTTGAAATAGTAGCTATTTTATGTCTGGTTGCATGATACGAAAAGTAATTGAGCAATCTTCCAGACGCTGTAGGTTTCATAAACCAATCAGTTGTTAATGTTCCATCTTCGGACCTAATGACGGTGACATCCAGAAAGGGTAATTTGCAGTCCGATTCTTTTTCCAATATCTTGGTTGTCAAAAATTATCTGGGCCACTGAAGATTACTGGTTCTGGAAAGGTACTATAGGGTGTTGGAACAAACCCATAATAATAATTTATATCGGCAATTATTATCAAAAACTAATATCAATTACCAATATCAATAAAATGATGGTTTAAAAAACTGAGAAACACGCTTTCGAACTAGAATGTAAAGAATAATTCTCAATTTGATTATGAAATTATTAACAAGAGAATTAATGCCACTGTGATAAAAGCGTGGGGTGCTTCAATATCGATCACTGTTACAGTTTCTTACTAATTTCTATTTCAAAATGCAAAGTAATTGTATCAATGTGTAACAAGATACCTCACACTTTTATCACAATAACATGAATTTCTCGTTAAACATTTCATTCCTAAATCAAAAATTATTCGTTACTTTTAATTTCGAAAGCGTGTTTTTCAGTTTTTTAAACTATAATTTATTCTTCTTCTGTACAGAATTCCTCCAACTCATGAAGAGGTTCATCAATTTTGGGGGACCCCTGATATGTCTTTTATAATTTTCGGGGATAGCAGCATGAATAAAATAATTTTCTCAATAATGTACTGAAGGGAATGAGCAACCAGGGCAACAGTAGGTTAAAAGCTCGACGAGTTGTTCGAAATGCTTTATCACGTTTTTTGAAGACCAGTACAGCAGTTTCCAAAATAAACATGGGAGACATTGTGATCTTGTCAGATTTAAACATTGATCTGCAAGACTCTCTAGGCTAAGTATCGTACAAAAATCTCACTGCCTTTTTTGAAAAAGAAGATGTAGATAATCTCCAGCAAGGGCAGCTCCTCTATAATGTCATTTGGTCAACTTCCCAAACATATTTCAGAAAATTGATAGTTTCAACTACTTCAATTATTACGTTACAATAATAATTATTATCATTTAAAATATACCTACCTTTTAGTATTTTGACTGTCCCTCGTAATAGTCGTGATTAAATGCACAGGCGCACTCAGAATTCAGAAATACGGCTTGTATTATTATATTTACCTTCAGCTTGGGCTGATGTTCAAAGTTGCCTTTGTATCGATAAGGCTTGGCGACAAATACACAGCTAGCGACGAACGCCTTAGCGAATTGGAAAATTGAACCATGTCTGGGGTTAGGAGCCTCCGCTTAAATTTGAAATATATCAAAAACTTTTTGTGAGGTTAGTTTGAAATAGTTTGCCCATAGTAGAGTAATGATTTTAGTTTTGGTACGTTGGTTTCTTTTTGCTGATTTCTAGGCATTAACTGTCGTGTTTTCTGTTTTAGATAATTGAAATGTCGGTAGGGCAGAAAATTAATCAATTTGAAAGTGCCAACATACTTGACTTCGCAAGAATAAGCGTGATAAAGAAAAGTGGTCGCCCAGTGCCTGCATGAACTTATTACACGACAAACCAGTAAAGTCAAAAATAAAAAAGTTCATCAAAACTTTCGCGAAGATATTTGAGACTTAGCCGACTGGACATGTGGTTGTGAAGTGTCGGGTTAGTTCTACTGTTTCGTTTGTTTCCTATTTTCTGATGACTCATTTGATTTATCATGGTGTAAAACCGGTATTAAAGACTCGAAAGACTTGGAAGAGAAAATTAAAAAAAACATGTTTTTTCTGCAGATCACTTGAAATACTCGGTAAAATATAGAACCGTTGGGGGTGTTCATATTTGCACCATTCGAAATTTCAATGAAAATATTACCAAAAATCGTTATATGTTGAAGAAAATTATAGATTGTGTTGAATTTTGTGGGGACATTTGAGCTGGCACTACGTGGCCATGATGAAATGCAAAATTCAGAATAGAACAGAACTCTCCCATTTGAAAATGAGAGAGAATTATTTATAACGGAGAGGGAATCTCACAAAGAAAATTGTCTGCGGTGCAAGTTTGCCGCTTTTTCAACCCTGATATTTGATCTCCCAAGAAAACTGACCACCAGCCGGCACTGATCTCCCAAAAACCCTGATCACTTTTCACAACGGTATTCTATATCGTGAATGCGATCCAAACACAGCAGTGGGCAGCTCCAGCTGCTGCTCGCCCAACCTCAAGTCTGGTTATTCTCATGGTTCAAGCAATAGGCAATTTAGAGTCACAGGAACCCTGCTACACTTTTTTTTTGATATGCTGATTTATATGCTGCACTCAAATCTCAAAAGACTAATTTTGCAAAGTTAAAAACAAAGAAGTTAGCATCACGCTGGTCCTTGACATCACGAAGATCCCTCAAGATACGCAACTGCTCCTTGCTCCTGCTGAACCAAACTTTAGACCTATCATCGGTGAATGCCACAAGATTGTTGGTGTGTACGATGGAAAACTTGGTTAACTTCTGAGTTAATTTGTTCAATGGAAAAGCGTGGGTTAGGTGTCATTACACATTGCGTCCTGTCTAAGAAGAAAGCCCGACAACATTTCATTGAGCATACCATCTTAGGCACTAATATTTTATGATCAAGGCATATTCATTACTTGTTTTTTTATCTAGTAGTCTATTCTGTATACATACTTTTGAATAAAAAATCGATGTCAAAAATGAAGATCCAAACTTACCCAAACTTACCCAAACCCCCAAATTTTTAAATGAATGTGCTCTAACCAACAACGTGACGTCAAATATAGACTGAAAGCGCCTATTCGATCACCATTCAATGAAAGTGTTTGTGATCATGATCAACAGATAGTAGGGCAGAGGAAAGATTACACCGTTGATTTACCAGCGGGGATCACGTGAGCAAAATAGCCAATGAGAACTTTACACCACTGTACATAAATAATAATAGACTCCCTCCTTGTTGCCTTCATAAGATATTGTTTTGATTCAAGTCTAATGGCTCGAACCCACGCCTCACTATATAATCTCACTAGAAGACATAATTCAAGATTGACATTATTTCCAGTAAGAAGGCGTCCAGGTTTTGAAATCGCATTCGGCGGAACACAGATCACGATGTGTTTGAAGAATTTATGGTCTCATAGAATCAGGAAAGCAATCTTTGTTGGTATTTTGTTTTTGAGAAATATATAGCTCGATCATTGACTTTAAATACTATAGACTGGGCATCCCATTCATAAAATGGTATTAGTCTTGACGCCAACATCACAATAAGTGCGAAAGAGACAACACTATGAGTGGAAAGAGATAAAACGAGGAATCCGAACCCATCGGGCAACACCGCATGAGAACATGTGATTCTTATAATACGTACGTCCGAACTCGATTTTCATCTGGAACAGCGGCGGCACATTTCGAGTTTCAACCGTCTTGTATGAAAAATATAAATGAATATTAATTTGAGTAGGTACCTATGTCGTTATTGTTATATGACAGTATATCACATTTTTGACTTTCTTAATCAATAAAAATTGAAATTTTCATAACATTAAAAATTAAATCTCCTGCTGTTCCTCCGACAATAATGAATTACGATTCCGAATAAAATGACAACCAAAATACAAAATATATTTCGCATTTCTTACATATCTCTAAGGCCATTTTACTCAATTTGCCATATGATTTTTGTTTTTGGAGACGGGAAACTGTATGGTCTGCCGGTGAGTCATGATTGGCAAGCTTCCCGGTTTAAAATATTTGATTCCATCAATGTCACGTAAATAGTCTTGTGGGTTAAAATGGGCCGAACACAAAAAGGGAGGTTTGATTCGAAGTCGGACCTCGTCAATCCTCACCAAAGAACACCAAATGACGCTTTTCTAAATATGTAATGATATGGGGTGTGCCATTTTAAAAAAAATAAGTTATGTCAATAATTTTGACATTTGACAGTTGAGAAAACATTTGACTCAATAGCATAAAACTTTACGAAAAACCCTACAATTCCTTTTTTTGGCTGACCTTTTAGCTCAAAAAATAAATATTTTACGGCCTTTTGAAAGTGTTACAAATTAAATTGGAAGGACTGTAAGGTTTTAAAATTTTGTTTCTATTTTTTTTTGAAGATTATTTCACGTATCGTTGTTTTTTGTCATACATAGGTTACGGACACGTGAAATGATCTAAAAGAAATCAAGTAGGAACATAATTTCAAAACTTTATAGAAAAATGAAATTTTGAATACTGAGTCAAAATCTAGGGATAAGTCTTTGTAGAGGATTTAAAATATTTTCACTTTGCTCCAAAACGAGAAATAAACAACTGCTACATGTTTTCAATCACGTTCTAGTACAGTTTACATTTTTTGTAGTTGATACATCTTTGAAATATGATGTTGCATCAGTTTCGCCTCAGCTATTTGGATTTTGATATAAATCAAATCAATCCAGATGATGGTAGGATTGGTTCCTGCTGTATCTCGTTAATCCTGCTCATATTTCTCATCAGAATTGCACAATGATGTTCATGTTTCCGAGACATATACAAAATACCCTATCAGGTGTTACGCACCACTTATCAATTAAGCCCTGTCTGAATTTCGCCATGAAATAAACTCTTGATTGATAATGAATATCGATCAACTCACCATGCTATAATTCAAATTTCAATCATATAGCGTAATCATGGTATTTGCAATCCAGTTTGCAGTGTAAATAAAAAAGAACTTTGATAATGGAAAGTGCTTTATAAAGTGATATTCACGATAAACTAGTTTATAGTACCTTAATCTACTCTTTGTATTTATGCAACGTGACAATACAACACTGATGAGTTTTATCCCAATTGAAAAATATATTCAATCAATTCGCGGGGATTCTTTTTAAAACCGGAAATTAAGTACATTGTAGCGCCTGAAAGAAAGTTTAATTTCAATGTAATCTGGAAAAATGTCTCTTGGGCATAGTTAATGAGACTTTACTTCAACAATAAAACGATTGATTACGATAAAAAAAGCTACCTAGATCTTTCTTGAGAATTTTGTAAAGAAATGCAAGTCTAGTATTTGATGGTAGGGAACTTTGATTATTGAAAATTGGTGACAGGTTTGGTTATTTCCTCTCCCCTCATGTTCATAATGACATCCTGGGCTCTGACACTTTGTTAATGATTCTAGTCTTTCACTTTCATAATAGGTAGCAACTTTCTCCTGCCTTTCCTTTTTTTAATAATTCTATCCTAATGTTTCTACTGCCTTCCTTATACTGGATATTTTATTATGAGCGAATTCTTACATGCTTTGTTTTCTTTTTCTATCTCTATTTTAATCATGACACCAAGCCCTACCTTTTATAAGAGTATGAAAAACTCACTCAATATGTTTCAAAGCTATTAAGTTTCTTGTTCAATCTTACTTTGTATACATCCTAGCTCGTTGATGCTATACTTTGTTGAAGTAAATGAAATTGTTCGGGGTTTTCCTTCTTATCCTCCTCGTTGATTTTGCAAAAGCAAAGTTTCAAGTACACTCATGAGGGGGGAACTGGTTTGTTTGATCACATCAGCAATCCTTTTCCAGAGATTTGGACATAAGCTATTTGAAAAAAATCTTTCCCTTGGCCTGATGAGTTTCGATTGTTGAAGTGTGTGTTAGGAGGCACTGTTGAGTATTTAATCAATAGCAAAATGTGGTGAAGAAAATGTTTGATATTTTTGTACCTAGGTCTTTTGGATTCGATAGTTTGGTTGCTTTATTTGCTTCACTGATTATGTATAGTGGCAAAATAAAAAATGAAAAATGCACTTGAAACGCCGATGTGTGTTAACTCTCAGGTTTCTCGTTAGAGTGCAATGAATTCGGTTAAGTATTTGATCCATCAATTGTAATGAATATCAGAAAAGAGAAACAGACAAAAAGGAATTCAAATTAATTTATCCAACAAGACACTACAGTGACGGCTAAAATATGGGAAGAATTTATTCTTCCACAAAACAAACCCCTTGAATTTTAAATGAATTTGTTCCAACCTACGTGTTCTCTACAGAGTAGCTTGTAATCAGCGTTTTCTTCAAATGCAATGCAATCAATTTGAAAACTTCCCAGAAGGCTATCAGTTAAGTGGATATATTAAATCGTTCGTTGCGATTCCCGACTTGGACTAATTTAGGGACATTTAGTTGGAGAATACAGAAAAACTCGAGTATAATTTCTCCTCCTGCAGTGGAGATGTTTTAAAGTTTATAAGATTAATTAAAGAGAAAGGCTTCGAAATCCAAGCCAAAAGATACGCTTGATTGGTAAATATACATTAAGGAAGAACTATAATTCTACATCCTGAAATGACTCAATTCATTACTACCAAATAAACGAAAAAAAAAAGAATCTCTATAAAAAAAAGTTATCACTAAAACGGCTAAAAGAAATAATCGGAATATATTTTCAAGTTTCTGAAATGGCCGCTAGGGGGCGGGGGCGTAACTGCAACCTTGAATATAAAGAAGTGAAAAAATACCTGATCTTCAAAGTCGAGGATAATCTGAATTTTAGTTTGACATGGTTTGCTGTTTCTCTACAAATAAAATTCAAAGGTTTCCGTAAATGTTTCACAATGTAATTTCTTCTTCTTATGGAAAAGGTGAAATATGACTTTCAATTTTCATTGATCTGATTTGCTTTAAAATGGTTATAGTCCTTGATGTATTCCAACAATTTTTTCTTATAAAATGTTTCGATGTCGTGTCCAATTAACCCAAATAAGTTTTTTTCGAATTCTCGCTAAACTGATGATCTCATGACATAGATAATTTGATGTAGATTTCAAAAATAAAATAAAAAAACAGGGTTTCCATTCGAAAAAATGAAGTTGATGGTCGTAACTTATTTCTGGTCCACTCTGTATAGTAGAATTTTCATCATATCACTCAGAAATTCACGTTGTGGTCAAAAATGAAATAGAAAATGGGGATTTCTGTTTGAAAAAATGACGTTGATGGTCGTAACTTATTCATGGTTCACCCTGTACACATAAAATTATCATCAAGAAAATCGCAATCAAAAATAAAAATCGACGTGTCGTACACGATAACAAGTTTTGGCTATTTTACTATTTTGGTATCGGTATGAGTGGGAGGGCAAACCACTGCCCGGCGAGTAGGCCTAATGACCCTTTTTGCCAACCCCAGGACCACTGTAGTTCTAAGTTGATGATGGAGAACATCACCTAGTTATATATTTGAAGAACCAATCAATTTAGGATAATTATCAAAACTTTTTGACTGTCAGTTATTAATAATACCGCAGTCTACTCGGTAAGGTTAGTACCACATAATGTCCAACAGAAAATAATTTCTGCCCACCTCGGGATATGAACCCGATCATCGCGTACTATCCTCTCCGGTGACTTTTGTCGAATGGCGCCTTAAACCACTCAGCCACCTAGCCGCTTGGTTATTCTACTAACTCCAGAGTCCACATGATATTGTCTGGACAGTGTATCCGAAATAGTACCAAGAAAATTGCTTTTGACTGTCACCTCATGAGAAGTATCCATTGTCTGGATTATCTCTGACATTTCAATCCAACTTTGTTAAGTCCTGTCCTTATTTTCCAGACAAAACTCAGTGATGTTATATGGGTACATAACGAGGAGAAAATGGTCCCAGTATAATGCCTTGTGGTATGCCTACAGATATGCCTCTTTTGTCTAGAGTTGCCTCCAGTTTCCCTCATTGTATTGAAGCTATCTGTTGTCTTCCCAATAGATAAGATTTGACAAACTTCAAAGCTGTTTCCTGGATTCCATAGGAAAACATGTAATCATTGTTATTCCGTGGTCTAAGTTGACTTACACTTTCAAAAGATCTAAAAACAAGCCAACTGGTATTTCTCCCTCTTCCAGGCATTTCAAAATTGTTTATTTGCTCCACAAGTATGCATTTTGGATACTATTGTCGACCATAAACTCCATATCTAATACGGGGGACATATCCAAAAATTGTTGAGAATGATGACAGTGGACTAATAATTATTCGTCTATAGTTTCAATAAGTTCAGATTCTTCTTATTTAGCTACCGGAACAACTACGGCTAGTTTCAATTGATCAGGAAAGATTTCAACTCTCAGCGAGTGGGCTACATCTGACAAATAGTTGTTAAAGAGGTTGGCTCTCTCTACTTCCACATAAGTAAGGACTCATAGTCATGTGTTTTTCTTTAACCGCCTTGTCCTGAGATCCGTATGTCTAGTTTTCGTAGCATCGCTTCGGTGATCTTCCTTGGAATCTATCTTTCTGATCTCTCGGATTAGTATTGTTCTCATTTTTCCCCTTCTCTATCTCCTTGACCATCTTACCACACATTTGGATCTGTTGTCAGTTCCTGATCTCATTGCAGAATTGTCTATTTTTAGCTTCAGTCATAAGATTGTTGTTCTCCTTACTTCTTTTATTGATGAAGACTGTAACCCTAGTTCTCAAACTCAAACCATCTATTCAATTATTGAATTTTCCACCTTGGGGATGTTCTGATAGTACTAGCTATTTAACAAACGAAAAAGTTGCTGCTCTAAAAGGTCCCCCCTTTCTTACTTTTTAACCGTTTGATATATGCGAACGAAATTTGGACACACCATATTTTTTGAGAGGGGTGTTGAGTAATATCTTATTATAAAGGCCTTTCGACCCTGATTACAACTTTTGAGTTTCAAACCTCTGCTATCATTCCTGTTGATATGACAGCCTGTCAAACTTTTTACTTTTGTCACTTAATTAATATTCACTCGCAAAAGTTCACTTCTATAAACTATGAGGACATGATTAAGTACAGAAGATCTTCAAAATGAACTCAAACTCAATTTTTTGACCAGGATTTTTTCCACCCCAAATTTTTTGTAAAGTTCATCCTTGTCAAAAAAAATGACTAATAGCTCATTTTGAAGATCTTCTGTTCTCCATTCTCATATCCACTTAGTTTGGAGAAGTCAATTCTTGCGGGTGAGTATCAATTTGTGTAACAAATATGAAAAAAACATTTTTTTGACACCCCGTCATATCAGCGGAAATGATAGCAGAGGCTATACTCTGAAACTAGGCAGTGGTGATCAGGGACAAAGGACCTACAAAATAAGGTATCACTCGACCCCTCTATCCATTTGATTTTTTTCATTCAAAACGTCGCCAAGCTGTCATTTTGACAATTTTAGCTGTCACTACTACGTCAAAATATTCAGAACGTCCTCACACATGGTTTGTCCAAATTTCGTTAACATATTATCGAACGGTTCAAAAGTTAAACGGGGGGGGGGCACCTTTTTGAGCCGCACTGGTGTCTTGATTATTATTGGAAAGCAGTCATTGCGACTCTCAGCAAAATCTTCATTAAATCGCCTTACTGCTGATTCACTTGATTTTGCTCAAATTGTTGTATTGATAGTCATTCTTTAGTCAGCAGATACTGAGTTGAGCTTGTTTTCATCGCTATTATTTTTTTTGAATTCCACTTTTTTTCTGTGTAGTGTGTTCAAAAATTTGGATTTTCATAACACCAATAGTTATTTTTGTTTTATTATGCATCACCGATAAAGTTGACAACATTTTTATGGTTATATAGTACATTTTGTATCAAGGGCGGAAAGTAGATGATTTTGACGAGGGTATAAGTAGCAGCACGAGCGAAGCGAGGGCAGATATTGGGCGAGTCAAAATCATCTTTCGTCCGTGGTACAAACTGATTTTTGTACAACCAGTTTGTAATCATTTGAAAAAAAAAATAATTATGAAAATCAAAAATAGAAAATCGACACATCAGATCACCAACTCACAAGAAAAATTATCCGATCAGAGATTCCATGAAAAACAGTTTTAACGTTTTTCGTTGATAGATTGAGCCAAATCCTAACAAGTTCTTACAACGATGCGCAAGAACCGCACAGGAAAAAGGAATGCATCCCAATACATAGTATACTCAATAGATACACGCTTACGAATATCCTGGCACTATCCCTCTCAAAATATTCCCATATAGCTGAGAAAGTACAATCATATACCTAAAATATTCAGTAGATATACGCTTACGAATATACTCTTAGTTTTTCTGTTCGAATAATACCCTCACAAACATTCATGATTATTTATTTTATACTCGTGAAGTAGTTCTCTTATGATAGTAGAGTACATAAAGAATTCACTATAGAGGTTTTTCGTAAATGAGCAATGGCGATATTATGTTGGGGACCGGTCCATCCACCATACAGCGCTCAAGTTTAGTCGCCGTTCATGACAAGATTGTCACGTGAATGTCAAGTTGAGTTTTCGAGTTTGTCAGTGTCAGTCAGCCATATTTCATAATTTTTGAAAAAATACTATTAGTTGTGTTATCCTCATTGTGTCTGTAAAAAGTACTGAAACGTACCCAAAAGCACTCGAAGTGAGCAGTGAGCATATTCAGAAGGCATTGATTTTCCAAATCAGAACCTGGATAACTTAGGCAGAGGGTGAGAACCCGAACAACCATCCTTGCGCTGGTCTGATAAAGAAGGCCCAGTTTGTTATAATATGACGCCGGTACATTATTTGGATATCTCTCAAGTATATGCATTGAATGTATCAAAATCATATTCGATGAATATGCGTAGAAAAAGTGGCCATGAAAATGTCTCATTCGTTTCAAATTATCTCTTCAAATAAATTCACGACAAATTAAAAAAGGACTTCGAAAAAATTGGTTATTGCTGGATATCTCTGGAAGTCTAGGGAATTTTCCAAAATTCAAAGCGTCCTTTTTTTTGTGATCTAAATTGCACAACTTTGCCTCTATTCAACCGACGTTGTATCTCTTTTGGTTCACGAATAACCAATGCTATATTATGTATACTCAAATTTGTTACACCTTGTACATACATGGAAGATTTCAAGAATTTTATCTTGCTATGAGGGGATCGCTAGAGATTCACGTACAATATGCATCTTACAAAGTTCTAGAGTTCAAGTTGAATATATTCTACAATTGTATCGAGTTAATCAAAAATATTTTGTCGGTTACACCAGAATGCGTTAATCTTGTATCACATATTATCATTCTCTTGCAGATCACCGGTGATTGAGTCATCTAGAGACAAATATATTCAATTGAGGTAAGGACACAACCTTTTTGGACGATTCTGCATAGTCCCAAATCCATTTATTAGACCAGAAGGACTCTATTGAGAGGTGGATTGCTAAGATATTTTGATTTGATCCTTCTCTTTTTCTGAATCACCTAAATGGGATCCACTGAATTGCATGGAAATGATCTCTTAATCAAAGCCGGTAGCATACTGACAGAAAATTTTGTAAGTGCGAATTCGATAAGAATATTTCGTCTTCGTGAATCTCTAAAGAGTAGAGAGAACTTTATTTACTAGATAAATATCCAACTTCCAGAGTTTTTAAACTAGTGCAATTTTTGTTTCCAATTTGATCTGAGAAATCAGGTCGTAACGTGGCATCTTTCTGATTTGGATTGATTTTATGTTTTATTGCATCACTCTCGAATCTTGTTTTTTTTATTTGAGGAATATGGAGAATCTGTGACTGATATTTTGCTGATTTCAATAATTCCAAAAAAATATTGGTTCGCGAATCCATAATCTTTGACAGACACATAGAGGAGTATAGTTTGACCCACCGCTAATCTTTTGTTGTTTGACAAGGTGTAAAACAGTTTTTAGGAAATAGTTACCTGCCTTCAGTACAAAAAATATACCGTTGGCTTCTGTGTATTTGTCGCTTCTGTTAACTGATTATGTTATGTTGATAGTCTCTATCCATTTTTTCATTATTTTGAATATAAGGGTACGTAATAGAACAGTTGTCATAAAACTGCAATAAGATGAATATGTACAAACATTTGTATACACAATAGAATATCGGAAGTACACAAAAGGCTCCAGAGTCAAACGATTAATATCGTCGGATAATGTACTACACATTGTGTTATCACAAGGCATTATGATTTTCATTGGAAGTGAAATTTTCACAATCCCAGCCATTTGTAGTTTTGCTTAAGTCCAAATTAGTCTCTAACTCCAAGAATATTCCATCATAGGTATATATTGAAAATTATTTGAGTGGTCTTGAACATTTCGTGAATGATCTGTCGTAATATTAGACCCAACAAAAGCTTCCTTGCTTTATAATCGTCAATAATGACTTATTATAAACACGTAAATGAAAGAAATCTCTTAATTTTCCAAAACAAACTTTCTTGAAAACCGCTAGTTTTATTCTACAGGGTGTCCCAGCGTGAGTACATCCCAAAAAAAAGTGAAAAGAGAATATCGCTAAGGGAATGATAGTCCTTGATACAGCGTACAAAAAAAAGTTGATAACCATCAAGCTGTGGGTTCGTGTATAGCTTAACCGTGACGAGTTCTACTTCACTATGTGGAAAAACTCGTGAAAGGTTTTTCTTTTGCACATCGGAAAATATTTCGATTTCATGAGCTTAGGTTATGTGATAACCAGCAGAATGCCTAACTAGATGTAGTCATTGTCCGACAAAATTCTCAGGTATTGCATCTTTTTCCACCTCCCTGAATATCTTAAGGGTAGTGGTACCTAACTATAACTTCTTGTTTTTCTTTTATGTTCAAATTGTTAAGTACCGAATAAATATTGTCGCTGGAGAAGTCACACAGAAAAAAATATCTCATAACACGGACGAAGATGATTACTCTTGTAATCTGTCGTATTTCATATTCAAATCGTGGTTTCATTCTGCTTATCTGAGTCTCCATTTTTATCATGTCGGCGCAACTGTGCGGCGGTTTGTCGAGACGAATGGCGTCCCCATCAGGACGAGCTCTAATATTTCTATCTGGTCTAATCTCTCAACATTCGTCTCTGTTTTGCTTGATGAATTTGGATCGTTGCTTGGTTCCAGCGATTAATCTTTTCCGCCTAATTTGATGATTGCAGGTTTCGGAGAACTTCACTTAGCCATTACTGGGAAATGATCTTGTTCTGTTTCGGTTCATCAAGTGTTTGTTATCTATGGATAAGTTCACAAGTTGGGGAAAACGGGAGTGTTCACAAGTTGAGGAAAACGGGAGTATTTTGAAGTAAGACTTCTGTTGCGGCGTTGTGATAATTTGTCGGCGATGAAGGGTTGATTGGAAAAAATGTAACGTTTTCCAGAAACTCCGATTCTAATAACCCGATCATCAGTTGTTGTGTTTTGTCTCTTTTTATCACACGTTAATTGAAAAGACAATGGAGCTGATCGGATCAAGGTTTCCGAAAGCGCCTTTTGTTGAGATTTTCTTACACGTGAGAGAAAAAAATATAACGTAGTGAGATTAACTCGATTTTTACCCATTTCCAATTCCCAGATTGATTCGAAACTTTGCACAATTGTCAGGAAACGATAACAATACAATAATTCCGATTGAAAAAGAGCTAAAGAGTACCTAATCAATATTTTTCAATTAAGCAGAATCATGGTCTAGTTGATATAACTGATTTTTGACATGTCAAACGAGTGGTTAATGAAAGACTGATGGTGGTTGACATTGACGCTTTGAATGACTGTAGTGGGTTCGTTCTTGTGGTGTGGCCTGTGCAACGTTGTCAAGGTAATTTTTCTTGTCAATGCTTCTTAAACCGTTGTTTTGTGAGTACATTTATTCAAACCATTAGAATATTATCTAAGCTTATACTCGGTCAACTAATTAAAAGTAGATATAACGTAGTGAGGATTAAAGAGAGACCAAATATTTGTTACAAAGATGTTGTTCTGTTATACAGGGTGTCCCAAGGTGGATGTTACCTTGGACGTGTAAGAAAAACGGGTCTTAGGATCGTGCTGAAAATTTGATCATTCAGGTAAGCGGTGATGGGAACCGTTTTCCTCAAACGTCTCTAGGTATAGTGCTAGACATTCGAGATAAACGGTTCCTGGGATTGTTCTGAAATTTTGTTCATTCAGGTAAGCAGTGATGCTTTATCGATCTAAAATATTTTTAAAGATGCGACGTTGCTCCTTCGATTAGAAAGTAGCAGCAACTTTTATATTTTTAAAGGAACACGATGTATATTATTGTATTCATATTATGATTATAATAATAACAATAATAATGCCGTTTATTTCCATCGGACTCATTACATAAGTATCGGGAGAGAGTCAAGAATGAAGATGATTGTATACGCCAAAAAAACGTATGCATGACACCTTACATTTGTTAACCGTGAAACAAATTATTATTTTCAGTGTATGTAATTTTTTTTTGAAAATCAAACTAAATACTACCACCATATGTCTGTAAAAAGGTGTCATTCTTTAATGATTTTCATGGTTATAGACTTAGGCATAGATGTGTCTTTGTGTTGTTGCGCAGATGTAATATCACTCAAATGTTAAATTCAGTTTTACATAAAATGTAGCAACAATTTGATTATAATAACCTCAGAACATTAAAGACTGTGATACACTCAATTCTTTCAAAAGACTGCGTAGAACAAATTTGTCAAAAATGTATCTCACTTTGTTCCATTTATATTCTATATTTCATAATACTGTACACTCATGTCATATTATGATGTTATTTTTATCAATATTTTGTATTTTTTATAACGAATATATTTCCAAATTTTTACTTTTCATAGCATTATTTTTCAAAACATTCTGGATATCTTTTATGAATGTTATCCTAAACCTGTCTGTGGCCGTTTTCTAGAAGTTAATCAATTTCTTTTTTTTCCTCAAAATGAAGTTCTGGTTTCTCTCTTACTACGCCACTGGGCTTTAAAAGAAAGATGAAATTTTGAAAGTAATTTAGTAAGATTTTTTGTATTGCTCCTGTGTAAAGACATACATATTTCGTAAATTATACAGAGTCGTATGATTTTTTTATTTTTCTAGGTATAAAGGCACTCTCCACCTTTGGACACTCATTATATATTTTCCAAAGGATTTTGTTCAAATCAGGTGCTCCTTGTTGAAATTTGATCAAAATACATTTTAAAAAAAATTATATAGCGAGGTTATAATGGTTATATGTCTGCATAGTTATTTCATTTTCACCAAGTATGTAGGTTCTAATTTGAGATTTGATCAAATTTAACAAAAATTGATCTTATGTTTGCATAGTTTTGTTATTATCCAAAGGATTTTGTTCAAATAAGGTATGTAGATTCTTTTTTGGATCTGATCAAAAAATAAAAAAAACAATGATATAGTAAGCTTATGTTTGCATAGTTTTTTTTGAAATTATCCCATCAATTCAATGCCCCCGTATGAGAAGTTATTGGAAATTGCAGCTAAAGACCAAATTTCAGAATACTGTGAACGTAATAATATTATAAACGTAGATCAATCTGGCTTTCGGCAAAACCACTCATGCGAAACTGCTCTACTCCACATTTGCAATGACTGGACGAAAAGTATGGATGAAGGAATGTTCATTATCTCAATATTTCTAGACTTTAGACGAGCATTTGAGACGATCAATAGAGAACTTCTGTTACGTAAATTACACAAGATTGGTCTTCGGGGCACAATCCATCGAGATCGTACGGACCATACCCAAAAAGTGAAATCCAATAACAATCATTCTCCTGCAAATAAAATCAATGTCGAAGTGCCTCAGGGTACAGTTCTAGGTCCGCTGTTATTCACGCTGTACATTAATGATATCTTTCAACATGTCAAGGTATGTTCCATAAAACTCTTTGCAGACGATACCATGCTGTATATCTGTGAAAATCACATTGATGATATGCAAACTAAATTCCAGAGCGACTTATAAAATATCAAAGATTGGCTGTGTGATAACAGTATGGCATTAAATTTGGATAAAAGCAAGTTTGTCATATTTGGTATACCATATGCTTAGGACATTGAGCAGAGAGTTGAATTTGGTTCTGGATGGAGAAAAAGTGAAAAGGGTGACAACTTTTAAATACCTTGGCGTTATATGTATTGGACGAAAATTTGAAGTTTCACCAACAGGCTGATTATGTTGCTGCAAAGATATCAAGGAAGTCTACTTATTACAAAGGATAGGCAAAAATCTCACCACGTACACTAAATTGCTTTTTTATAAAGCAATTATCGCGCCTCATTTTGACTTCTGCGCAACAATAATGTTCTCATTAACACAAGAGAAGCACAGATTGTTACAAAACATCCAGAATCGTGCTTTCAGAACTATTTTATCGTGTAATTTGTTTACTCCCAGTAAGTTAATGTTAACCACACTACAACTATTAAATGTGATACAAGTTATTATGTACAAAACTTTTATTTTAATATTTAAAATGAAAAACAACCGGGTTCCGAGATACTTGTGTAGAGAACTGCGACTCGTTAGTGAAGTACATGAACATAATACGCGAAATGCCAATGACTTTTATGTAAACACTACAAGACTGAATAGAACAAAAAACAGCCTATTTTCAAAGGACTAACCGAATACAATAAACTACCATGTGATATAAAAAACTGTGATGATGTTAGTAGCTTTAAAAAATTCTTATATCGTATGTGGTTAACTTGTAGCTTGTAAATAGATATTTTTTTTTCTTGTTTTATTGTTTGTTTGCTTTTTACACCTTTATGTTATTTTTATTTCTGTAGTACGCCTTCATTCAGCGCATATCTGTATATTGATTAATTATTATTGTCCATTGTATAGCTTTGCTAGATAAATAAATTATTATTATTATTCTTTTTCTCTTTCGCTCTTTATCTCTTTTTCTTGCTCTCATGTCAAATTTCTCTCATTCTCTAGTTTGGAAGAATTTTCACTTCTGCCAAGTGTACGATGCTGCACATGTTTTTTTTTTTTAATCTTCTAATGAAAATTTTTTGAATCAATTCACTTGGAAAAAAAAACCTTTTTTCCTATCAAAACACAATCAAATACCTTACTCGCAACAATGTCAACAAACTAAAGCCAAAATTGAGCTTTTTTTAGTATTGATTTTGTTTTGGTAGTTCCCCGAATTCAAAGCACGACGACATCGTAGGTCCACACAGCTGAAGTATTTTTTCTACGTCGCGATGTTGCCATGATATAGGATATTTTTCTTTATTTATGTTTAAACTGATTTGAAGATGATGTAATTTTGATCTTATCAGAAAAAAAAATGAATTAATTCATGACGTAGAAAAAAGTCATTTCTATTGATTCGCGAATTAATTCGTGCCAACCCTGAAAAAAAATACACAAATTGAAAAAAAAATGTGCAAATTTTCAAATAATTACTTTCACATTTATACAGAGTGACATAGAAAAAAACACATTCTACAGGGTGTCTCACGGTGACCGTCCATTAGAATATCTCGGGAAATAAAGCAATTGAGATTCTGAAAATCTGTATGGCGGGATATTCTTCTCAAATGAAATAAAAGCAATTTTGCAAGACTTCCGGTTATACCGGAAGTGGGTGTCAACTCGCTTATTTTAATTAGAACACCCTATATATTATTACATTTTTGGATTCTACGTGAAATTCTAGGCAGATTTCGTGTATCATGTCCTATACCTAAGTATGAGCGTATTCGAAATATTTTAGTTTTTATGTCAAAAATGACGTTTGAAGGCTCCTATTTGAATAAGTTTGTATAAGATTCTCCTCTCCAAAAATTCTTTTTTTTATTTTTTTTTTTCGAATTTTCGGAATGAACAATATTACGTGAACTCACCCTTATTTTTAATGCACAATAAGATAAAATTATAAAAATTGGGGGTTTCCATTTGAAAAAATTGATTCTCGGCCGTTTTCTGAATTTAATTTTTGACCTTATTTTGTGCCCACCCTGACATAATAGTTTTCATATTGCTGTGAAAAATCTATTAAAGTAGGTCCTTTTCAACAAGAAATCCAATACAAATTAAATAATGAAGGCTTTCTTACAGGTGAAATTCGCATTTAAATAGGAGCCTTCAAACGTCATTTTTGACATAAAAACTAAAATATTTCAAAAACGCTCATACCTATGTATAGGACATGATACATACAATCTGCATAGGATTTTACGTAGAATCCAAAAATCGAATAATATATAGGTTGTTCCATTTGAAACAAGCGAGTTGGCACCTACTTCCGGTCCTACCGGAAGTCGCGCAACGTAGCTATCATTTCATTTGAAGAGAGCATCCTTTTAAACCTCACCATACAAATTTTCAGAATTACAATCGTTTTATTTCCCGAGATATTCTAATGGATGGTCAACGTTAGACACCCTGTATAGTGTCACACAAAAGAGGACACTAAAATAAAAAAAAAAGTTCCCATGAACATGGGTCCGCAAGGCCGTCGATTGAAAGATACGGGATGTTGAAATTTATTTTTGTTTGGGTTTTTTTTAATATCTTTAGCCAGAAACGCAAGAATTGGATAAAATGTGGTATACAGGGGTTTTTTATCATGCTGAATTCAAATATGATCTAAGTTTTGTGATTACTGATAGAGAGCGCTACATACAGGGTTCCATTTCTATTGAATTGTTTTCTTTTATTCAATTTTTTGTTTTTTTTTTTCTTATTTCAGGGTTCACTATTGTGTGGCACCATGCAATGTACTTTTTTCTATGTCACCCTATAACCACTATATGTTCCTTTTTGTATTTCACCCAACACATGATACTAGATGCTACAATATATTCTGCTGGAGCGCGGGCGGCGCCGCGGGTTTAGTTAAGGATAATATTTGATGAAGAAAAGTTCAGATATCGGAGATAGTCCGACTTCTTCTGGAAGTAGCACACGAGCTGCTCAAGAACTAAACATAGATCGCATCACAGCCTCAGATTGTAGCGCTAAGAAACTCATCTCTAACGGCAAGATGGCTGATTCAATCTTATGGTAATGCAGGAATTAATAGAAACAAATTCTTGGATAAAACTATTTGTTATCCTTGCTAAGTAGTGCGATCAAATGTGTGTTTCTATGATTGAATTCAAAGGATCCTTGATCACTGATTACCAAACAAATATGGTTCTTGTCAATACTCCGATATCATTTCCAATTATTACACTTTTGAAGACTGTGTCCAAGCCACCCTTAGGCATCATTTGCAAGGGACAACTACGCTCCTTGACAGATACATATTAGTATATGAAGTAGATCTTTTGCACACTTCGATACTGATTTAATGATTGGAACCGTTTCACTTGTATTCATTTATCCATTGATACAGCATATATCACTCAAACAATTCCTTACGATCATCTAAAGCCTTCACATTGTCTTCAAATCGTCAGAAGAAATGCCGTTCTATTATATCCACACGAAAAGATAAAACAGCTTATTAGTGCCTATTTAAAATCATGATGGGAACAAACGCACCGTGGAATTTGACTCAAACATATTTTACACGAAAATATGCACCCCAAGTATCATTTTTCTGTCAAAAAGAACTGAATTTTTGTCGGGATAAGGAAGAATCCAGAAACGAAATCTGGACTGTTATTCCTGTTATGTGTAACACATCTTCTTTTATTCATGAACAAAAAAGCTGATATATTTGAAGGATATGAAGAAAGATATTTTTTTTGTGTATAAAATATGGAATGTCCACAAGGCTTTTATTCGATGACCTTGGAACGCCTCGAAACTTCTATTTGATGATCCCATAGAGATACCTACTTTATGAAATCTATCCAATAACAACACTATCAAGAAAAATAATTATTTGAAACTTAAGTAGAATTAAGTGGATAACTATAGATTGTTGACAACTCAATTATGCGAGTTTGCAGGAACATTACGATGATATTCCATCTGTCCATAGATAAAATTAGCTTGCACACGTATCGTAGAGAAACCAATCTAATAATTTGCATTTCACAAAACATAATTGATGTCTAAATTTGGCGGATCATGCACCTTTTTGAGCACATGATGATGTGACACACAACATTGCAAACGTAACAACCTACTTATCAATTCAGTGCTCATCTCTTGCAAATCAGGGTTTATCTTAATTATACACTATGTTTCTCTTCAGATTTCTGGAAAATTTATTCTATTCCCATTTCTTTCTTAATACCAACCTAATTTAAGAAGTCCTAATGTGATGCTCTAGTTATTCCACACCTTAAATAGGACATGCATGATTTTGACAAACGACATTTTGAACTGACAACTTATTTTCTATTCAACTTCACCAACCACGACTCAATATTTTCTGAATCGCGGAGTCAGTAAAGTGAGTGGAAACTTTGGAAATATTTCCGACCATTACACAAAACTAATACGTGTTGAAGAAGTTAAATTGGGAAATAGACGATCCACACTATAAGCCAGTATGGGAATTCAGAGCACGTAAACGACCATTTTCTAGAATAGACCCCATTTATTATGTTGGACATGATGTATGGCCATGGTGTCCTACTTTACATCGCCATCCCATATTTCATTAATAGAATAGTGTAGAAGCCATTCATGATATAAAATTGATAATTTTGGGAATCTGGACACACAAATTTGTCATAACTCCAGTCATAGCTCAAATTTTCACATTCGTTTTTGTCGTGTTGCCTTCTGTAGAATATAAATATGACTTATCATTCCAGAAGTGTTGTTGGGAAAAAAAGCAATTTGGCGGCTGGTCCCTCGGGTTTCAGCCAGCAGTCAATGTATGCTGGGGGTTTTTGTTCGAGTTGGGAGTCCGCGACATACTTTTTTGTCAATGATTTATTGGTTCAAAAAATATAGACTGGTAAGGGTTAGATAGAACATATTCACTTGCCTTGTTGAGCAAACTGCACTTCAGACATTTCCCAATTTTGTTTCGAATTGGTTTTTGCTGGTCAGATCTTTCAGAGATTGACATCTGACAACTGAGTCAGTGGAAACATGGATCTTTCAGTGTGTTATTCTCAAACTGAAGATCTCCATCAAAATATTCAGTCCAATGATGCCTCACTAATCAAGAAAGCAGGACACGTTGGAATGAACAAAGAAGCTCTGATTGTAAGAAATCTCTTGATAATTTGCTTAGCAAAGTAGCAAGATCGAAATCATGATTCGCTACTGAAGAAATAATATTGGTGTGCTCTGGACACATGCGGATCATTGGAGAATCGCCCAGGAAAACTTTTATCAACTGGATTGAATTAGATACTATAATACAACAATCAGAATCAGTGCGAAAGTCTTCGAAACATGGAGCTTCTGCAAAACAAAGAAAAAAAATCAAATTTTATACTGCGCGTGCGATTTTTCGAGCACGATCTTAGCAGCCGGAGTGCTAGAAATAGAGCCAGTCTTTTAAAAAGCGTTGTTGTCAAATAATCAACGCTATTTTTTATAAAAGGATTATGGAACAGATGTTGGTGATATTTTGTTTGAAGTTACAAGTTGTCTTGTGAGATCAAGCTATAAAAAATGGACATCTAGACTTCACCTTTTTCAAACTGTATTCAAAGTATCATTTGCCGGACTCAAAACCACTCGGGAACTGACACTTCACATCATCAAAGGCTGTAAAATTGAATTAGGAGTGAACATAATTTTGCTGACTCTGGAAGTTGTAGAATGGTTTGAATGGCGCCATCTCATGTTTATGATGATGGTTAACTTGACATCAAATTTTTGTAGCATAAGAAACGATCTGTATTACGGAAGTTGTGACATGGTTCGGCTGGTGCTATCTCATGCTGTGAAAGTGAGACGGATTGCTACCACCGTCCTTCCAATGTGTGGTTTGACAAGAAAGCATTTTCTCCTTCAAATCGATTGGTAAAAACTGTCTACAGCATGTTATAAAACATTGTACGATACACAGCCGTGGAATGTGGATAAATTACTCGTCTAGAAAATAAATCATGAACAGGTTCACTGGAACTTTAATAAGTCATTTCCCAGACCACACACAAAAAAGCACGTTCAAAAAAGTTGTATACATATGGCAATCTTTCAAATCATTGATTTAAAAAAAATTATATTTCTCATAAAAAGCTCTGCATGGTCCAAGACCTGAATGCAATCATCAGATAATAAATTTTTTGGGTCTTACACTCGGTCTTATACGAGGCTCAAGAGAAAAGAACCTTTATCTGTGACAAAATCGAAAATTGTTACAAAGAAGAGTCGATTCGTATGGAGAAAACATGTTTATTGTTAGATAGCTGAAAAGATAGCTGTTGATATAAAATAAAAAACTTTCGATTCAATAGTTTTTATAAATCAGAAGGTAATATTACAAATAGTATGTTGCCAAGCATCTACCTAATACAATATTACTATTCTACTTACCGTTTCTCATTCACAATCACCACACAACGCAAATATTTATGAAATGTGAACGCGGCTTTATGTTTTGTATGTATCAATAGAACATGCCTTAACTTCAATTGAAAAAAATCTTGAAAAAACTACTGTCATTGTCAATAAATGAAAGAATGGTGACAAAAGACATTTTCCATCAAAAATATGAATTTAAATCTTACTTTCTCAAAATCAGCTATGAGTTGACAAATACAACCATGCCCTTGGACTATTTCCTAAATAGACCAATAACTCTGCAAATTTTTATTCAACTTCTTTCTGCGGTTCTTGAGTTATAAAAACACAAATACAGATTTTCATTTTCATATAGAGGATTTCACTAAAAAAGGTTTTTCTGACGTTTTTTTTTTCTAAACCTATCTTTCAATTTTTTTTATTATTTCAAAGTATAAATGCATGTATACAGCAGAACCACCGTGCTGCAGCAGAGCTGAATCATGCCATTTGGAGAGACAGCTAAAAAAATAAAGCGCTGTAGTAGTGCTGTTTTTTGAAAGGGTCTTTCTCGAGCGTGACGTCACTTTCGAGAGATGTCAACGTGATCTGAGCTTTTAGTGCACTGCAAAGCAGGAAAAAAGTCGTCTTCTTCTCGATAATTTTTTTTTTGGCGTACAACCGCATGGGATGTTCATAAAATGATGGACTAGGTCTCTGGGCATTGGAGATCGGAAATTACAACATATCAGGGCCAAAATTTTTTATCGCGAAATATCATAAATCTGTCAAAAGTGCGTTCCACTACTTTTCCACACATACTTCGTCATATCTCTGGAAAAAATCTAGACATCAAAAACTTTTTTTTTAATGATAAAGGAATTGTGGGAGAAGGTAACCGGGGTAGTTTCGTTAGTATGAAAAATCTATTTTTTTTTGTAAAACTGCGAAAAACTTTAACAATAACATTTTCTGCAGAACTATTTTCAGTAAGCGAGAAACTTTTTGCTTTCAAGAAATTTTGCTATACTTTCTGCGTACGAAATAAAGCCAAAGGTTCAAAAAGTCTACCTAAGTTGTACAGTTTTCGTCTTATAATTTTTTGAAGTCGAGTTTCCGCATACCGCGGCGCTTGAACAGCCATGCCATGCCACGCCTTGCAATAAATACTATTATAGCGCTATGGGGCCGTCCAATTGGTTTTATGTGTAAACTCAAAACAGTAAATACAAGTTCAGAAAGATTCCGAAGTATATTATAGCCTTGGATCAATGATATTCACAATCTGTTAAGCTTTCTTGCCTTAGGCTGTTAATGCCATTCGCATATTTTTCACAGTCATTGCAACATTTTATTTCTGATGCGATGCAGGAAATAAACTTTGACATCTTGTCGTCAAAGTTTCTCTCACATTATCGAATACTGACTCTTGAGTGGAATTGACCTTCCAAGTATCTTCTTTCTGGCTTTATTTGAATTGTACCAAATTCTTGATCAATACAGACATCTAAGAAAACATGAAACGATAGTTACCTATTTGAAAAGTTGAAGTAAAAGTTATCGGGTCCTGTGACATAAAAAAAATGATTAGGATTTTGGATATTGAAATAATAAAAAAGAAAAAAGTTAAGACGTTCTAAACTATGGAACACATGACATAAACATCGTAAAACGTAAGCAATTGTTGTGCGTATGAATACAGTCCGCTCTGTAATTATATATGTAAGTAGCTATTTATGGGTATTGTTTTGTCAAATTTTCTTCATAATATATTCTGGAGGCCACACATGCTTTTACTTTATGACTTTTATGTGATGTGTTCCATAATTTGAAACGTCTTGACTATTTTTTTTTACTATTCGAAAGTCCAAAATCTTCTTCATTTTTTGAATGTCACAGTACCCAATAACTTTAACTTCAACTCTTCAAAAAATTATTATTTTTTAGATATCGGGCTGTCTCAGCTTAAATGAACCACCCAGTAGGTATAACAAATACGAAACTCAATTGAATCTATTATGTTTTGTCACATGTCTGTATCAAATAAAAATTTGATACATCTGCCATATTCGAGACGCAGAAAAAAAACTTGGATGGTCAATTTATCTACTCAAGAAACAATGCTTGCTGATGTGAGAGAAACTTTGACGGTAAGATGTACCTACATTGCACCAGGAATAAAATTTTGCGATTACTGTGAATAAGCAAGTTGCAGAATCTGCCTGAACCAAGAAAACTTGAAAGATTGTGAAGATTATTGATCTGAGGCTATAATATACTTCAGAATCTTCCGAAACTTGTATTTTTTTAGTTTTGAGTTTACACCAAAAACCAATAATAATAATATTCAATGCAAAGCGCAGTAGCTCGGTAGTTTGAACGCCGCGCCATGCGGAAACTCGACTTTGACCGATTACCTTCTCTCACAATTCCTTTATTATTAAAAAAGAATGGTATCTAGATTTTTTCCGGAGATAAGACGAAGTATGTGTGGAAAAGTAGTAAAACACACTTTTGACAGATTTATGGCATATTTCGCAATACAAAATTTCGGCCCTGATAAAAAATGTTGTAATTTCCGATTTTCAATGCCCAGAGACCTAGTTTATCATTTTATAAACATCCCATGTCAAAAAAAAAAAATTGAACATTTTTGCCTCTTTTTCAGTGCACTATATTCCATGTTCACAAAACTTGTTCAATTTGATTTCTCAATCCGCAAAGGAAACTCACGAACATTCAATGAAGATAATCTCCAAATGTTTGTTTATCATCTTTATGTTAAGGACCCCACCAAATGATGGATTCCGCACGGTAAGCAACGATAAGTTACCTCCAGGCCACTTCATCGCTACCGACACCAATGTCTTTTTAAATATGTTGGAAGAAATAATACCAACACTAATATCAAAGAAAAAACATATTATTATTTATTTGAAGACATGTCACGAACACGACTCTGTACACGATATAGGTAGAGATTTTTCAATGAAAGATATGTCGTCTACTGGGATTTTAGATACACACCACTAATGGCTCTACAGTGGACTTTCACTTTTTTTTATCTTCTCTCGGAGTCACACACTGCCTGATGATTTTATAACTCTGCGGAAACTGGATGTCCACTTAGGAGACTCAATTTTTTATATCGTCAATAATATATTTGTTGAAATCATTTATGGATTTGAGCCTCATCCTTTATTTAAAACCGTCATAAAATCATTGAAAAAAGAGTTTTTTGAAAATCATCATTCCAGTTAGAAAGGAGAATCAAGTCAATGTCACGAAGCATATGCAGCACCATCCCACAAGGCTCTCATTGTGAACGAGTTCCTGACCAGAAACTCATAAAACACTTTTTTACAACCAACATATTCACCTGATATGGCTCCGGTCGGATTTTTTTTTCCAACACCAAAATTACCACTTCAAGGCACCCTTTCTCAGTCGATAGAGGACATTATACAGCGTGTCCCGAATAAAATGATGTACACTTACTCGCATAAACAATGCGTACATGACAGTTTTTTAAGCAGTGTGATAGACTGTCAAAATATTTATATGCCATGCATACAAACTTTTATTATTTTATCAAAAAATTAAAACGATATATTGTGGGTACGACATCGAATTTAATAAAACTTGGTAATTTATTTACCAAGTAATGGTTCACAATCAAAAATTTAGATTATTTTCATTGATATCCGGTAGCAGAACCACTTCTGGCCAAAGATTCTTGTAGTCGTCAAACCATGAAATTTGATAAATTTTGACAATATTGAACATTATTGGTGAGCTCATTCCACGCATTAAGAATGACATCTGTTAGTTTTGCCTGATTCTGAGCTGAGGCCTCCATTTTCTTGGGTTTATAATTTTTACCCACCGTCCCCACACATGGAGTCATCGGATTTAGATCTGGCTATTCAGCTATTTAGTCAAATAGTTCTTCTCACCGACCATAGGTCTTCACTGAGGCGCGTAAGTATTTGTGTTTTCAAAAAAGTGGATAATGATAATAATTGTGTCAGCATATTATTTCAATTGACCAGAGCCGTCTATATGTATAACAATATAGAAGGCTCTGAATTGACAAAACTTGACGTTTACTTGTCATACACTGCTCAAACCAAAACAATTCTATCATTTCAATGTACGCAATTTAGAGTCCAGGATAGTTTATCGTGATACTGAAACACAAAAGATATGATCAATCGCTAGACGGAATTGGAACCAAGCCGCGCATGTCGTCACCGGGAGCCAAAAGTGATGTTGGATTCAGAACAACAATAACGTTACCTAGTTACCATTTGCTAGTCTGGCTCACGCATGACGTCGTCGCGTGACATTGATTGTGTGGGTTTGAGGTAGCTCACGAGATGACTTTTGAGCGGGATTTGCGAAAGTTTATCTTGTTTGTTTTAGTATTGGTAACCGAGTAACCTAGGTAACCTATGAATTTTGATGTTTGGACACGCAGTGACGTCAGCAAAACCTGCGCGTGAGCATATCTTGTTTGTTATAGTATCATGGTAGTTCAAGGGGATATTGGAAAAGCTAATACTCTCAAATTTTCAGGATATGGGTAAGAGGATACGACGAATCTAAAAAAATTCTTCAAATACAAAGATGGTAGGTATCAACATGAACCACCAAAAAATATATTATTTTTATACCGGGTGCACAAGAAAAGTGTGGCAGACACAACAGCATTTTTTTAAATGTAACACCCTATACAGGGTTATTCACGTTATTCGAAACGAAGCATTATGGCTAAAGTATCTGATTTCAAAGAAGTTTTTTTTCTGGATGGATAGGGACCCTTCAAGGCTACATTTTAAAAATATTTTCATGTTATACAGGGTGTCCCTAAATCACGAGACGTTTCAAAGTTGTATTTTTTAAATGGAAAACCTTGTATATTATTTGATTTTTGGCTTGTTTGATCAAAATTAAGGTAAGTTTGATTTTTTTAATTTGGTAAATTAAGAATAACAAAATTCTCAGATAATGAATACAGTGTCACAGCAAATCAAAGAAACTCTTCAAAATACACTTTTATGATCTTAGGGGTTCTAATTCTACCAAGTCATGCACCATCTGTCTTGGATTTTCCAAGACCCTTCTATAGATCTTTGTCTTGAATATTACCATACTGGACGGATCCTTGATTTCTTTGGGAATCTGTCTGAATACATGCGGAGCAAGGAATCAGAATGATCTCTGAGTAAATCTTTGGCTTACTTTCAGTGTGGTTGTTTACATTTTTGTTTTATGCCTTGTGTTATGGGACTTATTTTTTACTGAATTATTTTTAAACGTTTTGTCAGATTGTCGGAATATATTGAATGTTTATTTTTCTTTGAATTTATACTTTAATTGTATGAGGTATAAGCAAACACAGTAAATAGAATATTGTGTCAACATAAGAAAACAAAATATTGTTCCAATGATATGTAGATGACATTAGAAGAATATCAGCATTACTATATGTTAGAACAATATTGATAGTCAAATATAGAGCCAACATCGGTTGATCTATATTGCAGTTATATTACCATTTGTTATTGTTACAATATTGCACAATGTCCACATTTTTTACTGGGCCAATATCAGTGAATGTTTTTGGGCCAATGATATATCTTCAATATTGTTCCAATATTGGCGCAATAAATGTGTGCAACTTTGGATACATGAAAGGGACCGTTTATAACACACCACCGACAACACCAGATGATATGAAGCAACGCATCAGAGAAGCGTTCCGAACCGGGAGCCCGCGTATGTTGGCAAATGTTGCTGGAGGTTTTGGGAAAAGGATACGTTTTTGTTTAGAGTCGGATGGCCGTCATTTTGAACACTTGCAATGAAAAGCTGTTTGTTGTATTTCCACCATGTTTTTATCTTTGTTCATAATTCAAGCCAATAGGTTAAATTAGTTTACATATTAATAAGTAAGTCTTCGTTTTACTTGAAAACTTGAAGAGTTAGCTATATAGCAAAGTATGATATATAATATACGATAGACATTCAAATTTTACATCTGTTGTTGACATAAAATACAGGGCGTGCCATTTAAATAAAACAAGTTATTACCGTTTAAAGATAATGATTATTAAATAAAGCGTTTATTAGCAAAAATGCTAAACAAGTACATAGAAAATAATAAAAAATAAAAAGTGTTATATAATACAAACAGTAGTACAAAGAATAGGTGAATGAGGGCGACACACTTAAACTAGGATCAACTATGAAAAACGAAAACAGGTATCTAAAACTATAAATGTGGATCACAGGCTACTTATTAGGATCAAAAACATACCTCCTTAAACTATTTTTAAATACACCTACACTAGTGGAGTTTCTGATGTCGATGGGAAGTTTGTTGAACTCAGAAAGTCCTTTATAAAAGATGCTTCCATGCTTTTTGTTTGAGCGGCTTGTAGTGACATAAAAATCTGTTGCAGCACTGCGTGTTTTATATCCATGGACATCACAAACATATTTCAATTCTTTACACAGATATTGAGGTACCAGTCCATGTTTCATTTTATATATAAATACATATGAGCGAAGATTAACTGTTTGCTCAACATCCATAATACCCAGAGTATTGAGCATCAGTTCGATTGGAGTATATCTGCTACAAGACAGTATAATTCTCATTGCACGATTCTGGATCATTTGAAGTTGTTTAAACTTGTCCTGTGTCAAGTTATACAATATGCTGGAGCAGTATTCCAGATGTGGTGCTATGATGGATTTGTACAGTAGTAGTTTGGTGTAGAGGGATAACTGCTTACCAATTATTTGTAAAAAATAAACTTTCCGGGACATTTTAGCACAGATATAATCAATATGACTGTTGAAGTTAAGATGTTCGTCTAGCATTACTCCCAAATATTTTATCACTCTTGTCCTTTCGATGTATTGGCCATTTAAATATATGCTGATACTTCTCCCTTCAAGTTTGTTGATCATTCCAGAAGTTCCAAATACAACAAATTTGCATTTGCTTGCATTCAGTGCCATATTGTTGTTTGAAAGCCATTTATCCAAACTTGCAAGGTCACCATTGATATACTTCAGCATCACATCCATATCAGTCCCACACAAGTACAACATTGTATCGTCAGCAAACAATTTAATTTTACAATGCTCAACATGCTTGAAAATGTCATTGATGTAAATGATAAACAATAATGGTCCCAAAACCGTACCCTGTGGGACACCAAATTTTGTGTAAGCTTTATCGGAGAAAGTATTATTGACCTTCCATTTCTGTGTTCTTTTCGTAAGGTATGAAGAAAACCATTTAAGCACTGTTCCGCGAACACCAATCGTCCATAATTTTTGTATCAGTAAGTCCCTGTTTACAGTCTCAAAGGCACGGCGAAAATCAAGAAAAACGGATATCACAAACATCCCGCTCTCCAAACATTTAAATCAATCATTACATACTTCTAGTATCACAGATTCACAGGTGTGATTACTTCTGAAGCCTGACTGGAACTCGTGTATCACAGAATGTTCATCACAGAAATTTACAAGTTGTTCCTTTACCACAATCTCCAATAATTTTTTGTATGGCGGCATATTATTTATTGGACGAAAGTCTTCTACCTTGGCACTGTTCGGAACTTTTGGCACTGGTGTAATAATCGAGCACTTCCATTCGTCAGGAAAAACCCCGTATGTAAAAGAGTTGTTTATAACGTCCAAAAATCTATTTCCAACAATGTAAAAAACGTCTTTCAAGATCCCACTTGAAATTCGATCTTCACATCCCCCAGTTTGCTTGAAAGTTTTTACAATTTTATTTAAATAAGACATTTCCACAGTTTTAAAACTACTTGAAACATTATTAGCCTGGTCCACAAAACGCAACACATAATTAAAATTGTTTTTTGGCTTAATTTCTGAAACAATGTTAGCTATACTCTCAATAAAATATTGGTTAAAACACTCGACAATATCACAATCCTGATTTTTGACTAGGCCATTTATCACTATATTACTAATATCATTTAAACATAATTTTTAGACACTCTGTATAGGTTATCAAAAGTTTCATGAGTGTGACATCAATCTTGATCAATTCGTAGACTTGATTATCAATTTGGTTAAAAAAAAGAGAACAACAGCTGAGAAATTAGGCATTAAAATTCGCAAAATTGAAGATATTTCAAAATCCATAAGGCTTAGGTATATTCAACCTTGATCAAACTCACCTTAATTTTGATCATACAAGCCAAAAATTAAATGAAATACAAGGTATTCCATTAAAAAAAATACAGCTTTAAAACGTTTCGTGTTTTAGGGACACCCTGTGTAACATGAAAATATTTTTAAATTTGGCCTTAAAGGGTCCCTATCCATCCAGAAAAAAAAACTTCTTCAAAAGCAGATACGTTAGCCATAATGTTTCGTGTGGAATAACGTGAATAACCCTGTATATTATTTTATAATCAATTGGACATTATTTTTCTGATTTCAAAAATATACAACATAGGCATTCCTTCCAGTCGATTTCAAAATATTTGAGTTTCAAAGGTGGTTTTTTGGTATTGCCAAATTGTAGGATCTTTGACTACATACTGTCATGTGAATATACAAACGGATCAAAGGAACATGGAGTAAATCAACCCACCCAAACGGACGACGCACAACCGGGCCATGCTTACTCGGCACTTTTCTGGTATAAATAGAAGCCCGATACGCTAATCAAAGGGTTGGAAGAAACTTGATCTATCCCGATCTTCCTTCCCACGAGCAGTGCCAGTCGCAAGACAACAAATCCTCTCGAATTCACTGTACACCTCTGCCCCCGCAGCGAGTCTACTGTTGGGACCCGGACTGGCCAAGGTCCAACATGCTCATGCCACTGTGTGTGCTGTAGGCTGTATTTGAGGAGGTAATAGATGTTGGTATGTGCTGCCCTAGTTTCACTCCCAACTGACGGCTACGTCCCTGGAGCACGATAGGTGAGGGTCCAGTCGAAGGCCCACTCCTACGCCTATCATGACAATACGACAAAAAGCATGAGAGGGCATAAAAAACGCACAGTCGGCTCAGTTGAGGATAAAGAACTAGATATCCTGTTATATTTTCAAAGTATGCAGTAAGAACTATCATCATCCTGATGGATTCATAAGATTAGTATTATTTTTTCAAAAAATTCAAGTTTATCCATCGCTGATGCCAGTAAACACTTTGGAAAATTGGAAATCCTAATGAAATGCTACCTGTTCAGAAATGAACAGATGCTTATAAAATTAGAAGACTGGCATACTGCAATGAAATGTCAAGTAGACAAACTTAAGGCAATCATTTTTTAATAAGATTTCATGGAGCGATGAAGCTGCTTTTAGCACAACACAATGCACATGTGTGGGCGATAGAGAATCCCCACACTCAAGTTAAAATTAAAATCCAAGGTCGTAAGACATTGAACGTTTGGTGTGGTATTCGGAAAAATAGAATTATTGGCCCTATTATATTTATCGGTTCCTTGACAGGAATTAGATACTAACGGTTTCTAAATGATAGAATTGAAAATTTTCCTGAAGAACTTCCCCTTAAAGTATTTGCCAATATTATAAGGCACGAGGATGGCGCACCGGCCCACAACATAGTCGATGTAACCAATTATTTAGATAACAAATTTATGAAGTGGAAAGGAACCCATGGAACAATCAATTGGCCACCAAACAGTCCTGACCTGACCCCATTGGACAGTTTTCTATGGGGCTATTTGAAGAATAAAGTCTTTCAGGAAAGGAGTCAGAATTTGGTAGATTTAAGAGGAAAAATTCAAGATGCTTTTGATTCTCTCAATGACCACTCTGAACATATTTTGAGTGCTTTAGCGAAATTGGCAAAGGACTACAGAAAATGTGTTGTGAATAAGAATGGCGGGCATATTCGATAATTGCATTTTATGATATCAATTTATAATTAATTTAATGTATTAACTTGTTTTATTCGTCCTTTCAGATTATTGGAAGGATAAAAATCGATAAAATTTATCTGATCAATTATTGTAGTCAAAGATACTACAATATGGCAATATCAAAAAAGCAACTTCAAAACTCAAATATTTTGAAAATGGCTGTAAGAAATGCCTATATGTTGTATATTTTTGAGATCAGAGGAATAATGTCTATTTGATTATAAAATAATACATAGGGTGTGCTATTAAAAAAAAATGCAAGTTGTGTCAGCCGCACTTTTCTCGTGCACCACATATTGGCTATGTGCAACATCCGAACAGTGCCATCTGGTGTCAGCAACTGGCAAAACTGTGGGCTATTTTCATACATGATCAAATGGTAATATAGAGAAAAATACCTGATACGACCTCCAGTGACTATTAGTACGAATAATTTTCATCAGGTTCATTTGATAATCATTATTTTTATTAATAAAATAGAAGATAATTGTAATTACAATACTTACGTGTATAATTTATCGTATTTAGTGTTTTGACGTTGAAAACTTATGAAGATGTAAACATCAACTACACTGTTGCCAACTTTGCAGAATTCTCAGTAGTTCCGGTGAATTTGAATGAAGGCCGCGGAGTGGATTTATAATCTACCAGAAATCAATACGGTAGGTTGGAGAAATATGCAATAAACATTATAAGGAAGAGTCAATAGGCAAAAAGCAATAAAGAAGTAGTAGAAAAGGAGTACAAGCAAAGAAACGAAGCCTCTTGAAACGGAAATCCATCACGGATCCTGGGGACCGCAAAATAAGGCGGGGCCTCACTTTGAGCCCCATCAGGCGGAGCATTACCATAAGGCAGAAATCCCCGAAACAAGTTTTGGCTCCATCATGAGACTCGGGCCTCCTTGAGGCGGAGCCCTACCACATTATGAGACTCAGGAGCCCCCTTGAGGCGGAGCCTCATCACAAGGCAGAAATCCCCAAAACGATTTTTGGCTCCATTTTGAGACTCGGGGCCCCCTAGAAGCGGAGCCCTACCACAAGGTAGAAATCCCCAAAACGAGTTTTGGCTCCATTTTGTGACTCGGGGGCCCCCTTGCGAAGCCCTATCATGGGGCCCGAGGACAAAAGCGAGGTGGAGCCCCACTATGAGGCCAAGTGGCCTCCAAAGTGGAGAAAAAGGTTCAAATAGCATCAGGAAGGAAGACAGTAAGATGAAGATGAAGATGTATCAAGAAAACCGAGAAAACAAAATGCTCCTCAAAATAGTGTAATAAATTTAGTTGATTCTCTGCTAAACCCAATTTCTTCATTCGCTTCTAGTGGAAGGTCTTGATTCAAATTTGGCAACACTGCGCGCCCACAAAACTGCGAATAGCGAAAACTGCATTGAACTCCATACTACGTACCTTGTAAGGACCCGGTCGTTCTTGACAACGAATCGAATCGAAGAGTGTGTCATTCCTGTTATGAGTCAGAAAGAGATAAAGTCCGTTTTTTTTTTAAATGCCTGACATACATCCATTTTAGTTTTGAAGTATTGGCACTATTGATACTAATAACGTACTCGAAAAATGAAATGATCTGCATCGTATGTGTACCAGGTGAACCGAAATGCTTTATTTAGGGTTTTCCAACAATTTCAACAATAAACTTTTATTATTTTTTTCGCTTGAATGATAATATAATACTAAGTAAAAAACATGCATTTAGTGATATTATGTGATAGTTAGATTAATTTGATGTATGATTGTTGCAATTAAACATTCTGCTGCCTCTCCACAATTGATGGACGAACGTAGAGACATCATGTCTTCGTTTTGGCGTCTATGTTTGTCCGCTTTCTGGTTTCGTCTCTTCTGTCTTTTCGTGATGATCAGTTTCACTGCACGACATTCTGCTAGGATCACCATTAGGCTATTGTCGTAATACTGCTAATGAAAGCTACGCCATACGCCATACCGTGTCATGAAGACGATCTTTGAGGTCCCTTTATTATTTTATCAAGTCTCCAAAGCTATCTGTTTGCTTGAGTATGCGGTGGCTTGGTATGGAGGTTTTTGGTTGATCAGGCTGCCATTGAAGATGATGGACACTATTTTGGAGTAACTGCCTATAACAGGAACGCTTCCGCTTCTAGTGTGTGTCAAGATGTTGGGCTTTGTCTGGATGATGCATTCTTGGGGTATTTGGATTTTTTCGGTTGTATTCAATACCAAATCTTTCCGGATGCCGGCGCGCCGTTGAAAATCACTGCGACTGTTGAAGAATTTGCCATGAACATCCAAGTATTCGTTGCGCATAATTTCAAAGTATGCCGTTTATTCTGTGCTGTTGGCTGTTGGATGTGACAATGTCTGGGAAGTGGTCGTTCGTATACTTCATCGATGACGCAAGACGGGTTTGATTCAATGCTTCGTATGGAGACAGGAGAGCAGACGAGCTTTTGCGGATGGAGTGGATACACTGTTGGAGTTCACTTTCTTGAAGCTGAAAATATAATTAAGTGTCATGATCGACTGCTGTGCACTCGTCTGATAGGTACCAGGTCCATCCGTCTTTAAGTGATTCATTTTGTCTGTTCTAGTCAATGCAGATTTTTCATGGATGATGTTTTTGAAAATGTCACAAATCATATTTGACATAGAACATTGGAATCTGTAGATGCTGTTGGGGTTGATTAAGTTGTACTTGTTGAATCGGTGCTATGACGTTTTGCTAGAGTTTGATGGTCAGATCGTCAACCACTTGTTTAAATTGTCTGCGGATCTCTTCTAATACGTTTTGAGTGCAATATTCGTTTTCATGTTCTTTTTCGTTGACTAAGATTGCTTCATGGAGGTACTGGATCACATCCCATTGTTGGCTAACTTTATCTATAAGATGCTTGTGGTGATACTCTGCTTTGTTTGCTCCAACTCTGATTGTATTTGCATAAGTGAGTCTTTCAGTTGTTCCATTTTGAACTCTTTTATTTTTATCCGTTTTTGTTGGCTGCTGGAGAAAGTGGGATCAGATTGGGTGGTGGATGTAGCTGCGGTCTCTGGGCATGTTAGTAAAAAGTAGGTCCAGAATTCGTCATATTTGGCAAACACTTGTTGAAAATATGATTTGGTTTTTTAGGGATGCTCGAAGTCCTTTAGTTTTCTGATTGAATTGTCGTTCTTCCCATAATTTTTCCAGTTGTTTTCATATATGTTTTTGGATGTAGGATTCTGTTTTTCTGGTTTGTGAGTCTTTTTTGCTGTTGTTCATCGTCACATTTTCTTGTTCTAGTGCAAGGCGGTCGAGCTCGTTCTTGTCTGCCATTGTGTTTGACTGGTAGCTTTACTGAGAGTTGATCAGGATGAATGACCAGCGAGCCTCTATGGACTGTCCTTGTATAGATGGTTGAACAGCGAGCCTCTGTGGACTGTGGACTGGCTGGTGACGGCAGGCGGCTAGTTGCGGTCTGGAAGACGAGTCTCTGTGGACTGGGGCCCTTGGTGGGGAGGGGGACGTATTCATGTGATATTACCACAGAGTGTCTGCTTTCTCGAATATGATTCGCCATGTTATGATATTAAACGATATTTAAACAATAATTATATAGGTAATTTTAGTTAGCCGAACTACTCCCAGGAAAAATATGATTCATTATGATAAGACGTACAGCTATGCGGTATAACGTGTTAACCACTCAACTAACAATTATCTGTTTTATAAATGCTCTAAGAACATTAACGCAGAACTATTTTTATGCAACAACAGTGTCGCTAAAAACGTTTATACAAAGCTTATAAACACAAAAAGGGCGCACTTTTGTGCAGCAATTTGCTCAATTTGTTTTATTATGGCTTCCAAAGCTTTCTTTCTTTCTTTCTTTTTCATCGGACAGTTTTATGAAAATGTACGGAATAATTATTATAAAACATGTACTGTGAAACAATTTTATAATAAAAAGGTTTTATAAAAGTTGTGTTGTTATAATATCATGGGTAGCTTTTTTGTTTTAACCAACACCATAAAAGTGAAGTTTTGTTGTTGAATTGTACCCACTGAGAATAATGTATTTTTTGATGGTCCTCAACATAACTAAAAAGCTAAATATCGCATGTTTTTTGACAAATGAATTTTTTTCATTTGGACTGTATTGTGATAGAATGATTCAGATGATCCATCTTAAATCATTATGAAATACTAAATAGTTATCCACAGCATTCTATCATTGGTTAAATGATTTTTTTGTAACAATTTTGAAAATGGACGACTCACTGATGGGCAGTCAAAATAACAAAAAATATGGCTTCCATGTTATACAATAATTTCAAACGTTCGCGAAAGAATTATCTTGTATCAGATGATACCGGTATAAATATATTATAAAACAAATATTATGTTCGATAAGCAAAAATATCGTATAGAATCTGTTGTGGAAACATTTATAAACCAATATCATAATTTGTCGTAAAACCATGTGAAACTGTTTTGTATTTTTGTCCCAATAATGTTCTTACGAGTACACATTATAAAGCAAAATCTTTCTCAAGAGCTAAATATTTTACTTGCAATGTTTATATAAAACAAAATGGTGTTGGAAAAGCAGTGATAAAGCAGTTATAAAACAAAATAGCACCAATAGTTAAAAATTATTGTTGTGCTAGTTGGGAAGACATAAAAAATTTATTGAGGATATGACTTCAAAAGACATCTTCGATCATATCATTTGAAAATCAGTCCTCATCTTCAGAAGATAAATAGTCATTATCAGAATCAGATGATGAATCCTCTTCAAATGATATTATTAAAGGAGGTACTTCGTTAATACTAGTTACACCCATGTCTTTTGTCCAGTCGTCTCTAATTAATTTTTCTGTATGGTCAACACAATTATTCCACATATCTATACTGAATTTGGATAATGACTCGGACCACACTTGTAAAACTTTATCACTACCGACCAATTTAGAATTTGTTATGTTCTTGTTATAATAAGTTTCACAAAATGCCCATACCATTTCAATGGGGTTATACTGACAATGATATGGGGGCAGTCGAATAATTTCATAGCCTTTCGACTTAAGAAACTCGTCGACTACGTACTTTTTACCACAAGAATTTTTAGCCAAAGGTTCTGCCAAATTCCACAATTGCATTCTGGTACAATCGGGAATGCATTCAATTTTATGTTTTTCCAAAAATGCCGAAAGGGTCGATTTGTTTGAAAATTTTGTAACCGGTTTTTACGAAAGTACTGAGTGGTATGGCGCATTATCCATCACAACGACACATTTCTCTTCAATTTTGCCCAGATCTGGAACCGATTTATTTTTAACCCAATCCATAAAGATATCTCCATTCATTGTTTTATGATAATCCCTGTCATTATTTTTACTAGAAAAAAGTAACCCACAATTTGAAAGAAACCCGCCCCTGTACCCAGCATGTAAAATTGTGAACCTTTCGCCCTCGCTGCAAATTTTGATATTAGTCATCCTGCGATCATCTTCTTTTACCCACTTTCTAATCTGACTTCCATTCCGATAGATCCACGTCTCGTCCAAAAAAATAAAAACCACGTTTTCACTAGAATTTTCATATTCCAAATATTTTCGCAAAAAAGTTATTTTTAAACGTTTTACATGACTTTTTTCGCATAAAATTTTCCGTCCATCTATTTTTTAAAATTTAAAACCCATATCCCTAATAATTTTGTGCAGAAGACTTCTCGATCCATCAAAATCAACCACTTCCCGCACGTGACCTAATATTTCTGTCAAACAAAAATTTAGCCCCTCTTCCAAACTTTTAAAGATATATCTCCCAATTTCCTCCCTTGAAAAAATGTGGTTAAACCATGGCCCTTTCTTTTTTCTTCCCCTTTTCACGCTTCTTTTCTCTGCGGTTGTTTCCTTTTCTTCAAGAACTTTTAAAATAGTCTTCTGATGAATCTAGAAAATAATATATATTATGATCTACAATATTATCATATGTATTTCTATAGTGCCTAGACATTATTCGAACTAATGAGATTTAGTAATGGCTCACGGCTCTATAATGGATGAAAGCAATGACAAAAAACATCAAAAAGTAGTATTAAAACAATATTACTCGTTTTCCAATAAATATTACCTTGAATGTTCTTGATAATCTATCTATGCAGTCATTCCGGTCCTTGCATATGTCTCCAAACGCCCGATACGCATTGTTAATCGCAGCTTTTATCTCTGCAGATAAATGTTTACCATACGGCATGATGAAATTTTATAAAATTTTGACATATTATTATTATCATAGTCAAGGTGATGAAGTTCGGTGTTCCGTAAATTCTTACCCAGTCTACCATTTCCATTTCAAATTGCGAGTAATCTATACAAGATTGCCAACCTTTAACCTACAATTTTGGCACATGTCAGGCATTTAAAAAAAAAACGGACTTTAGGTATCCGTAACTATCGCTATCTCTCTCCACTCCATGAGTATAGTTCAATGAGTTAGAAAGAGATAGGTATCCGTAACTATCGCTATCTCTACCTGCTTCACTCTTAATAATAAGCGGGTCCGTTCCAGGTAGTATGGAGTTCGATGGAAAACTGGTAGCGCGGGATCGTTTCTCGTCTCCCCACCAACCAGTTCCACATAGCGAATACAATCTTTTTTTTCTGGTGGTTCATGTTAATACCTACCAACTTTGTATTTAAAGTTCCTATCTATCTTGCATTAAAAGAGAGTTAGTCTTCAGACGAGGTATACGGAGGCACCCTGTACATCGTTTTATTCTGGACACCTTGAAAAGAATGTTTTTCGAGAAGTAAAATCGATTTCAAAAAAATCGTTTGAAATTTTCTTCTGCATCATTCGTTGGAAAATGTTACTATTATTATTATTTCTAGAAAGCGTTTCATGTTCTATTGATCAATTTTCGAAACAAAGTACCTAGTAAGTAATCGCTTTTTTTCTTGACAAAAGCCTTATTAGTTGACAAAATCAGGTTATCTTTGCATAGAGATGGAGATGAGAACTCCCATAATCTCCCAAATAACATGCATTCACAATGAGAAGGGTCCGAATATTCTTTTATAACGATATGAAATATAGAAAAAAATATGCATTTCGACCCGATTCCTTTCAAGGCTTGTAACAATGCATATCGCCGCTGGAACTCGAAAAGTGCTGCTTTTAATATTGCATGCAAGTTGGAAGAGAAAACAATAGTGGTGGACGATAAAAAAAATCTCGTGGTTTTTTCAATAAATTGGGGCAACGCAACGTCTCATGTACAAATTTTCAAACAATCAAGTGAAAGTCACGTTTTCCAGTATACCGAACGAAAGAGCTATAATGAACGAGATGTGCGTGATAGAAAATTACAAATTCCCTCAAATACAATGAAAATATCATCAACGAATGATCCAATCCAATGCTATTGTGAAAATAATCGTGGGAATATGAATGTGGAGATTGTCATGTTGGTTAATTATTTTTAAAAATGTTATCTGTCTACCCCGCTAAGGTTGACAATGTTCAACATTAACTCATTGTGATTCCAATAGTATATTGATCAATATTTACAGCTCCGTTTTTAAAGGCTAACTGTAAGTTCACACAGAAAACTATTTAGCGTTATACGATGCTATGCGATGCATTGCTTGCTATATTTTGATCGTGTTTGAACAGAAAGCGATGAAAAACGTATTTGGTTAGTAGTTTGATGAGCAACAAGCACCATGGATGCAACAAACTTGATATTATTAGAAAATTCCCTTTCAAAACACGTTTTGTTAGTGAAATGATTTATCTAGATTCTACTATTATTTATATTATTACAAAATATAGTCACAATAAAATGATCTAATCACTCAAAACATCCAATTCTACAGCTATTTTAATCCACAGTTTGTCTACTTTATGATCTTTACTTTTTTTATCCCATACCGGAGGGCGCAATCGCACTTCAGTTATTAATTTTCTCTACGTCCATCCCGAAAAACAAGCGATGACTGGTGACACGGGCGATTGAAAACAATCCTGTTCAAAAATCAAATCGACGCACTTAATCGCATAGCATAGCATAGCAAAGCGTCGCGCGAACTCGCGCGCTTTTTAACATCCCCACTAAAATTTACGAGTTTGAAGTAAACGCGACGCATCGCTTCGCATAGCATCGCAACGCATAGCATAGACTAAAGCTCAACAATCTTGGTTTTTGATAAAGTATTGATCCATGGGGGGACACCTCAAACTCTCAGTTGAAAATACTATCCTTTTTAAAAGTTCTTCAACCTTTCCAATGAAAGATCAAATTTTATGACAATAATAATATTTTTGAGGTAAAATCGATTGTAGATTATTGATACATGAGTATTCAGTGCCTCAGCCTCCAATCATCTCAACGGCGGCTATTCAGGGGTAGAAGGTGAAGTGCCACACTACCCAAAATAAATGATAAATTATACCAATATTTTTCAATACAAAGACTATATTTTCAAACAAAAAATAGGAAAATTTATAATTTATAACCGCTGGTGCTCTCGGTTTTCATCCGTTAACTGCAAATCTGCTCCAAATGATCAGAAATAAACCACTAGCGCGACCGCCTCTCTGATGCTTTATTATGTCGGTTGCCATGGCGTTGCGACGTGACAGGTCGAGGCCTTCAATGAGTTTCGCTTAGTCAATTCAGAACATTACGGTTCGTTTTATGGAGTTTGGTGAACCGTGTAATATATTTAACCATGTTTGATTCACATTCGGTCGGATGTCGGATCTAATTATTTTATCAGATGGTTAGTTGCTGCGTTGCAACGATACAGATTTTTTGGTGATCATATGTATTTAAATAGCTTATGATAAAGACTTTTCCACATTGTCTAATTGAATCTGAGTTGAACATCATTGCCTGAGATATGAGAGTTCTAGAACTCTTGACATCGACTACCGAGAAAAAATAACAATGAAAAGCGACAAAACTTTTCCCGTCAAAAAATTTGGGTGGGGGTGTATGGTAGGAATCTGTCATAGGCTTCGTCAGCTGTTTAAAGATAAGTTGACAGTGACAACTGAGGATGTTAGGCCAGGTGACCGACGATTTGCAAATAAAAATGTCTGTCACATGACATTGTTATTATCGTCAAATGTTTTCGAGTTCCTATAGTATAAAAAAACATATCCGGCACTTTTTCTTAGATTGGGCTACGTCAAATGATTCTTGTTAAACTGCATCTAAAATCAAATTGGAGAATATCTCACTATTTGTATTCAGGGCCCGGACTAAAATTAAACGTAACGTCTGAGTAACGTCCTCTGAGAGGTAGAACGCTGTACAATTTTGATTTAAGGGCCAGATAAATGCGTACTCATTAAAACAATGGGGAAAACAGGTTTGTGTCGCTTCTCATTGTGTTCTCTGTCGACTGTCTAGAGTCATTAGGTGCTCATAGTTATGTTTTTTTTTTCATGATAAAGGTACTGTTTGTTCATTGCTTTTCTGCGGTTACGTCATTCTCCTCTGTCTCTCTCATACCTATTTTCAAAAATGTCCCGTATGTCTGGACGCTGGTCGTTCGGTTCAATTTGATAAATGTCACGTCTAGAGCAATCAATCTACGACATACTGGCAAACGTCAAATTCAAGCTGTATATAGGTATTATTTCGGAAAGTCAGAGATTTTATAATATTCAAACTTTTACTTAAAAAGTTGGAACTAGCCAAGTGACAGGCAATAATTTTTATTATCACCTATCATTATCTTTTGAATTTTGCCACATGCAATCTGTTTGGAGATTAAGGTGCAACAAATTGACGTCATACGTCATGACTTCTAGACCGCTGCAAAGTTGCTAGCTCAAACTGTTGTGGTACGGATTCAACACGGATATTTAAGTTTTCAGTCAGATTCGGATAAGAAATTTATAAATGAATTGTCGCTTTGGTGACGGTAGTTTCCATTGGTTTTCTCGCTTCCGGTAAAAGAAGGTACCTTTATTTCGGATCTCGGATAATCACTATCGGACAGTATTGGTGCTCCGTTTCAACTTTGGTTGTGAAGAAAAAAACTTATTTGGGTTTGAATTTTTGATTTTTTATTTTTGTTTGGTATTATATGAAACAGTTGACAATGAATCCAATCAACGATATTGTTAGAAATTTGCTTGAGACCCCGTGATTGGCAGATCTATATTAAAAAGATCTTTTAATAACTCGTCGTTGCTAAAGTGGCAAATGTGAATCTTGTTTGTTTGTTTGTTTCCTGAACATCACCGGGTCTTCAACCCGCGTGCTTCCACTAGATTACCCTACTTTTTCAAGTATCACGACAAAGAACTGCAATCCAGATCTTTTTTCAGTGGATGTGTTCCTTTACACGATATATTCAATACAATCGAAATTATTACTCTTCCGGGATACATTCTGGTAACAAGACTCTCTCTCCCTTCCCTTTTTCTCCATCGGGTCGAGAACAGCCATACACTGCACCCAGTGGCGGCTCGTCCTAAGAAGTCAAAGGGATGTGGACTTACTGAAAATTTTTTTCATTATATCAGTTCCAATGATAAATAATATCATTACAATAAACAGGTCATATTTTAACTACGTGACGAGAAAATCCAGTCGTATTTTCCCCATATTGTGGTCCTTTAATCAGCGCTGACTTTTTGCCATGTACTCGCATGAAGGGTAGTACATTTTTTATTGAAATAAACTTTTTTATTATTCAAAGAGAGATTCAAAAGTATTTGAGATATTATCCAGAATGCAATCAAAAACTGTGTCCTATCTCTAGATAAAATAATCGTTGTTCTAAAACATTCCATTTCACAAAAGTTTCCAAGAGACGAGGACATGGTTTATTTGAAACTCCTACACAACGTGACAAGAGCTAATAATTTTATAGAAAAAGGCAGTGACTTTCAGTTTTCACGTCTTGAAATTGACAGACGCGTGTAGAATATTGATGAAAATATTGCACTTAACTATTTCTAAAAAAAAATGCTATAGTAGATGAAATATTCAATTATTCTCTGAATAGTTTTGGATTGTGTTGCGAATACTAAACGATCCAGATTATTTCCGGAGAGAATATGTCATTGCGATCTAGAAGACAAGTATGAGCGGCATATTGAACTATGTAGAACAGTGATGATGGATGTTGTCAAAACTTCATAACAAAATCCATTTCTGCTTGATGAAATTGCATTGGATATGTATTTTTTTTCTAATTTCCAATAAACCAAATCAAAAAGTGTGTTGAATTTGATAAAGTTTATTTGAAGGTGGCAGCCACCGATGTGGATCTGATTTTTGGACCTTGATAGTGTTGAGTTTATTATTACTGTTATACTACGTCCGATCACACTTGAAGACGGTGCATCTACAACAATCTGTTTTGAAATTTGATAGTGATCTACGATGTCCAAGACAAATTATTATCCAAGGATTGCATTTTGGGTTTCAGCCCATACAGCACTATTTATGAAGAATAACTGTTTTTCGTGAAGACAATTCCTATCTATTGTTGATTGACGCTCCAAAACTAAAATTGTCGTTTCATTTTATAACGAAGGATTAAGAATTCGGAGATGTTTAATACAAGGAGGAAACCTTCATTGGCAGGGAGAACAGGAGAATTGAACGCAGTTGGACTAGGAAGGTCGTAATAAGTCAAACGTTAAACGTGGGCAAGGAATTCTCATGATAAGGGTGAGTTTGAGACAACTCTCTCAATATTGGGTGAAAATCATGAGATAACTAGAATGAAAACGTGTTTGTTGTGTCCTATTTACGTCGGAAAAATATCAATTGTTCTAACATTCGCGGACTGTCATCGATCATGTCGTAAATAATAGGTAATTCTTGGAGTGTCGGTATCTTAAATATCAATTTGATTCATTTGACATTGACTAAGTTTATACAGCAAGGATCAAATGAAGCGTTACATCAACTGTGTGATAGAAAAAGGAGGAACTGATCATTTAATGTACCGGGTGCATGACTTAGAATGGCTCTCGGCTGAATCTCGGAAAGTGTTTTCCAAATGGCCTGCGAAAAAAAAATTAGCAAAGAGGCTATGAGAAATTGCTGGAAACCATTTTGAAATTTATGGGACGGTCGAAAGATGGCATTACTGCAACCAGAAGATTGGATTTTCACAACATTTTGCCTAGATTAAGAGTATAACAAATAATGACTTTAGCAAATTTTGGATTTACTTCACAGCAATCATTTTGTTAAGATTACCAAAATGAAGTGGTGGGGGAAGGTAAGATCTATGTTTATTCAAATGTCAATAACTTCGGACTGGAAAATCGGAATCAAACGAACAAGAAACTGGTTTGAAAGAGCGTTCCGCACTCCAAATTCTGCCTCATGACCAATGATAACATGCATTAGACAGAAGAGCCACGAGGCGCTGTGCTGCACCCTTATACATTGCGCGTTTTATCATTCAATGCTATGTGTGATTTTTGATTATGGTGAAAAGTAATAAAAGCTTGAAAAGTGAATCAAAGATATTGGCACAAATTGATTTTTTTATGTAAAAAAAAAGGTATAAGTCGTTAAGCGGTGAAAAACATGAAAAGGTGTATGCGAAAAAGTTGTTCAGCCGTTTTTTCTAGAAAGTTTGTTTTGCTTGAAAATAATTACCGCTACAAAAGCTTTAGAGACTCAAAGGCTGAACCACTTTTCGTCATGAAATTTTTCACGATCACTACCGCTAAACGACGTATAGCGCTTTTTTGACAAAAATAGTAAATGTTTGACAATATCTTCGGTATGAAAAAATATCAAGACGCGGTCTGGCTGACTTTTCAAGCTTTTATACCTCGTCACTATTATCCAAAATCACACATACCCAGTGGCGGCTCGAGATCAATTCGATAGGGAGGTCAAGATGATATGATTTGTGAGGGGTAGCCACGCAAACATGCGAAGACGAAAAAAATGTCTAGAGCCCTCAAACTCTTACATTAAACGCGATATATCATGTTTTATCATGAAAAAAATTGAAGGAAAATATAATTGAAATAAATCGTACTGAGCGCAAAAAAGTAAAAAATAACATTATAAAGACTCGGCAATTTTTAAAAGCTCACCTATCCATAAAATGTAGTCCAGAATCATTCCTCGATCCATTTCTCATTAGAGAAAATTCAAACAGTCATGAAATTGACTTGAAAACAAGGCGTTTCTCAGATGTGAAATCATTTCCGTCTTTTAAATTCAAAATTTCACACACAACACAACGATCCTACGGATCCGACATTTCAAGAACAAAAGAAGGAAGACGTTCGAAAATGGAAGCGAAGGTCGCAAATTTACCCCGTGCCGATGTGTGAGTTGTCTTAATCAATGAACACAACGATCCGACGGATCCGACATTTCAAGAATAAAATTCGCGGCCGATTTCCAAAATTATTTATTTTTTATTTATTTATTTATTCATTTATTTATTATTACTGGTACACTACAGAACTGAAAAGTTCCAAATGGTACAACACATAGTGATAAAATAATATAAAGTACAGTAAGAATATGGTAATGACAACATAGTAATGAAACACAGTGAGAAATACAATACAAAAATGCAATGAGACAGAACAGATAGTCGAAAACGTACTAACATCGGTGTATAAAATATGATTTAAGAGACGATAGGCTGTTGTAAAAAATATCACAGTCAGAAAATTTTTTATTGTAGGAACTTTGAAGTCTATCAGAAAAATGTGTGAGTCCATAATTGGTTCTATGAGGGGCCACGGAGAACAGAACGTTCCGCCTTGTACGTCTTGATGGAACCCGAACCGATATTGTCTCCAGCAGCGCGCTACAATCTGTGAATCCATTCAGTAATTTGAACAGAAATACAAGCATGGAGTCCTCTCTTCTGTCCTCGAGACTTCTTAGCCCACACAACTGTAGTCTGGTCTCGTAACTCAAATCCTTCTGGGGAAGTTGTGCTTGTATAGCAGAAACTTGGTAAATTTGCGTTGCACACGCTCAAGCCTTGATATGTGAACAATAAGCTCGCAAAATTCAATGAATAGAAATCTATCAGCATCAGCTGACTTGACATTACTCGACAACCCCTCAGAATGTGCTCAAAATGTGTGACGAAAACGGAAGCGTCGGTCGCAAATCAACCTCGTGCCAATGTGAGAGTTCTCTTGATAAATGCCTAACAAATCATATTTTTTCTCATTCTAACAAACTGATTTTACGCCAATCACTTCTCTCTATCTCTCTGTGCTTCCAGCCACTTATAGTAAATGGCAAACAACTTTCGATCTACGTTATCGTTGCCACCAGGCTTGTTGTTATGAAGTTTGCTGGTGGCCAGATTTGGTCACCTGCAAATCACATTGAAACTCGCTTGGTGGCAATTATGACGTGAATCGAAAGTTGTTTGGCATTTGCTGTATGCGTGAATATATTGCCTATATATTGCAAGCGATTTTTCGTCAAAGCTGAATTATAACAAAAATAATCTGTGCGACGCTTGAGATGTGTTGGAGGGGAGCTTTTCACGTGTATTATAACGTGCGTGCATCATGGGATGTATCAATGGAAGTGTTTTTTGAAAAGTATTATTGAAGTAAATGAATATGAAATCTTGTTGATTATTTGAAAAGTCGATGACCATTTGACCCTATTGTGAAGCCGTCGTTGCACACACCGTTCCATTTGGACTTTTTGAATAAACGCGCAATGTGTGTGAAGTTGTAGGACTAGCTTCTACTGTCAAATGCTTACCATTACTCTTCATAAGGTGAAAAATAGAGTAAGGAACGCCCTTCCAAACGAGACCTTGTGTATTTGATTTTGATTTTCCGATTGGAAGTCATTGACATTTGACTAAAAATAGATCTAATCTTTCCTCACCACTTTTTTTTGGCATATAGAGCAAATTCAAAATTTTATAGAAATCCCATTTCCTGATTGACCATAACAGTTGCGCCACACGGATTATACTTTTCCCGATGCAGCCGAAAGCCATTTTTAGTGGGACACTTGCCGGTACAGGATGATTCATTTACAGCGAGAAGGTGCTAGTTCTCGTAAACTATTTATCATGAAGACCCAGGAAAAAGACTGTGTGGTAATGTGTCTAAGAGAATATTCTTAAAATAAATTTAGATTTTCTAGGATCGACTCAAAGTGGCGTAACTGTACTGTGAAAACAGAAAAACGACATTTTTCACAAATTTTCCTCAATAATTAGCAGTTGATTGAGGAGAAAAAATGGAAACATTTTTATGGTTATATTACACCCTGCATATTTTAAAAATATTTATTTTTGAATTCTTTGACATTCACTCGGTTGATTAAAAAGAGCTTTACCCCGGGAGGACTCTCGCTGTCAGGTTGGATCTAACATTTTCAGTTTCACTGTAGACTTTTTTTTTATTCATTTACAAAATGATCCCATCTTCTGAAAATGCTATAATATCGATCTTCTACGTATTCTATCCATAGCGGAGGCGACGGAAGACAAAAATTGAAGAGGAAAATCGTGCAATGTCAATTCTAACCTAACGCGCGAGCATTGACGTTGATGTGTACTGTTAGGAAGAATCTAACGACGCAAGTAACCGCGTGATAAATTTTTAAAAAATGAATACATGAATGAATATGAATAGATATAATAAAAAAGTAAAATAATAATAAAAATAAATGAATTAATTGAAATTAGAAAAAAAAAATTGAATAAATAAATAAAGTGAATGATAAATAAAAATAATAAATAATTATAAATTAATAATGATAAAATAAGCAATAAATTTATAAAAATGGATACATTCTTCAAAAATACTATATGATAACAATATTGAAGGAATATACACGCACGCGTGTGTTAGGAGAAACCTATACACGAGAGCTCACGTTAGGAGGTTTCTATACGCGATAGTCATTGCGTGATTAAAACAGGCGCGAGTCCTCCCGGGTTAATATTGTCAAGTCACAAAGTCGGCGTTGCCACAGCTTCCAGATTGGAAGAGAAAACACTCCTACATTTCAAGTGTAATCTTCCGTTTGTCATTTTTCAGTGATAACAGATCATCGGGATTTTTTACATTTGAGCTTCATATATAATACAATATAGGACTTTCTAACTTCATGAAACATGAAAGGTAATATGAAATATTGAACAATACTGCATAATTTAGAAGTTTCGAGAGCTCTCCATTCGAACAATGCATGTGAACAATCCCAGGAGAGGATAAGCTCCGGATCACGTTGAGATAGTGGTTCACATTTTATTTTGACAATTTTTTTCTCTTCACTCGTCCAATATCTAGGGAGTTTTCAGAACAGTAAATGGAATATGTTGGGGAATTCTGTCGAGATGTATTTTAGTTCAGGGCTTAGTTTATTTTTGGAAGCTTTGTAGTCCAGGCGAAGCGTCGTGAAACAGGAAGTCACTTTGCGTTGAGATGCCATGTTTTTTTTAATCAAAGTGCCATCATTTGAAATGCTTAAATCCAAATTTGCAACCTCGTGCGATTTTTTTTCGCAAAGATATTCGCGGAAATGCGTTTTGATGCGTATCTTGGCTTCTCATTATCAAAAAGCCAGAGAAGAGATATCTATTTATTCGCTATGAAATAATGTATACCTTTTTCATATAACTTCTATAGTTTAAATGAATAAAAAAAAGTTATTACTCGTCAAAGTCAAAAAAATTGGAAAAATTATTTTGATAATTTTTATTTTGCAAAAATGAGCAACAAACTTGCACCTAAGGGCAGATGGTGCCTTGTACTTTTTTGTAGGTTATGTAATTTCCAACAATTTAAAAAAATTAGCTCGATAAGACTTATAGGAGTCGAGCAGTCTACGCGAAAAGTTGGGGATGTTAATCATACTAGCGCGCGTCAATAAATTTTCGTTTATTCCACATCAGCATTCAAGTAGCTGTTCATTTGACGGCTGGAGAATTGATTGTTCACAAATGAACCAGTAACCAATATTGTTTCAAGAAGTGATGAAAAAATTATGGCGCGTGAAAACCTCAGGAAATGATTTTTTTGCGAATCTCGTGATAATTCATTCATTTTGTTTTCCTTGAATGAAATTTTCGTCAACTCCTTCCACATCACCCAGGAGATCAAGTTTTTGGCGCGTTCTTTTTGTGGTTTCCCCAGTAGGCTTATTCCACATTTATGTCCTTCTTTCTCTCAGCGTTTTCTAACTTGTTTTGGTTTTGATGGTACATTTTCTACGCTTTCCTTGACGCTCGATTCGTCGGGGAAGTCATCAGACGAAAGATTTCTGCTCAGTTGTGGAAGTGGTACTACCTTGGGTAAGTCGTACATGTAAAGGGTAGGATTTCTTCACCCGTTATAATATCTTATTTTGCTCAAATCCTCTCAAGAAAATCCGCGTTTGTTACGGTTTAATTCTGAAATGCGAAATTAAATTTCCAAGATCAGTACTTAAATTGGGTTAAATCAGTGATTTTTTTTTAAATGTGTTTCTTCATGTTTTTGGTATTAATTAGAATAAGTATTTTTGGGCATGACCATTGTAGACACTCACCTCATTGTTTTACTCGCCCATTTCTGGTGATCCCCTTGGTTGAGCCTCATTTGTTCAATCAATCTATTCCAAATCAAAACAAGTCGATGACAGGATGAAAGTCGATATTTTGGTTCCAATTGTTGACAATTGTTTGAAAGGTTCTATCGTTATGAATAATACGTACCAATCAGCTGTCGTCAATATGGAAGTGACCTGTCACCTTTGTGGATTTTTGGTGGGCGTGTCTTAGGCTCAATCTTTTGTATGGCCCTACTTGGACAGTCAAATTTCTCTGCTGCTCTCTGAAAGGTGGTTGTTGTGTGAAATAACCCCTGAATCGCCATTTTGCGAATTTGAGACTAATCTCCAATCATCTCGTTAACTGGTATTGTTCCGTAAAAGATGTGATGCAAACTTGCATATTTACTGTAACGAGATATGAGTCTGAGAAGATTTTTGGCAAAAATTATCCATAAGGCCGCATAAAAACTAACTAAACTAACTAACCCTTTCTTTCATTTATTGGTTGAGATCCCTTCAGGCAGAATTAAACGTGAATTTCAAGGAGTATTTTCTATTTGGTTCACAATCATGGTAAATATGTGAATTTATTCACTCACCTCGATTTAAAGAGTAGATTTTTAGACGTACGTTCTTTTCAGGCCTTTTTCTTTTTCCTTCTTCGTTACCTTCTACTTGTTCTACGGTCTTCATTTTGGACGCTGTTCTGGTACCCCTTTTGTTGGAACCCACTGTATTTATTTTGGGCTGTATATCCGACCTGTTGGCGCACTCCCCTACTAGTGGCCTCATTCGAGCCCCAATCAGCTCCTGGCATGTAAACACCTGAGAACTAATCACCGACACACAAGGTATCGTGAACTATATTTAGTTTAACGCACTTGCACATACCTTCGCACGCCGCGGTTGTTGACCCGAAATAGGGATTAACCGATAACTTTATTGCACGGAAAATCACAGTGGTGTCTCAATGGTCATGTCTAGAAACTTGGGTATAGTATAACTATATATATATAACTATTGTAACAAATTTGCGCACAACGTGGGGCAATTTAAATTTAATTTGTTACAATTCGTTACAATAAAATTTCTTGAAAAAGTGTATGTGTGATCATCAAAATACAAGGTGAATCCACAAGGGCAGGAGTGGTTCCACTTATAGGGCGACCGGACTAGCTTTCGTCGTAGATTGGGGGGGTAAAACAATATAATATGCGCCACCTACTTTGAACCCTTAAGAAAAGTGGATCCCTCGATTATCTGAAAAAAAGTAGGAAATGCCATAGACTCCAGGGAAAACACTGGTATATAGATAATTCCCACAACACAGTTCCTTTATTTCAATAACTCTGGCAATAATTCGATAAAACTATCCGTATAATATATCGATATCGATAGATTCACTTAGCTCTAACTACCAATCGGTATTACGTCAGTCACCTTGACACTAAAAACTGACCTACTCTTACCCCAGTTATACATGGTGATAAAGTAAATAGCCGGGAGGAGAAAAATGGAACTCCAAGTCATGATCTGCTGGTGAGTTTCATTGAGGCAGATTTTGTTTTCTTCGTCCTGATTATCCGAGGAGATCAGATCCGTTTCCACAAAAATCATTCCCCATTTGAATTTGGTTAGATATCTGGGAATTTTCGGTGAACTTGTGTTTGCACTCAGTCTGATTATCGGTTTGCAGGACTTGCCTCATGGAATAATTTCGGATTTTTTTTTGTTTCTGGAGTTTCATTTTATTCAATTTTCAGGAGAACGAATCTTTGCCGTGTGGGAAATTTTTAGACAAAAAGCTCAATACCGCGTTTTCCGTCAAAATAGGTTTTTCTATTTTCGAACAGTCTTTGGATAATTCCGAAAAACAATACAGAGAGGCATCTGAAGTCAATCTTCATATTCGAAACGTTTTTATTCAATTTTCACGCAGCCGTAAAATCAGACAACGAGGTCAGAACAAGTTTGCTTCTACAAATTTCCCGTGCCTCTCTCGTCTTATCTCGTCAGGGCTCAAACTGACCACGTCGCGTCGGTTTTTCGTTATCATCTCTCTATTGAAATTCTGCCGTAAAATCCGTCGTCACAACCTCGTTTTACAAGCCGCTCCTTCACGTTTTATTTACTGACATGTACTTTTTTCAAATTGCATTACTATCATCTGCTACTTTGAATCTCCACCGGGCAAGTTTTACTGATTCACCAACTGTTTTCTTTACGTTATTTCCATTTCATTTACTGGTAGAAAACCAGGCGATTGTTATCTAGTATTTTGGACAAATAGACTGATTTATTTTCTATCAACACCCGTGTTTTTCTTCAAAAGTACAGTACTTCATTTCAGAACGGAATTTTGGAAACAACGAACGCTGGTTTTAGAGATACCCGAAAGACAATGTGGTCCCTCTACCACGTAAAATACCGAGGTTGGCGCCCTTATGTTGTGAAAATCATCTCCGTCGGAAACCGAACCCGGAAAATCTCGAGAAGCATCTCAAAGGCATTGTAATGACACTAATAGAAGAAAAATTCACTCTTATTCAAACTTTGAGAAAAATGGAAAATCAATCATCTCATAACCACTGCTTGAAATGTTTCACTTGGAAAGAAACAAAACTGACAATTTCAATGAAATTGCGAGTGAAATTGCTTGAGACATTTTGAATCAACCGATTAAAAATGCTACAAAAGGTTCTCTTGCTAAACTCTATTCACCATAACAAAATGCGCACTTTTTCAGACTCAGATCCCGTATATCTTATAAAATCTCAGTAAAAAATGAAAAACGACGAAAAACACTTTCCAAATATCATCTTGTTATTCAGCCTTCGTACAGCATTTGGTAGATGGTTGAACGCTTGTTGAACCTCTTGATACCATCATTAATAGCTGACATTCTAATCAAATTAGATTTAGGAAGCGTTAGCAATAATTGAAACTGTTGTTGAGTGTCACATTGATCAGTACCTCTCGTCATGAGTGTTTCGTTATTGTCAAACACCAGACAAACACTCTCCAGAATATACAGGCAATTGAAGATCAATATTTGGGATTGGAAAAAAAGAAGTTTGCATGACTTTTCACTGCGAATTCTGTAGATATATCTAATTTCCCTTATCTGGATGACATACGGTAGATTGAGCGACTGTGGCTGAGCCCTTGAACACGATACCATATCTAAGTCTCGTCTTGAGTGACCGCATAGCTGCCTGAGTATATCTTTCAACTAAGGTCCTTTCGGATAAAACTTTGCCAGAACTTGGCTAAATACTTTGAGCTGGATTTTACAATCGGTGGAGCCTGTTTTAGTACTTTGAGCACCTGGACCGTCAAGTATTCTGTGCCTTTTCAATTCTGTGTTCATTTCGTGCCCTTTGAGATATGGAATTAGTGATCTCCCAACATAATTCTCAAGATCTTCTTATGTGGACTTTTTTGAACGGCCTTTCTCTTTTTATGAGGGAGTTTCACAATCCATCAAGATATGATGTACCGATTCCTTAAATGTTTCATAGTGTAATCCTGTGTGTTATTCACAATAATTATTTCAGTTCAAAAGTTGCTTGGGCTATTTGATCTGTTTGATCAGCTTATTCCAGTATAGAACTGATTCGACATTTTTGTTGCCATTTTCTTATTTTTGCTTTGATATACGGTTTTGTGTATCCATGAAAGCTGTCTGGTTCTGCTGGTTCTACTGATGGATAAGGCAATGGACCTGCCTCGAACCAACAAAAGAACACGAAATTGATACATTTCATGCAAAATATTATTATTTAAGCAAATTAACCCCACGGTATAGGGAAAGATGTTTTTGATTTGATTTATAGATTTGACATACATATGTATATACCTTATCGCTGAGGAATACTTATCATGCCAAGTATGTGACCCTCAGTCATTTATACTTTTTTTCTTTCTTATCTATTCTTATGTACATTCCTATGAAGAAATTAATAAGACAGCTTCTACTTATAATCCAAACCTTTTTCTTTGTCATCAGTGATGAGAAAGAAAAAGGTTTGGATTTGTGAATAATTTGCATGACAAAATAAACTTCCAAGTGGAAGTGAACGGATACATCAATAGGGAGCATACACACAAGGTACTGTCATGAACAATAGATCTAATTATTCGAATTCACATAAATTAGCAGCGCTTGATAGATACGTGAATAGAGCTCGATTAACATCCACCAGATAAATATGCCTTATTTGATATGGAAATTCAAACTATCAATCAATAGTTATAATCCTATGGAATTTATTGATGACATTTTTGACATATCCCAGAGTCCTGCTGGAAAAGGTTCACTGATCGGACGTGACAAGTCCGACAAATGATGTATGTCTTTAATAAGCCTCGGGACTATCCTACCGTATTAGGTATAGAATTTTGATGAAGTCTGATGGAGTCTCGTTGAAATGTAACAAGTCTCTGGGTGGGATTCTTGCGAACAACAAACATGATGTTGATATTCTAATTACTCACAACTGGGCGTTGTATGATGTATAATGTGCTATTTTGAACACATTTCTCTTTTCATAGTTGGTATTATATTCAGAATAATCAACTGGATTGTACTTCATGCTCTACCCATGTAGTTTCGCCTGCCATATCACGGTAGCTACTTTCCAAAAAACAATGTTTCAAGTGATAGAGATTCAAATTCAAATTCATATTCGAAGTTCTTTGTCTAACAAGATACAGACCCCAATAGATAAGATAATAATCAAATAAGGCCAGTGGAAACTAAGCAAATGACATTATTAAAAGAGATGAGAGTAATTTTACAATGAACAGCTGAAAAGAAATAGCATGAATAATCTAATGCTCCTTATTTTCAAAAAGTTCAAACAGGTGAGAGCCCAACATTGGCAATCAATAAATTCCTATATCTACGAAGTGATACGCCAAACAGATTTGTATCCATCTCTAAGCTCACATCATCAAACCAAGAACAGGCCCCTTCATAAAGGGCTACGTTTGTATTGCGTGTTCGCAGGTAGAAAACGATATTCCTTCTTGTGCTGATGGATGGAATATAAAAGTTGAGTGCAGATAGCAGATCTGGAGAGTCAATCAACCCATTACACAATTTGAAGATAAAGAGTGAGTTTGCACTAACTGTAGCCTGTTGAAGTGATATCATACTGAATCTGCTGAGCAATAACTACTGACAATGGCCTCTTTCAGGGTATTGGCCATCTATTTTGCAGGAGAGGTATTTCAAGAATCCCCGTTGAACCAATTCAAGTTAAGAGATGTGAACTGCATAACGGAGAAACCACAATCGATCACCATATAATAAACGTGATCTGATTGAGGCGTTGAATAAAACTAATCGACGCGATATATTGGGAAAGTCGGCTGTGGATCTCATGACAAACCTAAGAGTTCTCCAGGATAATTCTACCTCATCATCAATATGTTGATTAAAGGAAAGTCTCCTGTCGATGATAAGACCTAGGTCTCGCACATGATGATCACGGCCTGGAAAAGAAACATCTTTGAGAACATAATTGGATTCGATCTCCTCCTTTAGTAGGGATATGATCATCTTCCAATTTGGGAAATTTAAGGGTAGTCTGTTCAGCAGCGTATCATGCTAAAAAGCTTCATGTCATCTGCAAACAAAAGACACGTGCTCGAAGTGCCATCACTGATATAATTAATGAATAGGAAAAATAGAAGAGGAGCAGGGCTGCTTTCCTGGAGGACACCACTCGATGCAACATACTCATCCGAAATGAGACCACCATGGTCGACAATATGGCGTCTATCAACCAGGTAGGAGGTGAAGAAGTTGACCAGATTTATGTGAAATTCCATATCCATATCCAGAATCTTCTGGCTAAAAATTTCATGATCCAGCCGGTCGAATGCCTCCGCAAAATCAGTGTAGATGACATCGAGTTGAAGTGCGATTGATCACCTCATGAGCCGAATGAGGAAATGGAATCAATTGGCGACGGTTGACCTGGACTTGAAGAACCCATGTTGATCAATCGAGATAAGATGTTTGACTTGGTGGAAGAGGCAATCGTTAATGCATATATTCAACGCTTTCGCAAAATTGTGGACCAACCGTGATATTTGGAGAAGAGGTGGCATCATGATGATAGCTGGGAGGAGTGACGGAGTTCTTAAAAAGACTACCAAAGAAATTAGCAAGAGCGAACACGATATCCAGTGGTGAATCAACATTTTTCGCATCAAAGATCATCAATTGGTGAATTGTTTCGTGTGCTTGACAAATCACCAGATTTTTTTGGGGTCATCTTTAAATGAAGTTTCAGTGCCAGATATGAAATTCCAGTAGGCTAAGTCAATCTTAGTCTTGACAGAAGTTCTCATGGCTTTGAAGGCATTGTGATCACGTGAGCATCATACCAGCTAGGATTGAAATATCTGCGTTTTCTCTGCTAAAGACGAAAACTGCTTTATCAAGAACACTGTACAGTTAGTGATAGAATATAGATACTGCATCGTTCACATCATTTGTCTCAGTGAGAGGGTGCCTCATATGATACCTGATTGATAGTTGCCTGTTATGGTCTGATTTTGTTGTTTATTCATATTCATTTCACGAAATCTCACGAAAAGGGTGGATTACATCATCAGGTATTCTATATAAGTGCTTACTTTTTGGTTTGAGCAATATCGTATTTAAATCGTTTCCACTACTTTTGATTGACTTGCATTCATTATCATTCTTCCAATTCTCTGGTTCGATCTACAACACAATCATTACCCTCAGCAGTCTGCTATTCCTGTAAAATCTCTTTTAAGAACAGCTCAAGAGCATCAGTGTTTTGTATTTGAAAACATTTGTTAACTAGGAATGATAAATATCAAAGAAGTAAATGGTCCGTTTGGTTCAGGTGTTGTCAACCGAGAACATAAAATATTGTTTTGTATTTATGGGATTTTGGATCTAGGTTTCAAATACAAAGAGCAATGGAATTGTCCGGTTTTTAAAAAAGTTTCAAGAAAACAAACTTTGAGGTTGATTTATTTGTCCCTTTTTTACACGGTTTACTTAATTGAAATGTTTGTTTTTTTAAAACATGCTGCTATTGAAGGCTGAACTTTTTGGGCTATGACGTATTCATATCGACATATTATTATTGATTTGAGAATTTGAGCTAACGTATTCTGGAATTCTGAAAGTTATTGCCAAATAGATAATGGTATATCAGTTATAAATGCCGCAGTCTGGATGCTAGTATATTATGCAGCTTTTTTGTATGAGTGATGAGATAACAACCTTTGTCAACCTTCAACCAACATGACTGAATGTATTGGTGGGATAAAAACAATATTTGTTTTACAACCATTGTGCGCATTCCAGATATAGATATGTTCTGTAGTTTTGTGGCGCATCCATGATTTACCAGATTTTTTTGAGTATTTTGCCTATCAAAAAACAATCAAACAAGTGTTTATATACCGGATCTTCTATATTACCTGAAAAAAAGTCTACTTCTGCGAAATCACACAGAAACGAACAATATTTTTTGAATTAGTTATTCCTTTTTAGGTTCCACTGACGACGGAAGCAGATTAGCTTCCAAAATATTTGATATTGATAGGTCTTACTTTTTACTAATAGACTTTTTTTCAGGTAATATAGAAAATCTGGTATTTAAACACTAGTTTGATTGTTTTTTGATAGGGTGTAGCAAAATACTCAAAAAAATCTGGTATACCATTATATTATTGTATATCATTGGCAGTTACAGGGTGGGCTAACCAAAACTTTATACCCCGATTTTCCGGTCTTGATTGTTTTTTTTTGAAAAACCCTTGGACCCGTAGATTTTTGATTGGAGGGTGAACAATTCATGTCATTTTTTCATTCCCGTAACTACATCTCTCTCGAGAACATTTTCAAAATGAGATAATACCCAATCATTTTGGCAAGGAACCATTTTTTTATGTGAAATACGTCCTCGTCAAAATGAATGGGTAATAGCTCATTTCGAAGACCTCTTTCTTCTTGATTTTGGACGATTGGATATCCATGCAATATACTCTTAGAAAAAAGGAAGAGGTTAATCCTCCCAACTTAAGCTAGAGTTGCGGGTTTATTGCTACCACGATCAAGGGCATGATTCCACTATTTCTATTGACAAACTTTTTGTTGGGGTTTCCCGATAGATATTTTTATTTCTGCATGTTTATAGATACGCTTATTTAACTGAAGAAGGAAAGCATCGACGTTGAATTGAGAATATAACATGCTACTGATTACTATAAAGTATACATAAGGAGTTTTTGTTTGCAATTTTCACCACCTGTATTTTGAATATGGGCTATATTTTTATTTTTTACGTTAATATTATTGTCGAGTTAAATATTGGAATATATCTTGATTATATATTATAAACTGATATTAATCTGGTCTAGAAACATATTGAGATCTTATTTTATCACTGTTAATGTCCCCTTGCTCACTAGTCTTTCATCAATGTTACGGACTTATATTGAATTTGTCTATTTCCAATTTGAATTTGTTTATTCCCAAATCAAAGCTTACAAGTCCCAATTTGAAATTGATTATCCCCAATTTGATTTCGTTAATTCCCAAATTGAAGTTGTTAAATCCCAATTTGAAAAGGTATAGTATACATAAGGAGTATTTGTTTGCAATTTTCACCACCTGTTTTGTGCACCTAATCCTCTACTAAAAGGAATTTTGTAAAAGGATATGTGAGTATGTTCATTACTTGCAGTGATCTGATGAAAAACCATTCCGTCACACAATAAACGTGGTAAAATTTACTAAATGAAAGAAATACATTCAAGCGGAAATTGAAAACAATGAGGACATTGAGGGAGAACTGCAACTATATTTTATTCATTTTCTTTCTTTATGTTTCAACCCCGAGAACTCATTTCGCGATGCAGCATTTTTTCAGGTAAATAGTAGCATATTATACATATTTCATCCAGCTATGATAATTATTTGAATATCAGGCTTATTTGGAAGAAGAAAGTTCCAGATGGATGATAAAAATATGCCAAACTCAATCTGACAGAAATACCGCTCCGTTGCAGTCCCTAGGAACACGAATAAATTCAGTACCTTCAAGTTCCATGACCAAATTTAGATTATTTCAAAGGCAGTATTTGACCATGATAAAATTAAGTTATTGAAATTTGGTCTAGAAATGTTCTATCAAAATTCTCCACGCAGGAATCTTTTCAATTGGAAAAGATATTTTGATCGAGCAATTATCATCAGATAGTGACGTCACCAATGCACTAAGCACAGGTTCAAGTTCAAAAAATAGAGAGTTGAACCATGGAAGTAGCACAAATACTTCAAGAACATATTTGAAAGGATCCAAGTGCAAGTGAAACATGGTATTTTAAAATTGAAGAGCAACTGCTGGATGGGTTTGAAGCCCCAAAAACCCCGTATCTCAATCGATCCATGTATATAAAAAAATATCTGAGATGTCCACTGAGTAGAATATAAACAATCACCCTGTACTGTTCTCAATATTTTTCGCCTTCTCCCAACATGCAAGTAAGCAGAATAAATTGTGCCTTATAACAAATGTTTTTGAGTTTGTATACATTTTGATTCTTACTACAAACTGAAAATAGGAAAATGACCATTTCAAAATCCCGTCTGAAGCCTCCTGCTACATAGTTAAATGATGGCATCGTATTTGGTAGGTGAGATCTGATAAACTTAAATGTGTTTGCGTGAAAGCACACACCGTTACTGGGGCCAAAATGAAAGAAAAAAGTTTTCTGGAGCAAAGTTTGATTTGATGTTAACGCGATAAAACTATAAAATCATGAGATGGCATACCATTGTAAATCAATTTTCCATGTAGAGCTTTTAGATCGGAGATTACTGGTTCCGGCAATTTTCCAAATTACTTTTTGCCCTTCTCATGATTGATCGTAGTGTTGTAGTGATAGATACTGGGAGTGATGCCTTGGAGAATTCAAATTATTATTGAAGATTTTATTTTGGGTTTTGAAAAGCTAAATTGAAATGTGTACGGTTCTGATGTATGTAAAATATCTGGATTTCCATGCCATGTAGCTTTCAATCAAATCTACGTATCTACGTGATTAAAGTGTCAAAACTCACTGAAAACCACTAATTGAAATTCAATCAGCACATCAAAAGCACTCGATAGTCGATCGCTTCGTTTAATATTGACGTGTTCTCAACAGAATGAATAATTCACTAAATATAATGCATAGTGCATAATGTGACGATTCTCTCACTGGATCAAAATCGAAGAAGTGATAAGCTGCACTATTTTATAATTCAATTATTCTAAACTGTCTGTATCAAGGATAAAATGTATCCATTTATTCTATGTTGCTCGCAAAATTTTAAATTCAACGTTTTATCAGGAGAGGTTCAAGTTTTCTTCAAATAAGGGAAATTAATTTCTGTTCGCCTGGAAGAGTAGTAAATACCCCTATCGTCTCAACCCTTGTTTCAAGAAATATAATGCTAGAAACTAAAACAAAATTGAACAGCAGGGGGCTGTCGATTCATCTGAATAAAAAACATAGACAGTTCAAAGATGCGGAACGATGTCGAATTGGTTTCGAACGTATTTGCCCTAGCGACCTTTAAAAAGTGATGGACCGATTTGGACCCCGAAATTGAGCTTACAAAAACTAGAAAGGTTTACGAAAAAACGTTAAAATGATATTTTAGCCTGGAAAGTAAATGTCGGATTCATCCTCCGTTCGGGCCAAGTGTTGGGATAGGAGCAAGAGGTAGGTACCTAAGCATGAGTACTTCAATAGAAATTTGCATTTGCACAAGACATTTGTCAATTTACTCACAGGATGAGTATTGTGATCACAAGAAAGATATGGAAGAAAAAGATACTCTAAGATTTGGAGGAAGACCAATCTTCTGGTGCAAGATACAATTTAGTGACATCACTAGAAACGGATTAGCGGTTGATTATATGACCTACTAAAAAAAAACAATTCAGCCTTTGTAAAACGCTACATAATTGAGAATGAAGTGACTTGTTTCACAGATTTCCAATATGAAAGAAAAGGTTAGTACAGAGCCTTGAAAAATGTTGACATATTACTGTAAGCAGCGCGTATTCTTGAATTTCAGCGAGAGGAGTGCTCCCTAAGGACTTCTTTCTCATTCACACTTCCCAATAGAAAAACATTCTTTTCAAAGTCGCCAGGAAATTTTAACGTGGCAACAAAATCAGGAAACAGCGATGCCGGTTTGCTCAATCAACGAAATTCTGGAAATTTTGAAGCACAAGATAACCGAAAACCTCGATTTGTCAATTTTTTGTTTTTGTAATTTGTGGTTGATCTATTCTCACGTAATCTACTCCTTAAGGGAACATGCCCACTTGTCTCGAGAAGTTCCACACTTAACTAACAGAAAACGGACTCTGTGGTCGTGTTTTCGAGTACGTTCTGTTTCGTATCGTAAAAAGGGTGGTATTGTCACGAAAACAGTATTTTTTTTGCAAATTTAACACAGTTTTGTACTATTGTGCTTCTCGCGGACCATCAAATAAATGATCATGACAGACGAACTGAGCCGATTATGGTGTTAACGTCGTCGACGTCGGGGTTATCGATGCATTCTCGTTGAGTACAAACAAATATTATCAATTTGTGCAAGAATAATCCTATTTGTGGGATAACGGCTTATATTCTTTCATGAAAGTAGACAAATGAATTGATATTTGGTAATTTTTCAGAAATGTTGCTATTTCATCATTGAGGGCACCATTTTTGCACCTGGATTAGAATTTGACCCCCCTAGAGCTCTTATTTGGAGTGATATAAAAAAACTTGAAATACAAAGGTTCTAGGTTTTTTCAATATGACTACGATGATGATTGTTCTACAGTGACTCTATACAAGACCGTGACGTCAATGAGGTTACTATTTTTTATTGGCTGTCAAGATCACGTGGTATTTTCCGCCACTTTTATTGTCAAGATATATCAAGCTAAGGCAAATTATTGACTCACATTTATCTATCCAGAATATTCAAATTACGTTATGAGAAGTTTACAGGGAGGGACAAAAGCTACTTTTTTACGCTCAAGTTTTCAACACCCTGTAGAAAAGCGGCAAAATCTAGATCCATCATTTTCTGTTGTGAAGTGCGATCTTTTCTCAACAAAATATTTTTTTGTTCATGTCAATATCTGTTTTTTTAGAGAAGATACAGATGTTTAAAGAAAATGTTGCAGTTTGTCGATATTTTCACCAACAACGAATGAAAACAATTTCATAGATTTGCATGAACAAAATGTTTTCAAATTAATAGCGCGTATTGTCACATCGTATCCCTATGACTTCTGCCATGCGAATGGCATGCTTTTGATGCCTCTTGAGAAATATTTGTTATTTTTCAAGAAGTGCTTCTCGCAAATCAGACAGATTTTCTGTCGTCTATGGGAAGATATTTTTTTTAGGATTTTTTTTCTGTGAATTTTTTGATGCATACTAATGCCAAAAACAATTTTTTCGATTTTTTTTATCCATATTTATCCTAGAAAGTCAATCAATATCTGCTAATTTTCTAACGATTTCATTCAAAATACTCTCAGGGATACTACGTCACTGACACGTGATCCTGATCAATAAATGAAACGACTGATGTCGCCCCATTCTAAATTTGTTGCCAGGTTGTGAAATTAGCGTAGCAATTTATTTAGCTCTATAGCGCATCCACCAATGTGATCACTCGTACACCCAATGCTATTAGGTAAATTGCGAACGAGCTGACAACGCCGCATCATGTGGGTAACCCAACCTTGTTTTTGTTGTTTACATATATCCGTGATTTGGGATTTGGGTACTGTTGCTTGTTACTGTTATTATTGTTTCTAAACATATTCCAATACACACACAAATTATGGAATGTCCATTTCCACCTGTCTAAGTTCTCCATCGAGTGCTTCAAAAATTTGGAGACGAAAAAGCCATTTGAAAAGCCACGATTCCTCGATTCCGTGAAATATCCTAGAAAGAGTATACAGGTGCAAATGGACTTTTTCTTATGTTGAAATATTGTAGTCTCATCCTTTCTGAACATTTTGTTGTTTGAGGTGACTTGATAAGTGTTTTTTCGAAGAAGTTACGAAGCTTTGTATTGGAGTATGTTTATGAATTTTGGACAATAAAAGACAATAATGAGTGTTTACCTTTTATTGTCACGCAATATATAAACTGTTTTACTGGTATATGAGAGCATAAAACCCGGAAGCCACTGATAACAATGATGACACAAAGCGCTTTTTCTTCATTTTTGTCACAGATTCAAACACAAGCTTTTCTTTTTTTCCACTGAATGAGAGCTTCACCGAATATATGAGGACTTTTGATTGGGTTTTAACGTATAAAAAAATGAAAAGTTTGCAGTTTTTGAGAAGCAAACTTGAAGCAAACAGCAAAACAAAACAAAATTTCAGGTTAGGTTAGGAGTAGAAGGAGACGGCACTGTGTTGGTGTTGCCACATTGACACAGAAATCACATGAGATCATGCTTGTTAACCAAATATGATATGATCTAGCGAGTGATTTAGTCTTGAATAAATAAAAAAAATTGGCTCAAACTTGAATAAATAAATAGTTGATCAATTTGATGACTCGGATTATTCAATAGAGAATGTTTGATTTTTTTCTATATAACCTCACTCATCTATTTTCCGGAGTAAAACGTAAACTGTGGCAAACGCGCAGAATGCACGCTGAATCGGAAAAGGTTGTCTCTGTTTAATCGAGAAAGATGGAAAAGCTAGGGATAGTACGTCAGAGCTCGCCATTGAAATTGGTTTCAAATTTCTATCAAAATTTCAAACAGCTCTAGTAAATTGACAAATTCACCAAAATGACTTGAAACTCTCACAGAGTACTGTTTGAGCAATACTCAAAATCATGTTTATATATTTTTGTTAACTTTCGAATTCATGAAACCTCCCTATTGCGAACATGTCTAACTAGCAATCCTAGCATACCTATCCCATGTGCTTGATTTCCCATTTTCAATCAAAACAAGATATGTACGGCGATGTACCCCAGTCCACACCATGAAACTACCGCCTCCAAAGAGTGTTCGGGGTGAATAATTTGCTCGATATGGAACAATGGGTAAATTGGGACAATATGGAATCCTAGAACATGCAACATCATGCAAGTCTATATGAATGTTTTTATTCATTGTTTATAAAATATCGGAAGACTGTAGCATTTTCTTTAAACATCTGTATCTTTTCTAAAAAAAGCAGATATTGACATGACAAAAAAAACATTCTGTTGAGAAAAGATCGCACTTCACGACACAATATAATGGAGCTTAATTTTGCCGCTCAATTTTCACACAGGGTGTTGAAAACTCAAGAGTGAAAAAGTAGCTTCTGTTTCTCCTTGTATAATGACCAAGTCATCAGTATTTTTCGAAAACAGAAATCAAGGGTAATATTTCAAGACAAAGGGCTGAAATTCATGCAAGTCTCTAGGACTGTTTTTCTCGCCAATAGCCTAAGGCGCATGCGTTCTAACCAGGGCAAGTGACAAGCAGTATCACGTTCACAACCGGGCTTTCTTCCTTGTCTTGCTGAAAGTGGAACAAGGATAGAGCATAAAGTCTGTTCTGCAATGTGAACGCGAAAGGACTGTCAAAACAAAAATATGAAATTTGCTTGAACAGTAATGGCACTTCTTGACCTATAGTTTAAATTCACTCACTCACGTTTTATTTATGTATTGTTGAATAAGCAAATAGGTATGTTACTCTTCATGAAACGCAATTAAAACTCACTCAAACTTGGCACTGACACTGACAGCAATTTGGAGGTCATAAATATTGTCACATGTGACATCACCCAGCCACCAGTTGCCCTGATTTAAGCGCATTCGCGGCCCGAGAAAAATAACTCTATAAGAATGATTTGTTTCATTCTTTATAAAATATCGGAAATCTGCAGCATATTTTTTAAACTTTGTATCTTCTCTAAAAAAGCAGATATTGACATGACCAAAAAAACATTTTGTTGAGAAAAGATCGCACTTCACAACAGAAAATGATGAGGCCAGATTTTGCAGACCAATTTTTCCACAGGGAAAACTTGAGGGTGAAAAAGTAGCTTCTGTTCCTCCCTGTCAAATGACCAAGTCATCGGTATTTTTCCAAAACCAAAATCAAGAATAGTATCTCAAGACATAGGGCTACACTTTGGTACAAATTTCACTAAAATCGGTCAACAAATAAAAAAGTTATGAGGATATCAATTCGACTCAAATCATTCTTGTTTCGAATTTATTGTCGGTGAGTGTAGTCAGAGCTGATGAAATGGAGAACAACACGCAGAGCACTGACAGTATGGACAGCATAGGTTAGTAATAACCTAAGAGTGTCAATGCAAAATGTCGGATGGGCCGATAACCTCAAATAATTTACCATGGTCCAAGCACTCACAAGAAAAATTCCAGAACAAGTTTTTCTGGTCAATTTTGACATATGTCTAACTTGTCAAAAATTAGGTGGGCCACTGGAAATTACTGGTTCTAGGACGTTTCTACGAGGGATTGTAACGAAACTATTTCAGAGGCACGAATCTTTTTGAACAGTTTCGAAAATACGTCTCCTGATAGCAGTTTCATTCCGAATAGCTATTTTCACGGGAATAAAACCCGAAAATAAAATACCAATGAGAAGCGAGGAAACATTTACGGCAACAAAAATACTTGGAGGTTCGTGGTCGCTATCTGACAAAGTGGCCGTTGTCAAATCTCAATTTCAGGCCAAATAAATGCGTCTCCATCCAAACAATGGGAAAACATGTTTTTGTCGTTTTTCATTGGTATTTTATGCTCAGATAAAACTTCAAAGACCAGAATAACATCCGAGTCTGGGTATGCGCTGTAGATGTGTTTGGTTACAGTAGAGTCACTGTATGTCTGGTATCCAACAACCGCCATCTGTTGGTCCAGAAGTCAGAGACCACAAACAATTGCTAGGTATATTCCAGGTGTAACTCTTTTATGGAATAAAGTGACATTGTTTAGGTCGTTGTCAGTTGACACAGTACCAACCTTCCGTCTCACATCGGATAGCCGTAAAACAATGTGTCTCTATTCCATGGCCAAGAGGTACACACAGCTGGAACATACCCAGCAACTATTGGCGTTCGCTGACTTGTGGACCAACAGATGGTGGTGGTTGCCAAAACATCTATAGTACAAGGTGTCCCGTTTTGGGTACTTTGGCGGGGTCTCCGTTATTTTTATATATCGAAAGTTGCGGCATCTTGACTTTCACGAAAAAGAAGCACACCGTCTTTGAAAAAAACGCACTGTATAGTTGTGAAGCTTGAAAAGTCCATCTAGCCAAGTCACACAGACTTTGTAAACGGGCGCCTGGGAAGAATTTTGGAAACTCATTGTCCTGAATAATCACAAAAGAAGAACCATTAGCTACTAGCAAGAGGGAACCTAAAAATCTTCTAAGCATGACAATGGAGAGGAGATACTACAAGTAAGAGCAGTCATTAATTCCCAGGAACAGAGATATAGAGTGAGATGAGGAGAATTTGGAAAACATTTAAAGCCTCAAGGGAGGAAGAAGATTAAGAGAAGTCCAAGCAATGGCTGCTAATCGTGGGCTTGGTGCTGTTTATTGAAAGTATAATGATCCTCACAGGGACGACTGGATAATAGTCATTAAGTAGGACTAGACACCACAGTGTTTTTTCTTGAAAGTGATGTTTATTTTTTGATAAACACTTTTTGACCATCTGAAGTCGTCCTCGATGATCATAGTTGATTATGTTACTACAATCTCAAATAAATGAATTGATCTTTTTTTGGCTTGAACAGTCATTACTGGCCAGGTTACTGAGCAAACTATTACTTATTAGCCTGAGACTGTATCTATCGCATCCAGGGGCGGCACATCAATAAGAGCACTCGTGCTTGCGCACTGTTGGCGAAGAGACGAAATAAAAATAAAAATAATATTTTTAACCGTGACTAACAACAACAGGATATTTCTCATATTACGGAGTATTTTTGCTATTTTTATATTGCTCAGAACCCTATCATGCTAAACTCCCGCACTTTTCACATCTTCTCCGCTGAGTAGTCACTATGCTGTCTGTTTTTCTTACCCAGCGCATGTGTGTATTTGTTCGGCGCTCAAGTCGAATGCATTTTTTCTATAGAAATCAGCCGGAACTATTCGGGAAATCGCCCGATATAAAGGCGCCACCGTGCGCTATTTGAAGACACACAAGGACAGTGAAGCGTTTTTACTTTTTCAGGTGTGTCCCAAAACACAATATTTGTGCTGATCGTACTGGTAGTTTAGTACAAAACAAAGCATTTTAGTACATTAATTTGTCATTGTTCCAGTACAATAATAATAATTATTATTGTTATCTGCCTTGTCTTGTCAGTTGTCACTATTTTCATCCTGTCAGTCCTTTCCATCTACGATACACATACTCTCCGATAAGCATATATGACGTCACGATGAAGAAGGTACCTACCAACTTCAAAATCTACCAAAATCAATTCCAAAATATTATAAAGACACAAAAAAACAGTGAAATGACGATAAAGATATCAAAAACTTACAACTCTAGTCTTAGTTACCACTCTATGAGTATCGTGGTTCTTGTAAACTAACAAAAACGCAAGTGATTTCAACCCAACATATTATTTATCATTTTTCTATGGTGATTTTTGTTGGCTATTGTTTCGGTTTTTGTATGACGCAATATTTATTATTTGTTAACGAGTACGGGTACTACAAATTATGTCTTGAGCTGACGCTGCTCAAGCTGCGGAGGTTGGTAGTGGCAGTAAAAATTCGTGAAATCTGGTGCAAAACGTAATTTCAAACTTTACCCCCGTTTAATTTTAGCTTAAAAATCGACGTATGAACTTTTTATCTAGAGATTAGATTATTGTAGATTCCTACTTCCAGTTTTTTTATTAATGTAAGTATACTTTTGCTGGGTGGAATTTTTTTAAAATGGTAGGTAATAATTGATTTTTGTTTTCACGAAACAATTAAATACTATACCACTTTTTTTTGCTGGTGCAAACCTCAAACCAATATTTATCCAATATTTATAAATGATTTAAGAATGAATTCATTCCTGAGATTTTTTCAGTAGCGCACACCCATACTCACTACTTACACATCACGAGCCGCCACTGCTTGCATAAAATCTATTGATCATGAATATTCTCACTTTATCAACAATTTTATTTGTATGAACCAGAGCATATTGAAAGACGCAATCCAAACCAACATTTTAGTAGAGCAGCGTGGCGTTGACTGAATATAATGCGATAATAAATAAAACTCTAAATGATGAAGAATGAATGAATGAAGAATGAATGAAGAAATAACCGAAGCTTTGTCTTTTCCCGTCAAAAGTGACAGTCATATTAATGGGATGGATGAAAATCTGCCGGAAACAAAACGCGCCAGTTTCCCCAGTGTTAGATAGATTGTCCTCCATTCATAAAAATATTGTAGGTGCTAGCAGTCTTTATCTGACGATTGAACATTCACCAGCTAATTATTAATTTTGACGTTCATTGAATTTTTATGATCATTTTTAATTGCCGAATTTCTGATATTTTTCATTCACTTAGTAACTAACTATCATTATTGACACCAGCAAACTTTCTGAAATATTCCATACAACAGTTTACAGCAAATTGATATTCTATTCAAAAGCAAACGAGAAAGATATTGTGAGAATAACCAAAATGCCTGTTAATTATAGCCAAGAAGTTTGCTAATGCCAAACAAGAAACTAGAAATGTATAATGATTACATCTTATACCACGTTTGGATAAATTACTTGTGAAATATTCTTCTCAACATTCATGCTCAAAAATAACAATTTATTTGTAGACCTAAACAACTAATAAGCTTATATTTATTTTTATCCGGAAATCATGTCAGTGGATAATATATTCTCACTAAGAAAAATGTGATTCTTCTTATCTGAAGACTTTTTGCGAGAATTTTCCCAGCATATCTCACGACATAAACGACTTTACCAAACTCAATTTTATCACGTCCTTACCAAATCGGTTTAGTTTCCAACAGGAAGAATCTCTTTAGCATGCGTTTCTTTCTCAAAGGACTTCTTTTTAGAAAAATCTCGTCATCGGCTAGGAAGCTCAAGATGTTGACCGTGCCGTGAAATATTCCTACTGGGATTCAAAGTTTGCTGCGTGGAGAACTTTCGAGCTGCTTCCATTTAATCATGTTTGTCATTGAGCACAGTTGAATGGATTTTTTGGCTTGATTGTAATCGACGTTGTGTGCTGGTTAGTTTGTAGCGGAAAAAAGGGGCTTATCTTCACTTCTGCTCTGATAATAAAATGGTATGTAACCTTGAAGCTTCAATTGTGACAACAAGCCCGGCCTTGAAATATTTGAAAGCATTCAAACTTTCATAAGCTTTTCACTGCGGTGCAGGGTTATTGATTATAAATGCCTCCCCTCTAACTTTTTGATAACTGATGAGTCTCTTTTATCGGAAATAGTTTGATGGAAAACCTCTATTATTCTATCAGCGACGTTTCGACGTTTGGTCTACGTCTTTATCAAACTACAATACAGCATTATTTCAGATTACACAAAAATTATTATGTCTAGGTGTTGAAAAAAAGCTCACCATTAAGAAGAGTAATAATATGGGAAGAGGAAACGGTGAAACAACTCCGGATGGCTAATGGGGCAATATGGTACACAGACGGCTCCAAAACAAGCCGGGGAACTGGTGCCGGAATCGTAGGTGAAAATCCAAAGTGGGAAACATGTGAACCACTCGGGATGTACGCTAAAGTTTTCCAGGCAGTACATGCAATAAACGTATGCGTGCAAGAGAATCTCAGGAGAGGCTACAGAGGAAGGAAAATCCTTATCCTTAGTGACAGCCAAGCTGCAATCAAAACCATCTCCTGTCGGGAAACCAAATTCAAACAAGTCATGGACTGTCAGCAAAACCTTGTCACACTGGGAGTATCTAACGATGTCACTCTTGGATGGATACCAGGACACACAGGGATAGCTGGAAACGAGCGGGCGGATCTACTAGCACGCAAAGCTGCAAACACACCACTTCTGGGTCCAGAACCTGCTATTGGTATTACAAAATCCTCTGTGAGAGGTTGACTGAGCTGTCGGTCCAAAAAACAACAGAAAGCTAGATGGTGCCAATCACCAGATCTAAAACACAGTAAATTAATGATGGCAGACGAGATCAAATAATCATTTTCTGGGAGCCTACTGAAACTCAGCAGGAATCAGCTTAGGAAAGTAACCGGTATATTAACTGGACACTGCACTCTAAGGAAACACATGCATATCATGGGTCTTTTTAACGAGGAACCCATATGTAGGCTGTGCAACGAGGAGGAGGAAACAGCCCCCCACATTGTATTTGAATGTGAGGCGCTGGAGAAGAGATAATGGAGAATTCACAACCACTCCTCAAAGGACGGACAGGTAAACAGTAGAACGAGTCATGAACCTTATTCGGGCAATGGAGCTCTTCGACTGAGAGACAGGCACAGAGAAGATACAGTAAGCCCAACTAGAGGCTGCGGTATTGGGGCCAACAGCCCGAAACTCGTTGCACCTGTACTTCAGTAATCAGTAATCAGTAAGAAGAGTAAGGTAAACACAATAATAAACGGCCACAAACATCGAAAAGCACTACAGATATACAACTAACATATAAACTATTCAGTCACATCCATATAACATCACATTGTATGCCAAAAATAAAACAAATACATTTGATAAAATTGGATAAAATAAATACATCTGAATTATGTCAGGTTGTAGTTCAGGCAACGAAGACCAAAAAATGCCGGATAGGGGGAAAAATTGGTGTATTTGCGAATTCTGGCATAAGTGTAGGTTGAGGTGTCCCGAACAACACACCAAAAGTCCTGATTGGTGGGGGCGAGCCAAAGTGGAGGTTTCTCCCAAATCCTTACTTGTAAAATTTCCTTCAAAAAAGGTGCCTACTCTGATGACTATTGAGTCGGACGTACTCATGCGAAGTCGAACTACGGAAACAAACACTGGCAGATACATTGAACAGCTCTGTGCAGAAAGGGACGAACCCCTAAAAAACGTTAATGAGTAAATAAATGTTCAAGTTCTAGCAATAATAAAAAAAAACATCTTATATTGAAGGCCATTCCAATTATTAAAATGTATTAGCGTTTAATGTGAATATATAATATATATATTAACAAATCAAATAATATATCACTGTGTTTGAAATTTATAGGTTGTTGTGGCTTGGTTCCTTTTTGCAAAATCAAATTCTTAGATATGTTATAACATTCTATATTGGAAAATACAAAAGTGGAAGAATACAACTTAGATTTTATATTATCTTATGTATTGTTATTCATCTGATAACTCAAAACCAGGCATTTCACTGAACCCATCCACACTGGTCCAATAAAAAAATTGGCATAACTTTTCAATCAAACAATAAATATTTACAAGTTACCATAATACAGGAAAGATTCCCTCCTCTCATTTCTTCATCGGCTCCGGTTTGAACAACCGTACTTCTTTGTCCAGCATTCTACATAATTAACTAGATATTAGAGATTGGAATACAACAATGAAACTGTATGGAACCAGTATTTTCAATTCTGTAGAAAGGAACCAAGCCCATGTTTTGATAAAAAAAGTCTTCGCAAAAACCAACAACTATTGTTGGAGAGGTTCACTGTCGATATTCACATGTTTGATTTACAATAAAGATTTTATTTTGAATATAAGTTTAAACTAGCGAATTCTATGAATAAAAGCCAGAATATAACTTGAATAATATAAAAACAGTAATATTTACCTCAATACGACTTGGTCTTTCCTCATCTTTAAAACAATTGGGTTCCACCAACAAAAGAGTTCTCCCAGATCTGCGTTTTTATCCATAATGTCAAAGAAAAATTACCGTTTCAAAAAATCAACAGATAATGTTCGATCCGGCAAATCATAAAGAACAACTGACCGTTTTGCAGAAGGGAGCCAAGCGGCCTGGATCTTTTCTGCAGACAGCCCTCTTGGCATTATTGTTTATTGGGTTGGTTCGAATGTTGATAGATGGCGCTAGGAACGCCGATGTGGTATGGAACTTTTTTGAAGAAAAGTTTATGGCTATTTATTCAATATCATGATATAATCACAGAAATCCTGTTTTTGTGGGTTGGTTCCTTTCTGCAAAAAGCCATCCAATTGAACCGGTTATATTCCATGCGGTGCATTCACTGGTGACTATTCCACACGCGTCTTTTCACACTCTACTGAGAGATTTTTTCTGTAAATCTTTTTCTTGGTTAACTAGGCGTCTGCGTATCTGTTCACGAGATTTGAGATATCTTTATCAAATAAGAAAATAATTCAGCCTTTCATTCTTAATTCAGGCGTTATCGTTCACTTTTTGGAATCTTGGTAAAAAAGTTATGGACAGGTATAACCATGAAAGATTTGATGTTTTGCGTGATCTTCAAATGGAAAGCTGGTCATAAAATTGATGAGTTGAGGATGGCATCGATAGTACCAAACCAAGTACGAGACTGCCTCAATACTCATCACTTTTCTGTTGCTAAGGCTTTGACTGGCAGGATTCACACAGTTAGTGATCCTCTGTTATACTTGAATGATCTGAATTGTCGTGATCCCTTGTTTTTTGTTCCCCCTTATTATGATAAGGAGGTTCGGGAATATCTTCTAGAGATCAAGAATAAAAGATATTCAGGTGACGATGGATTATCTGCTGATTTCCTCATGCTTTTATTGCCTAAGCTGCTGCTCTGGTCTATTTCTGAAAGGTTTAAGATCGTGAGTGTTAGGTATTCCTCTTCTCAAGGCTGGTTCCTGATGATACAAGTAGTTTTAGACTCACTTCATTTCTCTCTATGTTATCTAAGTGGTTGAGAAACTAATTGAAAGGAGAATGACGACATTTTTTCCTAAAGGTAAAAACATTCTACACCTGCACCTCGGATGCCATATATAACTTTTTGGAAGAGGTATATTTGGGTGTAAATAGTGAGAAAGTGGTAACAGCGGTCTTTTGCACCCTATCGGAGGCATTCGATTGCGAAGATCATGGAATCTTGCTTTAGAAATTGGAAATTTATGGCTTTAGTGGTTGAAGTCATTTTTGTCTATTGTTTCTTCAAGCGGCTCAGTTGACTCATGTCTCTTGGGACAAAGAGAGCATGCAAAGTATTTGGGCGTCATCATTGACCAGAATCTGAGATTTAAGGAGCATATTACAAAGATTTGTTGAAGGGTGGCATCTGGAAGTTATGCCGCCTTTTAGGTTGGCAGCTAAAGAATCACTTATCTGTCTTTTATCATATAATTTTACACTGTTTTATGATTATAATTCAACAAATTTGATCCTTAATAAAGGAATCATAATTTACAAACAATGGATTTCCGACCAAAGCTTTTTTTCTAGACTTGAAAGATTTTTGAGATTACCTATAGTATATTCATCAGCTACACAAAAGGAAGTGTACTTTATTCTCCGTCACCAAAGTATATTGATATTTAGCGACTTTTTTTACGTGAATGTATTCGTTCATTTTCTCGATATAAAAAAAATTGCCACTGGCGCACGTGTACTAATTTTTGTCAATTATATAGACAGTTAGTTAACATACATTAAACGAGTTAACATTTTTCAGGGACACTAGGGATTATCTTGAAAAGGTGTGCACATATTGTGTTTTTCTTGTCCTTATCACACAACACTGCAATTTTGAATGTTATCTTCTTTTATGAACTCATTCCAGATTTGATAGTGAAATCAATTTCTACCGCAAACTCAAACTACCTGTCGACTGGCCCAAGTACCAAACCCATATTCTCCGATTTGTCAATATATTCACCCCAGCTTATTTCCAATTCGGTGCACGTATCAAAGAACAAGGTTCTTGCGAGAAACAAAAATATATTATTGAGAAGTATGGCATGTCGTGAATCATTCCAAGAAAACTTTCGATAGAAAAGAAGCTCTCATTTTCTTACTAAGCAATAGGCAAATTTATTGACTAAAGTTAGTATAGATTTCTTGTCTCTGTTATATTCTTGGACTATTGGGCTCCCATACGGAGTCTGAGCTGCTGGAAGAGTATACCTGTTTCAGAAGTCTCAACTCCATATTTTTGATCAGTAGGTATTTCACCAGAAATATTGGCTCCTGCCAAAACACATCTATTGAATTGTCTCTAGTATAATATCTACTGCAAGCTTCTGAAGTTTTGTCCTCTATTATCGACTCTTTCTCATTGCAAAAATGTGATCGTGGTTTTACCCTCAGTTTCTAATAAAAAAACAGCAATAAATCTATTGATTGTATATACAAGCATACCTCAATGATATTATGTCACCTTATCGGATCCAGTAACTTACTGCCAAATGTTGAGAAACTGGGCATAATCCAAGTATTTGATGCTTGAGGAAAACTGCTCGAGAGATATCTTCGAAGAAATCTCTATTCATACGTATTCATCACATCTTTGAATGCAAGTTGGATGATAGATGAAAGAACATATTTTTTGATCAGAAAACCTCCTTGGTCTATATGAAGAGTTATACATCGCTATTCCGAATCAATTCTTGAAATCTATCTTGTTCTCCTAACAGATGCGCTTATCCTCAAGACCGCCTATAAGTTTAGATTTGCTGTTTCCCCCTTCAAACAAGACTCGTTAATTCATTCGCATCCAGCAAATACATTGTTATAAAAAATTCCGTTAGTTTTCGTCATTGCTGCATTCATTAATCAAGAGCACACCCTGATCGGAGCTGAGCATGAACTCCATCAAGACTTGATTTATTATTAACTAAAAGTTAAAAGTTTCAACTGTCTTTTCTAAAAGCTTCCATCTGCCGCCACTATCAAGGACCTGTAGGTAGAAACAAATTAATGTAAAATTCAGGTGTTTGTTTTTCGGAAAAATGCTTGAACATTTCGATTGGTTTTTGCGGTTTCTTTATGGACATTTATTGTTTACCGGGTGGACCAAAAATGAGTCACCACCATCAACTACATTTTTTCAAATGGAAAGCCTTATTTTCATCTCATTTTTGAATTCTGCACCAAATTTTTACTCAAATGACAGCTTTTTTTCTACGTCATGGTTGTATCAAGGCAGCTCTTTGCCGGTAAATGGATGAAATGCCTTAAGTTAACCTGATCCACCCCACCCCCCTCAGCTGGGTAAGGAGGATATTCACAAGAGGCGGAAAGTTACATCTTTGCTGCGGAGAATTGTGATGAGTGGCTGTAGACCATCAAGTACTGGAATTTACTGAAGTGTTGATCAACGAAAAATCAACTTCATGAAAAGTTGAAATAGTTTTTACCAAGGAAAGTCAATAGGTCAGCATCAAAGGATATAAGAGAAGTACAGCAGCTATGGTGACCCCCGCTTTATATTGTGTAAGTCAGATCAAATCACGTGCAGAGTTGTAGGTTTACGTAGCAAAAGAGGAGAATGGTAAAATAACGGAGGATAGGACTGGAATATAGATGGGTCCATGAATGTGAGCAGTACAAATACAGCTGCGGAAATGTCTGCAATAAGAGGATCATTTGCAAAATGTAACAACAAAAATAGGCCACTCCAAATAGATTAAAATGCCTATCAACCCTGCAAGTTATGTGAGACCGCTCTCCATGAATTAGTGCACAAAATGGAGCCACCGCTGAATCACCAAGAAATTGCACTAGTTGTCATTTGTCAATGACTATAACAACACTGTCTGGTTATCGAAAATGCTGAAAGGTAGAAATACTCAAGCAACCATGCTTGATAAAACATTGACTATGGAGGTTGCCTTAGGCCGCCCATGGAAATGAGTCTTATCTTCTCTTCTTTGGAACCTGGTTGCAGCCGAACCACTGGAGGAATTAAACAGTGCGGGATTCTACGCCCAAGGGTATTTTGACGGACGTTGAGCAAGACATAGGCAAGCACAGCGAGGCGTCATCAAAACTGATGCAGACCTCCCAGACTATCGTAAAGGACTGGTGCAGGATGATGATGATGGCCTAACGGTGAATCCTAAGAAATCCCTCCTGTTCGGCTTCACGGGGAAAATAAATGTAGTGAGCCAATTCGAACCCGTACTTCTGGACAAAAACTGCAGATGACAAGAGAAGTCAAATTCATGCCTGGACCTAAAGAACAAGCTCTCTTTGAACTCACACCCACAGAAGATACTTAAGCGAGGAAACAATGATGGCAAAAAGAAGGGCAGTAGGCAAAACCTGGTGTATGAGTCCCCGTATGGTCCACAGGTACTGTGGCTATGCGCAACCTCGCTTCCCTAGATACTCTAATCAAAATGGAAGCAAGAATAAGGACATATACATCTGCAATTCGGGAAGCCGGAGCCATTCGAAGACCAGAGGGCCTACTAGGATTACCAGCAGAATAACGAATTCCTTAATAACAATAAGGTGTGATGTTACGCTGAAAATAACAAGTTTTCTCTCAAAACCAGCACTGGAAAAAAAGAACGATGGAACAATCCATGGAGCAGACATATGCTACCCAGACGATTCCAAGACATGCCAGGAAACATGGGCCAGAATCTTAGTCCTAGGGCGAATTCTACATAGGAATTATCTGAACCACTTGAAAGCATGCTGCTGTTTTCCGATCCAAAATACAAGCGATCAACGACGGCCAACTTGAAAATATCAAGAGAAGCTATGGAGGAAGGGAAATCCTTATTCCTAGTGGTAACCAAGCGCGCGGCAATAGAAACCCCTTTTCTGTCGGGAAACTGAATCTGAGCAAGTTCAGGATTGTCGGCAAAACATTTCTATTCTGAAGGCATCAAACGATGATACTCTAGGATAGATACCGGTAAACAGAGGGATAGCTGGAAATGAACAAGTAGACCAACTGACACGCAAACCTGCAAATACACCATTTGTGGGTTCAGAACCTCCTATTGGAGTCACCAAATTCCCATGGAAGACTAGTTGAAATACTGGTCCAAAAAGCTACAGGAAGCAAGATGGTGCCAATTACCACGTCTGAGACACATTAAATCAGTGATGTCAACGGAAATTCAACCATCATTCACTGGAAGCCTAGTAGAAGAAATCAGCTCAAGAAATTGAGAGAGAAACTTTCAAGACCTTTCTAAAACATGTGTATGCCTCTTCAACGATGCATGAATCCATATATAGGCTCTGCAATGAAGAGAGCCTCACACATCACCTTTGAATGCGGAGCACTGACGTTCTTGGTAAATGATCATGTGGAATTCAAACTAATTCCTCAAAGGTCAGACGAGAACCGATAGAACAAACTCAGTTAAGATTTTGAAAAAGTTCTCCACGTTGAAGTAATGTTGACATGATCAAGTGTAGAGAATTAACTCACAGCTCTTGGACTGAAAGGCAGGCACAGAGAAAACAAAATGAGCCAATCAGAGGCTGCAGTGTCAGGGACAAGGGATTAATTAGTTCACACACTGAACCAGCTTTTCAAACTCCAAAACAGAGTTGGAACCACAAAACATTTCCCCTTAGAGCAACATCTCCAATGCTACTGAACGGTCCCAAACTAGTGCGCCGCTAGTGATAAGAGGACAAACGATTTTATTATCAATTTAGGAATTAAACGTATAGGTACTATTACAATAAAACTATCACAAAACAAAAAATAGTATATTGTAGTCCTTTATCGCTGTGGTCTACACATAATTTTTCTGCTGACACAGAAAAACAGTAAAAAAAGTATGCTCGAACTGGAATTTGAACCCACGTCTTTTCGCACGCCAGGGTAAGATCAAACCACTGAGCCACCGGGGCCGGAAATACTCAAATTTCTTTGAGCCGTCATGTTGCATTTGGCTTGTATCTTGTATTAGTCACTGTAAAACAAACAGCGACGTAAAAGTGTGAACTTTATTTCGTATCCTGAATTAGAGGATTTAATTTACTCAGAATCCATATAAGAAATATCTGAATAAGATGATAGGTATTACATTCCATTGAATATTGATAAACTTATCATGCTTCAATCACATGTATTCAGAAAATAATCTTGTGACGCCCTCTATTAGAAATAGAAGAAAAAAATTTTACCGCCTAGCCATTTTTCACTACTTTGTCGGCCTAGGCTTAGAAAGTATCACTTTCTCGTGACTGTCGAATCGAGACTGTCGAATCTTTTATCCAGATACAGAATTATATTGGCATTTTTGTCGGATAAGCATGGATTTGCTATCTATTCAATTCACTCAGGACAGATATATCCATAGTCTTCAGAATTTGAAAAACCGAGAACGGATGCTCCTGATGTAACGAGTGTACAATAAAAAATACGATCCAGTCACCTCTGGATTTCTTTTTCTGTCATGAACGTAGGTCGTGGCTAGTTTGTATGGTTTGGCATCATGGCATCTGTGACGGTTAGAAAGTGGATGTCATATCATAATTGCGATGTTAGCCAAGACATACGTCTTTTGAAACAATTGCAATCCATAGGTGACTTGATCGTATTTTTTATTGAACACTCTTTATTTTTCTTCATAGTCGGGAACACAGCATTTATTTTCTGCAGACTTTTGCTCGCCGGAATATAGATTCATTGAAGTTACAATGTTATCATTTGTAAGAAGAAAGACATACACAATGCAATTAGAATTCAATTGAAATTTCGAATTTGAACTTCGAATGACAGTGACAAACCAGCTGACGAGTACACAGGTGATACAAATCAATGGTAGTGACTACAGCGCCGCCGGTAACAGGGGGCACAACTAAAACACTGGTTTGACAGCTCCCATTCAAGAAAAAGTTCTATAAGGGATGTTTTGTGGATCGAACTAGGTTGAAGAGTGGGATCGGGGTGAAACATGCCAAACACTGAAATGACCAAATAGTTATAATGCGTAATCCTTGATACACGACGGATGTATTGAGCAGAAGTACAGATTATATATTATAGATCACTTCAATGCAGCTTCAACCAATTTTGAAAATCAACTGAATTTGACACTTGGCATTTTTAAACAAGCTTTTTCCGACACTTCTGTGAGAGAATGAAACAATGACTTGATGTCTTTGATTTGTAGAGGATATATTTAGCTAAGAGAACTGCCACAAAAAGCATCACCACCATCAAACTATTGAAAGATGCAGTATATAAAAACATGGTGAAGCTCCACAGCGATAGGTGGAGCAATCCAAATGACTGCAACTCATCGAGAGCTCAGTGGACAAAACTTGGATATAGAAAAAAAAACAGGAAAACTCCGAAAGCAGAGCAGATCCTCTGTGAGCACCCTTGTGGAAGTAATCACAGGACACTGTGAAATCGGAACCATGCTCCAAAAATGGGGCCTAGGGACTGATGATCTCTGCAAGGAATTCATCAAGGAGGACTAAACGATGAAATAACTACTGTGCCACTTGCCAACTCTAAAAGAAAGACGCCCCTAGAGTCTTGGCAGAAGCGGCAAATGTAGATATCGTGCTATTTTCAAACTTCGTAAAAACCATGGTTTAGAATGAAGAAGAGAAGGGCTGCAGGTCAAGACCGAGGGGACACCTCTCTAAACAAGGGAACACAATAGACCATTTGGTTTCCGAGTGAAAGCAATGCGAAGAAGGAAACTGCGGGGTGGGTCAAACCATTCGCAACCTTACCCAACCTAACCTACACATGAATGCCAAATTCAAAATATCCATTTATTTTTTTTTTTCAAAATGCGAGACACCGCGTATAAAATTTTCGTACATCAAAAAAAGCGCAATTTTAAATACTGATCGAAGTGTTCACGCAACCTTTTGTCCACTCCTAAATATCCAATTATCAAGAATGTTAATCGTGTTAACCTTCTCAAATTAATACTAGCGACAATCGTTTACTGATATCTGCTTCAACCAAATAATTGTATGATTCGGGAAAAAATTGGAACTCATGACATTTGATTACCTCTAATTCAGAACCTTGGAAATATTTTCATATTGGGCTCTCGAGACATCTTACGATAAACCTCATTTAGATTCCCAGCAAAACCTCAATCAAGAAGACCCGTATAAACCCGATTGCATAAATTGAACGTTCTCGAAGACATACGCTTGACATTTCGCTGGAACAGAACTCCACTTTTTTATTTTCGAGAGCTCTCCAAGGATCTCTCGGAAGCTGATTCGGAAGCAAATAGCAATTGAAGGTTAACTAAGACAATTATAAGCGGACTTTCGATCATCTCGGCTTTCTCGTATCTGTTTTTGTTCTATTTGAGGACTTGACAAAGTCTGAAGTGGTTTTGTGTCGAGTTTGAAGCTGTTTACTCAATTTATTGTGAATAAACTTCCCATATTTTATCAGGCATATTGTGAATAACATCAAGGGAAAGATAAGGACTATTCAGAATATCAGAATATTTGTCATTTGAATCAGTGGTAATATAAAATAATAAAGTTCAAAATAATCAGAACTACGATGTGTAGTTAGGCAGAAAAAACTGATAAATCGTTTCTTCTGGCAAAGGTAATTTTACTTGTCCATCAGCGCATCAATTTGTGAGCATATGGTTTGATTCACGATTACTTCAAAATTGAAATTATCCTGAATATTCATTTATACCGGCATTGTTACTGGATTTGAGTTGTTAACTGGTGTTTCTGATCTTGACGAAGTATTGTTGTGAATGGTGATTGGTGCAGTTACTGATTGTCTTTAATAATAGTCCCTGATTTTGTAGTCATCAATTTTTAGACCCACAGAGTTTGTTCCAGAACAATTTGCACACTTATTGACTTCTCAAAAACAATAAAATTTCATGTTAAACTCTTTGAAGGCCGTAGCTTTTTGAAATTCTAATATATAATGTTTTTCTCAAAGTTTTTTTTATTGTCATCCAAAGAAAATTTTCTCAAGGTATTCAATTATGGAGATTTCAATGTCTGTGACGAATAAAATGGCCATTTCCATATCTTTGGTTATAACTAGTTCTTATATGAAAATATTGGATTGTTTTTGAGGATGTTGCCTGTTTAAAATCTCCAATTTTCACAAAAAGAATATGAATCTTGATATTATAATATTTTCTAGGAAGGAGCATTCGTTGTCGAGTAATCTGATATGTTTCTATGCCAATCACTTTGGATTTTGAATTTTAGGTTTCTTATAATCGGTCTTGATATCGAAGTACTCTTCGAAATGTATTTCCAAGAACCCGGATCAGGTGTAATAGGAATGGTAATTTCATTTATGATTACATTAAAGAAAATTCCATCCAGTTGTCGAATCTCCAGTTCCAACACATCACCCTAGCGATGGCCACCACCAACCCACATCGATCTGGCACCGGCAAAAGGTATCCCCAATCTACCAGATTTGTGTTTCATCAATGCGCTCTTCTCTGAATCGAACTTAATTGTTTGGAAAGTTGATATCAGAGGAGCTGTATGGGGCTGTCCACCTACATTTAGAAAAAACGCGAACTGTAGACATCGCAGAGAAATAGTGAATGAGAGAGTCCAGATCGTCAATGACATCCAGTCAAAAGACGACCTGTGACGAACCTTAACGAGAATCAACACGTTTCTCTGAAATACTACAGTATGGTACAAGGTTAGCCGAAAGTTCAATCTTGAGCACGCTGAGGAAAGTCTTACTGTAGAGATTTAGGGGCTGATAGAGCTCAAACACAAAAAAACACGGGAGTGGCACTCTGGGTTGCGGGAAAAGCGTGACGAGTTTTTAATCTTGACACGCAGAATATGGAGGGTGAATTTCGGAGTGATTCCTGAAGCGCAACATTAGCCGGATTGTCCACGTAGGATAACTCTCTCTGGAAAATCAGCAAACGGGTCAGAAAAAAATTCAACAAGATCTCATCACTGGGAGATGTCGTTCAGAGACCTGGAAACATTTCTAAGTAAACAGTAATCACGTGGTGCTGTTGATGAGATGATTCACAGGGTACCACCAGGCGTCGCCATTTCATTGATAGCATGACTGAAAAGATTATTTTTTCTCAAATTTGAAATTCATGATCTGACTTGTGGGACAATGTTTCGGTTCTAGATAAGTGTCTATTCTGGTCATGAATGATTCAAGCGAGAATTGAAGGCCTATTTTTCCTCGTCACATAACTTTGACATACATATAAATGGAGACTTCTGATCGCTATTGCCAGCAACTTATTGATCCCAAATCACTTCGCGTGTTCATCCCCCACGTCAGCCATTCCTCGCTAGAAACATAGTTCATGCACACTTCTTACCCGGGATGTGTTGAGGTTGTTGGGGCCAATAACTGCCCGCTGACTTCTGCTGTTTCCTGATCTGGGGCTGGTTTTTACTCGGTGGAGGCGCATTCGCTATCATGTTAGGAAACTGATGTTAAGTTGTGTGGGTCTTACCTGTTGTGTTCCACTTGAACCAACGGCGGTTCTGAAGTAAAATTTTGGGGGAGGGTAATATCATGTGAGATGCTTTGAAGTGCGCCACTGGTAAGAAATTTGGCATGCGCATCCACCATTTTCAAACCACGTGATTTTTGACAACTAAAAATGAATGAAGTGTTTTGGTTTATTTTGTTGCTAATATGGACTGTTCTGTATTCCGTCCAGAAGCAATGGAGATGATTCAATTTTTTTTCTGAGTATGTACCCTGTATTTGGAGACTTATAACACCTTTAGCTCTCCCCGTAGAGTCGCCAGTGCCCAAGTAGCATTTTGCTGACTACCGGACTAGTTCTGCACCAATAACAACTTTGGGAATTGGTGAGATGACGACTCAAACACTTTTTATACCTGTCAAACGTCGGATTGACGTAATCTAAACGTTTTGACTAGAGTTACTTTGCGACGTTGCACCAACGTTGTGTACTGTGATTGAATTCTAGAAAGTCCAAGAAAGTCGGACTGGCTACCTCACCCAACGTTAAATGGACGTCGAAATACACAACGTTGCGATTTGGTTGGCATTCGTACAGACGCCGTGTTCTGATTTGAAAACTACATAACCTCACTTCTAGTCCATGGCTCAACGACGTCGATTATAAATAGACCAGTAACGCCCATATACCCATAATTTCATAGGTATATGATAAAGGCCTATCTAAAGACCATTGAAGTGTTAGTATCCATGATAAACACTAAACAGATGGAGCAGTAGGGGAGAACGTCAGGAAAACGTCATGTTGTGTTTATCTGGTCTAGGGAACAGTGACGTATCAAGTTTTTTTCATCGACATCATAATATTTATTTGGAAATCCTCTTTTTCATGAAAAACTATTTATTTCGGTTTATTTATTGTGCTCTCGTCTCTCACTTTACCGGACATACAGTATAAATATATAAAAAAGGGCAGGTAGAATAAATGTATTGCATTGTATCGGATTCTCTTCTGAAGTGGCCTCATATACTTAAAAAACAGTTTAGGTACTATGATTTCTGTAATTTTAATGATGGCCTTCTGGCAGCTTTTCAAATAAATTGAATTTAAAGTTGAATAGAACTTGTGGTAATGGTAATGGTAAAAGTAGGGGTGCAATTGCCCGGCGACTGGGCCTAGTGGCCCTTTGCGCCAACCCCGTGCTTCCAACCCTCTTCACTCCAGTTGTCATGTCTTCATTGCGAAGTGGAGCAGGTCATCCCAGCTCAGGTCCCCCAACTCCACCCGAGAAATAGTTGCTGCTCCTAAGACCCTCCTTCTTAGGCGACCCCATCTATCACAGACTCCCAGTAAATGGTAGGAGGTCTCCTCCGCCCTTCTACAGTAGGGACATAGGGGTGATTCGCCTATTCCTAATAAATGCAAGTGTCGGTCGAGCCTGCAGTGTCCTGTCAAAATGCTTACGATGATGCTCAGTGCTTTTCTACTTTTCTTCAGCAACTGGGCCGTCCTTGGTTTGTTGGGTTGTGTGATCATCACCCTGGCTTGCCCACAAGTCGTCTTATATCTCCAGTTTTCTACTGTGTTGTCCCAAGTCCACTCATTCAAGGCCTCGGAGATTAGTCGTTTACTCAGACCCAGGTATGGTTCTGGACCGGGCTGGGGCGATGAAGACCCTAGTCTAGCTAGCTCGAGCGTTCGTTACCGAAAATGCCCATATGTCCTGCTACCCAAACTAGTTTGACCTTCTTGCTCTCGCCCAGGGCGTGCAGAGCATCACCGCATTCTTGAACCAGCGGGCTTGAACCTCAGTGCCGCTTGACTGTCAGAATAGATGATTATGTTATCTTCTGTCTCTCCTTGAACCTCTTTCCTCGTTGCCACCTCCAGCATAGCAAAAACCCCTGCTTGGAAGACCGTTGTGAGCTTTCCGAGAGGTAAAGCCTCCTCGGCATTCCTGTCCTGTCTGTATACTCCGGCTCCTGTCTGTAACCTTAGAGTTGGCCTTCGAGTCGTCGGTGAACCAGATCTGTGTGTATATAGTAATATTACTACGAAAGGTATGATATAGTGGAACAAAATTCAAGTAAAAACAACGGAGTGAGGTTGTTTTAACCTTCACCGATAAACTATACACGAACTTACAGCTTGATGGTGATGATTTTTTTTTTGTACGCTGTATCAAATACTATACAGGGTGGACGTGAAGTGATGGGATATACGGTAACAGTAGATTCCTCACACAAAAATATTGCGATCGACTTCGACCAGTCTGATCCGACAGTTGATATTAATAGAGATACATGGTGTCAAAGTTGAATTGAATTGTTATATCGATGAAATTTGATATATGGGGATAGTTCGACATGCAAAATTCAAATCTGAGTACGGAATCGCTGTTACTTGTAGGGGGCGCAACTTACACATATTTTCACTCATTCAAATAGTCAGACTTTTTTGTACGCACTCGTAATTTTGTTTTTAAATTGAATTAATTATTTTTCCATCATGTTGACATGAAAAAGATATACTTTGTGGAAGTGGCTATAGTAACCTTTTTCAAGATATATGAACTTGAAGTAATCCATGCCAGGATCCATGCAACGTGGTTTTAAATGGAAAATTTTGAAAATGATCATAGGAGGCTTTGAAAACGGCGTCATTATGGAAATTTTGACATTAGCTTGAATGATCAATGTTTCTTTCAAAAACATTAATCTAATCATACATTTTTTTTCACAAAAAAATATAGATCTCTTCGGATTTTTTTTTTTTCATAAGAAACAATGCACATCAAGACACTTGTCAACATTACCTTGACAACGACGTTTTCGAGGCCCCCGATGTTAATTTTCAAAATTTTACATTCGAGAAAACATTGCATAAATTGCTTCAAGGGCAAATACCTTGAAACAGGTCACTCCGATCGACTTAAACAAAGCGTCCTTTTTGTACGTAAACATTAAGAAAAAATCAATTTTTTATTCAAAAAAAATGTTCGAGTGCGTACAAAAAAGTTATAACCACTTAATGAGTGGAAAAATGTGTAGGTGGCGCCCCCTACATGTAAGACCCATACCAAGCATTTTTTTTATTCAAAACAAATTTTCGAGTGCGTACAAAAAAGTTATAACCACTTGAATGAGTGGAAAGATGTGTAGGTGGCGCCCCCTACATGTAAGACTCATACCAAGGCCAGATATGAATTTTGCATGTCAAACAACCCCTGTTAAGGCAAGGAATGGGTTCACTTTGTGAAATTGCTATAGGTGTTAAACGGGTGGCAGTTTTGTAAAAAAGTCAGTGTCAAATTGTCGGTTGTAGTTGTATTCGTGTTTGTCATAAAAGTTCAATAATACAGTCCACAAAAGCTATACTGCCGTGCTTTATTGTCCAGTAAATGAAGCATAACGATTTGTTAACATCAACTCTTAACATTTGGTTCAGACGAGCCGGATATCCAGTTCCAGCGAAAAGTGCAATCGATAGACAGATGTCAATGAATTTCAACCAGCCGACACCACAAGCAGTTTAACGAATAATAAGCAGTGAAAAGTGAGTTTTCCTTTCTTCTTTTAATTTCCAGTCAACAACATTCTTATTTCTTGCGTGAATTGAGTATTTGATCAAAATGGGCGATTTGGCAAAGGTAATTTTTGACAGAGGTGTCATCAAGGGATCTTTGACAAGACATAGGAACACTTTTGATAAAATAGCTTTGGATACTTGGGATGATGGGTTGATTCGAGAAATGGAGGCACGCCTGTTAAAAGTAGAAGCTCTTTATGATAAGTTCAATGAAAAACAAGGCGAAATTGAGTTTTTAATTGATCAGACAGAGGATCAGACTGAAGTATTGAAACAATATGAAGAAAGAAACCAATTTGAGAGTTTGTATTTGAATTTAGTAGGCAAAATCAGATCGAAAATCAACTTTTATAACCATCCAAGTTCTGATGCTGAATCACATAACATTCAAAACAATAATCAGTTACAAATTCGCTCAAAAGGTGTTGAACTTCCAGCTTTAAAACTGCCGCATTTTGCTGGAAGGTTTGAAAGTTGGTTAGAGTTTAGGGATGGTTTCAAAGCTCTTATTCATGATAATGCCACCTTGACAGATGTCCAGAAATTTTATTATCTGAGGTCATATCTCATCAAGGATGCTTTAGGATTGATTGAGTCAATACCAGTCACTGAGGGTAACTATAAGGTTGCTTGGGATCTACTCCATGACAGATATGATCAAAAGGCGTTACTTATTCATAACCATATTCGATTGATGTTTGAATATCCTGTGATTAGCCACGAAAATCACAACAATTTGAGGTCTTTCTATGATACAATGACAAAGAACTTGAGAGCGCTAAAGGTGTTAGGAGAAAATGTTGACCAATGGTATAGGCTGCTAATCTATATATATTCACTATCAAATTTGACAAGAATACACGACGCGAATGGGAGCTATTCAGAATTGAAGATGACTTACCAACAATGGAAGACATGAATCGATTCATGAAACAAAGATGTGAGCTATTAGAGAAAATAGAGGTATGCAATAAATCAAGAGACAATCATTCAGAAAATAAGGTGATGGACAATAGAGGCAAATTCAATAGAGGAGCCTACCTAGGAGTGGGAACACAATCTTCAGGTCATCATGGCATGAAGTGTTATTTTTGCTAGGGGCCTCATCCAGTATTTCAATGTACTACATTTTTGAGATTTTTACCATCTGAAAGATGCAATAAGGTTAAAAAATTAAAACTATGCAGCAATTGTCTACGACCACGACATTTTGCTTCAAATTGTACTCATTCAGGATGTAAGAAATGTAGTTCCAAGCACAATACACTATTGCATATCAACAATCAACGGCAATCAGACAATTTTCAAGAACAAAGGACAAGAGAAGGCTTCAACAATGATCAGCCCATTGCTGAAGCTGGATGGATCAGAAACAATTTGGCAGAACATATTAGCTGCCACGTGAACTCAATCGATGGAACAATTGAACAGACACAAGTACTGCTATCTACTACAATGGTTTCAATTCAAGACGATCAAGGGAATTTTCATGAGTGCAGAGCACTATTAGATAGTGGCTCACAAATAAATTTTATCATAGAGCAGTTTTGCAAACAAGCAAATATTCCAATAGAAACAATACAATGCAAGATAGTGGGTGTGGGACAAGCTATTTCAAACGTAAACTATAAAGCAAGAATTGATCTTAGCTCTAGTACCAGTTCCTATAAAACTTCAATTGAGTGTCTAGTTTTGAAAACAATCACTGACCATATACCATGTTACTCATTTAGCAAAAAAACAATGAGACTACCAAACAATATTCAACTAGCAGACCATAACTTCAATAAATCAGGACAAATAGATCTTCTGATTGGCGCATCACTGTTTTGGGAAATTCTGCAAATGGGAAAGATACAATTGGATAACAGTAATTTATTTCTGCAAGAAACATTACTTGGTTGGGTAGTAGGTGGAGTTACATCATCAAAGTCAGATGAATACAATAATCCAAGTCAAAGGAGAAACTTTTATGGACAATATAATGAATAAATTCTGGGAAGTAGAAGTTAATGTCGATCAAGATCAACAATCAAAGTTTTCCGCAGAAGATAAATACTGTGAGAATAATTTCTTGACAAATTTTCAGAGAAGTGATGATGGAAAGTTCATAGTTTCTATACCATTCAAGGACAATCTGGAGGTTCTAGGCAAATCAAAAGAACAGGCATTACAACGATGGTTCACTCAAGAACGCAAGCTTTCCAAAAATCCACAATTGAAGAAAGAATATGACAAGTTCATGATGGAATATATTCAGTTGGGACATATGACTGAAATAAATGTAGATGAAAACATTTCAATGACATCAACGAGGAACTATTTGCCACATCATGCAGTAATTCGGGAACATAGTCAAACTACCAAGCTAAGGGTAGTGTTTGATGCATCTATGAAGACAACATCTGGTTTATCTTTCAATGATGTTCAGTGTGTGGGACCAAGAATCCAGGATGATCTTTTCTCGATAATACTACGTTTTCGAAAGCACCCATATGTTATGACTGCTGATGTGTCAAAAATGTATAGGATGATTTGGATCAATGAAGAACAAAGAAACTATCAATGTATATTTTGGAGAAAAAACCCAGCTAGTGATTTGAAATGTTGGAAGCTGAATACTGTCACATATGGGACTGCTTCAGCACCTTATTTAGCTGTAAGATGTCTTCAACAGTTAGCTAAGGACAATAAAGATCTTTTCCCAAAAGCAAGCGCATCGATAAAAAATTCATTTTATATGGATGACTATTTAGAAGGTGCCAATACAGAAGGTGAGATCCTGGAACTACAAGCTCAGGTGTCAACAATTCTTTCAAGTGCTGGATTGGAGCTCAGAAAATGGCTATGCAACAATGATCAATTATTATCAAAATTCCAAGTCAATAGAATCTTGGATTCAAGCATTCTGAAAATCAATGAGGGCGAATCGAACAAAACTTTGGGTATCATTTGGAATTCAAATTCTGATTCTATACAATATTCTGTTCCGGACTTCAAATATCCAGAAATTATCAATAAGCGTACAATTCTATCAGCAATTTCCATGATTTACGATCCACTTGGACTTATGGGCCCAATCATTGTTGTAGCGAAACTATTGATGCAATCTCTATGGCAGGCTCAATATGGATGGGATCAAGAGTTACCAAGTGAAATTCTAAAAGCATGGCTCGGTTTCAAAAATAGTTTACCAGGTTTAAATCGCTTTGAAATTCCTAGAATGATCAGTTCAAATTATTATATTACCATAGAACTTCATGGTTTTGGAGATGCAAGTCAGAAAGCATATGGGTGTTGTATCTACATCAGATGTCAACTGGACACACATAAATATATGTCGAGGCTCTTGTGTGCTAAATCCAGAGTGGCACCAATAAAAAAGGTTCTAACATTGCCAAGGTTAGAGCTCTGTGCAGCCCTATTGTTGGCACAATTGTCAAAAAAGTCGATACAATCATTGAAACTCAGCTTTAATAGATGCTATTTTTATTCTGATTCTCAAATAGTTTTATCATGGATTCAAGGGGCACCTAATAAATGGAAGGTGTTTGTAGCCAATAGGGTCAGTGAAATTCAAGAGCTGACAAATGTTTGTGACTGGTATCATGTTGCTACTGAAGAAAATCCTGCTGATATGATTTCAAGAGGTGTGGGTCTTGAAGCTCTGAAGAATTCCAACTTATGGTGGCATGGACCTAGATGGCTTGAAGAAGGGACTATTGAAAATCACATTAGTGCAGAATCTATTGAAGAGGGCAACTTACCAGAACACAAAGTAATAGCTCTGGTGAATGCAGTTACAATTGGAGACAAGTTTGACATCTTTGAACGATATTCAAAAATAAATAAATTGAAAAATGTGATTAGCTGGTGCTTTAGATTTGCAGAAAATTGCAAGCGGAAGCCTGGATCTAGAAATAAGGGTCAATTTTTGAAAATTGAAGAACAAGATCGAACTTTGAAGAGGTTGATTAGTTTAGCACAAGAGCAATCATTCTTTTCAGACTACAATAGATTGCAGAATGGACAACAATTGGACAAAAAAAGTAATCTACTTTCACTGAATCCAATATTTGACGATGGAGTTATCCGTGTTGGAGGTCGACTTCAGAATTCAAGTTATAAATATGATAAAAAACATCCCATAATTCTTCCACCAAAACATATTTTAACATTCCTTATACTACAATCGGAACATCACAGACTGATGCATTGTGGACCTACGATGTTGTTAGCTTCAATCAGAGAACAATATTGGCCAATATCTGGAAGAAACCCCTGCAAAAAGGTTATGAGACAATGTGTGAAATGTTTTCGAGTGAGGCCAGTATCCTGTGAATATATGATGGGAAACTTACCTAAGTGCAGAGTGACTCCATTCTTACCATTCATCAATGTTGGTTGTGACTTTGCAGGACCATTTCTCCTGAAGGATCGCTTAACAAGAGGACCAAAGCTAACCAAAGGATATGTTTGCATCTTCATTTGTCTTTCATCCAAAGCAATTCATCTAGAACTGTTGTCTGACCTCACCAGCAAGTGTTTTTTAGCAACTTCCAAAAGGTTTATGGGTAGACGTGGCATACCGAAACTATCTGACAATGGAAAAACATTCATCAGTGCGGTTAAAGAGTTGAAGAAACTCCACAACTTCGCTATGGATCAAGAAAAAACGGATAGCTTCAACTATTTTATGAATGAGCATAAAATTCGATGGCATTTCATACCTTCGCGCGCTCCGAACTTTGGTGGAATTTGGGAGGCAGGAGTAAAAAGTTTCAAGTTTCATTTCAAACGAGTAGTTGGTGCAGCTAATCTTCATTTCGAAGATTTTAATACAGTGATTATTCAAATTGAAGCGATACTCAATTCACGCCCTTTATGTCTATTGAACTCTTATCCTGATCAACTAAATCCTTTAACTCCTGCTCACTTTTTGCTCGGAAGAAGTTTAACTGCTTTACCAGACATGGATGTTTCCCATGTCAAAGAAAATCGACTCAAACGATTCAAACGACTGCAGCAAATTATGCAACATTTCTGGTCAAGATGGAGTAAGGAATACATCAGCGAGCTCCAAAACAGAAACAAGTGGAAGCAGCAGCCAATATCGCAGCTTAAAGTGGGAACAGTGGTTTTAGTAAGGGAAGACGGAAGTCCTCCACTACAATGGCCCATCGGTATCATCGAAGGGCTGCATCCAGGCAACGACGATATTGTCAGAGTAGTGACAGTTCGTATGAACAACAAACTTTTCAAGAGACCTGTCACCAGGATATGCATACTACCGATTGAAGACCAATATAAATCAATAAACGAGGATTTAGAAGAGGACAATGTAGATTGTTGAAGATTATTTTGAAATTAATTTTTATTGTGTATTGTTCATGATTTATGTATTATTGAAACTGTTACTACATTTCAAGGTGGCCGGTATGTTAAGGCAAGGAATGGGTTCACTTTGTGAAATTGCTATAGGTGTTAAACGGGTGGCAGTTTTGTAAAAAAGTCAGTGTCAAATTGTCGGTTGTAGTTGTATTCGTGTTTGTCATAAAAGTTCAATAATACAGTCCACAAAAGCTATACTGCCGTGCTTTATTGTCCAGTAAATGAAGCATTGTTTAGATGATTAGATTTGTTAACATCAACTCTCAACAACCCCTGTTTACGAAATTTCATCAGAATAACTTGATTATTTCAAAAGTTATTTGAAAAAATCAAAATTCAACTTTGCCACCCTGTATCTCTTTTAATATCAACTTTTGGAATTGACAAGTTGAGGTCATTCTGGTCCACCCTGTAAAGACCTTATTTTAGAAGCTAGGGAAAAATTTGATAATAAGATACACAAGTTGGAGTTTTTTTGTGTATTATCTTTTTCCACTGTTTTTTTATGAATCCATATTTTGAAATAGGTCCTCAATATTAGATTGATCAATTAAGTGGTATGACCACCAAAATCATCAAAAATATAGTCACCAAAATGATGCATCATTTTAACGGAAAATTCCTCTTGGTCTGCACGATGAGTGAATTGATTATACATTATTATCCCTTTTCTCGAAGAGATTTTCTGTGACTTGGAAATAGATCTTTAGGCAAATTTGCATGTTTCAATTCAACAAAGCCAATGTTCATTTAATTCATAAAACTACGAAATAATTCAAAATAATATCACTCTAATCAAGTTCATCATGTTATTTAATCAAGAAAAATCATAGGGCTATAACACTCCACATTATTTACTGTTTGTATTCAGTTCATTGTTCGAATGAAACTTATGAAAAGTATAAAATCAAGTCATTTGAAACTTATTTTTAATCGTGTAATACCTAATAATATCTCAAAACTTTGGAAATGAAGATTGGTATTTTTAATACTCCAGGACCAAGCGCGAATCATGTGAAGAAAACAGCCAATCAGAATTCTAGACCACGTAAATAAACAGTCACTAAGTCGATTGTTAGCATTTTTCATTCAATTACACCTAAAATCTTAAAATTGGACAAACCTTCAACTGGCGGACATCATCAAGTACTTTATTATTGCCTCTATACAGTCGACTTCCGTGAAATTAAATGATTGTAGTTCACCTTTCAATTTTAAAACTCGTTTTTTTCAAAACTATCATTTTGGACTTTCTCCAGAACGCCGACGATATGATGCATTCATAATTTTTTGTTCTGATACACGCCATATAGCATTATTGCTTAATGAATACCCAAGTATTATGGAAGGCAAATGGAAGCAATTCAAATATTCAACAATATTTTATAGAATACTCAAACTGGCTCAGCTGCAGATTTCTCTTCTTGCTTTTTCTGAGGTGCATGGTTATTTGAGGTTGTTAAAATACCTAACAATGACGTCGTCATGTGACTGTCCCGACAACAGACTGGAAAAGCAAAAAAGGGAATCTATTGCAATGTTTTCAATTATATTCAATTAGTTTCGTGGAATGATCTCTGTTTTTGTTAGTGAAAATTATTTTTAACTAGCATTGGATAGTTCCATTTGTTTGTTGAACTTTATTTTATACCGCTAGATGTCTAATCTTTGTTTGTAAGTTTCCGAGATATAATAGAGAAACCTGTATTTCTACGTTGGCTAGTGGTTGGGTTGGTGTTAAAAAGTTCACCGCTAATCTCGCCATCTTGGAAATTATCGTTCTAAGGTCATGTCTTTTTTGGGTTATGAAGGAGCATTTTAAAATATTTTTCGAGTAATATTGAAGGCAAAAGGACATTTTCAAGCTATACTAAGCGTGGTGTAATGAAATATATTCACTACCAGAAAGAAAAGCGGGGTTATGTTGACTAAAACAGAATGTTTGGGAAAAATGGGGCGATATGAGCAATTAATTTGTGCTGTAAGAAAAGTGTGTGAAGTGTTGAAGTGACGTTAATAAGTGCTAGTGATTGGAAATTGGATCAGGCTTGTTTGCTATCCTCAGCCGAGAGTGGTCGGGGTAAATACTCGATTTTCTAAAGACGCCACCCGTTTTATGCCCTTTAGCCTGGGTTCCAATGGATGTGCTCACTCAAAACGGGAAATCAAAGGTACTAGACCAAATTTAACTGCACACCAAAATGTTTATTCACAAAATTACTATCGCAGTTACGTTGATATTTCTCAAACAGTCGATATGCTCCAAGCTGATTATGATGATACAGATAAAGGAGAACGATATAAGCACACAAATAGCTACAAGTATAGCTTCAATGTGAATCAAATAAAATGAAAAGACCCAGTAATACTCTCAAATGGCCATTTGTGGTTCACAAACTCTGGGGAATAATTTCGATTTAAGTAAATATACCGGTAATTTGTTTATCAATAATATTAATCTATCGTTATACGGATAGGCTGATGTTCAATACAATCGAGAAACCGATGACTATCTCGTGCCGTGCAGTGGCGTAACAAATGAAGGGACAGTGTCCACTTATCCTGGTTCCAGAGTTGTGTTCCCCAAATTAATGTAGGTAAAATAAAATTGGAAAGGACTCACAATATTTCGTCTTCACTATGAGGGTTAACTTTTCCAGTTCGACGTCTAAAAGGGCTATGGTTCAAGGGCTTCGTGAACCAGTTATCTTCGATAAATACGCAATATTTCGTCAGGGGCTTCCGTCAGTCCAACGACGTCAATCGCACAAATGGTCCGATCAATCAAAAAGGTAAGCAAGGGACAAATTCAGAAGAGAAGATATTTTTAATAGGTAGTAAGTAGGCCTAAAACAACGGAAAAATCCAGTAAGAGATTTGTGTCTTCCAGATGCTTGTGGGAGAGAACTTACCAAAGTTGGCAGGTGGCCTAGCGTGATTAGCAACGTGCAACGTGCTAGTGGAAAAATGGAATTTGCCTGCTTAGGGACCATAAATCTCACATAAAATCATCAACAAATGGATGGATTGGAACAAGTAAAGCTTTGTCTCCAAAAAGTGAGCGTTTGGTCGGAAAATTCTGGCGAAAAATGGCAAAAATACCAAGAGGCATGCGACTTTCTCGGTCAGACTCAACCTCTGTTATAACCTTAAAAATCCAACACATGACATATGGCCCTTAAGTGACAGGTCACCCTTTGTTTCAGGAAAAGAAGAATCTGCAGGAATCGAAGCTTAAAATAGATGTCCTCGGAAATTGGCCTTGACCATGAACCATGACATTGACCCAGAAGCGGCCAAGATTAGTTCACCCAAAAAAGAAGAACTGACGTCGCAACAGCTGAGTTTGACAGATGTTTGTTTATATTAGTTTATTGGTAATTATTTATTGTTAATTTATTTCAAATTACTGATTTTCATAAGAGTTGAATACTGCTTGTTTAGTATATCATTTACTGTGAATGTGAATCATTCTGAGTATCTTGACAATAAATGTGAGTTTTTGTAGTTTTATTTATTATTCAAAATTGAATAAAGTTGACTGTCGATCGTTTGTTTACAAAAATAGAAAAATATATTTTTAGTTAATTTCTAAGCTAAATTTCGACTGTCGAATAAAAATCGTAACAGTGGGAAAATTTGTATGGGTGGTTTCAAGTATATTTTGAGTATCTTGATCAGAATCAGAATCAGAATAAGCTTTATTATCAAAAAACCAATGGTTTAACAGACAAAGCACAGTATTACAGTCTGAAATGAAATCACAAAAAATAAAATTTGAAAAAAACAACAAAAAGAGACCGAAAGTACAATAACTTGAAAAAAAAATTCAACCTAAAACTATATAGCATATTTAAAATAGAGCAATGATTACAATAAAGATACTACATGAAACGAGAGAATAAATTTGACTAGTTTGATTTGGTTTTTTAAATAAAATAGAAGGGGCGCTTGGAAAGATTTGGTGGTGGCATCGACACATTTATCAATAAAACTCACAGGGTTTGAACTAACGATCCATAGTTGCAATCGCAAACAGAATAATAATTTTTAACATGATTGTGAATGATATCATGATCTTTCGATTTCGACTACTGTCGATTTGCTTGTTTCCGCAAAGATCGGCGCTTTATGTGTCTCCATCTAACATATCAAAAAAGGTGCAGTCTTTTTTACCAAATCATATCAGATTTCAACTTATTTCCGACTAAACAAAATATATGCGCTTGCGCGTACATTCACAAATTGTCACTGATGATGGTTGTGAAATTGACTCATGGCAACGACCGTGCTATGGCGTCGTTCAAACCGGTACAACGTCGCATCAAAGTTGGCGGTTGTCGGCACAACGTTGACGCGACCCAAAAATGATTTCCCAAACTTTATTAGGGTCGCTACGAGGACAACGTTGGGCGAACGTTGCCTTGCTGCTTGGGGAGCTCAACATTAGAAAACATAGGTACTATAACGTGTCTTGAAAATCTTATGCATTGAATAAATTTTTAGAAAGATCAATATGAGTGCAATTATCTCGAAAACAAAGATATAGGGTTTGTCAAAAATGTGACTATTTGGAACAGTAAAAATACTTGTAGATGGCGCCGCATACAAAATAGAGTCATATTAATATCAACTTTGAATTCCGTATGTCGAAAACACCCTGGACGCCGTTTTTCTTGAATTATAAGAATTATAATGGGATTTATTCAGAAAAAACAAAAATAGAAATTGGACTTTGACACTCTGTATCTCGAAAACGAAACGTTCTCGCAAACATTTTTGTATAGCAGACCAATATTTTTTTTCCACTGTGGAAAATACGGTCCAAATATTCAAACCTAATTTTGGAGCACCCTGTAGAAGAATCTCAAATAAGAAGTTAGAGATGGGAAACCCATGGCCAGGAGTTCCCCGTTTCCAAGATATATATTATGGTGTACAAGTCTTACACAAAATTGGATTTTTGATTTTATTTTGAAAACCAATTTTGTTGAAATTTTCAGGATCTAGGTACTAGGTTGGGAAGGTAGTGCATATTTCTGAGTATTTGAAAAAAAAAAATCTTGTCCAGGGCCGGACTTGGAGAACATGTTTGCAGTATTTAAAGAAAAAATTGGTCAAGCATCATCTTTCCACACTCTCCGATGCACCGTTTTCGGGTAAAAGAGAAAAAAAAATACTAGTGTCTTTCAAAAAAGTATCAAAATTTTGATTTTTGATAGTCGTCGGAGAGAAAAAGTGTATGTCCAAAAAAAAGGGGCGTGTGATTTTTTTTCCTCCAGAAACGTCCAGTATATTAGAAACGACGCATTTGCCGCCATTCATGATGTATCTCAAATCAATTCTCTATAGATTCTCAATATTCCCTAGAAGTCTTGACAAGTTGAGAAGGGTCAACCTGTATCTAAAGCACATCGCTGTTACAGTAGTGTCGCGTGTCAATCAAATATCATAAAAAATATAATAAAATGTCTCGTTGTACTTAATTTTTTTAAAGCTCGCATATCCATATCCAATTAATCACGGAAGCTGCATCAGTGCCATGAAAAACATCGAATTCAATTACAACTTGTGCTCTGATTTAAGTCGAATAATTCTATCGCATTGAATTGAATTAAAATCGAGATTTTGTGATCCTGCTGGTGAAAGGTTCACAGATAGTTGGAGAAGAGTGGAACTGTTATCGGTCATGAAAGTTAATTAGCTTTGAGATGAGCAGAAACGGAAAATACATTTTATTGAAAACCGAGTATCTGCGGGTTTTTCTAGATCATTGATTGTAGCGATTCATCATTGAAACATAAATGCCCGCTGATCATTCTTCATGTATTATGTTCTTCTAGATAATAGTAACAAGCGGATATTACAGGAACCGTCTGCAAGTGAATCATGGTCTCATGAGAAAATTTTTTGAGCACGGTGACCAATCTACGACAATTTGGCAAACGTCAAATACTGTGAAGTAACCGCAGAAAAGCATCGAACAAACAGTAGAGACTTTTCTATTAAAGTTGGACCGATAGGCCATTATTAATAAGCTCTCTTTTTAATCTTATGACAAGGTGAATCAAAAACCGCCCACACATCCATGAAATAATAATCAAAAGAGCTCGATCGATCAGCCCCCACAAGTTCTCCAGAATAATCCACGTTATTGAAAATATGAACTACCAACGACAGAATCGTTAACTAGTTTTTTTTATCTCCGCAAGCTTATCAAAAGCAAAACATTTTGTAATTTTGGAGAATTTCCTCTTGAGTATTTTGAAAGTTATTACGATAAGCTGTTGTAGAAGGAATACAGTGAAAAATCCACAAATGAATCTATTTGTCATCAATAAGCTGTAAGATCTGATTCCGTTTTATAAGTATTTTGTGGCATAGATTGAAGAAGTGATAAATAAAAACGAAGCAAAACTTTTAAGGATGATTTTGAAGTGACAAGACCGCGTTTGCATATTTAAAAATGTAAATGTGGACAACCGAATTTTTGAAAAACCCAACCAAATGAAAAAAGTATTAGCTACTGTCATCGTAGATACAAAATCCATCTTATGGAAATCGATGAGATTTTTTCAAGCAACTACAAAAATGTCTGACCTAGCTTTTAATCCAATATACCTGGATAGTTGAAGGTCCTTCCAGTTGATCACAGTCATCAGGACAAGGAATAATTTGATGATAAGAATCTTCAATAATTATTATTAACAACGAAAAACTTCCCACCAGGGTTTTCTCTCTCATGTAAAAATCGTATCAGTTCTGGTTGCCTATTCTGGGACCGATAGAACGGTCACATCGAGAGAAAGAGAGAGACAGTGAACGAAGAATTATATGGAGGTGATCGTTTATCTCACTCGTATGACCGTTCTATCGGTCCCAGAATCGGTACCCTGGAGTTAACTGTGTTGTTCAAGCATATTCAAATCATTTTACTGAGGCTTCTATTGATAAAAATATTTTCTAAGTCCACTATCTCAACTTTTGCAAAATTAAAATCATGTTCAACTTCAAAATGAAGTTCAGCTGACCCGTTTCATTTTCCTTCTTTCCTTGTTGTACTCTCTACAGTTTTATTTATGTTGGCAAAGTCGTCCGTTGGACAAAAAAATATATTTTCTGTGTGAGCTGTGCTGATAACCTATCATGTCATTGTGTCCATTGTCTCTGACACGTTATGAACTGGGTCGAAAACATCCCAGTCTTGCCGAGATAAGCATATTATACTTGGACTTGAAACATCAAAAATTGTGCAAACGGTACAAATTACGGTACACACGACTATATATCCTATTTCTGATGTACTGTTAAGACTTCCCAAGATCAAAGTTATCACAAGGTATTGTAGCGTTTTTTGGCTATAGAAATCACTGGTTCAGTTTGAGCTTATTCACTTTCAAGTCACTATTTCTGTACACTCAATAAACACTAATTTATTAACACTTATTCATGTTCAACTTTTTATATTACACGACTTGTTAGACTGCCTAAATTAATTCAACGCGTCATTCTACATCCACTTCACCTCATTTCGTGCATATTCTCCAAGTCAATGCTATGGTCGAGTTTAGCTAAGAACCCGTGCTGGGTGGAGAGAATACCGGCAAGATTCGGTCGCATAAGGGTCAAAGGCTTTATAGCGTGAACGTTTATTGTTCCGTCAGCCGCGTTGGGTTGCTTTTCCGGATCATAACATGTTTCGTCACAGTATTTTTTATAGAGGGTGACCCAGTTTTATCCGGCAATATTAAAAATATAGATTCTACTGATTGAAACAGACAATTTTCATTCTTTGAACATCTTTTCAACTCCTTGTCAGTTTCGAGATATACACCTTAAGAGATTCTTAACATTTATTGATTTGAAACAGTTGAATTACCATTTTTTGTGTGCCAAATTTGGTAGAGACTTACTTTTTGATCTATTCTGAAAGACGACGAAATTTCCTCTCGAACCATGAAAAAAAAAGATTATCTCACTGAATTCAATTAATTTGATCATATTCCAGACACCAATACAAACATGATATGGAGCAATAAGTCGTATTTTCAGATGAACAGAAAGCTCAATTTAAAATTCATACAGGGTTAAGAAAAATTACCAGAACGGTCGATTATTTCAGAAGATACACGTGCTGGAGAAAAATGTCTCAAATTAAAGTTGTGAGGCTTTAAAAAATCTACATATCTGTGATAAACTAAAACATACAGGGTCGGTAATAAAGTTATGGCAAATCAACGTTGTATTTTTTAAAATGGGACCCCTTGTATATTATTGGATATTTCAATTCTTATTCTTTCAATTGCTCAGAATCATTGTGCACATAATGTTCCCTGATTCAGCCGTTTTCGAGTTATCGCGTTTTATAAATAATATTTTTCCACGAGCGTGCGGAAAAGTTACCTTTCCGCACGTTTTTTCCTTTTGAAAGTTGTACTACCACTGAAAAGATACTGAAAAGATACTTTTCCGCACTAGTTCTGAAAAGATACTTTTCCGCACTAGTTCTGAAAAGATACTTTTCCGCACGATTTTTGTATTGTTAAAAATGAAGATATTTATGACTCATTAAATGATTTTTGTTACTTCAAATAAGATGGACTAAAACACTCGAATGTGAAAAAAAGCATACTTTACAATTTTTTAGAAAAAATCGCCAGAACAGGTAAACTAAGAAACAAATCAAATTTTTATTATGCAGCATCACCTCGAGCATTACCTACTTCTTTGATAACTATAATGCAGGTTCCAAGAATCCAAATTTTAGGCTGTTTCTTTTTTTTTTTCATCATTTTTCCGTCCATACAAAAAAGTTGTGCTGAAAAGTTACTTCCCCGCACGATTTGTGTATTGTGAAAAATGAACATGTTCTCCTAACCCTGTATTATTAGAAAATCTTTGCGTATCAAAAACTTTTTTTTGAATAAATAAGATGGACGAAACCACTTGTAGGAAAAACATTGAACCTAACTCTTGCGGAAATTGTCTTTTTCTCCCTTAACGGCTTGCCCAAACTCCGCTTTGCGTCGTTCGTGCAACTGCCGTCGCGTGCGGAAAAGTACCATATTCCGCACTTGTTAGGTAAATGACCATTTTGCATGTTTGACATGCTATGAGACTCAAACGTTTCTAGTTAAAGGAAAACGGACTGCACAATCGAAGTCAGGGACATTATTTGTATCACAATTTTTGCTCAAAATTTACCGAAGAATTGAAATATCGAATAATATAAGGGGGAGCAATTTTAAAAAATGCAATTTGATCTTTCATGACTTTATGACCGACCCTGTATATTCCAATTCAATACAGATATGTATATTTTTGAAAGCCTCACAACTTTTAGCGTGAAAACTTTCTGCTAACTCGTGTATCTTCTGGAAAAATCGACCGTTCTGGTAATTTCTCCTAGCCCTGTATAACGAACTAAAAGACAAAACAAATGTTTTTTTTTTACGCTAACTGAAACTTGATAATGAGAAGCAAGTTTACCAGAAATGGATCAATTCGTATTTCTTTTTCTGCTTACCTACAACCATTCAGAAAAGTGAGAGAAATTTAAAAAAATTCAATTTTGAGTTTCCTGAATATAAACAAAACCTCAATTCGTTGAGTGCTTTTGTCTTGGTTTTAGCGGACATTTTATCGTGTTTCAAAATTGAACAAAACGTGAGTCTTAACTTAATTTGGTTGAAAAAAAAATGTAATTTGACTGTCTCAAATCAATGAATAATGAATATTTGTCAGTTTCCATAGAATAAAAATTGTTCATTTTAATTGATAGAATCTCAATTTCAAATAATGCCGGATAAAACTGGAACACCCGGTATAAGATTAGATGACATCAGTCTTGGAGTTGTTTTTTTACCTCATAGCAAATTGACAAGTGATGGACAGAGTCGAAATGCATTTTATAAAAAATATGACACAAATTTCGAATAATAATTTTATTTTTAGAGCATACCAATCAAATAATTAGAATCGATAAAAGATAAAGTCATTCACGAGGGATTCGTTCTCAGTTTTCTTTTGTGAAAATAACTAGGTTGAAATCATTTTGATTCCTCCTGCTAACAAGCTATTGTCAATACATAATAAATAAAATGATGATCTAGTTCAAGAATGAGACAGACGTCGTTTGATGATGCAAGCCGATGTAGATTGAATGCAATGAGCGTTATATAATACAAATACAATATGAAGTTAGATCACTTAGGTACTTCATTTCATTTTACCACAACTTGGATGTATCTTAACAACTCATCTCGTGGAACTTTCGAATCTCATTTGAAACTTCCGCCTTAAAATTACAAAGAAATAAAAGTAGTATATCCCTTGACAACCTGACAATTTCCCGACATTGTTTGGAATTGAGGCTGATTGAATATACTATTTTCTGATTTGGAGGCGAGGACTTTGCTGGATTGAACAGTACAGTCGACGAAATATATTTAAGAGATATGAGATTTGAATCTATGTATATAGAAACTGGTTATGACCACAATATAATATTCGGTTTTGCGATTATTTATTATTTATTTGATGTAAATGAGATGAAACATGAAGTTCAATAGTAGTTTATACCAGGAGTCAATAATGATGGTTATCATTCCAGAGGATAGTCACGGCCTAAAAGGCGTACTGGTGAGAGAATAACACTCTGAGGGAATAATAATAGGCATTATTGCGAGTAGTGATGCAAAACTTCAAGTTATAGCACCATGCAAAATTTTCATTTTACCTTACGTTGCTATTAGCTCACTCGTTCATTCTGTCAATGGTGGCAAAATGCCAAAGGCAATAGGTTTTTATTTCCTGTGAATTTTTTCTGGATATTTCGTCACGGTTGTAGGTAGAATACGTATGGTTATTACCGCCCCCCAGTTATCACAAACCTCGCCTCAACAGCTTGGTCTGTGAATTTCACTCGCGAGCGAAAATACTCTAGTTACCACACTTATTAACAGGGTGAGTCGAGATGAAAGGACCAAATTCCAGGAGTGTATTATAGTATACTCAAAAACAATGTGAGAAAACCCATATTTTCTTATCCGATATTCATTTGTTTCCAATTTATAGCGTAATATAAAAAAAGACGTTCAATTATTGCCGCAATACAGCGGCACATTCGCACATTGTCAAGAAAACAAATAGATGTCAAATAAAGTCTTGAGCATAAAAGATAAAGAGCAACATTAGGAAATTTTAAAAAAATTAAATTTGGTATTTTCTATAACTTAAAAAAAAAGATTATCTGACAAGAACATATGAATTTGTTCACATTGTTTTCGCGTGTATAATACATTCCTGAGATATGGTCCGTTCCTCCTGACTCACCCTGAATAATATACCATTATCTGGATTCTATCAAACAATCCTATACACTCCATTCATAACTGACAAACATAGTATACATAGTAAAAGCTTCCACTTTTCTTCATTCACACCACTCAATATGAACGCATATTGATACTCACATTACTATAATATTAGTCGTGAATACATATTTTTGAAGGTTTGAAAAATATCTTCAGCTTTGTCTGAAACAAATCGCAAGACAGTGAACAGTGATAAAGAGCTTTGGTCAATGAAACATATTTTAGTGCCCCCTTTAGCGAGCACGAGAAAGCGATTAGTTTTATGTGTGCAATTTCTTCTCCCATTAACATCGGTTAATGCGTGGAAGCACTACTTCCTATATTCTTGGGGCATCTGGTTTCATTTCGTCCTCTCATCATTTTTGAGACCACTTTTTCAGTGTCACAAGAAAAATATGAGCAGAGATTATTCTTTTTTGGAATATCAGGTCTATTCTGTTGACATTATTCATTAAATGGTTCGCGTCAATGTATGTTGGAAGATGTAAACGACGAATGCTTATATTTTTTTATCATCATTGTAAATTATCATTGATGATGAATGTTAAGGTACGAGATGTCGGATCAAAAATCACATTGCGTTATCTTTCAAAGGAGAAAATAGATTTACTGTGAACGTAGTTAAAAAAAAAATCGATCCACATTGATGATCGTTCAAATGAATGTTGAGGGTGCTAATCGTCGTGGAAATCAGTTCAAAATTAGGGTCACTTAGCTCAGAAAGAAAATTTGCTTCTTGTATTGATTTTCTATTGTGCTTCTGATTATGAACATTCGTTCCACCCCCTTAAAAAATCTAGAGTCGATGACGTCATCGACTCTCAAAATGTGACAACTCTGTTGAATCGAGTAACCGAATTAAGTTATAAATTGTTCTTGCATATGAAACCAAGATAACGTCTGATGACAAACATTTGTCTGAATTGGAATATTTCAAAAAATATTGAAAAATATTCATTAACCCTGTTTTATTCAAATAAAACTGAGTCACCCTGTATATACAGGGTGAATCTGAAAAAAGTGCGCATTCTGACATTGTTAATGGTTGGATAATCACTTTTTGTGAATAACCATGAATGTGTCCGCAAGTTTTTCTTTGAGAAAATAATAAGATAAGATAAAAATGATGATTTCAATTTTTTGTCAAAAAATTCGAAAGGTCTCAAGAGATTTTAATCTAAAAAAAAAATCTCGAAATGGATGCATCGAAGAAGAAAAAATCACCTTTTTTGCCAATTACTGGACGAAAATTAAAACGTGGTTTTCACATTGTTTCAGACTCACCCTGTATAGCATAATCTCCATAACTTCCAGCTTCTACCGGAAAATCTGGAATAGCTGAAAAGAAATTCATCTACACGGTATTTTGTTTGAGCGATTGGTTTCCAGAACACGCTACCCTCGTCACAAAAAGTATCGAATAAGCGTATTCTGACCTAAATTGTTCATTATTACTTTCCAAAAATCTTTAAAAATGGCAGAAACTCAGACTTGATAGTGTTGTTCAATGGTTTATTGCATGGAAAATGTTAACCAAAAATTATCAGGAAAATACTTAAAATAGCAAGTATTTAACAAAAGCAAAAAATACAGAGAAAATGAAAATTCCAAGAACAATTTAAGCAAGTAAGTATATTTGCCCTTTGACTCTAATGACATCTCTCATTTTCATCATGTACTTCATAATTCTCCTTTCTTTTCTTGAAGCTCATCAAAGTAATCTGGAGCGATATTAGGGGTTTGTTTACGCCTTTCTAGGTAGTCCCAAACATGTCCTCTTGAGTTTAGAGTGGTTCAGATCTGTACTAAGTGGGTCAGCGTTTACCAGATTTTTTTGGGTATTTCGCCACACCCTATCAGAAAAACAATAAAACTAGTGTTGATATACCTGATCTTCTATATTACCTGAGAAAGAATTTATTAGTAAACAATAGAACCAGTTAACGTTTCGGAAGCGAAACGGCTTCCGTCGTCAGTGGAACTTTAAAAAGGAACAATTAGTTCAAAAAGTTATTTCACGTTCTTGTGTGGTGTGTCAGCAAAAGTTGGCTCTTTTGTGTTTATGGCACAAAATATCACTTTTACTGACATGGAAGTGTATGGTGTTGATTGTTTTTTTTTGATAAAGGTAACCATGTGTTACTTAGATCTACAGAGCAAGTTGCTACACATTCATTCAAATTAAACGTGATCTATGCACCTTCTTTAAGTTTACGTTTTTTAGAACATGGCTCCTCTGCTAAGATTTTTGAATCATCCCAATTTATTTTATTATTATTATCAAATGCATGTTGACAAATTCCCGATCTATGAAATTCCCTTTTTCCCATGTATGCTCTATGTTCTTCAATTCTCTTTTTCAAAGGTCGTGAGGTCTCTCCAATATAGAATTCATTACATACACATCGGAAATTTGCTTTTGATAATAATCATTAAATAAATTGGGATAATTCAAAAATCTTAGCAAAGGAGCCGTGTTCTGTAAATCTAAGTAATACATGGTAACCTTTATTAGCAAATTTGAAATACCCCGGAAAAGTGAATTACAAATACTCGACACATGAAAAGTTAAATATTCAACAACATACACTTCAATGTCGGTAATAATGTGCCATAAACACAAAAAAGCCAATTTTTGTTGTCAAACCACACAACAATTTGATTCAATTGTTCCCTTTCTAGGTTCCACTGACGAAGAAAGCAGATTCGATTCCGAAACGTTTGGTATTGATAGGTTTTATCGTTCAATAATTCAATAAATTCTTTTTCAGGTTATATAGAAGATCAGGTATATTGAAACGGGGTTCTCTGAATATTCCGTGAGAGAGAATTTCAAATTAGAAGTTTTATTTGTGGAGTGTTCACCGTAGAATACACTAGTGCTGAATATTGCATTCAGTTATGAAGGTCCTTTTGTTCTTCACGTGAAACGAATCCTGTTTACGAATCATCTATTGACAAGAAATACCAAGAAAAATCTGGTAAATCATGGATGCGCCGCAAAACTACAAGCAAATGTGTCAGCGTTTTCGTGCATAAGACAAAATTCTGTTTGTTCCAATTATTTGACCACAGTTTTCTCAAAAACCTCCTGTATATACCGATCAGCTGTTAGTTATCATCTTACCGCTTACTCTATGTGCTTTTCACAACAGACAACTCTCCATATCATAACCGAAACATCTTCAAAATTTTTAGCTGCTCATGTTACACTGGGAAAATCGCTCACCGCGTCTGTGATCTGGATCCAAAAATTGTGAGTCTCCACATATCCATGAAAATCTGTAACAGGGATTCTAGCTCTGATTTCAAATTCCCTTGATCTGTTTTTTACCAAATCGACAGATATTCGAACATCACGGACTCAGTTGCCTCGTCACCTGATGATGTTTCACATTGTTTTTAGAACAAAACTATTATAATTTGACAAATTTCTTCAAGAATTAACTTGATTCACGTCATTGATATTCAAACACAATATTTCTGAGAAAACGTGGAGCTAGTCACATATTCAACTTCTCACAGACCCTTCATGCCTTGTTAACAAATATTAATGAATGAGGTTTAATATCTAATGAAGGATTCCTTTACGATAGTCGCGTATCTAATTTATATTGTGAGATGAAAGCTAAACGCACTGCCTATACAGGGTCCTTCATTAGTGCGTCGGGCAATCCTAGCGTGGTTATTTACAAAAGTAGAAAAAAAAGTTTTATACAAAAGTTGTAGAATGTGACTTTATGCATATTTTAAAAATATTTTCAAACATACAGGGTGCGTCACAAAAGTATGGCACGAAAAAGTATGATTTTTTTAAATGGAACCTCCTGTATATTGATTGATATTTCAATTCTTTCTTCAATTTGGAACAAGAATTGTGCTACAACTAATGTTCCTAAATTCAACCGTTATCGAGATATCGCGTTTTAAAAATGGCATTTTTGCAACTTTGACATGCTATAAAACTCAAACTATTCAAGTTAGAGGAAAATGGTTTGCACTTTCCTATCTTAACTTTTCAAGAGCTCTTCTGTCATTTGGATAGAAGGTAACGTCAACTGTCAACTTTTTTCGGCACATTTTGACATTTTTTCACAATAATGGATTTAATCTCCTTGAATAGCTCTTGAAAAGTTAAGATAGGAATGTGCAATCCATTTTTCTCTAACTTGAATAGTTTGAGTTTTATAGCATGTCAAAGTTGCAAAAATGCCATTTTTAAAACGCGATATCTCGATAACGGTTGAATTTAGGAACATTAGTTGTATCACAATTTTTGTTCCAAATTGAAGAAAGGATTGAAATATCAATCAATATACAGGGGGTTCCATTTAAAAAAATCATACTTTTTCGTGCCATACTTTTGTGACGCACCCTGTATGTTTGAAAATATTTTTAAAATATGCATAAAGTCACATTCTACAACTTTTGTATAAAACTTTTTTTTCTACTTTTGTAAATAACCACGCTAGGATTGCCCGACGCACTAATGAAGGACCCTGTATAAGTGTAATCAAGCACGCTGGCAAAATGTCGAGATGATTGAGGCCGCGATTTGCGTCTATTTACTAAAAGCTCTTCTAAATGAAGTTGCCAAAGTTCGGAACATACTAGGAAATGCCTTTTCATAAAAATATTCAAATCTTCACATGGAAGACCTGTGAAAAGTTAAGTTTAAAATAATCAATCAAAATATTGGAGGTTCTAACGAGTCAAGTAGTTACTCAGATGTGATAATTAAATACTGTCTTCAGAAATGCTCAACCACATTTTCAGCCATCTTTAACAGTTCTTCATCATCTCCAGTTCCAAAATATATTCGAAAATGTAGGCAAATTGTCCATTCTGTGAGCTATTTTATCAAACAAACAACATTAGAAATAAGTGAGTCATACGACAGTCCCAAACATTAAATTTCCTATGAGAGTTTTCAGGAACAAAACTTGTATCATAAAAATATATAAACTCAACAGCTTGCAGCGCCTTGAAACTATTAGAGAAAATTTAACATCAGAAAAAGCTGCTAGTTGTATTAATCCGCTACGCCTGGTGCAGGGTCAATATTGATCGATTACAACATCAGCAAGTAGTTATTCTTTGACTTCCGGCATTTTCTATGGAAAAATGAAAGCAATTAACAGATTTATTTCGAGAACTTGATATTATAAAATGCAATATTGCACAATTTCAATAAGCTTTTTCAAAATAGATTTATAGAAAGGATATATATACTTTGAACTGATTGTTACTGCGATGTTGAGTACCTTGAATCTTTTTAGCGATCTTATTGACCTGTCAATCATCGAAAAATCCGAGACTCAGTATTTTAGTAACATAGGGACGCAAGACGGAATAATATAGTGGACAAAGGTGCCCAAGTTGACCCTCAAGAACTATGAATCTTGACGAGACTTTATCACTTTTGATATCAAAACTATAAAGGTGTATGAATGTATGTATCACTCTCATCTACTGTATTATGATTGTTTATGTCAATCATTGCCCTGATCACATCTGATACGGTTGTTTTTGAATACATACTATTTTATCGTTCTGCACTAATTCGCTCTGGTGATTAAACATTCCACACGATCCCCTTCTAATTCAGGCTTTACGTGTTGACATCAACTCAGACTCTTAAACATAATCATCAGCAAACGTTTGACCCCCGTCGCCTTTTCCTAATTTATCCATTCGGGATTTTCTTTTGGCTTTGTGAACACATGTTCTCAGGCCTTTCAGAAAAAAGATAAAATCAGGACCCTCAAGCTACGTAGAACTGCTATCAAGATACATTTATTTGTTTAAGAAAAAAAGGGATGACAAAATGCGTCGGGGTTCTCTGAATATTCCGTGAGAGAGAATTTCAAATTGGAAGTTTTATTTGCGGAGTGTTCACCGTAGAATACACTATTGATGAATATTACATTCAGTTATGAAGGTCCTTTTGTTTTTCACGTGAAACAAATCCTGTTTACGAATCATCCATTGACGAAAAAACTTTGTGATAAAACTTCTGACCTCCAGTTTCTGAACAGCAGGATATCTATTCGATAAGTCTATTGATTGAATAGACAACCATTTCGAACGATTTTATGTCACCTTATCGGATCCACAAATCTTGAGAAACTGAGCATGAGTCATAAATTGTTTTCTAAATAAGTCAATTTATTTGCAAAGGGATACAATTTGTTGGAAATAAATAGTAATTTCGAAATTCTTTTTTAATTATTTCTGTAAGAAAGATTTGAGTCTGCGCTGAAAAGCCCTCTATGGATTTGTTTTCGAACAATCACATTTCCCAAGTGTGGAAATTATGGAGCATTACAGGGTGGGGCACAAAAAAATTCTTGGCAAGGTTTTTCAGGTGTTGGATGTTTGATCAGAAATGGCTTGAACACGTCAAATTCTGTTTTTGGTTAGTTTTTTGATATTTCACTCGCCACCTGTCAACCCCCAGGCGGAGATGATACCTAGGTACCTCCAGAATTTGCAATAGAAAGAAGAATTGAGTGATTATTGTCATTCGATAGGTATGTTTGTCGAAATTATATCCCCAATTTTCAACGTCAGTCTGAAGAGACAACCTGAAAGAATCGTTTGTAGTTTTTTTAACGATTTACATACAAGAAAAGGATCAGAGTGGATTGGTTAGCAATCCTGATCGCGTAGTTAATGGAGATGAAGCACTTCACTCCCTGACTAAAAATTATGATCACAATGAATAGATTATAGGTTAAGATCAAAGTATTGTGACGAAAAATCATTTGTCACCGATATTTGGTCCAACGTGGGATCTTGGCCACTGTTTCGGCACGCCAGCGCTATTCAAATATCATATTCTCGATAATTCCACACTATTCATGCAGCTTCGGCAGCAGGTGGCCGAGGTTTATAAAAGAAGGCTCCGCAATGGGATGAACAGTTGTGTTTTGGCCGTTGAATAGTGATTGTGGACGGACAGTAGTAAACATAAATGGTTCTGATTGTGATATAACTTGTTGTAGATAGTAAGTGTACTTTACATAGTGTCTGAGAATAAATTAAATAAAATAGGACAAGTAGTGTTTTCTATTGTAGAAAAACATTACAATATTCTTGGCTTGAATAAGTGGAAAACCAAGGTCTTTAGGCCTAAATACATTGATTTTTCACTCATTTAATACAAAAGAGGCCCTCTCAAAGAAAATGTGCGATTTTCAAAACTAGTCTGACCGGTTAGTCATAACTCCAAGAGTTATGTAATATTTGTATAGATTGGCATTGTTCAATATTTTGTGATGGCCATAGAATGACTGCTTAAGGAGCATGGAAGAACAGAGGCGAAGAGGTTGGCCACAATACATTATTATCTATTGTGGGGCGCAAGGTGCTATTACTGCATGACAACGGGTGAACGACTCAGAATTCATAGGTTTTGAGGAACATCTTCTATCTAGGAAAGAGTGGCAGACCACCCCGACAGAGCTAACCTGGTTTACTGACGGCTCCAAGGCCAAAACTAAATCTAACGCAGCCGAAGGATACAAAGTCCAAGCAGAGTTGTTTGTTATCCTGGAGGAAGCAACTAGGGAGGAGGTGGAAATAGGGACACCTGCCAACCAAGGATCCTTTGGTTTGCAGGTGATTTACTGAGGAGTAGAGGGGCTTTGCTGCACAATGAAGACGTGACGGTTCGAGGGGATGTTGGGGTTAGCAAAAAGTCTACCAGACCTACTCGCTGGGCTTCTGCTCTTCCTCTTTCATGGACCGGGAGATGCAGAACATTTTTGGGTAACGTTCAATGCCCGTCTGCCGAGCTGGGTCAAGGTATATTTCAATATTTTGAGTCGATCAATGCAATAAAATTGTTCCTTGCCTGTGTACCAACTCCAAAAGCAATAACTGAAATTGTACTTGAAAAATTGTGAAGAAAAAACGATGGATGCTCATCTGCCGTTGTGATTTTATGATTTAATGATTTTGTACTGAAAAAAGTCCATCGGTAACTCATCGACAGACAGTTTCGAGTGATAGGTTCTGCAGGACCTTACTATAAAACTATTGTGAAACATGATGAGAAAAAACGATTGATGCCCGTCTGTCAGATCAAAGGTAGGTTCAAAAGCTCAAAGAGAACTTTGAAAATCCATCGGCAGACATATAGGACATAAACTCAATAATTAATGGGAATTTTCAATTGTGATATTTTCGTGACAATATATGGCATTGGATTATTAAGTTCATGTCCTTCATGTATGCTGATGGATATTAGGAGTCTCCTTTGAGCTTTTAAACCTACCTTTGCTTCGGCAGACGGGCATCAATCGTTTTTCTTTCATAATTTTTCACAACAATTTCATAGTAAGGTCCCGCAGAACCTATCACTTGAAACTGTCTGCCGATGAGTTACCGATTGATTTTTTTGAGTTACGAACAAGAATAAACTTATGAATCTTCACATAATATCCTGAAGCATGCTATAATTTTTACTGCCTTTATACATCAATCAACCCAGATTATCATCAAATATTAGCTGCACTGGTTGCATATTTTTCACTGGTACATTTTTTGATGAGATGAATCTTCAAAGATCCTGAACCTGAACTCATTTGCCTTCAATATTCTTCAAATCCACAAAATTATAGGATTTGATAATTTCATCGCTAGAGAAGATTACAATTCAGCAGCTTAATAACTTGCTCACGCAACTGTAATCATGAATCTCAGCATGAAATTTAGTACAGACTTCTACACAAATCATCGATAATTTGACGTAAATCTGTCTGAGACATACAATATTGTTTCTTGGTATTCATTCATCCATGCAAAAAGGACTTTGTTTCAAATACCTCATCCTTCACTGTTTAATAGTAACGTCATGATAAAATCACGTGACATCCGTCACTCGAACAACGCTCCATGCCAAAAACAAAAATCCATTATGATCCAGCACACTAGAATATAATAAATCTGTGTCACGAAACCCTTGTATCTTTGGCCTCGAACATGATCACAAACGATTAGTCATTGGATGTGAGAGAGGCACTTAGCATTGTATGCCGTGCATGTGAGTGAAGCTTGAATCCGACAAATTGGCAAAACTGAAGAACAAAATACCTTGTTATTTTAACAGATAGAATTCAATGAAAGCTGGGACCGATGAAAGCATTTCAACACTCGTTGTTTTAAAGCAGAAATATTAGTTAGAATTGGATCAAAGCATAACATTTTGATACTTCATTCTCCATCATGTGGACATTTAACTTTTTCATAGAAAGCAATTTTTGAATTCTAAGATATATTTTTTTATAAATACACTGTTATCAAATGAATTTCATATACAGGAGATCTTTTATATAAAGTGATTAGGAGAAGATCGTCATATTTGAATGAAAAATAGAACCGAACCTGTAGAATCTTCTTCATGATATAAGTATTGTTTGATATCAAGTTGCACCAAGTCTAAGGGGACACATAAAGTGTTCGAAATCAAGTTTGTACTCCGTTAATCTAGCTAATCAATAAGACATTGCTAGTTTACTCACGTAAAATATCTTTGAACGTTTTACTAGATATTCATGAGTGATTTGAGCATTGTACACAGTTAATCAGCGTACGATTGCTGAAATTCCAAGCACGTATTCATTATTCACGATAACATATTATTACTGGAGGTGAACTGTATTATTGGAGCGTCTTCGGCTAGAGAGACTAGACATTTTCATTAACTTTCCCGTGTCTAAAAAAACCAGTAACGTTTATTTGTACTGGTAGTTTTTTTATGGGCTATTCTATTTTTTTGCGGCATTATCGTGTGTTTCGTAATTGATATTGTTGTTACGATCTGTTTAGTTATATTGTTCCCAAATAATCTGACGCGCTTCAGTGTTTATAACGATGTGTGAAGGAGTTGAAAAAAACTCCCTAACTCGGGCGCCACTTTCTAGGTTATTGTCCTAAAGGACTCACAGAGCCTATCAAGTAGCCCGTGAAACGTGGAGAAAGTATTGTGATGGAAAGATTGCGCATGGTAGCAAGGACGAGCAGCGTTATTAGAAAAATCGACTTACTCTTCGCACGTCATAATTGCGCCAAATTGGCGACGAACCAGGAAATTAAAATAAAACTAGCCACAAAAGCCGTACTTTCGAGAAATGAAACCCCGAAATATGTACATTTTAACGGTTCAGGGTAAAAGAGTGAAGGTTCTGAAACAAAAAATTAATGTGATACCCAGCAAAATAGCAATGAAAAACGTTGAGCGGTAACCGAGTCGTAGCGATAAAAAAAACGGTTAGTCCAAGGAAAATATGCGGTCGATTCGGTATAAGAAGATTATGGAGAGAAAATGCTACAAAACGTGTTCTCAATGAAGAGCGGTGAAACTCCAAAAGACTATTTTGAACTTTCTCAGGTGAGATAATTGAAAAAACCACTAATAGACCGCGGTTCTGAGAACTATTTAAAATCATTCCGTTTTGAAAGTGCTCGGTTCTCCTGATTTTGCGACAGAAAAAAAAACCGAAGACAGAAAAAAGAGAATCAGACAAAAAAACTGAACAAGAGTTGAGGTGGCATCATCCTCGCCCTCTCTTCGTCAACATCACTGGGAAAATAGCACACACAACTATCAGGAAACCCACTGAAATCAGATAATGGAGAAAACCATTTGCTCCCCTTTCCCAACGACATACGCCCCTGTTGATTAAAAAAGCGCTACGCGGAAAACTTGGAAGAATCCAGGGACAGAACCGGCGAAGAGTCCTACCTCGTGTTATTCAATAAGAATCCGGAAAAATAGCCGTAATCGGTGGTACGGAACGTCGTTAAAGTCTAAATAATTGAAGGCTGCTACTGAAAAGTGAGACAAGTTAAGAAATCTAGATTCAAGAAAAATGCTAGAAACTATACCAAATAATCTGAACAACTACTAGATACTTACATTTACATGATTACAAGATTTGTGTAGAAGTCTGTACTAAATTTCATGCTGAGATTCATGATTACAGTTGCGTGCGCAAGTTATTAAGCTGCTGAATTGTAATCTTCTCTAGCGATGAAATTATCAAATCCTATAATTTTGTGGATTTGAAGAATATTGAAGGCAAATGAGTTCAGGTTCAGGATCTTTGAAGATTCATCTCATCAAAAAATGTACCAGTGAAAAATATGCAACCAGTGCAGCTAATATTTGATGATAATCTGGGTTGATTGATGTATAAAGGCAGTAAAAATTATAGCATGCTTCAGGATATTATGTGAAGATTCATAAGTTTATTCTTGTTCGTTACTCAAAAAAATCAATCGGTAACTCATCGGCAGACAGTTTCAAGTGATAGGTTCTGCGGGACCTTACTATGAAATTGTTGTGAAAAATTATGAAAGAAAAACGATTGATGCCCGTCTGCCGAAGCAAAGGTAGGTTTAAAAGCTCAAAGGAGACTCCTAATATCCATCAGCATACATGAAGGACATGAACTTAATAATCCAATGCCATACATTGTCACGAAAATATCACAATTGAAAATTCCCATTAATTATTGAGTTTATGTCCTATTTGTCTGCCGATGGATTTTTAAAGTTCTCTTTGAGCTTTTGAACCTACCTTTGATCTGACAGACGGGCATCAATCGTTTTTTCTCATCATGTTTCACAATAGTTTTATAGTAAGGTCCTGCAGAACCTATCACTCGAAACTGTCTGTCGATGAGTTACCGATGGACTTTTTTCAGTACAAAATCATCAAATCATAAAATCACAACGGCAGATGAGCATCCATCGTTTTTTCTTCACAATTGTTCAAGTACAATTTCAGTTATTGCTTTTGGAGTTGGTACACAGGCAAGGAACAATTTTATTGCATTGATCGACTCAAAATATTGAAATATACCTTGACCCAGCTCGGCAGACGGGCATTGAACGTTACCCAAAAATGTTCTGCATCTCCCGGTCCATGAAAGAGGAAGAGCAGAAGCCCAGCGAGTAGGTCTGGTAGACTTTTTGCTAACCCCAACATCCCCTCGAACCGTCACGTCTTCATTGTGCAGCAAAGCCCCTCTACTCCTCAGTAAATCACCTGCAAACCAAAGGATCCTGGATGAGGTCAATCGGCATCTTTCATTTACAAAACATCTCTTTAATTTTATCAACCAAAATCAACTTTCAACATCCTACGACACTGGCAAATATTTATTATTATTAAGTATTCGGTTAAAATTCACGAATACTGCATCTTATTCCTATCCTTGAGTATTATCGAATTTGCTGTTAGAAATCTATTCGAAGATTCATCAACAAGAAGAGTGTACCATAGAGAAGTATTTTTATTAATTATTTTAAACTCTTTTGCTTTCGTTCTAGAGCAATGTGTACTTCAGAATATCATCTTTTGACGTCAAATCGGTATACTAATCATGGAAATCTGTAGACATATAACGCAAAATCTCCTTGAGGCTGGTCATTCTTCTCAACACTTATCATGGATTTGGACCCTTGTATGATAAATGTGTTATTGATCTTGTCAAGATTTTTCCGTTTCTTAAATAATCAATACTTTGAAGGCTGTTTTGTATTCGAGAATTCTTGGGTTTTTCTTGAGTTTCTTGAGTTTCACCGCAGGCAGGTGTCCATCAATAGTCCTTGAAAAGTGAAAATGCTATGTGGTTTTTTTAACAGTTAATAAACCATTGAGTTCTGAAGTCACCTCTTAAGCGAATATCCCTCGTCCCGATGATCACGAGAGAGCGTTTTATTATTAAAAAATTGCGACGACTTCTTTTCTAATACATATTGAACAGCTTCGATGAGGGGAAATGACCTTCAAAATGGTTTCCACCAATAATAATACCGACAGTTTTTCTTTTAAATTAAATTGATGGTAGCGCAGCAGTCCACATTTTATGAAACAATTATTATTCATGTGCGTGGTCTACGAACAAGCAATAAGAAAATATAAATAATTCCATCTTTTCCGAGACAAAACATACCTTTTGGAAAATAACGATACATATATTCATCGATACAAATGATGGTGAATACATTTTGTTATGGAGAAAGAGCAATATGTCAACATACCACATATCTCCAAATACAAATACATTTTGCAGTTTTGAAAAGAGAAATAGCTTACCATGTATTTCATTCGTCAAAATGATTGTGTGGGGATAACGATGTATTTTTGATTGTTTTATCGGTCCCAATGAATTATAGATTTCAACATTGGCTTCACTGCAGTTGTTTCACTTCTCACAATAATGTATTCTACCATGACAAAACATGCCTATTTTTAACTTTTTTCCAAGGACTTTTATGTTTGAGTCACAATCTGATGAAACATTCTCTAGACTTGACAGACAACAGGGATTGCTCAAGACCGGTTGAAATTTGGCTTCATTATGAACTTGGCAATATCGACAATGTTAATGATAATTCAGATAGTCTCCAGAAAATCTGATAAGGGTTTTTAAAAGACAAGCTCTAGTTAATGAAACTTTCGATGATATACTTAGCTTTATTTCCTTCATCCCCACATTTTTATTTATGGAGCGATTCTGACGATTCTTTTTTCAAAGACCTTGATTGCAATTTGGCTTGGATTCTGGATAGATTGAGACAAACTCGTCAACATCGCTTCATGAATGGAAATGTTATGGAGGCTCATCATAGATTTGGTGTCACGCTGAGCAAGCAGTTTTGTTGTTATAAAAAGTCGCAACCAGCAAGGATTTTGAAGACTGGTTGACATACCCAGCTACTCTTTCCACCTAAAGTGAGAAGTGTAACCTTTCTCATTCTCCTCAATCGTAATTGAGTAGTGTAGGGTGGGGTTTAACCAGAGTGAGACGGGCTATGACTCGCAGGGATATATTCAACAAGGTAGAAAACATGCTCGTCCTAGTTTTATGGTGGTAAAGATATGAAGATATGTACCGTAGATGATAATAGAGTGAAGTTATCAATATGAACTGAAATTCCCTACTGTTTAGTCCAGTTCCATTTTCTTGAGCAGGACAGATTTGGGCCTAGTGTAAGGCCCAATCTGATGAAACTGCCTTGTACATCAAAAAAATCTTAAAAATGCTCACTGACTAGCATACCTGCATTCTAGAATTTTTCTGTGATGAACAGTCAAAACATTCTTCTGTTTATGTGATGTCCTGTTAGTCTATCACATATCTTGAATATTAATTAGCAAAAAAGAGGTAACAAGAACTGCTTATAGCTGTTAAAAAAGCGCTGCTGAACAGTGTCATTCATGTATTTATCAATATCTATTTCAAATCCTTCAATTAGCTTGAGATAAATATCTTCTTAATCGCTTCGCACCTTCCTTTTTTTTGTGTCTCTGCAATAATCGCGAAAACAAAAAGAAATCGCGTAGAGCTTCATCTTGTCATCAAGGCTTTTTGTGGAGAGCTTTTGTTATAAAAAGTTTTTTCCTAGTATGTTCGCCGCGGTCAATATTTCAAGTCGCTTGAAACACTTAATCTTATTTCTCACAAATTGAAAAACAATTATTGATCATAATATCATAAGATTTCTTGGTATTTTGAAGAGAGACCCCAATTTACGGTCAATGTCAGGCCAAAGAAACGATATCAGAACCTCACAGGCCAAGGACGGCCCAATCGCTGAACAAGAGCAGTGTGGGGTTGCGAGCTTCACTTATTGGCTGCAGCGATCGACAAGCTCCCTTTTCTTTCAATCAGTAAGATTCAGCTCCAAAATCAAGGAATTTATTATAAATACAATTTTGAATTTTCAGTACAACTGACTCTTGTAAATTTTTTGACAACTATTGAAAAACAAAAAGTAAAGTGATTTGGAAACACATTTGGGCCATGCCTTGTTCAGTAACCAGATCCGACATGCCGCCTCCGTTGAAAGGTCCTTACTTTCAAGATGTCTCAGCTGCATCAAAATCAGTCTCTGATGGCAAGACTGATATCTTCGTGATGGACCGCTTGAAGACTCCAGTTTTTGTACGGATGCTGACCACACGAACTAGTCCGTCTGCTCCAGGATGTAACCCAATTATTCTGCCAATTTTCCATAACATAGATGGCACATGTTCTTCATGCAAAAGTACCAAACTTCCAACAGCCAGAGTATTGTCGCTTCTCTGTCTCCATTTTGATCTTTGTTGCAATGAAGTTAAGTAGTCCTTTGACCAATGATCCCAAAACTGCTGCATGACAAACTTCATGTGTTTATAGCGTGTTACAAAACTTGTCCTCTTATCACAAATAGTAACTTCAGGAAGACTTTTTAATGAGTCCCCAATCAGTAAATGACCAGGAGTTAGGACTTCATAATCTTCAGGTGACTCCGTAAGGGGATATAAAGGGCGAGAGTTCAGAATACATTCTACTTGTGTACAAATAGTATAAAAATCTTCATAAGTGAAATGTGTATTGAACATAACTCGTTTAAAATGATACTTGGCCATTCGTACTGCACTTTCCCATAATCCACCAAAATGTGGTGAGCGAGGTGGCGAAAAATGCCAAGTAATTTTATTTTCCAACAAAAAATCCTTGAAATTGGAATTACAAGTCTGTTTAATGAAATCTTTAAGTAGATTATCAGCACCGACAAAATTGGTGCCACAATCTGAATAGATATGCGAGCAAAGACCACGTCTGGCAATAAACCGTTTCAAACAATTCTAAAATCCATCGGTTGACAATTCTGAAACAACTTCAATGTGCACAGCCTTAGTGCTGAAACACACAAATATACAAAGGTATGAATTGATGAATTTTTTGTTTCGAAATTTGCTATCTTTCAGTTCATACGGGCCAGCATAGTCAACTCCACAAATTACAAAAGGTCTTGATGTTCTAGTTACTCTAGCGCTTGGCAAATCAGCCATTTTCTGTAATAGTTTAGTTGGGTGAACTCGAAAGCATGTAATACACTTACGAAGAGCATTTCGAACAGCTTGTCTTCCCTTTAAAGGCCAAAATTTCTGTCTTAAATTTGAAAGAATAAACTGGGGACCGGCATGTAGATTTTTCAAATGCTCATGCATAATCAAAAGATGATAGAAGGAAGTATAATCGGGTGTTTAGCTTTATAATCAAGTTCAGAATGTCTTAGCCTTCCACCAACTAAAAGAAGACCATTCTCGTCAAGAAATGGATTTAGCGAGAGTAAAGCACTTTTTGAAGAAATTGTTTTAGAATTTGCCAAAGAGCTTATTTCAACAGAAAATGATTCACTTTGAACAAACCTTATCAAAACAATAAGTGCTTGATCAATTTCTGCAATAGTCAAATCATTGAAAAGTCTAGATTCTGTTGTTGTTTGAGAGTTATATTTAAATCTCAAAATATAAGCAGTTACATGTAACAATTTTTTAAATGGAGAGAATCTATTTAATAAATCTTGAAAAAATATAGATTTTGACATGGTAATAAAAACATTGGTTTTCATTTCTGGAAGCTCAGAAGTATGTTTTGATAAACTATTGACTAACCATGCAGGTCCCTTGAACCAAAAGTTATTATCCACTAGATCAAGAGGATCGATTCCTCGAGATATCAAATCCGCAGGATTGTCCTTGGTTGGAACATGATTCCATTGACTCAAGTTTGATTGTCTTTGTATTTTAGAAATTCTATTAGAAACAAATGTTTTAAGAGAACTAGGTTCGCGAGCCAACCAAGCTAAAACAATCTGTGAATCTGTCCAATAAAATATATCATTGATTTCAATTTTGAGCGAAGATATAATAGTCTGACACAATTGTACCGATAATACACAACCACATAGCTCTAAACGAGGTAGAGACAATGATTTTAGCGGTGCGACCTTTGATTTTCCACAAGCTAGTCGAACTAACACTTCATTGTCCTTTTGAACTGACCGTATATATATAGCAGTTCCATAACCAACAATTGAAGCATCTGAAAAACAATGGATTTCAACTAGGATAGGTCTTTGAATAATAATACATCTGGATATCTTCACTTCATTAAGGCTAGGTAGATGAAGATAGAACTTTAACCATAATTCTAAAATATTATCAGGAACAGGAGAATCCCAATCTACTTTTTCTAGCCATAACCTTTGTATTATTATTTTAGCCTTGATAATAACAGGTCCAAGTAATCCTAAAACGTCAAATATTTGACTAATAATCGAAAGAATATTTCGTTTAGTAAAAATAATTATTTCAGGATTGAGTGTGACTGAATATCTGAATTCATCAGTAGAGCAGTTCCAAAATAGACCAAGGATTTTGTTGTTTTGATGATCTTCAATGATATATTGATCATTCGTTTCTCTATTCATTTTCTTGAGATACTCCAAAACACGTGGTTCATTTGAAACCCACTGGCGAAGATTAAAATTAGCACTTGATAAAATATCATTAGTATTTTTTATAAGCGATAAAGCATCTTCAATTGTATCAGTTCCCGATATCCAATCATCCATATAAAAATCATGAGCTATAGATTCGGATGCTTCACGAGATATGTGAGCATTTTCCAAAGATAGTTGCTTAAGACAACGTGTAGCAAGAAAACTTGCAGGAGCAGTTCCATATGTCAATGTGCTCAGTTTATAATGTCTCAATTCTTCGGATGGATCATTTCGCCACAGAATCCTTTGAAAATCCTGATGATTCTCTGCAACCCGAATACATCTGTACATTTTTGAAATATATGCTGTGAAAGCTATAGTATGCATACGAAAGCTCAAAAGAATCCAAAACAAAGGTTCTTGAATACAAGGACCAACTTTCAAGACATCGTTGAGTGAAATTCCAGTACTAGATTTTGATGAAGCGTTGAAAACAACCCTCAACTTTGTAGTGAGAGATGATTCTTTGATCACACAGTGATGTGGTTGGTAGAAATAAGTTGCCCAAGAAATATCTGTATTCATCTCCGACATATGATTGAGATCTTCATATTCTTTCATGAATAATGAATAGTTTGTTTTAAGTTCTGGCTTTCTTAATAGCTTTCTTTCCAAAGCAAAATATCGAGATTTTGCAATTTCAAGGGAATCTCCTAACTGATCAACAGTATCTTTAAAAGGGGGTTGAACAATGAAACTTCCATCTGCACTTCTTTGAAATGTGTCAACAAATTGTTCTTGACATTCTTGTCATTTGAATATGTAATATACCTTTCCCGACATTCTTCAATCCTCCAAAAGGCTTCCAATTTATTATCAAGAATACCATAATCCGTATCTTGAGATTGAACCAAATTGCAAATATAGTTCTCTGGAATGAAATATGTGCAGAAACTACCACCAACGACAAAACCTAATTTGGTAGCCTGTAAAACTGGTCTATTTTTTCCTAATTTGATTTGACTAGGTAATAACAAATCAAAGAAAATACCAGCACCAATAAGAATATCTATTGAAGCAGCACAATGAAAATGAGGATCAGCAAGAGGAATGTCATTCGGAATATTCATGTTTGTTATATCCATAGTTTGTTGAGGAAGATCATCTGTGATTTTATTGATTATTAAAAGATTCAAATCAAAATTATTTTTGTTCGTTATAGCGTGAATTCTTACTTTCAATGAACAATTTATTGTAGAAGTTACAGCATTGATTCCAATTATGGGAATGCTGATTTTATTCCCTTTCAAATTGAGCTTCTTAAACAAATCCATTGTCATGAAATTTGACTGTGATGCACTATCAAGAAGAGCTCTGCATACAATGGGTTTATCATTCGAATCATGAATAACAACTTGAGCAGTAGATAATAAAGTATACTTATTGCATTTACCCTGTGAGCAATTAACCGCTGACGATTCTGGATAAATATTTTGTAAACAAGAAGCATTATTGGGAAATTCCTTCACACAATCATATGAACAATCAGATTGCACGTTTGATGTAGATGGTTTTGAAATTACTATTTCCTGTACCTCCTTTTGCAACTTGAAATCCTTATCATTTTCCAAATGAAGCAATGAATTATGTTTTTTACCACAGAAACGACAATGATCTCTTTTGCATTTCAAGGTTTCATGACCTTTTCCCAAACAATTTATACATAATTGTAGTGCTTGTGCTTGCTGTAATCTTGAATTGGGATTTGGTTTCTTGAAACTGTTACAATAATAAATTCCATGATTACTTTTTTTGCAAAAAGTACAATAAAATTTATTAGAGGATAAATTGACCGACCGCTTGTTATATCCATCCATATTTTTTTTGTTAGAACATGAATCAACGACGCTATGTTTTATATCGATGGACTCTAACAATATACATCTATCAGTCAAAAATTTTATAAAATATTCGACGTCAGGAGATACTATATCTTTAGTTTTTGTCTCCCATTCTTTTTTTGTTGCATTATCCAATTTAGATAATAGCAAATAAATAAAAATAGTGCCTGAAGCATCGGGAGATTCTCCTAAATTCAACAAACACCTTTAATGTTTCAAAAAAGTGTCCAAGAATATTCTCAATGCTGAATACGATTCACGATGAATGGCTTGAATTTCAAATATTTGTTTAACATGACCTCTTATTGCATGTTTCTTGTTTTCAAACCTTTCTTTCAATAATTCAATAGCAACATCATAATTAGACTCATTAATTTCCAATGAATCAATTATTTTCGAAGCGTCACCTTTTAATACAGACTTGAGATAATGAAATTTCTGGATAGTAGCCAAAAAATTATTTTGATGAACGAGTGATCTATATGTATCAAAAAAACTTGACCACTCTTCATATGAACCACTGAAACTAGGCAGGGTTATTGGTGGCAATTTATAATTCAACTGAGGTATAGCTGGGAAAGGAGTTGAACTAGAATATTGTATAGGATCAACCGACGATTTATTTGTTTCATCGTCATGACTTTTGATAATCTGCTCTGCAGAAGAAACTGATGAGAAATATTTATTTTCAAATTCTTCTCTTTCCCTTAGATGTTCCTCTGAATCATCAATAAGTTCTATGGCGTTTTGAATTTCGTTAAAATCATCAAAGACCTTTTCTAATTTGGAGACACGTTTTGACATTTCAATACATTTATTTCGATTTTCTTCATCGCTGACAAATTTTGCGAATCGGGTTAAAGCACTTTTCAGAAGGCCTCTTTTCAAAATCAAATCCTTCTTTTGTGCTTCGACCCTTTCTTCTTCAGACATTCCGAAAGCTAATTTCAAAACAATACAACTAGGTTATGAGCTGTCAGAATGTCAATCAAATGAATATCGAATGCGTTCAGTAAATTTTACGAAATGCTATAGCTTTTTATTGCCAAATTTGCAATCAAATTTCAAGAATCTGCAGAATCCGAATAAAGTTCAGTACAAATGGCCAAGTATGCCAACAAATTCCTGATTGTATAAATACTTTCGAAGTGAATGGACTGTATCAAATCTGTCAAATGACAGTGACATTCAAATTTCAAAAAAAAATGAGCCAAGATTGCTCTGTATCCTGAAAACTCTCACAATATCCTTACTTACGGAGGATCGACCACTTGGAGCGGTTTCTTCAAAGTCCTTGAAAAAGGGCCAAACTATCCGGTTCGTTGGACCAAAAATGTGTGGGGTTGCGAGCTTCACTTATTGGCTGCAGCGATCGACAAGCTCCCTTTTCTTTCAATCAGTAAGATTCAGCTCCAAAATCAAGGAATTTATTATAAATACAATTTTGAATTTTCAGTACAACTGACTCTTTTAAATTTTTTGACAACTATTGAAAAACAAAAAGTAAAGTAACTTGGGAACACATTTGGGCCATGCCTTGTTCAGTAACCAGATCCGACAAGCAGGAAGGCACTGAGCACCATCGTTGGCATTCTGACAGGTCATTGCAGGCTCAACAGACACCTGAATATGTTAGGAATAAGCGAATCACCCCTATGCCCCCACTGCGGAAGGGCAGAGGAAACCTCAACCACCTGTTGGGAGTTTGTGACAGGTGGGTTCGCTTGAGAAGGAAGGTTCTAGGAACTGCCACCATCCCCAGGGAAGAGTTGGAGTACCTGAGCTGGGATAGTATGCTCCTATTCACGACCAGAACGGGCTGGTTTGAGTAGTTGGGTTGGCCAAGCGAGGATGGCAAAAAAGGCCACTAGGCCTACTCGCCGGGCTTTGCCCCCACACCTTTACCAGTACCATTACCTTTACCAGTACCATTACCATTACGGTCAATGTCGGGCCGGTAATGCGGTCAATACTAAGCTTGACACACATCGTTAAATATAGAATCTGATGAAAACCTAACAACATACAACAAACTTTTAATTTCCGCTAGAATAAATAACTACCAAAAACTCTAGTCTGGCGTCAGAATCAGTTTACAATTTATTTATAAAGATTGATACAATAACACAGTGAATATGATGCACAAATTCACGATGAAACATTCAATATACAAAACTTCTCTGAATGACATGATTGAAAAGTGAGGTTTAGTCACTCCCAATCGTCGTTGATTTTCAAGCTTTGCTCACTTTAGTTGTTGATTTCAACAGAATGGCACAATGAGAATACATCAATAAGCACGTTGAACATTGTGCTACGCACAATTTTAAGGTGGCTCAGTTCAAAGATACATTCAATAAATCTCCAAAATCTCCTGAGTGACACAATGTGAACATTGCGCCACGCACAATTTCACGATGGGTGATGAGTCAATTTCAAGATACACAATACCAAAATAAAATCTCCAAGTTCTCTTTGAATAAAACGATGAGAACATTGCGCTACGCACAATTTCACCACAGGTCAATCCAAGATACACAATACCAAAATGAAATCTTCAAGATCTTTCTGAATGACACGATGAGAACATTGCGCAATGTTTCTGGGTCTTCATAGAAGATTGAAATCAATTCCAGTCTTATACCAACCTCCCATTTTCTTGAGTGAAACTGAGATCGAAGTGAGTGTCGGGTCATATCTCGGACTATATTTTTTGATTAAAAGCTTAGGATGAATGGATACCTATCTGTGGAAATACCAAGACTATGTCAAGTTGCATGAAATACATTTTTGGACAACAGCTAGTGTGGCCTGCTGTTCATTTCTGTACACATGTTTTTGCGGATGCTATTAAATTATTAATCCAATTATTGCTGTAAAGGAATTTTGTCTTGAGCCATAACGCCAGGGAAATAGCTAAAATGAGGGCGATACTGATGATACGCGCGTATCAAACTTCTGATGGATCTTTTGGTATTATTTAGAGAGATTCTAATTTATGGTCAAAGTCGGGCAGGTTATGCTGCCAATCTGATGTATCACCTTCACGCACCTACATGACCGAACACAGGTGCTCAGGGGAAAAGTTCAGATATTTAATATAAAATCTAACAATATTGTAACAATTCAGACTTACTGATATCTACCATTTTTGCTTGAACTAAATCAATCAAATAGCTGCATCATACTAATTACATCCGCTTTACACTCATACTTAAAGAAAGGCTTAATGGCAAAGTAGCCCCCTAGAGAGCAATAGAAGTCCACCTTCAACAAAGGATTCAGTAGCGATGTACGAAGCATAATGCAGCTATAATCAGAGGCAGGCAAACATAGGTCAGGGTGGAGCACGTGACTCATGTTTTCTATTGAAATAAGGCGAGATGTATCTCGTTAAAAGTTGCATAAGAAGATTTTTTTTTTATTCAGGGCTACAGGGAATTGTGTTGTTCATTTAATTTTTTTGTTTCAGATCGCCTGAGTATACAACTGTAACATGGTGAACTTATCGATATATTATGAGAACTCTACAGCACATTATTTGTTGTCAGATAATAGTTCCCTGAATTCTGGAAACAACAGTCTAGAAGGTGAGTTGTAAGTAGCACGATTGTCTATTTTACTGTATATTCTTCTGGGTATAATAATTATTATATCTTTAAAAGGACGCATGAATGAAACATTAGTAAATTGCAATTATCGGTGCAGCAATCCAATTATATCAAGCACATTGACTAAGTGCAACAGGAAACTTGAAACCTGTCCAAGCTCAACAACAACAGACATCCATCCATTTGTTTCTGATCCTGGATAAAAAAAATCTGACATTCTATATGAAACACATCATTTGAAGGGAACAAACAAGAAATTTCAAAATGCCAATAACGTGTATTATGAAGTTGATGAAAGTTTCATGCTCAAGGCTCTTTGAACAGCCAGAAAGCTTCAACATACTTTGTATGTTTATATTAAATCTTGATTGCCAGAGCTCTTATTTCAATATTGATTAGTCTTGCCCGCATATTGAATATTTATTCAGTAACTGAATCTGATTTACATAGTTTCATTAAAATAAAAGCTCCTCTAGAATTTTATTGAAAAATTCATTTTTGGTTAATGTCCTTTTATTCAAGGTAGGTATTATTGTTGTGCCTCGCATGAACATTCTGAACTACATAAAAATTGTCCAGTATTATTGTTTGGTTCTCTAACACTGATGATTGGTGGCACTTAGCTTCCCTCATGACACCTATGAACTTATTGTTTCACATACTCCTTCAAGTGCGTTTATGCTGAGGCTGTGATAAATGTTAATAGTAGCTTCGCAAACTTCATATCTATTCTGTGATAAACAATTATTCATAGTAGAGCTGAGAAAGGAGCGACAAACTCCAGTTTGTAGTAGACGTGAAGACATAGCAGACATTTTTTGGAACAGTGATTCTGAAGAAGAAGCGTTTTGTATTGATTTTTATGTTTTTGGTTCAAGGAGGTTTAACAAATTTTCCATTGATTGGAGATTGGAGTATCGGATTTAATGTTTACCACGTTCGATTCAACTCAAGAAAATTGACAAAGCATTTATCGTCGCTTTTATCGTTCCTATCGTGCCAAGCGTGTATCGACGCGTCCTCCTCCATATACAAATTATGCCAGTATTTTTTTACTTTGCCAGTAACTCCGGTCCTATCGTCTATTTTGATAAACGATAAGAGCGGCGATAAAAGCGATGCAAAACTCCTTTCTATGATTTGCCGTTTATAGTGAGACAAGAACGATAATGTACTGATCATCATTAGATATTTTTTTCTACAGGGTGTCCCGGAAAATATGGGCAATCTCTCGGATTCAGGTAGAACATGAGAAAAGATGACGATAAGTTCCTATAATTCTTTTCCCTAGAGGCTCTTCCTAGGGAGATATGGCCTCCTAAAGGGTGAACATTTTCTTCCGCATATGACTTTTAAAGTACTCAAGTTAATTTAATGAAAATCTATTATGATGATCACTACTAAGGACCTGTTTGAATAGTGGCCTTGAAGCACATTTACCTCATTTAGTTTACTAGGGTCGGACTAGGTACTACATTTTAATGCTTACATTTTTAACACCCAGTACGGCGATAAAGACTTGCAAAACATAAATTTGTATAGCTTGAACCCACTTGAATCCACAAAAAAGGTACTCTTGTTTATTATCGATAAAATGAATCGTTTAGGAGAAAAAACATATTTTTCTTGATGTCATTGACGTTTTTTTTTTTAAATCAAATCTTTGTTTTTTTTTGCAATGTTGATGAAAGTCAACCGAAAAAAAAATAGATGTTGAATCCAAGGAAAACAAAGGTTCACATTTTTCTCGAATAATTCCGTTAGGGACACCACTTTATCATGGCCTTTTTCCAAGTTTTTTTCAATACATTTTTTTTTTCTCCAGAACGGTTCATTTTATCGATAATGAAGAAAAGTACTTTTTCATAGCTTAAGGCTCAAGCTATCCAAAGTTATTTTTTCAAGTCTTTATCATACAGGGTGTCGAGAATTGAAGCAATAAAATGTAGAACCTAGTCTGCCCCTTGTAAAGCAAATTAGGTAGATGCGTTGCAAGAACAGTATTTTTATAGGTCCTTAGTAGTGTCACAATAAATCTTCATCATATTCCACCGGCACCCTTTGGCAGGCCATATCACCGTAGGAAGGACCTCTAGGAAAAATAATTATAGGAAGTTACAATCATCTTTTCTCATTTTCTACCTGTATTCGAGAGATTGCTCACCTTTTCCTGAACACCCTGTATAATAATGAATAAAATGCCAAAAATGTAGGTTTACAGGGTGTCCCGAAATTAGACGTCAATATTTCAACCGCGTATTCCACGCCCTAAAAAAGAAATAGGACTTCATATAAACTAGAATCAACAAACTCTCCGTTCTCAAGATACAAGGTGTTGAAGGTGAAGACCTGATGACGGTTTTTTGTAGATATTTTCAAAACCTGCCAAAGATAATTGAATCAAATTTGGTATTGTTACGTGAATTTTTATCTCATGAACGAGAACCTAGTAGTGTATACCCTTTATTAGTGGGATATACAGGGACGGGTTTGACAAAAATAAGCCCCAAATTTTTGGGTTGTGGATTTTTAGTAGTTTTGCCTACAAATTCTGAAAATCTGGAGTTACCTACACAAATGAGGTACTCCTCTTGTACCTCGCTGAAACGCACCATTTTCGAGAAAAACGCATTTGAAAATCTTTTTACACACTGATTTTGGTGAAAAATATCATATGCATCGGACTATCACAGGTAAGCCCGTTGTTTCGCTGAGAGTTTCGATATATTAAGCAATTTTGTTTGTAATATGATTTTCAAATGCATTTTTCTTGAAAATGATGTGTTCCAGCAAGGTAGCAGAAGAGTACATTATCTATGTAAAAGCTCTATATTTTTAAATTATGCAGACAAAACTACTAAAAATCAACATTAAAAAAATGTAGCGCACATTTTTTCCAACACGTTCATTAGCTCTACGTTGAAAGGTTGGTAACTGTACAGGATAAAATGTATCCAAATATCTTCACAGGTTTCGAAAATATTTATAAAAAACCCTCATCAGATCTTCTTCTTTGAAACTTTTTGTATCTTGAAAACAAAGAGTCTGTGGACACTACTTTATAAGAAGTTTTATCTCTATTTTGGGATAAAATAAGTTGTTAAAATATTGACGTCTACTTTCGGGACACCCTGTATACATTGTTTCTATATTTCTTTTATATTGTAGTTTGTGGTAAAAAAAAAATCCACTAGTACTTATCTTGACGGCAACTTTCATCCCATTATTTGTCGAGTACAGGCCATAGAAAGTGTTGTTGTATTTTTTTAAAGACATCGATAAATAATTATCAAGAAACTGATTCCCTAATTCTTTTCTTTCTTCATTTTTCAATTCATCTTCGAAATTTCCGGAATAAGTAATCCATGTTTCCATCCCAACAAGTTAGAGTTCTTCTCAAACCACTCCACTACATGAAATATACAGTGTGTCGATTTAAGTGTGTAACACACGTTTTTTTTTTTAATTACAGAACTAAATAGAATCCAGATATCACCAAAAGTGGTTGCATGGTCGAGAAACTTATAAGGTGCTATTATAATGGTTGCAAGTTTATACACGTTTGATCAAAAAATATGAAAAGTAAACAAGAGTACCCTTTTTAAACAATTCAGCAAAAAAAAATGTTAGGTTTTATTAGAAGGACTTCAAAAGTGTGACACCTTTCTATCAAAGATACATTAAGTAAAATCGACAGGGTGCAAAAAAGGTTCCTTAGGCATGTTGGCTTCAAGTTGCGTATTTCAAGCGATGGTATTGACTATTAACAGATTTTGACGGTTACCAATATAGATACACTACAAAATAGACGAACTCTAGTAGACCTTTGCCATTTACATAAAATTGTGAACGGGCAAATCATAAGAGAGCATATCATTTCATGTTAAACCCAAACCGATACTCTGTTCCACGTTCGTTTCCACAGAACAAACTATGGAAGAAGCTCAGCAATTACTAGAATATGCGATGAGGGTAATAACATTCTGGAGAAAGATGAAAGTATAGACTCTTTCAGTATAGGGTATACTCAATTCAAGACAGCGATCATGAATTTGTTAAAATGAATGCCTTATGTATATTCCGCAGGCACTTAATACTCCGGATTAGTTTAGTTTAGGTTAGTTAAGTTTAAGTTAAGTCAAGTTTCATTGATCAACATACTGTATTCCATGGTTTTATTTGCCGTCAAATAAATAAATAAATAAATGAAAATAAATAAAATGTTATGAAGAAAAGCTGTTTAGATTCTGAAGTTTTGCTTCAATAACAAAAACAATGCACCCTAAAAAAAAAAATTCTTTGTATGGAATAATACCCAGGTATGATGGTATCAAATACAAAAATTGCACTTTGAATGAGAATTTTTGGATATGCCTATTATGATCATCATGCAGCCTCTTTTATGTCCATTGTTGGACATTGGCCTCAAAACGTCACCTATTCTCTCTGTCCCTGGCTGTTGCAATCCAATTTGTTACTTCTCTCTTTAGGTCATCTGTCTATACCTTTGCCTCGGCTACGCTTGTCAGTTCTTGTTCTCCATTCCAGCAGTTTTTTGGTAAATTCACCGTCCTCCATTCTTGCAATGTGAACCACCTATTTCCATTCCCATGTAGTATTTGCTGTATAGTATCATCCAGTTCAGCACGTCAGCGTATCTCTTCATTTCCCAGTAGATCTCTCAGGGTCAGGCCAAGCATCAATCTCTTCGTTCGCCTCTTAGTTTTTCTGCGGTTTTCTTTGGTAAAGTTGAGGTACCTCACTGGTGATACGCATTGGTTAACTGTTCTCCGTTTCAAGCGAATCGGAATATTTCCTTCAAAAATGTCCTTAATTTTTTCGTACGCCACCCATTCCAGGGTCGTTCGTCTGTTTAGCTCGCAGGTTTGGTTGTCTCTGGCTGTTCATGACTCATATATTTGTCAACCCATTCTACTTTGTTGTCATCCCTTTTCTATTTGATTTGATTTGTATTTGATTATTGGGAACCATCATTTTGGTTTTTTAAAAATGTATTGACAGTCCAATTTCTTTTACGGCATCGTTGAGTTCTTGAAGCATGTCTTTCACTTCTCACAGATTGTCCGACAAGATAACGATGTCATCCACGAAACGTAGATGATTGAGTCTCTCTCCATCGATGAGTATTCCTTTCAAATGCATACTCGATGACAGTAATAAACAGCTTTGGCAACATGGTGTCACCTTGTCTAAGTCCTCTTTCTATCCTTATCTCATAGTTGTAGCGTATAGGGGAATCATCACCTTGTCATTGGTGAGAGGGCACAGTAAGCTTAACATCCAAGGAGCGATGCCGGCGGTAGCGTAGCTACTGGTAGGGTCGCCCATGCCGATGAGGTCTCAACTTATAAAGGCGAAGCTAAGAAGATTTCCACGCATCTTCTGACCCAGAATGGGTGGCTGTAAACATCGTTCGACCCAGATTGGGCGGCTGAAATTAAACCTTTCTAACATGCAGTGGCTCGCGTGGCATTGTATATGGCCATGAACCCTTACAAATGTCAGATTTCGAAACTCCCAGTTGAGTAGATACTCCCACACTGATTAATAAGTCTGTCCCAGCGATTATTGCTAGTTTTCTTGTATTTTGGATACAAAGATAGGCATATAAATTTTAGAGTCATCTGCATATCCTTGCAAGCTACGGTTTTTTATCATATCGGCAACATATAAAAAGCAATAGAGGGCTAATAAAATATGTTTAAGGTGAATATTGAACAAACAATTTTTGATGTATGTGATGTTTGACTTGCAACTATTCTAATTGCACCTGATGAGTTTATTGAAAATGCACCAACTTTTGCTGATATTTGAATTCTGGTTCTGTATAGTTGATAAAAACAAATCCCATATGTTGCACGCTTGAATGGACACACTGTACACATGAAGCTCTCAGGATCCTCACTGTCACTGTTATGAAAAAAAATTGCAGACTATATATTTTACCACCACTTGCATCCACGTCACGTTCCGTTATCCCCTTCTTTCAATTCGCGCACATTATTGAGGTCATCCTCCATGCATTATTCAACTGACTCACTTTATTACAATCTCTATTCACTAAATGGCTGCTTATAGTTGACTTACTCAAAGTTATGACTCCATACGTTTTTTCAAAATCACCATAGCAGAAATTATAGTGGATTAATTTTTAAACTTCTACAAACTCCACAAATTCAATCTTATTTGTTGATTCCATATTTAAGCGGGATCAGGAAGATTAAGTGATAGCGCCGATCATTTTTTTCTGGGGGTGTTTTTCGTTGATTCCAAAAAACTGTTCATCTGTGGTGCATTTTCTTTAATTATTATAAATTTGAAATTGCATTGTCACTTCATCGTAGTATGAAGAATTAAACCCCTTTGATTCTCTGTAATGGAGATTACTGAGAGTTCAAGTCCTTTTCCTTGGAAATTTGTTGTTTTGTGTTGATTTTGGTCAATGTGTGACTATTTTCATGTTTGCTGAAACTTCAATGGTTTTGTCTGCTGAGCCCTGGCGTGGCAGCCGTTTATGAATGACCGGACCGGAGACATGAATTTTACGCTAGCTTACGCAGTCTTCTCAATGTTTTTGTGTGGTAAAAAATCTATAAAGTTGTGAATGTCAACGTATTTATTTCTTTTTCAGACGCAAATCAGTTCATTTTACCAATTTGGCGACAAGTATTATGGAGCATTCTCTATGCAGGAATGGTTATTGTGGCCACTGGTGGGAACCTCATTGTGATATGGATAGTTCTAGCACACAAGAGGATGAGAACGGTTACAAATTATTTTTTATGTAAGTGGTTCTTGGATTCATTTATCAAGATAACAAATGTCAACTTTTAAGGGGATTCATCCGCTCGGAAAAGCACTGCTAGCAAAATAAGTTTTCATCACGTCTGCCCGCGGGCTGACAGTAGATATTCATCACGCTGACAAACAAACTTAGTGAAGATTACGCCTCAAAAGAGATGGGTATATATTTTGTTCGAAGACGGTGGCAATTTATTGTGAATTACATGAGATTTTGTAAAAGGTATTACTCGATTGCTGTATAATTATATCAAACGGAGATTGTCAGGAATGATTCCAGAAAGGTTCAATATTTTATAATACACTATCGATTTTTTTTGATTCAACGGATTATACGTCTTTCACAAGAGGGCGGAATAATATGTAGATTTTTCGTTTTTTTTGACCATTGAGATACCGTTTCTGTTACCGTTTTTTTTTTAAATAGATATTGGGTTGCCTAGTTTGCATTGAGTGAAATTTCACACCCGAGTTCACACCGGATGAATCCCCATAATAGAAAAAGTTCTACAACTCCAAAAATCTATAACGAATATATAATGAGTCCATATAAACGATCTGGTAAGATGAGTGTGCTAGTGTGCATTAGGTCACATTAAAAAAATCCGGATATTCAACAGAACAACACCACGTTAAAAAAAAATATTGACCTATTTTCTGTACTTTCCTTCTCAGATATGGCAACATGACTAGTCGACAACGACAATCTAGCATTTCAAGTTCTGTCTCTGACATAAACATGGTTCTTCTACGATGGCCTTATTTGCCCGGTTTCCGTCAACTGCAGTATCAGTATATGAATGGCTAGTCAGATATTTCCGACTCAAGGTTACACAGAAAAATTATTCATTTGTCGTGGATGTAAATAATCAATAGAACGTATAATCCACTTACAATTTTGAAAGAAGTAGAAAAGCGCATGAGTAAACAAAAATAATTATGCAATACCTTAAATTTTCTAAATCAGCCATCGGAACTATGTTTAAAATAATACCGTTTAAAAATTCCGTGTAATAGATTAGATGACGAGACAAAATTTCCAATGGTCAAATTTCTCTAAATATCGAAACTGGAAGTTCTAAAACTACCGACGTAGAGGAAAATTCTTGATTTTGGCAGTTTCAAGCAGCGCTTACAAGAGAAACGTGCAGAGTTTGATAGAGAGTTCAGGCTGATTGAAAAGACATAAAAGAAACGTGCAGAGATACGCCAAAGTTTGATTGACAGTGCTCAATATTACCAGATTTGATCTATTTTGATTTTGCTCTGCTGATATAATTTGTCTACTGATTACTGATTACTGAAGTACAGGCGCTACGAGTTTCGGGCTGTTGGCCCCGACACCGCAGCCTCTAGTTGGGCTTATTGTATCTTCTCTGTGCCTGTCTCTCAGTCGAAGAGCTCTATTGCCCGAATAAGGTTTATGACTCGTTCTACTGTTTCCCTGTCCGTCCTTTGAGGAGTGGTTGTGAACTCCCCATTATCTCTTCTCCAGTACGCCAGCGCTTCACATTCGAATACAATGTGGGAGGCTGTTTCCTCCTCCTCGTTGCACAGCCTACATATGGGTTCCTCGTTGAAAAGGCCCATGATATGCATGTGTTTCCTTAGAGTGCAGTGTCCAGTTAATATACCTGTTACTTTCCTAAGCTGATTCCTGCTGAGTTGCGGTAGGCTTCCAGAAAATGATGATTCGATCTCGTCTGCCATCATTAATTTACTGTGTTTCAGACCTGGTGATTGGCACCATCTAGCTTTCTGTTGTTTTTTGGACCAACAGTTCAGCCAACCTCTCACAGAGGATTTTGTAATACCAATAGCAGGTTCTGGACCCAGAAGTGGTGTGTTTGCAGCTTTGCGTGCTAGTAGATCCGCCCGCTCGTTCCCAGCTATCCCTGTGTGTCCTGGTATCCATCCAAGAGTAACATCGTTAGATACTCCCAGTGTGGCAAGGTTTTGCTGACAATCCATGACTTGTTTGGATTTGGTTTCCCGACAGGAGATGGTTTTGATTGCGGCTTGGCTGTCACTAAGGATAAGGATTTTCCTTCCTCTGTAGCCTCTCCTGAGATTTTCTTGCACGCATACGTTTATTGCATGTACTTCTGCCTGGAAAACTGTAGCGTACATCCCGAGTGGTTCACATGTTTCCCACTTTGGATTTTCACCTACGATTCCGGCACCAGTTCCCCGGCTTGTTTTGGAGCCGTCTGTGTACCATATTGCCCCATTAGCCATCCGGAGTTGTTTCACCGTTTCCTCTTCCCATATTAGCTTGGTCTTAGGAGACGTGCTAAAGTTGATATTTTTCAACATGATATCACTCCTCATTGTTACTAAGTGGTTCGTGACTGTGCTGGTTATCTTAGTGTGTCCTTGGGAGTTTGAGTGACTCCAGTTCCTGGTGTTGCTAAGTCTATATGCTCCCATCCTTGCTTCCATTTTGATATAGATATCTAAAGGAGGTAGGTTAAGCATGGCCTCCATGGCAAGTGTTGGAGTGGTTTTCATGGCTCCCGTTACACAGAGACATGCTAGCCTCTGAACTTTTGCAAGTTCCGTGGCTGCTTGTCGCTGCTCGATTTTCGGCCACCAGACAACAGAGCTATAGGCAAGGGTGGGTCTTACCACGGTACAGTAGAGCCAGTGTACCATGCGCGGATTTATGCCCCAATTCTTTCCTATCGCTCTTTTTGTTGCCATTATTGTGGCTTTACCTCGATTCACTATTTTCTGTAGGTGTGAATTCCATGTGAGTTTGTCATCCAGGATGATGCCTAGGTATTTGACTTCTCTTACCACCTGCAGTTCCTGTCCAAAGAACATGGGTTTGAATAATTCCGCTGTCTTCCTCTTTCTCGTAAAGCTGACCAGGGAGGTTTTCTCAGGATTGACCTTCAGGTTCACCTTCCTGCACCAATCTTCTACGATTGTCAGAGCTGTCTGCATCAGTTCTGATATTGTCTTGGTGTGTTTGCCAGTGATAAGTATTGCTACGTCATCGGCATAGCCTTGGGCGTAGAAACCTTTGCTGTTCAACTCTACCAGTAGTTCATCTGCGACTAGGTTCCAGAGGAGAGGGGACAAGACTCCACCCTGGGGGCAGCCTTTAGCTGCCTCTATAGTTACAGTTTTGTCAAGCATTGTTGCTTGAATTCTCCTACCTTTCAGCATGTTTCTTATCCACCTACAAACTGTGTCTTTAATTCCACGCCGATTGATTGCGGTGGTCATTGAATCGAAGGAGGTGTGATCTAATGCTCCTTCTATATCAAGGAATGCAGCTAGGGCAACTCCTTGGTTGTTCAGTGGTTGCTCTATTTTATGAACAAGTTCATGCAGAGCAGTTTCACATGATTTGCCAGGTTGATAGGCGTTTTGGTTTTTGTGTAGTGGCCTCTCTATTAGGGAGGTCTCCCTAATGTGCCTTTCAATCACTTTCTCCATCGTTTTGAGTAGAAACGACGAGAGATTTATTGGTCTGAATGCCTTGGGCTGAGAGCTATCTTTCCCGGGTTTCGGTATAAAGACCACTCGCGAGAGTTTCCATATCATGGGTATGTGTCCCGTTGCCAGGCTTGCTCTGAATAGTTGGCAAAGCATCGATATGAGTTGGGCTTCGCCCTGCTGCAGGTGTGCCGGTATTATCCCGTCGCATCCAGGTGCTTTGTATGGTTCGGATGAGTTTATGGCCCATTCGATTCTATTTGGTGTCACAATCTGTCGGGCTATGACCCAATCATCTCTTGATCCTCTCATCCTGAGGATCTCAGGAGATAGGGAGTTGACTCCCTGTTGCGAGTTGATTATGGTCGAGTCTGGAAAGTGTGCCCTGAGTAGTGTCTCAATGGTTTCTTCGCCATTTTTCGTGTATTCCCCATTTGGTTTCTTTAGTGTTCCCATTGGTGGAAGGGGGTCTTTAGCTAGGATTCTCTGAAGGCGTGCGCCTTCCGAGGTTTTTTCGACCTCAGTGCAAAACTTCCTCCAGGAGTTCCTCTTAGCTTCCCTTACTCCTTTGTTGTATTTCGTCAGAGTATGGTGGTATTCATCCCATTCACCGGTTTTCTTGGCCACATTGAAGAGTCTGCGTGTTTCCCCCTTCATCTTGTCAAGTTTATCGTTCCACCAGGTTGTGTCCTTGCATGAAGAACGCCGGATTAGCGGACAGCTTTGATGGTATGAGTAAATTATAGCGTTTTGTAGTTGTTCTGCTACCACCTCAACATCAAATCTGTTACGCATACGTTCCTTGATCCCGCTCAACCCCGCCTCCAGCTCCTCCCGGTATTCAGTACAGTTCGTTTTGCGTGGGTTACGGTACATTTCTGACGGCTTGTCAATACTATTGATTTCCATCAGTATATACCTATGGTCCGACAGGGATGGTTCATCGGATACGCGCCACCGCTGGATATCGGGATTAATACGGGAGGTGGACAGAGTGACATCAATAACTTCCGACCGTACGCGGTTTGCAAAAGTAGGCTTGTTGCCCTTGTTTAGAATCTCCAAATCATGGGTTATAATAAAATCCAATAAAGACTCACCACTTTTGTTGATATCGCTGCTCTCCCAGATGGTGTGAAGCGAGTTGGCGTCCATACCTATTATACACTGTAGGTTTCTCTGCCCACAGTGATTCACTAGTTTCTCCAGGTCTTCCGATGGTGGGGGTCTGGGTGCATCGTAGGGAAGGTAAACCGAGGCTATTATGATGTCCTTCTGGGTTCCCTCCTCCTTGTAGCTTAGTTGGACGGCTACTTGATCCCTGGAATTTAGTTCTTTAATATTGAGAGCCTGCACTCCGTTTCTCACGTATATGCAAGCTCTCACGTTACCTGTTGATTGCTCCTTGTAAAAGATCTTACCTCCAGTGTTTCCTAGACCGGCTATTTTTCCCTTCGTGATCCAGGGTTCTTGGATGATGGCCAGGTCTATGTTTTTCTTTGCCAGCTGTTGGCAAAGGGCAGCAGATGCTCCCTTACTGTGCTGAAGGTTTATTTGTATTACCCTCAGCATCGGGAGCCTCCTTCTTTAGAAGTCTGAAGGTTAGCTGCATTAACCCAAAGTAGGCCCGGAGATTCCGGTTTTGCAGCTCCTTCAGAGATCTGCTGTCAAGACCGACAATGAGTGTCATGCCCTCATTGTCCGTCTTGTGGCTGATTATTCTCCAGTCCTCGGTCTTCAGCCCCATGTTCTGGGTTTTGAGGAACTGGAGAGCTTGTGCCGGTTCCTTGATTCCCGCGGATTTCGTCGGTATCCAGACAGCAGCCCTCACGACTGGCACCACTCTGTGTGCCAGGCCAATCCTAAGACTGGTTCCCTCGTGGGGGCTGAAGCCTGGAACCACCCGCAGCAGCCAAGTCTTGGCAGCTTCATTGGCGCAAGTGATATAAATCACCCCACCTCTGGAGCTGCTGTTCTTGAACTGAGGACCAGTTCCGGGTTCGCATTTGAACACTTTCCGGAGTAGAGACTGTTGAAGGCCTCTACACTGCTCCTTAGTTAAGGTTTCATCCGGATATTTCTCGGAGGTGATGGCCATTCTAAGCCCGGCTAGGGTTTCGCTGTAAGTTTCCCCAGTTGATGTACTGGGTGTTACTTCAGCATCCCCCTGCCGTGACCTTTTCTTGGCGCTTTTTTCTGGGGTTGGTGTGTTGCCCTCAGAGCGATCCCTCTTTGCAGAGGATTTGTTTGCAGGGGTCCTAGGTTTACCTGATGCTCCAGGCTCTGAGGCCCGAGCATCAGGTTTCCCAGTGTTCCCTGAGCTATTCGGGAGGGTTCTATTCCCGGGATTCCTATTTGTCCTCGGTTTACGAGGCCGTATAGGCTCTCCCTTGGCTTCAGCCCTCTGGATCGCGAGCTTCCTTCGCTGGGCTCCGGAAAGCTTTGCCATTTTGTTCAGGCTGATGTTGCCAACGCCTGAACTAATGGCAGATACACCGGCCTTGGGGGTTGCATCACTGCTTCCCTGGTTACCCGTGGTTGGTTCATGAGTTACATCGAGGTTTGGTTGTTCCTCGGATGCCAGAACGTGTGATTGGCTTTCCCCAAAATCCGTGGGGCCAGCGTTGGCCACCGGGGCTTCCACCCGGTCGGAACCAACGGTGAGATTGAAACTCACTTGGGGTACAGAGTCCTCAGGTTTGTCACACATCGTTCGTAGGTGCTGGTTTTGGTCCGCCCCGGGGTATTTAATTTCCCCGGTACCTCCCATATCTGGGAGGCATTCCCCTATCCGCCACCTGGGGAGGCGCCCGATAGGGGACCAGCAACCCCCACGGGTAATTTGTCTAAATATACAATGAATGGTTTCTAATCCTGAATTGATTAATAAATCACCAGCACCATCTGATACTAGCGTCTGGACATTCACTAGACCCTCTGCAGTGCTTGTCCATTGCATGTCACCAAATTAGTGCTCTCTAGGTAATTATGGATCTAACCATGGCTGTGTACACTCAGTGCATCATAACTGGTGATAGTCATGAAGGTATTGCAAGTCTCCATGTTTTTTCGAAAATTATCCAGTTAAACTTCTAGAATTTTGACCTCATCCACCAGGAGCAAGGGTTCCTCGTAGAAATCAAGATTCTTCTTGAACTCTAGTTCTCCAAGTAGTAGCATTCAAAATAGTTTTTGCAGGATTTATCCTGAGTCTTCCCTCATTTCTCCAGTTCTTGACAATATTTAACGTCCTTTGCATTCTAGTGAATACATGAGCAGCCTCTGTTACGGAGTACTATATCATCAGCATATCCTTTTGCGAATATTCCATTTTATTCTAATCGTATCCGCAGACTGTCCGATACAGGTGTTCCTTTCCCTTCACACTTTGGATTCGATTATCATTCGATCTCCCATGGATAGATTTACTGACTCATAAGTTGTGTTTTCGAATGCTTCTTGAATATCGAAAAACTCCCCGAGTGCTTCCTGTCAACTTTCCAAAGATTCTTTTACCCTTCAGGTTATTGCAAGGATTGTGTCTTCGAAGGAGCTGCCTGCTTCGTAACAGGTCCAGGTTTTGATGTAGAGGTTATTCAATACCTTTTACCGTATGTACTGCTGTTAGGCAGCTTGACCGGAAGGATTTAGGAGTAACAAAAGATGTTCCCCCTTGTTTTGGTTTGAATTCCATCACTGCTTACCTTCATCTTTTCAGTATGTGATTGAAAGCTACAGTAGAGGCTTGCACACCGGCTTGGTATAAGCAGGTCATCACCTTGTTGTAGCATGACTTTGGAACTTTTTATCGCTCATTTTATCATACCATTGGTAATTATTCTTCTCAATCATTCCGAATCATTACAAATTCCTTCCCTTTTTCCAAGTTTGGTCTTGAGAACATGAGATGTCAAGTAAAATGATCGCGGAGAATGAGTCCTCAACCTTGGATCGTGTCTCATTTTTGTATGTCCCTCTTCAGGTTTTATGGGTGTTTCCAAGGCGTGCTGTAGATTCTTGACTATGGCTTCGGGTAGTGTGTAGTGAGCCGGTGTTTCTGTTGATTTCCAACATAGTTTTTTCCAGCCTGTAATGGTATACTGTTGAAACACGCGTGATACTTGATACTTGATACTTTCTTGTACGCCATATTGAAAGTATACACATCGGAATTTTCTTTAATTTCTGACTGTTTTTTTTAAGTGATGATGATTTGTAAAATTTCATGAGGATCGACTCTTTGATTCCAACAGGCCATTTCCAGAAACCAAAATATTGATTCCCTTTATCATTTTACGTCGAACAACACAGTCCATCAGCCCAATCAATACTCTCATCTGCTATTCAAAAATCTGAAATGCATCTCCTAACAACTGAATTCACCCTTTTAGAAAAAAACCATCATCCAATTTCAGTTGTGTTTGTAAGTAATTATTATTCAGATCTATCTGCCTTCTTGAAACACAATAAACTTTTCCTTTATGCTCTTTTTTAGCTAAAATTGTGCTTCCCGGTCATTTTTATAATTGGCATTATTATTTTACTCCATTCCCACTTTCTCACACATCAAAATATAGTCGTTTACCGTCTTTTTTCTCAAAACTCGAATTCAAATGACCATTATTTCAAACTCTGGTCGCTACGTGACTGGTTTGCCTACTTGAAGTTTGTCGAGCTTTGAAATTGAATTTTCTAGTCATTAGATTACCCATAAAAATCGACCATAGTGCTCAAAATATAAATCACACGCTACGTTTATTTCCGTTCCAAATAACAAGGCTCAGTGAGAAGAGACGCTGGGCATTAAGTTAAGGTTAGTGGTAGCGTATATGGACTTGACGACGATTTTCTGAGGTAAGACTCTGTTCGTTGCTAAAAAAAGTGATCTTGAAGTTACTAGTTACATCTTCAGATATTGAAAAAAACAGTTTCATGTGAGAACAGTAAAATAACGAAATTCCTGAGATATTGCCGGATGTCTATAAACTGTGCGAGCATTTATTCGACAAATTAAATGGAAAGTTCAACAAAAAGAATCGAAAATGAGATTAATCAACAAAAACATACCAATCTTGATTTCCAACTGCTTCTTCTCATACCCTATTCTTGAAATTAATTGAAAAATGTTTCCCAAAATATCTCCGTGTCTTTCCACTCCCAAGTTTTTCTCTCATTACAGATCACCTCACTCTTGATAAAAAGTGGGGTGTTTAAATTAAAATTTCTCCTATCCCAGAAGTCCGCAGTAGTTGGATCATAGATAGCCGTATGTCAGAAGCGGCAAGCGTCATTATTATCCTGCACATAATTTTGAGAACAAACGATTTACCTGTAAGAAGTTCGTTTTGAATTATATGAGTATACTCGTCTAAAAAGATATTATATACATGTAGTAACACCTTTCTACTTTATCGAGCACATAATCTGAAGAGTATGAATCACAATTTTTTTTTTGTCCTTATCTCCTCGCCGCTGCATACCTGAACTGGCCAAGTCATTAATTTTTTTGTGGGAAATTGAATCTTTTTTGGAAGGGTCTTCCAACTAGAAGGAAAAGGACATATCTATTTGGACGAGTATACTCATATAATTGAGAACGAACTTCCTACAGGTAAGTCGATTGTTCTTGTAGATGTTCAAAGGCTCCACATTGTTTTTTCCCTTCGACTAATAAAACACGAGCAATAATACCTATGTGTACAACTTTCTCAGAAAACAAATATCTTATTATAATTTACTCACAGTTCAATAATGCACTTTATAATATTATACTATTGCATAATAAGCATAACCTTTGATTTTCTGTTTATAATCAATCGACAAGGCAATAATAATTGTTTAACTTCTATATCATAACTCAATTATTATCTAACTAAACATAGTGATACTTGAAATCTCCGCATCGAAATATCGCTTAATCTATGTATTAGTTATTAATTCCATGAAATTCAATCTATTGTCATCTAAAGGACTATTGTGGAATTTCTGAAACACTCGCGAATTTTTTGCAAATCCTACAGCATCCCTGATTTGATCCATACTAACTCCCTTCCTAAAAGCCGCTAAAGTTGTAGCATCTCTCGTACTGTGAGAATGGTATTTGTGCGTATAGTCTGTTCATTGCTTTCCTGCGGTTACGTCATACTTTTCCGTCTCTCTCTTACACATTGAAAAAAAAAACACGTACGTCTGAACGAGGGTCTTTTGGATCAATTTGATAAATGTGACATGTAAAGCGATAAATCTACGACATACTATCAAACGTCAAATACTGTGACGTGACCGCAGAAAAGCCTTGAACAAGCTGTATCAATTCCACTTTTTAATGTATCTTTTATCCAACGACCGATAGTCTGAGGGCTAGCTATATGGTGAGGTTTTTTGAACGTGAGCATGAGATACTCATCATTATCTTTTCTTAACGAGCTTGTTCTTTTCAAATATGCTTTGAACGTACTCGCTACACAAAATGCTGGACACTCTGAGAAAAAGTTAAATTCCAAAACAGGCTGTTGCCGATTATAACTTGAGGTTTTTAGTATTTCTGTGATGAACATTTTTATTGTTGAGGAGTCTGTACCATGAATATCTTTAATTTTGATTTTGAAAATAGTCTGGAGTGTCTGACCTGTTGCCAATAATAATAAAGATGCCAGTTTTTTGATAAGCATTTGCAACGGAAGTGTATCATTTAACGGATATAGTTTCTTCAAATTGCAAGGGCAAGGATTCCCATGACGTTTTGTACTTTGAAAAATATGGCTTAGTTCTGTACACACCATTAAAAAAACATTTGGTTACTATATCATCTCCATTAGCGTAACTTTGAATTAATGATAACACCGATCGATGGGTATTCAAAGCCCTGTACAAAGCTTTCTACAGAAAAAGTTCATGAAGGAAAGAACTGATATTTCCGAAAATTCCCGGTTAAATGTCTTTCATTTTGAGCTCGCAGAACAACCACCATTTTTTCACTTATGGACTCAATCAATATAGGTATAGCTGCATCGGGAACGCCACGTTTCAGAAATGATCCCCGGACAATTTCCCTACTGCTAGGGACAACCTCCAATCTAGGTTGAAAGCATCCGCAGCTATAGCTGCCAGATCATTGGGCCAGGAGATAAATTTTGTATACTTATTGTTTATATAACTGGCAAACAAATCAATTGTCGGATTTCCAAACTCCTGAATTATTTTTCGAAAGGAATTTTCATTCAAACAATACTCAGATCAATTGACCTTGACCGTGACTCCATATCAGCTATTGCATTTTTTTTTTGAAGTGATATAAGTTGCGAAAATAAATATGTTTCTTTCTTCAACCACGACCAAATCTTTTTTACTCAGTTTATTTAGATTTTGAAACCGAATTCCTCTCATCTTATCAATTTATGCTATGGCAGTTTCATTATCAACTCGAAACACTATATTTGTATGGTTTTTGTTCAAGGCAAAACACTCAAGCGCATAAAATATCACCAACAGTTCTAGGAAGTTTATGTGATGACTTTCTTCAGTTTTACCCCAGAACCCATGTGTCAATACCGCAAACTGCACCCCAGCCGGTTTTGGATTCATCGGCAAATATATCAAAATTTGTCTTATTAATAATACTTGTGAAATGTTGTAGAACCTAACGCCATCTATGGGTAGATTTTGTCAATCTCAAGGATGGAATTCTTATCAATCAAGTAGTTGTGAGACCATATGACGACCAAATGGTGGAAGTCTTTCACTTGATTGATGGGAATTCCATCCTTGAGATTGACAAAATCTACCGATAGATGGCGTTAGGTTCTACAACATTTCACATTTCATTTACATGTCCGATAGTCACGAAGCCCCTTGATACATACTGTTCTCTTCAGTCTGACTTAGACCCATACTCATGCTGATGACGCCTAGTAAGCAGAAACGTACATGGCTTGGTCATGGTCAGACTGAGGAAACAGTTTCAAGATTTTCCTTCATTAATAATATTGTTAGAGTTCAACATTTTACTTCGATTTTCACTTGATCGGTTATCAACATTTGGACTTTATATGTATTGAACTTTTCAAGAGCTAGGTATTTTGAACGTTCTAAATCCTCAATATGAAGTCCACCATAGGAAATAGCAGGGCACGCAGCAACTAATGTACCAACCACTTTGGAGAATTCTCTAATGGATACTTTTTCCTTGTAATGTAGTGTTCGCTGTTATAAATAAATCCTAAATATTTACATTTAATTGATTGAATTAATTTACATTTTTTGTAATTATTGATGATTTAGCCCGAATGCTCCAACAGATAAATGATATTTTTACATGGTCTTGAGTATCTTGCTTAGCCCTACCAACAACAAAAATATCATCTGGGTATATGACGCAAAAAATCCCAACCGATCTAAGCTTATTCAGCCCTGGTTTCAGTAATTCAGTGAGCACATATTATGGTGCTGTGGATAAACCCATAGGCATGACATTATATTGAAATAGGGTGCCGCTAAACTCAAATTGAATTGGTGCTGATTGTTATCATATAATAAGCGTCTTTGAGGTCTATGGTCGACATGGAACAGTTTTTTGTAAATCAGTTTCGTACAGATTCATAATTTTCCAATTTGAAATGTGACATTGGAATCAAAAATTTATTTGGATTTTTCAAATTTAGAATAAATCGAGAGCATCCATCCTGTTCTAGAACCAGAAAGAAGAAGGATATGTATTTACTTTTGCTATGAAAGCATTGACTGATTATACCCTGTTTCTCAAATTTATGTATAATCTTAGTCACTTTTTGTTTCTCTAATGAACTAATTAAGCACACTTTAGGCCTATGGTCTTGAAAAGGTTTTCCCCTAAACGGTATTTCATAACCCTCCAACCAAGACAAAAGGTTTTTACTATTTGTTATATCCATTCTACGGTGTAGTGGTATAGAACATGCAGAACAGCAACAAAATTAGGGTAGTATGAGCCCCAGGCCACAGTGATATAAAGGAGAAAACAGTAGTTGTTGTTGTTGTAAATAATAGGGCCGGACAATAGATTCACTTCAATAATTTGTGGATTGCAACTCCGAAGTTGGCGTAAGCCACTCACCAATAGATAATCATATTCAAGTCATGAAAGTGAATGCTTTGGAATGTGCGCATCCACCAAACGTGATACATTTTTGCACAACCTAATGCGAAGAGCGATTTCAAAGCAAACACAGAAATACCGTGAAGTCTCAGATATGTATACTTTAAAAATACAAAATATAACTTTGCTGTAGCGTTTTTTGTTTTGAATAATCCGAAGCCGAACTGACTTCGCCTAGGGACAAATCAAGTTATTGGCATTAATCACCTCCGACAGTATTCCAGCTATGGCTGTCCAACCAAAGTCAATATAATTTAACTGTTCAATGAGCAGAGGCGGAATGAAATTGGTTTATTTAGAGTGTGTGTGATCAGTTCAGTTCAGATTGATTGACTCTTTTGAGTATAATATCGAATGGGATCAGTGTTTGACCCAGTGAATGTAGCAAAGTTCCTTGAATAAGGATAATTCCTGTTATAGTGAACAGTTTACTGATTCATTATTCAGTAAATCCAAAAGTCACCGCTTACCACTGTGTATTCTTGATTAATTGCTTAACTCAATCCACTAAAATCTCTAAATTTAAAAAAAATCGAAACGGATTCACAATAATCACCAATGTTCATGTCAAAGTGTTATCTACAAATAAAACGAACAATCTCCTTGCAGCAGCAAACAAATGAAAGCTGATTATGACAGCTCGTTACAACGTCCCCTATGCGGACGTAGCTGGATAGGCCCATATAGGCGAGAAAATTTTTGCAAGACAGCTAAAACATTATTTTTCATCGTATCACTCGATGCGAATGACTAATGATTGTAGCAAATTAACCAGATAAAAATGTAGTTTAAGAATCTGTCCGGAGATTGATCAGGTACCCATGATATTTTTTTTTTCAGTGAATTTGTCAGTGGCAGACACAATGGTATCTACGTTAAATGTAACGTTCAACTATGTCTACATGCTCTATTCCCATTGGCCATTTGGTGAACTGTATTGTAAAGTGAGCCAGTTCATTGCAGTTTTATCAGTATGTGCCAGTGTATTTTCACTGATGTCAATATCGATAGATCGGTGAGTATATTTTTCAATGTTCTGTCAATAAATTTTATGAAATTTTGTTAGTGTACATAGCTCGCCATAACTAACAGTACTCTCAGTGGGTAAATCAGAATCATCGATAAAATGTTTAGCCTTGATATTTCGACATCAGGGTCAATAATATTATGATATTATTCATCAGAAAAGAAGTGTTAGCGAACTCAGTAGTGGAGTGAGTGATAAGCATTTGAGCTTGTCTAGAATTTTGAACTGAAATGAAACTCATGTTATTGGCTCTATTCGAAAGATAACGTTATGCCATTAGTGCTTGAATATGATTTGGGGCATATGGGCGAAGCGGCTGATCCGTATAAAGCTCAATGTAGAAGTCCAACCAACCACTTTTTCCAGCAACATAACCCATAACGCAGGCTCTTCAGAAGAGCTAAAGAACTGCGTACTGCTGGGATGACTTTAAGACAGCCCAGAGAAACTACAAGAAGGTCATAAGATCATCGCAGAGGAATAGCTGGCAGAGCTTTTGCGTAACAGCCCACACAGCTCCCGACTATGAAACTGCGAAGAGGATAGTCTACTCTGAAAAGCAAGAATGAGCTTTCGAGTCCTCCTCTCCGAACGAAGCTTCAGAGATGAACGGGATTTTTCCGGCCTTGCTTCAAAAGGCTGGAAATCGCATAACCGCATGCTCTCTCGTTCATGCCGAGCCATGGGCTATATTCCCTCTAGCTGGAGGAAAGTGGAGGTGATGTTCACCCGAAACCAGGAAAATCAGACTACACAAGCCCCCAGTTCTTCCCACCGATTAGTCTATCAAGCTTTCTACTCAAGACACTAAAACGACTTGTTGATAGATACATCAAGGAAATACATCTGTTATCAATGCCATAATAGTCAATATGCCTATTGGCGAGGTCTATCTACTGACACGGCGCAACATCACCCTATCACCAAGGTGGAAGGAGCGCCCGACGGAAATAGATCAGCATCAGGTGCTTTTGTAGACATCGAAGGTGCATTTGATAGCACCTCCTCTGAATCAATCTGTCTAGCATTGGAGGCAAGAGACTCAGAAAGACCACTTACCCAGTGGGTAGCAAATATGCTATCACAAAGGATGATATTTGCCAAACTAGACGGCCAAAATGTCAAAACTATGGCCTCCAGAGGCTGTCCCCAGGGTGAATTTGGTCCAAAGAATGGGATGCATCAGTATAATAGACGCAGTACGGACCACACCAACGAGAGCATTGGAGGTAATTCTTCCATTGCGCTTTATTTGGAATCTGGCCAGCGGAGTAGCCCATATGCCCCAAAACACATTCAAGTTCTGATGGCATAACATTATCTTGACAATAAAGCCAACACTATGGAAGTTAACACGAGTTTTATGAGTTTTTAGTTCAAAGTTCTCAGCTCTAAAAAAAAACACCCATATGCTTCATTGCCTAAAATGAAAAATACAGTCCTTAAAAAAAACGCATAATTTATACCAAGCAAGGTGATAATTATTATTTTTTATTAGATTTTCGAGACAATACTTGTAGACTAAGCCTTTCAGCCCAATGATGTATCGAGTGAATACGACCGATATGCAAATAGAAAGAGATTAAAATGATTTGCATATTATTTACTAGAAGTTCATTTATCGTTTTGGATAATAAATACAACCAAACATTATAAACAATCTTAATTCCAAAGACGTATCGAAGTAGATATCATCAGTAATTTCCGAAACATGACCAAAAGTAAATAAAATATTTTTAACAGTTTTTGATGCGAGATTCAATCCATAAACCTTTGAGATTGCAAGTCATGTGAGTTCGAGAGGAAAGTTGTCACGAAGTTTGGTGTTTTTGAACGACGTATTTGGATAAACAAGCTTGCAACTGTATGGATTGTTGATGATGTAGATTACCGGGGCAGACTGATAAGTGATACAGCTTTTGGGACACACAGCGGGCCTATCATATTTTTGCAAGAATAGCCTCCAAGATAAGAGCTTGCTCTCTTGGGTCATCGTCGTTTCCAAGCATAAGCTATCCAGCTAAGGTGACAACCCGACAATCGTGAAGCCTTAGCATTTTGACACAGCGTCAGATATATACTGCAAGCAGGCGTCATATCCTGCAGAGATATATCATAATAATTTGTAGGAGTACTGTCAGTATTCACTTGACGGACCTCTCAGAGATTTGGCGATCCAAACTATTCTTCATCGCATTCATTTTTCACCATTCTCTGTTTCTTGATTGTTTTAGGTGGATTCGACTTTCTCCAAGCGAAGTAGGGTAGGAGTTAGGTTTGCCCCTTTTGCACATTAGCCCAGTTGCTTGTGCATCCACTCAGTGTCATGATACATCTGTTTACTACCACCTGACACCTGCTATCCCCCTCACCATAGCGTGAATGATGAATCTATCCAAGTAGTACTGGATTATCCCTTGCAACAACTGAAATTGAAATCATTATCAGTAGCCGGAATCCAAAAACCAAAGTTTCTACATTGGGGAAGGGCAAAGAAGAACATCAAAATATTATATAAGAATCATTAAAAGTGCAAGAGAGTAGATGTCCAACATTATCCACAACATTTTTTATCGCAAAAGCTATTTTTTGCTCCAAACCATCTAACACTCGTCATCACACTGGATATGAAAATCTAGAATTATATCTTACATGATAATTCGGAAAATGTAATGTGATAATTATCAGGATTATGAATTTGAAAGTGAAGGAAAAGTGTAACATGATTTGTTGTCACAAAAGATTGAATCTTTTAAAAATCATACCGTGATTCAATTGTTATGGAACATGTCCAATGAAGATATATTATTAACTACAGCTCTAAAAGGTCGGTGATTAGATTACAATTGACTATCATGATTTTTAAAATGTTTGCATGCAAATTCCCGATTGTTCGCGTTTTTTTCTTACAAACAACTTTTTTGCCTGTTATCCAGTCCAATTATTAAATTGAATTCGTTTGATCATGATATTGATATGCCTGAAAATGTTTCGTCAAGGCGTTTGGAGGCTAGGTCGACGACAGACGTTCATATTTACGAAAATCACACTCATACGTTTACCTACACGACACACGACAATTTTCGTTTGATTACAGCGGAAACAAATTTCCGTAATTATCAATCTCAAAAAAAATCATCAATCTGAAAAGCGATTCAATTACGGTTCATTACAACGTTTAATGTGCCTTCAGTTCAGTATCAATAGGCTCAGCCAAATCACTTCTACTTCTCACAACAAAGTTTTAAATTAATCTCCACACGATGTGATTGATTATTCATGAAGCGAAGGTGAACGCCTCCAAGCAGATTGATTAGACTTTACTTTAATCCGGATTTGACGATCTAGATAATTTAACAGTAGTTAAATCACTTGGTTTTCTATTGTGTGTGGAATTTGAAAAATAAAATATCCCACACGATTCCACCAGACATGCATGCATTGAGGTTGCATGCATTCTGGACTCATTGATAATCCCAAAGAAAATGATCATTTCTTAATATATTGTAGCAAGTTTCGCTATAGAAAACACTTGTCCAGTTTCAATGTATTTATTTGAAATCACTAAAGCACAATCACAACACCACAAATATTTATGTTCACAATCAGAGCCTATTTTATGTTTCGCGATCAAAATCTGAACTAAACTAACTAACAAGACTTTGGATCTCATTATATGCCCTCGCCAGGATTGAAAAAACATTCCAGTGATTCGTAGAACAGCGTAGGATGTTCGAAATTATCTAGTTTTGCTAGAATGTATCAGAAGCCAATCGATTCCAAACGACTCTACAATTAGTGGTGAATGCGCCGTATTCACCATGTGCTAAACACATGTTTCGTCACAATATTGTACTTAGAAAAACTTTTTTCCGATCATACTTATTTTGACAATAATTTGGAGAAGAACTTTTACATTTGCTAAAACAGATAATTGTGATTGAAGTCATCTTCTAAGTTTATACAGCTTTGCAGTTGGTTATAGTTCTGGTTAGCACCGCCCAACTTTTAGCAAAGATAATGCAAAGTATGGTTGCCTTAGAAATAATGTCTGCTATGCCCAACTAACACAGATTGTGCCTTAATAAACTAAAATGCTATATAACTGATATATTAGGGTCCATCAATATTCAATTTTATCATTAAGTGACGTTAGTTGAGACAAAATACTCTCAGAGACAAAAAAGTGTTATAATCATGGAATATAGCTCTCTACAAAACCATTTAATAAATCTTTTATAAAACGGAAAAAATTGAATTTTTATAGCATAATATAGTACCAATGTTATAAGAGTAATTACTCTCTTAGTCTAATTTGTTGTATTATTGGTTCATTATTGTTTTAAAAAGAACTTATAAGATGGTTACAAAATATTTTTATTAGAGATTTATTATATTATCATATAGCTATCTCTAATAAAACAGTTAACTCGCAAAAGTATTCAAGACTGAATTGGCTTAAGAGAATATCTTATAAAAATGTTTTATAGGATGCTTGAACTAGAACGTACAAAACAGCACTATAAAATCGATATAAAACACTTACAAAATAAAAATGGACACAAAATAGCAACACTGTCTTATAGTTTATCCCAACTAACACAGATTGTGCCTTATCAAACTAGAATGCCATATATAACTGATTTATTAGGGTACTTCAATAACAATTGTATCATTTAGTGGCGGTAGTTGGCACAAAATACTCTCAGAGACAAAAAAGTGTTATAATCATGTAATATAGCTCTGTAGATGACCATTTAATAAGCCTTTTACAAAACAAAAGAAATTGAATTCTTATGGCATATTATAGCACCAATTTTATAAGAGGAATTACTCTCAAATCTAATTTGTTGTATGATTGGTTTATTAAGGTTTTATAGAGAGCTTTATGAGATCGTTACAAAATATTTTTATTAGAGATTTATTATTTCATCGTTTAGTCGCAAACGTATTAAAATCTGAATTGGCTTACGAGAATATCTTATAGAAACGTTTTATAGAATACTTGATCTCGAACGTACAAGATAGCACTATAAAACAAATAAAATAAAAATGGGCACGAAATAGGAACATTGTCTTAAAGTATGTCTTGCCTAAAGATCTCCCGTTTGCGATCATACAGTGAAATTCGCGTCTTCTTTTTCATTTATTTAGTATATTTTTGGGTATTTTGGAAAAATGTTTTCGCTGGTGACTTTCAAATAATGTCTAGAATACGTATATAAAATTTCAAGTCATTTGAAAATGTATGCAAATTGTCCAATACCTATATATCAGATTTGTCGCAAAAAGCACAGTTATAAGAGTTCGCCATATTTGGTAGGCGAACTTTGTCGGTCATTTTTTAGGTTTGGGAAAGAAAACCAAATATTTATCAAGAAAATACAATAATAAAAACGTCATTATAAGGAAAACATTGAAAATATCAGACAATTATTATTTATAATAAAAGAAACTCATTCCAATTATTATTTAATAGAGTAGTTTTTGTTCGTAATGAAGATCTTGAGGTTATGAATTTTAAAATATCTTGATAAAAAGTCTTGAATTGCCTCAAAATGCAGGCGCATGAAAATTTAGTTCATAATGTACCCATATATTAACAGTAAAATCAAATTCGCAAGTCAAATCAACATATTATCATGCTTGAATTTTCAATATTTTGCAATATGCTACTTGTCTGATAGTAGGATAGACTCCATTAATTTTTCGTCATTCACAGTTGATATTCTTTTACAACAATTCTGATTTATTCTGCTCTGAATATACACGAAATTGCAGTGTAAATACCGCGAATATATCAACAACAAAATATATTTATGACTGTTTTATAAATGTGTAACTTGGAACCACTTCACTCTTATTAGAGCTCTATAGCAGTAGTAAAGTAGCTTTATAGTTGTTACCTAGAACCCCTATAAACATTTTAATACGACAAAAATATTTTATAAAGTGGTCCTTTTTCGTGTTTATAGGTGTGTGTGTTATTAATGTCTATGAAATGATTATAAAAATATTTTCACGAGCAAAATGTTTTACGAAACTGTTATATAACGGTCTATAAAATACTTATAAACATATTTGTGTTACTTGGGTGTTGATACAGTTGATGGTTGGAATACATAAACCTTCTTCTTTTATTCGCTCGCGTCAATGTTTTCTGACGGCTACCCAAGGCATAAACCTTAGTATATGCTTGAGATAAATGCTAATTTTTTAAAGAATCTACTACAGGAATGGAGCATCTGCTTCTCGCCGTAGCATATGCTCTTGGTTGGTGTTTGAGGAACTTCGGTCAAGTATTTTTATAAATGAAGGTGGAGATTCAACGATGATATCATATCATACATTAACTTTCAAATTTGATGCGGCTTTCACACCAAATTCACATGCATTGGATACATTTTCATAATATCCTGTATCTCACAAACCCATAAAATTGAGAGGCATCTTTTGTATCTCGATCACATAGGGAAATTTTCAAACGCCTCAATATTCGTTCATGAGAATTATACGAAGTGCCTGGCAGAATATGACAGAAAATGGCTCAAATTTCAAAGAATTTACCACAGTATCTACTTCGTTTTACAGTAAATACTACGTGAAAGATGCTTATTCTTGTAGAAGGAGCAGGTATTTCGTTTTATCTATAGCACTGAATGTGTGAGCTGGCGCTTCTCAAAGAAACTGTATTCAGCAATATTGGAATTCATTATGATTCTGCACTCTTCAAAAAGAATTCATATGCAAAAATGAAGAAATCATGGAATAAACTGAAAAACGTCGAATGTATGATCCAACCAATTTTGTTTTCTATAAAAATATCCTTAATTTTGAATAGGTTGAGTTTTGAACGCAGATCACAGAACACATAAAGAAAGTTAAGAACAAAAACGAAAATGGAGGGCGGGGCCCAAGTGAAGGCTTTGATTCGCATCCACAGAGAGGCACTGATGTGCCTGGAGCTTGTCAAAATTCGAGAAGCACGTAGAATGCCACATGACAGCTCATTAGCTTTTCATTATGACAGTTAAATTGACGCCATTTGAACGTCAATTTTTATCTTTAAGCTGTCTTTGGTGCTTTGATCTCTTTCTTAGTGAAGAAATCCCTTGGTAATCCTCATCAAAAAACCTCTAAGATCGCAGGGTACATCCCGGAATACTGGAAGCTCATCAGTCTTTCAGCCGCCATCAGAAAAGTGGTGGAGAGATGCATCCTCCACAAAATACGGGAAGTCACTAAAGCAAAAAACTTTTTGCCAGATGAACAAATGGGATTTTGCTGCGATCACTCCACAACTCATCAAAAATTGAGGCTAAGTGAGACCATCCTGAAAAGGGCGAACAAAGGGGTAGAGACAGAGACAGGTTCCTTAAGGAGGTTCGTGAAAGCCGTCCTACCCCACATGAAGCCATGCACCGCTTTTCCAGACCTCCGGAGTAAGTGGAATTTTCTCATAGTCACCAACACACAGGGTCAGCGCCTCGCAGCGCCGAACACATCAACCAGGGCAGACCACATTGAATGGGGTCAGATGCTTCCGGACATTCAAGAGAAAACCAAAAGAACCACATTTATTCATAGTTTATGTCTTTATTCAACAAATAAAGACAGTTCCAAAGTCAGTGCTTTCATGTATAGAAATCTGTATAATATATTGTAGAGATCTTTAATAATACATTATCCAAGTCTGATTCGCATCAACTGCATTCCGTTGCGCATTGTTGCGTGATATTTTTCACGTCAGCTTGTCTTCTAGACTCGGTTACAAATCGGCACAATCCAGGAAAATTATGTTGAACTATCGCAGAAGGTATGATATCGCTTGTGCTTATGTGACGCCATCTCGTAATTTTTTTGGTCACCAAGCAGCAGCATCAAAGATAAATGTTATACATCGAGTGTGTTACCGTTTTTGGATTGTGTTGCTTCAAAGCATGGAGTCCATGAATAGGGTTGTTCATTTGCCGATAGCGTAAGGCGCATGCGTTCTCACCTGGAGGTCAATTCTTGAGCACTCGCAATTAAAACGTATACGCAATTGTGCGATCAGCATTTGAAATAACATGGTGATCGCATTTTTGCGTATGCGTTTCAAATTTGCGAAGGGTCAAGAATGGATCCCCAGGGCAACGTTCACGTGCGAACAAGGATAGAGCATAACTTGTTTCGTGCAATGTGATCGCGGAAGAGATGTCAAAAATGTGACTTTTGTTTATACTAAAATGGCGGTTCTTGACCATTACTTTGAATTCACGTACTCAAGTTCCGGTATAAGAAATATCTACCTTTATCTGTAATTTGATTATGATGAAGATCATATGTTAGATACTTTGTTCATCGATAAATCGCGCATGGGTTGCCTAGCAAAATCACGGGTCTTCATTGTTGAATAATATTCACTTGGATTGTTTTTTTTTATCAACTTTCCTTATTTGTTATTTATGAAAATCGTTCATTAGTCGAAAAAAAATTGCACAAGGAATTAGAAAAATATAGGTTGCCTACTTTCCTTTGGGAAGGTTGCCAGGTACAAAACATATGGACAGGCGTTGAAAATATACCCTGATCAGTTAATCGATTGTTTTTTTAAACAAAAGCTTATTTAATTCCCTATCGAACAGTATAAGGTTGCCTGATCAAAAGTGTATCCCACCCATGGTTGCCTAATGTCAAAGTTATATTTTGATTTTTGATTTCTTCAAATAACTTTTGAAATAATAAAGTTATTTGGTTGAGATTTTATGAATAAGGGTGGTTGGACACGCAAAATTTAAATCTTGCCTTGGTATGGTTCTTACTAGTAGAGGGCGCCACTTATACACCTTTTCACTCTTTCAAATAGTCATAGCTTTTTGGTACACAGCCGTATATTCTTTTTGAATTGAAAAAGTGTTTTTTTCGTCCTTTTTAAACAAAAAAGGTATACTTTGTAAAAGTGATTGGAAGTAACCTTTTTCAAGATATTTTCACTCGAAGTAAAGCATGCAATGTGGTTTTCAATGGTAAATTTTGAAAATAAACATGAGGGGCTTCGAAAACGGCGTTATCATGGTAATTTTGACAATTTGATCTAATGATAAATGTCTCTTGAAAAGAAAATCAATCTCAGTTAGTGTAGATATCTTGGAAAAGGTTACTCTCAGCCACTTCTACAAGGTATACCTTTCTTGTGCAAAAAGAACGGAGAAAACACTTTTTTATTTTAAAAAGAATGTACGGGTGTGTACCAAAAAGTTATGACTATTTGAATGAGTGGAAAGGTGTATAAGTGGTGCCCCTACTAGTTAGAATCATACCAAGGCAAGATTTGAATTTTGCGTGTCAAACCACCCTTATATCCCATATCTCAACCAAATAACTTCATTATTTCAAAAGTTATTTGAATAAATCTAAAATTAGAATGCAACTTTGACATTAGGCAACCGTGGACACACTTTTGCCTGATCTAACCCAAACTAACCCAAACTAACCCAAACTTACCCAAACTAACCCTATACGGTTGAATAGGGAATTAAATAAGCTTTGTTTAAAAAAAAAAAAAACAATCAAATAACAGATGAGGATATATTTACAATGCCTGTCTACCTGTTTGTACCTGGCAACCTTATAGTTGTACCCAAAGAAAAATATTCAACCTATATTTTTCCAATTCTTTGTGCAATTTTCTTTCGACCAATGATCGATTTTTATCAATAACAAATGAGGGCAGTTGATCAAACCAAATCAATACATGTAAATATTATTCAATAGTGAAGGCCCGTGATTCTGCTAGGCAACCCATGCGCGATTTATCGATGAACAAATTATTAAACATATAATCTTCATCATAATCAAATAACAGATGAGGGTAGATATTTCTAATAGCGGATCTCGTACTATCACGTTCTATTTGTGTATCACTGTATCAACAAATATGTCACTTTTTATGAAACTCAATGAATCTAACCCAAACTAACCCAAACTAACCCTATACGGTTGAAAAGGGAATTAAATAAGCTTTGTTTTAAAAAAAAAACAATCAAATAACAGATGAGGGTATATTTACAACGCCTGTCTACCTGTTTGTACCTGGCAAACTTATAGTTGTACACAAAGAAAAATACGCAACCTATATTTTTCCAATTCTTTGTGCAATTTTCTTTCGACCACGATTTTTATCAATAACAAATGAGGGCAGTTGATCAAACCAAATCAATACAAGTAAATATTATTCAACAGTGAAGGCCCGTGATTTTGCTAGGCAACCCATGCGCGATTTATCGATGAACAAAGTATCTAACATATGATCGTCATCATAATCAAATAACAGATGAGGGTAGATATTTCTAATTGCGGATCTCGTACTATCACGTTCTATTTGTGTATCACTGTATCAACAAATATTTCACTTTTCATGAAACTCAATGAATCTAACCCAAACTAACCCAAACCAACCCAAACTAACCCTATACGGTTGAAAAGGGAATTAAATAAGCTTTGTTTTAAAAAAAAAACAATCAAATAACAGATGAGGGTATATTTACAACGCCTGTCTACCTGTTTGTACCTGGCAAACTTATAGTTGTACACAAAGAAAAATACGCAACCTATATTTTTCCAATTCTTTGTGCAATTTTCTTTCGACCACGATTTTTATCAATAACAAATGAGGGCAGTTGATCAAACCAAATCAATACAAGTAAATATTATTCAACAGTGAAGGCCCGTGATTTTGCTAGGCAACCCATGCGCGATTTATCGATGAACAAAGTATCTAACATATGATCGTCATCATAATCAAATAACAGATGAGGGTAGATATTTCTAATAGCGGATCTCGTACTATCACGTTCTTTTTGTGTATCACTGTATCCACAAATATGTCACTTTTCATGAAACTCAATGAATCTAACCCAAACTAACCCAAACTAATCCAAACTAACCCTATACGGTTGAAAAGGGAATCAAATAAGCTTTGTTTTTAAAAAAAAAAAACAATCAAATAACAGATGAGGGTATATTTACAACGCCTGTCTACCTGTTTGTACCTGGCAAACTTATAGTTGTACACAAAGAAAAATACGCAACCCATATTTTTCCAATTCTTTGTGCAATTTTCTTTCGACCACGATTTTTATCAATAACAAATGAGGGCAGTTGATCAAACCAAATCAATACAAGTAAATATTATTCAACAGTGAAGGCCCGTGATTTTGCTAGGCAACCCATGCGCGATTTATCGATGAACAAAGTATCTAACATATGATCGTCATCATAAACAAATAACAGATGAGGGTAGATATTTCTAATAGCGGATCTCGTACTATCACGTTCTATTTGTGTATCACTGTATCAACAAATATGTCACTTTTCATGAGACTCAATGAAAACTCACTCAAACTTGACACTGACACTGACAGTATTTTGGAGGTCATAAAATATTGTCACATGTCATAACTCAAAATCAAAACCATAGTATAATAAACAACAAGTAGCGACAGCTCCATATACCTTAAGGTACAGTGACTCGATAAACTACAGTGACGCCAATGCATGTCGTCGTTTCTATTGGTCGTCCGCCATATTCTGGCAAAACATTGCTCGCATTCATAAGACGGAACTGTTACCGCTCCTTCTTATGAATGAAGCGGAAGTCTCTAAGGCTCAACAGTCAACTGTCAGATGCCAAAGAGCGTAGCGGTAACTGTTCCGTCTCATGAACGCGACCAATGTTGATTGTTGTGTTACCATTGACAACCATATGACAACCATTGAGAGTTTGAAATGTTATTAAGTTGCGATTCGTGAAAATTGATTATATTCTGATCAAAAATATTTTCTGCTAAGGATCATTTGTGATTTGATTATTTGTTCATAAGGCACGTACTTATTTATCATATTATTTTCTTATTCCTATTTCTCAAAAATTGCGACGTTCCTGAACGCGCCCCATCGTTCGCCTTAACATGGCCTCATTGGCGTCACTGTAGTTTATCGAGCCACTGTACCTTAAGGTGGTCAAATTTCGTATGTCTCAATGACAGAAGTTCACCTCATTTATACACTGCTAACCTTATGAAATGTAAAATAAAACCATACTGTAGCCGATTCCATGACTTCAATGATACTGATACATAGGTGAATTATCAATCAAGTTATACAATACGATTACCCACTATGCAGTAGGTCTAAAGATTTATGCGAAGTTTCAAAGTCTTGATTTAGAAAACAGTTTTACATTCCAAAATGTTAGCAGGGTATAAATGAGGCGAATTTCTGTCATTGAGACAGAACGAAATTTGACCAGTGATATATGGAGCTGTCGCTACTTGTTGTTTATCATACTATGTCAAAACGGTCAAGAATTTGGCATTTCCAGCCACCAGTTGTCCTGACATTCGCGCATGCATGGTTCAAGAAAAACAACCCTATTTTCTTTGGAAATCATAAAAATACACGGGTTTATCACAATGCAAAAGCGTATTGCTATTATGTTAAAAGGAAAAAATCCAAAATACTCAAAACCGTCAAGATTTTATCCATTCAAGCGTTAAAAACCATAAAGAGCAAGCAACGTCTTTGCTTCGTTTCCCAACAAGTCACCCTTATTATGCACTCGCAGCTCATGCAAAATTTGTGAAACAAGCCATCATCCACTTCCACCTTTCGCAAATGTTCTAATGGCATGCATGAGCGGCGCTTTCAGATCATCCATATCTAAATTGAAGTCAACGTATCGATCGTGTGGGCTGATGTAGAAATGGACTTCTTTTAACAATTTTCATTTATTTCTCAAGAGTTTTGCGGCAAATTGCAAATAAGCTCAACAGCCGTGCGTTTACGGATAAGTGGCTCGAACAAAACTTAATCAACAATACCCTGGATATTGAAACTAGAATCTCTTGAAAACAAAGTATTTATTGCGACTTTTGCCTGTAACAAAGTTACAGAGTTTTCCGATTAATTTTTTAAGTTTTAATAGAGAAATTCGCTTTCACCTGTAACTCGCCTGATTGATTATCAGTCAAAAGATAGTTTAATCAAATTATTGTCTTCCGTTTAACTAGTCGTAAACCGCTGTTTAATTACAGTAAACAGTCTTTTTCGCTTTTTCATCAAATCAATCAAATAATTATTTCAATATGCTTGCCGCTTTTCATCGGGTTCAAAGTGCGTTCCACCATATTGAGATGCTGGCACTGGGTTTCTAGCTGAGGAACTTGAAGCAAGGTCAAGGTAGGGCATCAATCGGCCGCAGACGATAGGTGCTTTCAAAACTCCCGCTCCGTACCACGTAGGACTATTCACCCGTTTTTAATGAAGTACTCGCGTTTCAATTGATTGATCAACCGGTTGGGACAAAACAGTGACTTCCGTAGTCGCAATTTTCCGGAGAGATTTCCTGGAGTGGATACTATGTTCCACTGCCGATTACTTTGAAGAACTAGGCCTGTCTCTGGGATAATTCTTTTTCTCTAACGTTGACTGGACATCTGGGAATTTTCGGTGTTTTTTTTTGCATTTCCTACCGATTAAGAAATGTGAAAACTTATTTCACGGCATTTTCTCAGATTCCTTCTTGGATCTGGTGTTTAATTTATTCATCGTATTTCCAGGAGAACGATCACTTTGCCAGTTGGGGAATTCAAAACAATATCCAAAGCCGCGTTCTTTCAACGAAATATGTTTTTTCATTCATCGTCCTTGAGATAGTTAAGGAAAGAAATATTCCAAAGAGACATCACGTAACCGTAACATTCAAACTATTTTAATTTTCTCATCCCGTGAATCAGGCTACCGATGTCTGAGCGAGTTTTCTTTCGTTTTTCCAGCCTCTTGTACTTCGTCCGCAAACTGACCCCGTCGTTTGACCCGGCCGTGAAAACTTCGTACACATCTGCCGCCCTAGGATAGGAAGGACTTTGACCGCGTAACTGCAAATTGATCAACCGGGTGGGGATAAAAATGATTTTTTGGGACATGAGCTTTCTTGAGCCAGTCTTTGTTTTCCCCAGCTGAATCATTGCCTAGGAAAGCAGGTCTGTCTCTGGAAAGATTCAGGATGTCTTTCGGAATAAAAGTTGACGGATATCTGGAACTTTTTGGTAGGCTTGTTTTCGCTACCAGGAATATTTCCCATAGTCAGGACTCAACTTACGGAATCCTTCCAGATTCTTTCTGTTTCTGTTTTTATTTTCTAGTTAGGTTCAAATGATGTATTTTCAGGAAAACGAACTTTGCCGGGTGGGAAATTTCAGATAAGAAAAATCAAAACAGTCATGAACTGGGCGTTTTTTCTGCGGAATTTCTTGAGCTTTTTCAAGTCTTACCTCGTCAGGACACAAACTTAAGTTTTGCCGTGAAATCTGTCGCTACAACTTTGTTCACTCACCGCTTCTTCACGTCCCATTTCACTGATATTTCACTGCTGTTAAACTGCGTTTTATTTTGCTACGATTTTGTGTCTCCGCCAAGAGCGTTATTGACTGATTCTTCTTGGGTTTTTTTTTCACGTTATTTTTATTTGTATAATATGCTGATTGAAAATCAGTCAAATTGTTTATATTTGGTACAAATAAATTGATTGATTCATTTTTATCCACGTCGTATTATTGTTCGAAAGATCAGTAGTCCATTTCAGAGCGGAATTTTGAAAACAACAAACGCTGAGACTTTGTCACTGTTTCATAGTCCACTTTGTGAAATACACGGGGTTGCGCCCGAGCATTATGAAACATCAATGAGTATCCTCGTCAATAATCGTACCCGGAAAACCTCGGCGAGCGTCACACGATTCATTTCTGAATTGAATCTGTTGTGAATTGACGTATTTACAATTCACTGTTCATTTAGTACCTAATTGACATTTAATTAACTGTTTTCACCAAATCTCTGCCAGGATAAGTCTACAAAATAAGCGCAGGCATACCTTTTCTATGTGCGTAGACATTGTGAAGCTATGAAACGCGATGAAGGAAGTAATTGTTGTCGGTGAGAAAAACAGTTGGAGATATTTTATTACCAGAATCCCAGATTAATTCAGATCGTATAAATCAAAGAGAAGATGAACCAATTTAGTGTGATCCTTTTCTCCACTTACTGGTTATGACATCTCGATTTATGGAACAGTGATTCAAAAAAGCTTAAACAAACCAAAACGGTAACTTCCCTTGAAAGTGAGGTGGATCAAGCTTCATCGACAAGACTACACTCTTTTCACATCCAAAAGTCATCAACGTAAATAAACTACACGGTCATCGGACAAGAGAAAACGATTCAAAGAAATATGTGAGATAAACCACCACATGTGATAAGTTCAATAGTTTCGCTATGTCTAATCACATGGAGTTTGTTTACTTTTGGTATCTTTATTATCGGATTATCGCTAGAAACCAATTGGGTAATGCATTACTCAGAATTTAACAGCTTCAAGACAAGACCATCGCGAAAGACAGGTCATGTCGCTGTCACGAGAGCGACTTGGTCCGTTTATGTTGAGCAGCATATCATATTATTTAATGAATAAGTTTGATTTGGTCGTGTGAGAAAAGTCCAATTGTAATTTGTTGTGATCTTTAACAAACTAATCTGCGTGGACCATTCAAAGTAAACATACTTGGTAAGCCAGAGTTCGAATATTTATAGGTACTGCACATTTCTGGGAAGCATTGCGTAATCAATGAGGGTTTGACTGTCTGTTAATATAATAAACATTTTTGATAAAATCCATAGTTGAAATCTTCCAAAATCAATTGTCAGGATGACCCGAGAGGCGGCTCCAAATTCTCGATGCACATTCACATGATCTTCCAATATTCTTTTACAAACAAGGGTATAAATAGTACATTTTGTTTCAAGGGCGGAAAGTAGATGATTTTGACGAGGGTATAAGAAGCAGCACGAGCGAAGCGAGGGCAGATATTAGCAGAGTCAAAATCATCTTTCGTCCGTGATGCAAACAGTGCTTTTTGTACAACCAGTTTGTAATCATTTGAATAATTATGAAAATCAAAAATAATTAGTCGATCCGATACACTGCACTACACTGCTGACAAGTCAGATACTGACGAGTGACAACTGTCAATCATGGTCATGGTATTCATGGTTACAATAGGTGTGTTCCTGTATTCTTTTGTGGTGCGCATTCATTGTCACGTGATAAGTTCCTTTTGGTATGCTGGACTGTCTCGTGGTTATTAGATTCAGAGGCGTTGGGATCCAAGGAACCGTTGCTAAGTGACCTACTTTTGCGCCCGCGAGCGCGAAAGTACTTTTAGGCCCGGCTGCCAAAATTAGCGACTTTCCGCCTGCTTTGCATGCATTGAAAAGTGGACTTCACGTGTAGGTTGTACAAAAAATAATATTTGTTGCAATAAGACAATGTATCATAATCCATAGTATTTTAAAACATTGCAATGATATTTCTGAAGAAAACTTGACTAATTCAGTGAAGATGTGTTCGTCAATGCAGTCGACGTTCTTGATAATCAGATAATTCATAAGTCTGACAGACTGATCAGTTGGTTCCAACACATGCGATTTATGAAACTGGAAAGCACCGAGCTGCAGCATGAAGGACACAGATCAATAAATGGCCCAACTTAAAATAATCCTCATCATATCTGAGACTGATGTCTAGTACTGATAATTTACGAGCTTGTCTACGATATTTCAAGAGCATCAACGTCTGATTAATAGACAGAGAGAAAACCGCTTCTTATTATTTTTCATTTCAACATTGAGTACAATATTTATTTTCCTGTAATATAGCCTATCATATTTGTTATTTATTTTGTTTAAAAATTGTTATCTTTTCACAATCGAGAGAAAAATCCAAACAACTGGAGAAGCAATATTTGATTTCTGTTCCTTTATTGATCTAAGTAATCCAATATGTTAAATTCCAAAAGAAATAGCTATATAAACAGTTGATTTGGAAGTTTGACCTTGAATGTGATGTGAATATTTCAATTTAGCGTATTTTATGCCCACTCGACTCCCGAACCTGTACATCATAAATAGAAGAGAAACACCAATTCAAAAGACTTTTTCAAACAAAGAAATGTCATACAACTTGTGGACAAATAAGTTTTCAAGGAAATAGCTGCTCTGCTGCACTTTCTAGAGTAAACAGAGAACTATCCTTGGGGGCCAGTCTGGCACGTTAAACAACGGCAGTCTTTGATCTGCAACTGCTGAGTGTTATGTCGCTGCTTCCAACTTTCTGCATGGCCAGACTTTGTCGCTATGCGGCGTATCAAGAGTTGCATTTTTATCAACTGTTTGATTAGGATTCAGTAATTAAGATGCAGATTTTATAGTTTTACATTAAGGGATTTTTTTTTCACTCCAAAGACAGATAATAGAACGTATTTATCATTAACAGAGATGACGTTTGTTACATAAGCAAGTATTTTGTTCTCAATTTGAACCTCCCAGTCATTTTTATAATTGAGTTCTTTTGTTGGTAAGAGGGGACTATTTACGCAAAAATGCGATCACCATGTCATTTCAAATGCTGATCGCACAATTACATATACATTTCAAATTGCGAATGCCCAAGATTTGACCCCATGGTTTGCTTGGACCATTCGTATAAATCCCCTTCGCAGAGGATCGCATACGCGTGCATGCGAATGTTGTCAAGAATTGCGTTGCTGACCAAGGTTTTAACAGTAAAAATCTTTACTCCCTTATATGATTGGAGTGACGTTTTCTTAGACTTTTTCTCTACACTGTCTTATATCAAAGTAGGGTAGCTGTGGATGTTACTCTGATCTTGTTTTCCTTATTCCAGGGGTTTGTTCAGGGCTTCGCAAGACCAACACCAACACCAAGACTGGCTAGTCTTGGTCTTGGTCTCGAGAATATATTTGGTCTTGGTCTTGGTACTGGTCTCGATATATCAAGACCAAGACAAGACTGGGTCAGTCTTGGTCTTGGTCTTGATATTCTTGGTCTTGGTCTTGATAGTCTTGGTCTTGGTCTTGATGGTCTTGAAAAAATGAATACCGAATTTTCAAAACACACATAACAAGACATACAGGGTGTTTATTAATTGAATGCCGATACTCTAGGGTGATAATCCTTGGATGATTTTAAGACAAAAAGTTTTTATGAACATGGGTCCGCAAGAGCTTAACTTTGAAGATACAGGGTGTTGAAATAATAAAAAATAAATGATTTTTTTAAAATTACTTTGATACTATTCCAGATATCTTTATGAAATTCAGTTCACGTTTTCTAGGCTTCAATATGCATCTTGTGATGTACAAACAATTTAATTATTTTCACCAGTGGCGTCCGTACGGGCTTTGCACTCAATATTTTTTGAGAAAAACATGTACGCCACTACTTTCTTCCAAAATAAAAATCATTTTTAAAATCTCTATTTATTTCTGAGCCAATTGGTTTTTTGGATTTTTTTTCGTCCGGCGCATGGTTCTCGCTTAAAAAAATAAAATCTACTTAATTGTATTGACACCCTGCTGTGTCATCCAATATTTTCAAATCAGTGGCGCCCTCTCTAACATTCCCATGCATTTTGATGCATAGAAGACGTGTACCATATTTCAAAAAGATATCTGGAATAGTATCAAAGTGATGATGAAAAAAATTTTTTTTTTATTTCAACACCCTGTATCTTAAAATCTATGCTCTCGCGGACCTATGTCCATATGAACTCTTTGTCTTGAAATCATCCAAGGATTATCAACCTTGAATATCGACATGCAATTAATAAACACCCTGTATACAGTGCGGCTAGCGAAATTTGGGCACACAACATGTGATGACGTTCTGCATTCTGTGACATAGTTGTGACTGAAAATGTCAAAATGACAGCTGGGCGCTGAATGAAAAAATCAAATGGAAAGGAAGGTCGAGAGATACCTCATCTTGAAGGCCCTTTGACCCCGATCACAACTGCCAAGTCGCAAGCCTCTGTTATCATTCTTGTTGATATGACATCGTGTCAGATTTTTTTCTATGACTTTTTCTCTTAAGGCTTCGTTCACGAGGGAAAATACAAAATCAAATAAGCTTCAAATTTTAATAAAAAACTGACAAACAGAGGAAACACAAGGATTATTTACAAAAATTGTTGGAAATGTCCTCCACCTACACGTTTGCACGCATCAACCCTTCTTCGCATGGATTGACGAACATTTTCAAAGATTCTTGCAGTGTTCCTTATGGTTTGGCATGATACTATCATACGATTTCGTTACTCGTCTTCAGTCTGAATGGGCACTGCATACACCAAACTTTTTAAGTGGCCCCAGAAAAAGTAGTCCAAATTATTAAGGTCTGGTGACCTAGGCGGCCATAGCTGGGTCCCTCCTCGACCTATCCAACGATTGTGATAGGTGTTATTTGAAAATTCACGCACTCGTACGCTAAAATGTGGAGGTGCTCCATCGTGCATAAACCACATCTGGTTTATTAATAAAAGTGGAAGGTCTTCAAGTAGTAGCGGCAGTTCTTCTTGAAGAAATTGTAAATACGATTGTCCATCAAGTTTTCTTGGGAGAAAAAATGGACCTATCAAATAATCATCAATGATTCCAGCCCAAACATTTAATGAGAACTGTTCTTGATGATTTGATTCTACAATTCCACGTGGGTTTTCATCTGACCATAAATGATTATTATGGAATTTCCTAACTGAGTGTCGAGAAAAGTTAGCTTCGTCGGTAAAAAGAATATGCCTGTCAAATAACGGATTTTCTACCAGCATTTGACGAAACCATTCACAAAAATTGATACGCAACGGGAAATCTCAAGGAAGTTATGCTTGAACTCTTATTATATGATAGGGGTATAAGAAATTTTGTCTAAGAATCTGCCAAACAAGTACATGCGCCACATGAAATATTGTCGCAATCTTTCTGGTGCTAGTTTCAGGGTTGTCCTCAACTTCACGTAAAACCGCTCTATGAAGTTCTGGTGTCCTTACTGTTTGATGTACTGCTCTAGCATGGTGGTCTACTTTCAAAGTTCTAGTCTCGTGAAGACGTCTATGAATTCTCGAAAATGTCCTCGGGTCGGGTATTACGCGATTTGGATACCGCTCTTGATATATCCGCCTGGCCTCGTACGTTGTTTAGAAATTATTAAAATGCACAGTAGGGTGTCAATGCAATTAAGTAGATTTTATTTATTTAAGCAAAAACCATACGCCGGACGAAGAAAAACTAGGACAACAAATTGGCTTAGAAATCAATAGGGATTCCAAGAATAATTTTTATTTTGAAAAAAAGCAGTGACGTACAAGTTTTTTCTCCAAAAATATTGAGTGCAAAACCCGTACGGATGCCACTGGTAAAAATAATAAAATTGTTTGTACATCACAAAATGCACATTGATGCATTTACCAAATTTCATAAAGATATCTGGAAAAGTATCAAAGTAATTATAAAAAAAACATTTTTTTTTTAAAATTTCAACACCCTGTATCTTGAAAATTAGGCTCTTGCGGACCTATGCTCATATCAACTTTTTGTCTTAAAATCATCCAAGGATAATCACCCCAAAGTATTGGCATTCAATTAATAAACACCCTGTATACTTACATCTTAGTTACTGCACCTTTAGAAGTCAGTTAATATGAGATTTTGTGTCGAGACAAAAAATCTTTTGCTTTTGCAGAAAATTGTGTTATCCGTGTTCTTAAAGCTGTGAAATCCCACTTGGAAAACTCTCTTTTTGAATGTGTCAGCGATAGTGAAGATTTGTGGGGTCGTATTACTCCTGGTGGAATAAAGTTGCTTACCTCACTGGCTCGGGCAACTTGGAGTTTCCATTTTTCCATTCCAAGCATTTTAAAATCAGTGAACTGGTAAAAGACGATGTTATGTTAGTTTGCGGTTAAATTGATTACTGTTCATAAGTAAATTGAGCTAAATCCGCAGTGAAAGTGAAGAGAGTGAATTCCTTAATTATTCGTGTGGTTCATATCCTAATTTACTCAAAATAAACTAATAGTTTCCTTGATTAACTCGATGTGATTATATAGAAATTCTAGTGATAATTTGTTGGGTTCAATAATTCCATGTGGTTTTACCAAGGTGCGGGTAACTGATAACACTCCTTTCTGAGCAATTATGATATAAAAAAGTTATACTATGGTAATTTTGCCAAAAGCGTTCTGCTTCGAGAATATTTTTTTTTTAACTCATATTTGTGCACACGAAACATTTCAATTTTTGTTATTCTTGATAAGTCAAATATATAATGTTCAATATTGCCTCGATAAGCAGACAAATCTTTCCAGTCCGAATTGGTTCAGTGTTACGGAAAAACCATTTACATTTGCTTTTACACCCCAGAGGGCATATTCATATTTTTATCGGTTTCCCAAGTGAAAATCTTTTTGCGAGTAACAAAAGCTTGGAAATATGTTATTTTTTCTTTGTTTTTTCCATTTGAACTTTGCGAGTTAAATTGGCGACTGATCTGAATATAGACGATCTTTTAATTTTATAATTTCGTTCGAACCATGGTTGATCTCCCGAGGGCATTCGTTGGGAATAAAACAAACTTGAACAATGTCATTGATTTTGAAGTTCTGTGTAACTTGGAACTGCGTTCTAAAGATAGTGCTATTTGACATTACTAGTGTTTCAAAGCAGACCATTCCAGCTTCAGGGCGTATTTTCAGACTGGAACGAAAATTGATTATTTGTCGACGTTGCATGAACACAATTGGCTTAAATATCAAGTTCATTGACTGCAGTGCTCAAGGAAGCTAAGAGGAATGGGGATAAACCTGATACGTCCCTCATTTTGTAGTTCATCTGAAGTAGGTACTTCATGTACAGGAATTTATTGAGTGGTATGAATAAAAACGAAGTACATGCTAATACTAAAAGTTTTGATATTTTCTACGTAGTAAATTCTCCAAAACTAAAAAGGGTCAAAACTTACAAGTATCTACTTCATTTCGAAGTAGATACTGGTAAGTTTTCCCGACGCTACCACACTGAGTAGCACCATTTGAGTATTCACTACAACTTGAAGAACCGACTTCTTACAATAGAAACTTTGATTTGAAGAAGACATTGTAGGATTTGCTTTACTTTGGTGAAGTTGGTGTGAGAGCAGCTTCACAGAGCATGCTACAATTATAGTTCTGTTTGAAATGGATGTAATACGCAAAAGAAAAATAGACAATGTAAGACAACATATCAATCATGATGATTTATATCATCAAATATTCTGATGAGTCACTGGATTTAAGGTATAACTTGGCAATCATGTTTTTCACCCATCCTCGGATACAGTTCACCACTTTAATTCTGCAACAGTTTCACTGACATGCAAAAAGAAACAACCGAATGGTCAGGCTTTATCTCAGGGAAAAGCAAAACTTAGTGTTCACAGACAATCATTTTGAATTGAAGTTATTTTTGTATTCCTTATCTCAAATGTCATAAACATCAGCAAAAATTTCACGAGTCTGCCGTTAAGTATACACTACCGGAACTGAACAAATGCTACATCATTGAGCAGATATTTCGAAGAAGATGCTTAAATTTGGAGTATTAGCATCTACTTCGTTTTTATTCATACCACTCATTGTATTGCTTGGGACGATCAACTATAATTCAAAACAAATGGTGTCTTGAGACATGACATCCGAGCAAATATTCTGAATTGAAAAAAATCTACAGCAAGGTGCCTGATTTTGGCACAAGGGTCTGTTTGGTGTAGAAGCATGGGTGTCGTTACACAAGGGCAAGGGGGAGCAACCACCACCCCTAGATTCCAGAACCAAATCCTACATATCAACCTCACGATATTTCTAGATTTGACGACTTTTGGTGATCAGACAATAAAAAACAAAAATGATATTTTGAAATTAAAATCCTATTTAGAAAAAATGTTTCATATTACGGAGTATTTTCGCTTTTTTTATATTGCTCACAAAAGTGGAAATTTACCCTATCTATCAGCACAAAAAGCTCGCGCTATACGCATCCTCTACTTCGTTGAATACTCATTATGCTTTCTGTCAGTCTGTCCCGATCCATGTGTGTATTCGTTCGGCGCTCAAGTCAAATGCATTTTTGCTATGGAAATGGGTCGGAACTATCCGGAAAATCGTCCGATATACGGGCGCCACCGTGCGCTTTTTGAATACACACTAGGACCGGAAAGCATATTTAATTTTCTGTCCCAGAGCTTGTACAATAATTTTGCTGATTGTACTGCTATTTCAGTTCAAAACGAACAGATATAGTTACTTAAAATGTGTCATTGATTTTCCAGTACCATGGTTATCTGCGTTGTCAGTTGTCACTCTTCTCATTCAGTCAGTCCGTTGCATCCGCGATACACAAACATGACGATACGCATATCATGTGACGTGTCGATGATGTAAATAATTTCTCCGATGTCAACCAGAATTAACACTAAAATATCAGGAACACACAAAAAACCCAGCAAAATTACGATATCAACCGTCAGAAACGTATAACTCTAGCCTTGGTTAATGGCGGAAGAAGAATAAAACATTTTTTTTTCGAACTTTTGTTTATAAGTACTACATAAAATACCTGTCGATTATGTCTCGGGCTGCTCGTGCTTCGGACTCAGGTGCTAGCAGAAGTGAAGATTCGAGACAATTTAGCGTTAATATTTAAAGATGTCAAGCTTTTTCATACTACGTAATACTTTGCATTCCACGGAAATATAATTCCTATTCCCATCCACCTTGTAGGGAACGACTCGTCAAGAATTTGACGAACATCATCAATATTAAAGTTAATCATTGTTTTTTTCTCATATTATAAAAACCGTATGATGATATGAACTAGATATACTTAAAGAGCAAATTTTTTCGCATTCATTTTAATTTTTGCCAATATCCCCGGTTTGGAAAAAGATATCAAGTTGCGGCTTTGTGGACAAGTGGAGCTTTTATTTCTCTTCACTTTTATCTAAAAAAATACATACTGTTGCATTTGGAATTTTTTGAAAATCGCGTGATGGTTAAAAGTTGTAAGGTTGTGCCCTCTGTCGTCTTCTGTTAAGTGCATATTATTATTGCTCATGAGGTAGAATATAGAAAAAACGCTCTTTCAAATGAGACCTTGTTCATTTGATTCCGATTATTCAGTTTGGAGTTATTGACATTTGAATAACAACCGGTCTAACCTCTCTCTACCACTTTATTTTGGCAGTGAGGGTAAAATGGTTTTAACAAAAAATAAACTTAAATTTGATTATGATGCTTTAATTTTCAAAATCCCTGAACAAGACAAAATTTTAAAAAAATCTTTTTTTATTATTCGCCTTGGCAGTTAGGCCCTCTAGCGGCCGTTACTAGAAACTTAAAAAATTATTTCCAGCAATTTTCCATGGCCTTATAACTGATAAAAAAAAATTCCGCATGACATACGGCCAATATTTTCCAAGATATAGCCGACAGACATTCTTAGTGGGACAACCGTACATTCAATTTGGATATGCATCCAAAGCAAATTGGCTTGATCAAATTTATAGTGAACAAGAAAAAAAAAACTAGCAAAAAATAGTGCATAATAAAATGAGAGAATTCAAAAAATTCATTATCAGTCGGTGTGTCTTCCCCTTCCCCTGTTCTGTAGAGAGGTGTTGAGTTGCCTGTATGTACCTACGTACAAACAATAAGATGATCAATAGGTATCTATTGGAATGTTTTCTTGGACCACGAGTGTGAATTCTTGGAGGGTAGAAGGAGAATTGATCTGGTTTGAGATTGCTGGTCCAACAAAATCCCACATGTCCTCAATGAGATTCATGTCTGGCAAGTTTTCTGTTCACGGTAATCTTTGAATATCCTCGATTTTTTTTTGTACCCTTAGATCATTTGGAAAATCATTGTGTCTACCCTTCTGCGATGGTGCCAAGCAAAATGAAATTGTCCCCAATTTAATTTTGGAGACGAAAAATAGTAGGTTCAATAATGTTTCGAACATACCTCATCTTGCAAAGTCACTATTTTGGATCTATGAAACGAATACATTTTATTGCCAGGCAATTATGCAGAGAAGAAATCAAAATTTACTTCAAATCGATATGGTCCAGTTTTCAAACATTGTTATTTTAAATAAGAGGAAATTGTTTTTGTGAACATTTTCAGATGCTTAGCATAATATGTGAAATTAAAAAAAATAATATACAAAAAGAACAGACATGATAAATACCACGTTTCAAAACTTATATCTTTTATCTGATAACATATTATTCAATTTTTTCAACATTTGTGCTGATTTAATCTTCTGAGAACTTTGAAATTGATTGGCTCAGTTACATAGACTTTGTTCTCTAGATGACCCATAAGAAAAAAGTTGAGTGTTGTTAGTTCTGGACACCTAGCACCCCAATCAAAGGACGTTCTCCGACCGATTATTCATTTTCCTGGACATTTGATGTCAGTACCCACTACTCCATAATAATTCGGAGGACTTCCATGCTGCTGAAAGAGCACGTCGTACGTTCTATAAGATATTCGTCTTTCTGTGCTACCCTTCTAAAAATAGAATCCATTGTGTTTTCTGATACATTGGCCAAGAATATCGGCCCATACATTCAATAATTTCAAAGATCTTTGAGTATGTTGTTTTTTGTATAAATGAAGATTTTCTTCACATCAATACCCACAATGAATTGTGTTCACTCACCACCCTTTTATTTTTGTCGGCATGGTGTCTGCCAAGAATTGACAGATTTCAATCAGCTTTCAAAACAGTCAAAACACAACAACTAACTTTATTTTAATAATTTCCTTAACAATCTGACCAAACTTCACGAGTAGGATGACATTTGAAAGAGAATCGACTGCTCTTTAAAAAGAGGCATTTATCGACCACATGTTTTGTTGTGAAATAGTTAGGGTTTCCATCCTTTTACTAGAATAAAGCTGCAGAGTTGAAATTGGTAACAAAAACTCTCCTTCTTAATGAATCCGATGTCGTGTTTCATATATATTTTATAAAGAACATGTAGGGAGTCATCAGAACGTCTGATTCGTTCCAAATGGAAAACCCTCCACGTATTTGCCAACTTCATCTAAGCGCATGTTATTTTGTCGAAAGCGACTGTATAGATTTGCCTATTCTATCTATTTATGAAGTTGCCTATCTTTCCTAGCACTGGCGAATCTTAAATTTTTGAATGCAATCGTTTTGTTTGTACATATCCGTGACCCCAAAAGATACATGGAACCGGGTCGAACGCTTCCATGAAGTTGTTCTTTTGTTCTTGAACTTTTCTTCTGCAATCACCTTGTTTGATCGCAAGGGTATTGCTTGTATCTAGGTGAAGGAATTTCAAGTCAGGTTATCTGGGCCCGGCAGTTCCAGATTGTCTTGTGTGCTGGTTCCAAAGGTTTAGTTGATGGTTACATATGTTTCGCCCAGTTTAAGGGCATTATCAGGCCTAACAACATAAACATTATTGTAAAATAGTGAATATAAATAAGAATACATACCACAGACGTGTTCGAAATTATTAAAACACGAACTGGAGAGTAAGAAACATATCAGAAAAAACATCAAAAGACCAAAAACATCATGAAACGTCTATAGAGAAATGTAAAAATATACAGGGTGGACCAGAAATAATGGGACACACGGAAAGAGCAGATTCCTCACACAAAAATATTGCGATCGACCCAAACTTGTCTTTTCCGAAAGTTCGACGAAGAACTTCGGAACTCCATTGACTTTGCAAATCATTTGAAAAATGTCAATCTACCAGACAAGGTCATCTCCATTTCTCTTGATGTGAAAAATCCATTTCCCAGAATTCCACCTGCTGACTGCCTGGAGCGTGTTAGAGGACTCCCACTGAAAAGCTCATTATCTCGCATTGTCACTAAGGACCTCATTTCACTTCTCACAATCCTATTAGAACAAAACTTTTCCAAGTTTGACAATAAGTTTTCCAGACAATTGAATGGACTGGCAATAAGATCATGTCTTTCACCTCTTTTGAGTGAGATCTTCATGAGTAATTTGAAAGATAAAATGATGCAGAGTTGCTTTGATGACTACATTCTAACATACAGGAGATACGTGGATGAGATATTCATTGTTTGTACAGGCGATCAAGCTCTCGATATGATCAATAATTTGCATCATAGCATATCATTCACAATTGAAAAAGAGGTCGATGGTGGGCTCCCGTTTTTGGATTTATTGGTATGCAGAGATAACAATTCACTTTCTTTCGAATTCCACAGATACCCTACCTCTACGAATAATAGCATTCAGTTCGAGTCTAGTTCTTCCATCTCACATAGATTTACAGCTTTTGATTCGCCTTTGTACAGATTGTTCAAAGTACCTCTCTCGCGAAACGCTCTCACAAAAGAACTCTACACCATCAAGTAGATAGCGATCAACATTGGATTTCCAATGGACAGTCTGAATAAGCTTCATTCCAAGTTCGTCTTATAACATAATTCATTTCATGAAACGAAAGGTGGCTCGTGCCATGTGCTTCTTCTAGATGTGTGTCTTGGAGTTGAAGTAATACTGTTATCCTCCAAAAAATGCATTCAAAACTTGGAAATTCACACTTACTGATTACTGATTACTGAAGTACAGGCGCTACGAGTTTCGGGCTGTTGGCCCCGACACCGCAGCCTCTAGTTGGGCTTATTGTATCTTCTCACTTTATAATGTATTTGTGCCTTTTTCAATGTAGTTTCTTTTTTCTTCATAGCATTACTAAAAAGTATTCTAAACAAAAAAATTGTCGCTTCATGCCAAAAACTAGTGTTAAACTTACAAATTTTATGTTTGTGTTATTTACTGTATATCATACGAATGGTAGGTATATACTCTTGGGGTGACTCGTTAAAGTACAAATTTGAATATATGAAGGTTCTGTTTCCACCAACATAGCGATAGGCGGGGTCAAAATCACCTTGGGGAGGTGTTGAACATGCTATTTTTCGCAAAAAAAAGTGATGAGGTAAAGTCCTGAAAATTCGCAAGATTATCCGGGACAGGACAAGAAAGAAAAGAAAGTTGTCAAAACACTGGGCGGCAACAAATCAAAAATCGTAAAAATCGGTCCAGCAGTTCTTGAGTTATGAATGATGAGACAACCTCATAATGTTTAAAAATCACTAGAAGGAAAATCCACAGAATTACGAACAAATCCGTCTGGAAAATCAAACACAAATTCAATAATGGCTATAGAGATACAATAATGGATTTTCGAGTACACCTGGTCAGAAAATGAATGTTTGTGATGACTGTTTCTACAGGTAAATTTTTCCAATTTTTCAATAGTTATTCTGCCATTTGAGGCGGAGACGAATCCTACGATTAAATGATCATAAAAGTCTAGTGCTTTTTGTTTGTGTGTTTTATATTTTTAGATGTAACTAAAATTATTTGAAATAGGTACATTGTATTATGAACGGGGTCGAGGTTGACACGAAATTTGGAGCTCCATATGAAAACAAAATCGACACATATGTATTTTTTTTTAGAAAAAATACTCATTAAATCAATATTTCATGAATAAAATGATAATATTCCATCATCTCTTTTCAGATATATGGCTATAATGACTCCACTAAAACCACGAATGGGTAGAATGGTTACACTACTCCTAGCGATGCTGACATGGGTCATAGGGATCATTATTGGAATACCGTCTCTCATTTTCTATAAAACATACGTGGATACATATACCAATGGAGAGGAAAGAGTGATTTGTTATCCTGAATGGCCTGATGTAGGCACAGAAGAAGTGAGCCTGTATGAGTATTAGTAAGTACTTTCTTACCTGAAATAGATTTTCACATATCATACGAACATTTTTTGTTGCCCGACATCAAGTCATGTGTCCCAGATCAAAACCTGGTCATTACCTATACAACAAATAGAGAAACCATAAATAAGAAGTTTGAGATGAAGAACCTATGGCCGGAAGTGCCCCGTTTCCTAAATACAGAGTGTACAAGTTTTTCCAAAAAAATTAATATCTGAATTTATTTTGAAAACTGCTCAACCGATTTTGATGAAATTTGCAGGGTTCAAATACTACATGGTATTGCATGTTTCAGAGCATTTTAGAAAAAACCTTGACCAGGGCCGGACTCGGAAAACATATGTGCACTATTTTTCGATTAAAAATGGCATAACATAATTTCTTAGAACAATAACCTCGTTCAATTTTCAAAAAAATAGCTTCCCTGACTTTTTTGCCTCCGGCGCACCGTTTTCGAGTGAAAAAATAGAAACCATACCAGTGTCCTCCAAAGCGTCAGTGAACGAAAATTTTTAGTTATGGTAAAAGTAGGAAATCCTATTGTTCTACTCGTCGAAGAGAAAAAATTGAAGAGACCTTTTTCATTGGAAATTGAATGAGTATTTTGAAAGAAATCAAAATTTTGACCAAAAAACAGTGGCGTGTAGTTTTTGTTCCCTTGAATAACAAAACACTCCATATCTTGGAAACGGGACCCTTCCGGTCATGGGCTTCCCATCCAAAACTTCTTATTTCTGGTTCTTCTATATGCAGTTTAAGTATTGACCGGTTGATCTGGGACACCCAGTTTATTCTTGAATTAAAGTAGAATTATCGATTCTGTGATGATGGTGCATGGGGATGAAAATCAAAAATCAAACCAACTTCATTTTACTGATCATGTATATTGACTGACAAAACCCGCTCATTTGTCACCAAACGTATAATAGGGAAATCGCGATACATCACATGTAATCATTGTAACAACTCAATAAAAATAAAAAACAATGTCCCAGTGTTTGATTTTCAAAGCATTAGTAGATTGATCTTTCATTCACCAAAGTCACTTGAAAAATGAATGAGTACCTACCAGCAATGTTTGATTGGAATTTCTTGCAAACCATGAATACACTAGTATAGTTGAGCCTGTATAGTTTGACCTGATGGGCAATAAAATATGCAAACCATTCACAATGACGGAAAATATTCCAAAAATGTGCAGGATTCCTATCCGACATAGGACAGAGTTAGATATTGGCGCGCCCTTAAGAAAAATACCCCCCAGAAATCATTATATGTGATGAATACCAACTTTGAGGTTGTCATTGAATAGAAGATTTGTATGGTGAATAAGTACAAAAATGACAAATTTCGAGTTGAGGTAAAGTAGTAAAGGAGGTGAGAAAAAAACAAAAGTCGATGAACGCGCGGTGTTATCAAACTAGTCTGATAATAAAGCGCCCCATGTTTGATAATACCGTATTCCAAAAATGAGGCCTCCTTCACAGTATTATTTAATGTTCAATAACAAATTGCGCAGATTCAGTCATCAGCAGATTTTTTCTGGTCAGTCCTCAGTAGATGCACAGGTTTCACTTCGGGTTTCACTGGGTCTTTGCATGGTCACCTCTTCAAGACATCTTACTACCACCATTCCTCTTTCAGGAGCGTACAGATCCCAAAGCGGCTTTCATCAAAACAGGATCCTATAATTTTTTGTAGAGATCTTGAGAAAAGCATCAAGCAAACACAACTGTGATAATACCGCGCCCTCAGCACGCAGTTATCAAACGCCTTCATTATGATTTTATGCCGGAAACCTATGACAAACGATTGCCACCACACAGTACTGGTTTGGTATTGGTATTGGTGGGGGGGCAAACCACTGCCCGGTGAGTAGGCCGTAAGACCCTTTTCGCCAACCCCAGGACCAATGCAGTTCTAACTAAGTTGATGATGAAGAACATCACCTAGTTATATATTGAACTAGCAGGACCAATTAATTTAGGCGTACTATTAAACTTTTCGACTGTCAGTAATTGATAATACTGCAGTCTACTCAGTAGCGTTAGCCAGTGAGAGTGCCACTAAATACAGAACAGAAAATAATTTCTGCTCACCGCGGGGATCGAACCCACGTCAATCAAAACTAACGGTCTCTCAAGCCGGCGTATTACACGCTCGGCCACCGTAGCCTTACCACACAGTACTACTGATAAGGATGATAATCTATTGCAGCAAACTACCTTTCATTTGTTAAATGGGCCTTGTACATACTAAAAATAAATAAAAGTTATAGAAATTTTTACTGAACACTTGCCGATCCCGAAAAGACGGTTTTAAGGGAAATATTCAATTTCTGGGATGAAGGAGCACGTTCAAAGTGACCACTAATTATGCAGTGCTGCCTGATATTATTATCTATTGGAGATATAGGACAGGCTTGGTTCAAAATACCATCAAGTTAGACTAAAATTGATTTTTTTATAAGAAATATGAAATTAAAATTGGATGGATAAAAATTGAGAACGATGTTTATATTTGAGATTTTATATTTCAACGACTCAGTTTCTATATCAATTAGCTCCACAAATGCAGTTTTCTATAGTCGTGATATCATTTGACAGTCATGAGATGATACCTTCAATTCAATCATTGATTATAGATAGAGATGGAGTGTGGAAGATGTTCATCAATTTCTACACACGGTCCAAAACGAGGGATTAAATCTATCAATTTGATTCAGCCTGACAACAAACCGCTGTGGACGATTGTCTTCCCAAAGCAATGACAAACACATTGTACTTTCCACATAACATCCAGACAAAATAAAGCCTTCTCGAGAGAATCCAACAATTTCTCCATCTGTCGCTAACAAAGTTTCACTCAGAATGATGTAGGTCCAGTCATTTATTTATCAGAGAAGTTGAAGTTTCAGTTGCCAATTAAAATGACGTCATGTGGTCGGTAAATCAATGTTTGTCTCAAAACGTTATTAAAACGATCTTGTCAATCAAAATATCGTTTGTCAAATTTGGAAACTCAATTACACCACTTCTAAAGTGAATTTCGGGAGTTATCCACATATATAATTCCCAAGTTAACGAACAAAATCCAACCAGCGTCTTGCATTTTTGAAAATAGGTGTCAGATTTTTTTCAAAGATATTGTGAATGAAAACTCTTGGAACTCTGACTTCAAATTTTATATACGTATTCTACTCAATATTTGAGAGTCAACAGCGAAAAAAATTGTCCAAAGTTCCCACAAATATACTAAATGAATTAAAAAAAAAAAGCAAATTCCACTAAATGATCGAGAACGGAGCGAAGCTTAAACGGTACTCTCTCGCTATCTTTCTCATCACAGTCACATACGCTAGACGGAGTTTAAAGTGAGGGCTAATACCGCCATGATATTTTTCAACAGACAATATCACCCTATCGGCTTTTTTCTCAAAATTACCTCCGCATCTCCTCACTGAGTTGAGGTAAAAAAAAAATGTCATCGTTGTCTCTTTAACAAAGTATTATTTGAAGAATTCTAAACAAGTTTTTTTCACATTATCCTATTAAAACATTTGTTATTTGCGATACCCAGTAGCAGCTGAACAGAAATAATCATTCAAAGGCTCAACCTCAGATAATTTGTAACTTAAAAATTGAATAGAAAATATTCAATGATCGACAAACCAGAAATAAACCATAGTTTATTAAAACTCAATTCAAGCATGTTGCAACAAGCATTAAAACACATTATAATTATTCGATAAACAAGAGTATATTTTGTGGAGAACTTCCAGATTCAAATACAAAAATAAAACCTAATGTAGAATTGATAGGCACACAGATATGTGGCAATAGTGAGAAAGTGTATTGATTTCTAATTTCGTTTTGAAATGATCTTATGGAATGAAAGAGCCAACATAATATACCTAGCTACTTGATCATTAAGTTCTTTCGTCTTCAAATTATCTTATTTTGATATATAAAAATGGGTACCGATTTCTTCTGAAAGATCAATAACTTGAGAACGGCTGGGGCAATTTGAGTCATTTTTTTTTTATTTTTCCTTTGAGTCTTGGGATTGTTTTAATCAGATATGTAGGTTCTATTTGGGATATGATCAGAAAATGTTTTGGAACAATACATAGTGAGGTTGTGTTTGCATAGTTTTGTAATTTGCCAAAAGATTTTGTTCAAATAATCATGAAGGCTCTAATTTGGGGTTTGGTCAAGAAATTATATTCGAAAACTTTTGTAATTTTCCTAAGGATTTTGTTCAAATAAGATATGAAGGTTTTAATTTGGGGTTTGATTTTAGAAATTTAACAAAAATCATCCAAGTGAGGTTATGTTTGCATAATTTTGAAATCTGCCAAAGGATTTTGTTCAAATTAGATTAAAGAGGTTCTAAGTGTTGAAGTGTTGTAACAATAGTTACGTTTTTAGTTTAAACATTTCAAGAAAAGTACGCTAGAAATGTTGTCAGATATTTAACATATCATCCTAACTGGAAAATCGCTGGGAGGATTCTTATTATTTTTTATATGTTTATTATGTCTGCGCCCCGAATAACAGAATAATTATTGAAACATCGGAAAAACTAAAAAAAAAAAAATTGTGAAACAAATTACTTTAGCACAACATCAATTATTGATTATGAGGCAGTATGGAATTTTCCGGGTCAGCTAGTTTGATATATTTTTTAGCCGCTATCAAATGACAAACTTCAAATTCCTTTGCTCCTTTTCAAATGTCTTCTGTACCTATTTGAATTCATTGAATATTTTACAAATTGTATTTTTGATCATTGATTTATATGTGACGTCAAAATTTTCAGTTGGTTGAGGACATTGAGTTTTGTTGATTTCGAAAACACAAATTTCGAAAAAGTTTGCAGTAGTTTATCCGCTTTATTCAGGCCGTTATAATTTTGGTTCATGCTTTTTTCAAATAAAAAGCAATTTTTAAAAAAAAAAACACAATTATCAATAATTATATAACACTGAATGATCAAGATTATTCGATGATAACTTCAAACATAAAGTATCATCACGAGTTTCACAAAGGCATGCATAAGCAAAGAGAAGGAAACATTCATATGAACACTGCAAACTAATTCAAATTCAGTGCACTTCATTAATATTGTAATTAGATTAAAAATGTTCATCCAAGATTACTATTTGCGATTATGAATACTTGTATGTATATTTCAGAGCTTCTGACTTTGATAAAGGAAGAACCTTCCTCGAACAATCATAATTACTATCAGATTGTGTTGAACATGAAACAAGATCTACCAAATATACTCACTTATCATTCTCAAAAAAAACCATGAAAACTCAAAAATTAAAGGAGATGTGGCGAAATAAAGTTCAAGTGCAAAAACTGTATTCAATACGAAAAAATGCTGGTATTCTAGAAAAGAGTGTAATGAATCTCTAGTAGAGATGCAAAATGATCATCAAAAATTAAAGCCCAAAGTGAAACAAAGAAAAAAAGAATAGAATGAAAAAAGATATATTAGAGAAATTTGCTTCTTCTACTCAGTGCTTTCATGTAACAAGGAAAATCACATTTAAAAATAGTTCCTGTATATAGAAATTTGGCATATTCAACAACATCTCCAGGAATAACGAAACACGAAATAATCTGGATATTAGCTTTAGGTCTTTCACGGTCTTTCTGGTCTTTCTGGATGTTTCCATAACTCGTGCGTTTATGATCAGCCATTCTCTGGTTATGAGAACGAATTGTTTCATTTTGTAGCTGGGCGAGTTTCAATAATGCCAAATTGAAAATTGGATGAAGAAGCTGATTTCCTGACATCCATAGGTCTAGATAATGATTTGACTTGCTCTCAGTGTTGTGTTCCAGTAAGGTTGGCCACCGGCCATATCCCGAGACCTTTTATGTATCGTAGAGGATTACGGCAAATTATTACTAAAACGGCCAAGAGAAAAACCTGGAAAATATTATTTATATCTCTTCACACCTCTTATTTCTGAAATGGTAACTAGGGAGCGTAACAACCAACATCAAGTTGAAAAATAGGATTTGTATAGAGTTTTGCCCAATGAAAATATATCGAAGATATCATTTTCATATTTACTGACTATTCACCTACACTTGTCCAAAACGTTTTTTTCTATCGATCAAAATTAAGTGGTAGAGAAAGTTCAATTGTTTTTTCCAAATTAGCAAAAGAAGGCATTTTTTCTCGATACTTCAACATCCTGTATCTCGAAAACAAAGCATTTTTGGACATAATTCCATTTGAAACAAGAAGGGGGTTGAGAGTCTTGAATTTTCGCAAGAAAATTCTTCATTGACTAAATCAGGCCACCGGTTTCGCAGCGTGACACTGCATCATCAGACCTCAAAGACCTAATACGGAAAAAAGGGGTATATAAAAGGAACCAGTGCGTAGACAAAGAAAAACAAAATGGCTATACATTAAAAAAACATTCAAAATTATAAAAAGTACTTACATTGTGATACATAAACGAGCCTTGTCAAAAAAGTGTACGAACAGGACGTACAGGTGTGAAGTTACAAACATTCGCATTCGCCATGTATAAAATGCAACAATACAGAAAAAAAAACTTAAAACTTATTTAAAAAATAATTTCGATAAGTGAGGTGTCTCCAATGTTGGTTTGAGCATCTAGGTTGAGGGCAGGTTGTTACTTCTGTGCTCGTCGGATCTCCAGGAACTCAACTTTAGTGAGCTTAGCGTTTGATTTTTCTCGATGTAGGAATTTGTAGTTTTTGTAAAAGTCTGCGGAATGTCCAGTCTCTAATAAATGTACCTCGGAAAGAGATTGTGTATCATTTCACCATCATCAGTGACAGTCAATTAACAGTGAAGAATGATGTTTCACTGAACCTGAAAGATTTTTTGCCAATTATTGTGAAAGTTTTGGTGTTATGTCATGTTAGATCTATTTGCCCGGGGTACGTTCTGTTCATACACTTTTTTTGTCTAGCCTTGTTTATGTATTACAATGTAAGTCCTTTTCATCATTTTGTATGTTTTTTATGTATCACCTTTTATTTTCCTTTTTCCCCTTTTTTCCGTTTTTGTCTTTGAGGTCTGATGATGTAGTGTCACGCTGCGAAGTCGGTTGGCTAATTTAGTAAATAAAGAAGTTTTTTTGGGAGAATTCAAAACTCTCAACCCCCCTTTTATTTCAACCGAATCCCAAAAGTCTATGTTTTTTTTTTCTCATTTTCTTGCGTTCTATACAGTGCTCAACTAAAACTGAACTTCAACTGCAAATACACCCTACATTATTGCGGAAAATACTTGTCAAGATTCAGAGTAAAAGGAAAGTTATCATAATCATAGGATTGGTTCTACCATCATTGCCCAATGCCGATCAGAAAGCTATTAAAATTTATATTGTGAAATTTGAATGGGAAATTTAAAGAATATGATCTTTCATTGCGACGAATCCCAACGATCACAACGGATGATCAATTCAAAATTAGATGTTCGACGTCTGCAGTGCGAGTTGTTTTGATTTCGTAAGAACAGTGAAAGAACTTTCTGATTCATGCACCAGACGGCAGAACCAAATATATTATTTAACCACATGATAAACGGTCAAAAACTCGCGACGCGACGCTAATATATACGATGTAGATGCTCTAATTTGAAGTAGCAAGAAAAGTGTGCTAGTTAATTATTATAAAATTATCAGTTGTCACTAACGCTGCCGGCGTACATTTTTTGTATAAAAAGCCGTTACTTCTACCATGACTACAATACATAAAGTATTTTGACCGACAGCATCGAAATTTGTAATTTCCATCTATTTTGAGCTTTTCCAACAATAGCAAGCTTGTTGACTAGTAGAAAACTGACTTCAGGTAACAGCATATTTTGACTACAGAGCATATCTACTTAGCATAGTTCAAAATTTTCATTTCCCGATAACCAGTGTCCATAACCTTTTCTGATATGATTCACCATTGTCTAATGCTTGATTTTATGAATGTTTCCAATTTTATTCGTTTCTGTGCTGTGACTAAGTGATTTACCAAATCGTATTTTAGGTTTTCAGTGTGAATTGGATGATTTTTAAAAAAATCACATTCTCTATGAGTGGTTTTCCTCATTATCTCCAGAACACTTAACAGGTAAACTCTGATTTTCCTTGAGTCATCCAACAACTGGAAAATATATAAAAGGGCTTCGGGCACTTGACGGAAAGAATGAAAAGCTGTTGAGTCCAGAATAACTTGAATCATCAAATATTATTGCACGAAAATGCGCTGAACATAAGTGTGTATCAGTCAAATCAAATGAATAATTTTATAATACTTGTAATGGATGTAGACGTTTTTGAATAAACGCTCGTACACGACAATTTTTTTAGACAAAAACTTTCTTATTTCAAACGAGACAGCCTGTATATAATTCAATGTTTGCATATATTTTCGAGAAAGCTCTAGACATACATCAAGCAGCGTGTTTTATCGAATTGCTGTAGTCAAATACAGTCAACTTTGGATGTAACGAAGTCAGTATATAACGTACGACAGGTTATTACGAACGAAAATCACCATTACATTATAAAAATCGGATAAACCGTTCGGCTGTTACGAACTGATTCAGGATCTCATTGATGGTTTGTGGTATCCTGAGTAGACTGTATTTTATTTCAATGTTCATTTTTGCAATCTATCTAAAAACACTAAATATTTTCAAAACAGTGGAAGATGGGTGAAGGATACTACCTCACAGTACATGAAATATATCTAGAATTTTCAGCAAAATTCTAAAGCTATTGGATAGTATATGGAGTGGCCTGATACACACTATACATGCTCCATTCGGTAAAACGAATTTTTGTTTTTCAGGAGGGCAGTCTATACTTATCAATCTAAAGCAGCATTTTTCTCTGTTAGAGCAGAGTTTTGCTTGTATCATGGGGATGTGTTCATAGCATCGACTAAAGCCATCCAGCGAAGCTGATTGAATTGAAAAATGAATTTAAAATAAAGAATCAGTTGACAAACAACGTTATTCTTATGTGGCGCATGATCAAACACCATCAAATATTGAAAGAGAACTGACCAATAAGAGTGAAAGAGCTACGTCATTTGAAAATTTGGCAAAAGTTGTTATCATGTATATAATGATTGAAAATAAATTCCGATGCATATAGTGTGCTCTCTCACTTGTATTCACGAAAACTTTACCGCGCTATCACTTATTCTGATCAAAAGAACACGAACTTTCAGAATAACTCTACACCTGACTAAGATGAGAATACTATTGTCAAGTGAAATAGTAGTTGAAAATTGAGTCATTCATGTAATCCGAGGATCAATTCTTTGATGGGAAAGAGTCCAAATCCTATGTACTCTAGATAAAATTATTTGCAAAAATATGTTGCATATAGTGTTGGTACTAGAAAAAGATTTTCTATGCTGTTGTTGACTACAAATATTTTTTTTCAGCTACAATGTGGCATTTCTAGTGATCACATATCTCGTACCAATACTCTCAATGTCCTACACCTACGCAATGATAGGAGTGGAGCTGTGGGGATCTCAAAGCATAGGGGAATGTACTCAAAGGCAAATGGATAATATAAAAAGTAAAAGAAGGGTGAGTTCCCATATTATCATATTATCATATTTAAAACATCCAGATAGAACTCAATAATTCAAGATACACTGCAACTTTCTCATGAAGAAGTTTACAGGTAATATACAGGGTGTTTTTTTTAACGGGACAATTAGCCTTAAATGGGAAAGTATAAATGATAGGCTCATGAAAATTTGTACACATGGGTTATCGACCACGATCTATCTTTTAAAAATAGTGGCAGTTCTCTGCGACTTTCGGTAGTACCGGTACTAGGTACCAACTTCCTTATTTTAAATGGCAACCTCCATTTTTTATACGATATTTAGATTCTTTGTTCAAAATTAAGGTAAGGGTATGTAGCAATGTCTATGGCTATCTTTGACCGTTTTCGAGAAATTTTGATTTTTAGAAAAAATTTGACAGTTAAGGGGGGTACTTTGAAGCTGTGTAGCTCAGTGACTATTGGACGAAAATTAATGAAATTTTGGGGGTGCCTATAATAAATGCTGTTTATTCAAGTGATGATAATCATTTTTCAGAAAAATCTACAGGGTCTTCACAAACTTTGAAAAAACAAAATCTTCAGTTTTTAACGAAAAAGTTAGTTTTTTCAAATGGAATGCCCTCTTTTTTTGTTGAGATATGGATTCTAGACAAAATTCTCTTTCGATTAGGTATAAACTATCCTATACCTAAAATTGCTATTTTTCAAGTTATTTACATTTATCTGAATAAAACAGCAAATCGTGGTTTCTATAGAAACTTTAATAATTAAAGCTTTCAACCCTATTGCCACGTCTTCCCAAGCAAATTTCAATTCTTCTGAAAAATTCTCTTCCTGTTGCTCTCCTGATTTGTTCGGGTGCTAAAGATTGCAACGCATTATGGACTCGCTCTAACATGTTCTCCTTTGTGGTGATTGGGTCTTTGTAGACGGTCTGTTTGATGTGTCCCCAAAGAAAGAAGTCCAAAGGCGTCAAATCAGGAGACCTAGGAGGCCACATGTGGGGACCATTATTGCCAAACCACCTATCCTCGAACAAATCATCAAGTTGTCTTCCAACATCGTTATTATTATGGGGCGGTGCGCCATCCTGTTGGTACCAAACATGTTTCTATAGGGATATTCTGTCTTAAGTTTCTATAGAAACCACGATTTGCTGTTTTATTCAGAAAAATGTAAATAACTTGAAAAATAGCAATTTTAGGTATAGGATAGTTTATACCTAATCGAAAGAGAATTTTGTCTAGAATCCATATCTCAAACAAAAAAGAGGGCATTCCATTTGAAAAAACTAACTTTTTCGTTAAAAACTGAAGATTTTGTTTTTTCAAAGTTTGTGAAGACCCTGTAGATTTTTCTGAAAAATGATTATCATCACTTGAATAAACAGCATTTATTATAGGCACCCCCAAAATTTCATTAATTTTCGTCCAATAGTCACTGAGCTACACAGCTTCAAAGTACCCCCCTTAACTGTCAAATTTTTTCTAAAAATCGAAATTTCTCGAAAACGGTCAAAGATAGCCATAGACATTGCTACATACCCTTACCTTAATTTTGAACAAAGAATCTAAATATCGTATAAAAAATGGAGGTTGCCATTTAAAATAAGGAAGTTGGTACCTAGTACCGGTACTACCGAAAGTCGCAGAGAACTGCCACTATTTTTAAAAGATAGATCGTGGTCGATAACCCATGTGTACAAATTTTCATGAGCCTATCATTTATACTTTCCCATTTAAGGCTAATTGTCCCGTTAAAAAAAACACCCTGTATAGCACTCAATAATTTGAGATACACTGCAACTTTCTTATCAAGAAGTTTCCAGGTAATATGACTTTGAGTTGCACGGAAGCAATAAAAATAGCTTGCCAAACATAGACATGGTCGCAATTCAAGCAAGAAAAAGAAATATTGCATACATTCATTCTGTACCCCATTTTCTAAAATTCGTTTCCCTCAAGACTTTGTAATTCTGATTCAACACGTCAATGTACGTCTTAATGCGAGTATGGTTGTAAAACCGGTGAGATTCATGGCCTGGTTAGACATTTGCGGCACCAAAGATCGTTAAAACATTGCCATTGTAATGGTAATGACTTTAAGGTGGGTATATTATTCAACTAAATACACGCTACGGAATTCTAATATGTAGTGACTTTAAGGTTCCACAGTAATATCATCGTTTATCATGTGAGAAAGTTGATTTCCTAGTTAAAATACAAAGTTTTGATCTCATATTATTTGCGATAGATTTTATATTTGATAAACTTGGTACATATTGCAAATCCAATTCGTGGTCTTGGAGACGGGCTAGTTCCAAATTGATTCGCGAGTTATGCAAAGCCCAATAAGCCTAACACCCCCCATTTATACGCCACCGTCCAGCCAGCATATAACGATTCTTCACCCTACCACGAGCTCATACCAAATCGAGGCGGCACATAGTTCAGATTCAAATTCAAAGCGATTAATTTATAGCTGTTGCAGTGATGTTCATGGCTGTTTCGCGTTTGAGTTTGTGGTTGCTTTTTCAACATTGTCTGTGCAAGTGATCAGTGAAAACTATCGGTCGAAGGAGTTTATTAATGTGTTTTGCATTGAAGAAAGCCTTCAGCATAAACAATTGTCAGTGCGTAGCCTTATTTCATAATAAAATAATGTGTATCATTCGATTATTTTGAATACAGATGATGATTTAGAGTAAAGAATGTTAGAGATCCATGACTCATATAAAATAATTGGATACCTGCTAGAAGGTACAGTGACTCGATAAACTAGCCACTGTACTAGAAGTATACGTGATTCTTTTTACTTGAAACACACTTATTACCTACATACGACATACTTTGAACAAAATTATTGTAAACATGATTTATTCCAAATACCCGTATTGCTCAATTGATTGAATTCATTTGTCATTGTGATTTAAACTCGGATTCAAATAGATACATTATACCTATTAATAATTTAAATTCAAAATAAGAAATGTGAGTCAAATTTTTTTCAAAGTAGATAAAGTGTTGAGAAAAGTACGAATGAAAAACCTTCCAGATTTGAGCCTTATTCCGAAAACAGAACAAATTGGTTAGGTACACAAATCAAGTCGATGAGATTTAGTTGATTGTTAATAACAGCAATATGTTTTTATTATTTTTCACCCCTGATTACACATTACACCTCATGTGAAATGAATTCCACTTCAACGTTTAATCAGTGAGAGTCAGACAGATATACATAGCGAAATATTCGGTTGATAGATTTATCCAATCACCGCCTTGATCTGTTGAATAGTAGGTACGTGATCCACCTTAAAATTTACCCTGATATTGTGGTATCCATTAGCCAGTGAATCCACAATAAATACCTCGTTGATCCACTTCAAATGAAATGAGTGCATATCAGTTACATCAAAATACAGGTACCCAAGAGTCCAAAAAAAAAACCTTTTCGGAAGACAATAATGCAGAATCAATAATCTTGTTATTTTATTGAAAACAAAATGAAAATTGACCTTGCTCAAGAATCATATATCTATTAATAACTATATGAGAAGCAATTCTACATCCTTGATGCAAGGATGAAATAGAAGATCCCTCTGTACTGAATATTTTTCGCATAAGTCTATCCTTTTCTATCGCGAGGGGACGGTCCCCTCGATCATATTCTCACAAATAGACGTCGAGGTTCCCAAAACGTATACGGAATGGTATTTGGTGCAACCATCAGTCGACGGAGCCTAAGATGCTGTAAACAATGTCAAAATTGTATTTTTGGTTGGTGGATATTTGGATTGATGCAAATTCAGAAAAAAATCAATCGCCAATAGATTTATGTATCTTATGAATAAGTGACTGATCATTTTCAAAAAAAAAGATAACCGAACCAGTCGCCTCGATGTGCGGGTTGTCCCGCGAAGAATGGCTGTCGGCTTTATTTCGGGAAGTATTCATCGTAGAGGCTTGCGGCACGATCGTCCATGCATTTTAACCGTCTGCGCGCGTAAAAAAATAAAGAATCTTCAAAATGCATGACCTCACTTGCGATACTTGGACATCTAGCGGTAACATTTAAAACCCTTACAATTTGGAAACTGGACCGCTTTCAATGCATTGCGATTCGTCTCCTAGTTACAGTCCTCCATAGTCAGGGGATCTAGAATAAAAAACATCGCTAAATCAAACGTAATGGTATATTCATTTTTATATATTTTATTTTTTTTCTATTTAAAAATTTAAAAAACAAACAAAAATTAAAATTTGTATTTGTTTTTTTTGGAAAAAACTAAAAGATATGCTACCATTCCAGTTGACGCCATCTAGCGGCGACGGTGAAGGTCAAAAATTCAAAACCAAAAGGTAGTTTGTATTGCAGATCATGCTCTTTCATATGAGCCCAAGCTCGTTAAAAACGGTCAAGCGAAACGGAAGAAATCTCCGTTTGCTTTTAAAAACATTTGAACTTCCCCCACCTTTTTATTTTGATAGAAAAAAAACGTTCCAGGCAAAAAGTGTGGGTGAATAGTCAGTCAATATGAAAATAATATCATCGGTATCTTTTCATTGGGCAAAATTCTATAAAAATCCTTGAGTTGTTTGTTACGCCCTCTAGCGACCATTTCAGAAACTTGAAAATATTTCACAGGTTCTTCTCTTGGCCGTTTTAGAAATAATACTTTTTTCCGCATGACATACGGCCAATACTTTCCAAGATACAGCCGACAGCCATTCTCAGTGGGACATCCGGTACATTGTGTGATTTGGGAAGTCACATAATTGGAATATCTCCAATATATTATGTGGATCAACTTTCATCAGCAAATCAGCATACATTCTGTCAAGAAAATACCGTGAATTGGTTATTTAAAATGCCCTTTCGAAAGAATTGGCAATATTCATTTTTTCGCTAAGTTGGCACAACCACCGAACATATTATTTGATAACAGCTTGTCATCTATAGGTGAGTTCGAGTATTCGCTCTGAACACTCGGAGCGCCAAAAATTATACGCGCTCAAATGGACAATTTCGCGCTCGGAGCGTTCAGAGCGAATACTCGAACTCACCTTATGACGCGGAGTTTGAGTGCCATCTGTCATTGAGTTTGCACTGAATTCTCGATAATAGGTCTGTTCGTAAAAGAATCACAAACCAGTCAGAGCCAATCAGCATTAAGCATTTGCAGTTTGTAAACTACTTCTGAATGACATTGACCAATCGATAAAACGCTGACTGGTTTGTGATTGTTCTACGAACAGACCTATTGTTAGCTAAACTCAAGTGTTAGTATTAGAGCCAACGACACTGGACCTTTCGTCATAAGGGATGTGGAAAAAAAAAGTTTCAGGAAGTAGTTTGTAGGAAGGGCACTATAATACAACCATGTCTGCCAGGCATATCCTGTGCTTTATCAATCAAAATAATTAATGAAATATTAAAAGACAACGAAAAGTTTCGTCATCGGGGATGTTGAAAATACCTATATGGCATTGTTGTTAGTAACGAGTACAAAAAAAAAATATATGTCTGCCAGCCAAAAGTCTGTGCCAACCACATGTCTGCCAGGATCAAAAGGGCTTTTTTATGAATGAAAGTTTCGTCATCGGGATGTGGATGATTTTTTTTTAAATGAAGCTTGAAGTCTCTTGAACAATAAAAAATATGTCTGCCAGGCAGTTTCCTGTGCCAACATCATGTCTGCCAGGCCTCTTCGATTTTTGTCCGTGTATGAAGGTTTTTCCGCTTTATCAGAAAAATCGTTCCAACTTACATGATAAACTTTATAATTTGAAATTTTCTTTTCCAATGAATAAATATAGTATTTCATTTAACGAGCATATAATGGGCCAAATATTACACGAGATTAAAATTTATATCACGAGCCGAAGGCGAGTGTTATTAATTTTATTCGAGTGTAATATGTTCATTATATGCGAGTCAAATACAATGCCTCATCTACAACTGTCAAAAAATTTGGAAAAAAAGCCGCTAAATAAAGCCAAAAATAGTTGTGTTTAGGCCCACTGCCGGTGAATAAAGAACCTGCCCGTGGATAAAGAACTATGATCCACGGGTTTCTCTCAGGCCGTGTAATATGTGGAACATTTTATATCTATAGATGGTTGCATAAAACAACTATTTTTTGACAGTTGTAGATAAAATGATTTATTTTTATTTTTAGGATTATTTTGATTTTTTGAATCCCTACCTTTTCAGTTTTTATATCTCGTGGACTAAGATCATCTTTGGTCACAAACATTATTCCATTTTTAGCAAAATTATTCAAGTTTTGGTCAAATCAAATATTTTGGAAAGAAGTAGGTATTCAACTGAAACATTTGATTTGCGGAAAGCCTTTATTCAGTAAAATAATCAATATCCACATAATATATGGATTACGTCATAATCAAGAAAATTTTAAATTATAAAGTTTACTATGTAAGTTGGAACGATTTTTCTGATAAAGCGGAAAAACCTTCATACACGGACAAAAATCAAATAGGCCTGGCAGACATGATGTTGGCACAGGAAACTGCCTGGCAGACATATTTATTGTTCCAGAGACTTCAAGCTTCATTTAAAAAAAAATCATCCACATCCCCGATGACGAAACTTTCATTCATAAAACAGCCCTTTTGATCCTGGCAGACATGTGGTTGGCACAGACTTTTGGCTGGCAGACATATATTTTTTTGATGTACTCGTTACTAACAACAATGCCATATAGTTATTTTCAACATCCCCGATGACGATACTTCACGTTTTTTTTCAATATTTCATTAATTATTTTAATTAATAAAGCAAAGGATATGCCTGGCAGACATGGTTGTTTTATATTCCCCCGCCTACAAACTACTTCCTAAAAATTTTTTTTTTCACATCCCTTATGACGAAAGGTCCAGTGTCGCTGGCTCTTAGTCTATGAGACTTGCGATTTTTCGCGCTTTTTTCAATCATTAAAACCATAGAACAAAGATTTTTTTTTGAAATTTTGCACTGTTAATGGAATTTCTGTGCCAAATCCAAGGCTATATCATGGTAAACGAATTCCTGACCAAAAACTCAACAAATACTATCGAACAATCACCATATTATTATTCACCTGATATGACTCCAGCGGACTTTTTTCAAAAATTACCACTTCGATGCACCCGTTCTCAGTCGATAGAGGACATAAAGAAGAATTTGCTGCGAAAACTGGAGTCGATTCTAAAAAAAGCTTTTGAAAAATGTTTTAATGATGAATCATTTGTTGGAAAAAGGCGTTCTTTGAAGTCAATAAAATCAATTTGAATTATTAATTATATATCATTTGAATCAAAAGTTAATAAAATAATGAACATTTTGTGTTGTATTGACTAATTCTTGACAGAGTAGTATGAATCGAGTTTTCCATGATTGAACAGAATTGTCCACTTGTTTTTATAGACACCTTGGTCTCTGTTCGCATCCAGTAATATTCTGAATGGTTCATTCGTTTATGTCTACATATAATAATTACAAAAATATAGGTACCTAAATACACTATTGAAGTACAGAATTATGTGATATATCTGTACTTGAAAAGTATTTTGATTATATTTATATTTTTTTTCCTAAATGACAGCAAGATGTGTTTTTTCTATGAAATATTTAGTTAAATCTATCACGTATAAAATTTTCAGACCGAGAAAAATAAGTGCATTTTTTATATTTTCACATTTTGAAGTTAACGTGAGTATGGCGGCAACTTCAAACTTTACAACTTTGCAAATCAGACAGCCTCATTTTCAATAGGTATCATTTTATGATTTTGTAGATTCATGTGCTTGATTTCAAGCCTGGGAAATTAAATGCTACGGATCTATAAAAACGGTCAAATTTTTGAATCCGTAAAAACTTCACTGCCTCCTGGACTATAATACGCTAATATATGAAAACGTAGCCTGAGAAAAGAGTAGAAATTTCCATTGTGTTGACAGTGCAGAGCTCTAATTTTTCGTGCAACTGTGAATTTTTTCTGATTGATCTTCGTTAAAATTTCACAAATTAATATAATGACTTGCTCAAAAAACTGAGTAAAAACTCATCATGATTTTCTCAGTTATTATCTTGAATAACCTTGTGAAAAGAACTGCCGCTTGATTTAGAAAGTTTAATCGAGCTTCTGGACTCTTAAACTTAGTTTTCACAAAGGAAAGAAGGGAACTATATGTTCGGGGAAATCCTTTGTTGGTCATAATTACAATTTGTATATTTTGACTGTTCTATTCTATGATTTTTTGAAATAAAAACATTCTCAGTGATAGAACGTTGTGCTAACTATTGATATTCAATAAATTGGAATAATCGAATGCCTATGTAAACAAGACAACTCCGATTTTATATCAACAATAGACTTGCTCCTGAAGGCTCTAATCCGATTCCATTTGTATCAAATTTGAATATTTGATCATAACTTCCGGAAAATCTGCTTTGAATTGTTCAGATTCTGAATCGAATTGAGGTCGTTCGAGATCATTAATGGGTATTATGGCCCGTCATCAAGTGATACTCTGAGACACACCATGAGAATAACTTCAATGTTCTCTAACTTTTCATGCTCCAGAAGTCGACTGATAAGTCATAGCTAGCTTAAACATCGGTGAACCCAAAGGATGGATTGCAATATTTTAGATATTTTAGATTGATCGTGTTTGCTTTGGAAACTCTTTCACAGTATTTTTTGATCAGACCTCGTTAGAATTCATCTACTGCTTGATAATAAAAACTCATGCGTGACGTTGCATGAAGTCAACTGACCTTAAGTTCATTCAGGTGAATTAATCACGTAACCCCTGTGAGTCCGTGAGTCCTCCCAAGAGACCAGATGTAGTCTCACTTGCATTTTCTAGAGATGAAAAGCCTCACCCATCCAATGTTTTGAAAACAAACTTTGGAGAGGTGAACCTCGACATGTCTAGAAAAAGCAAGTAAGATAACACGTTCATGTATTGTTAAAACTACTCATGGGGTTTGGTCCTGCATATTGTCCTGAATCATTTTTTATCTTTTCAACAAACTTAGAAAGTGACATCTTGTCACTCATATGTTCTCTTATTCGTCTTATAAGAAAATGAGCATCATTATTGAACAAATTATGAAATTTGTATGCACTTACAATGAAGATGATATTTTGTTGTGGTTCTCACAAAATATCAATAAAGTTCAAATTTATCAAATATTTTGCTATGCACATAGTGTCCCAGAAGTATTCAAAGAACGATTGATTGGAACAAAAAGATACATCAATTTGCTTCACTACTTGTTATCTTAGTAAATACACGAGTTCTTTTTCTTCAAAGTGATTAATTTTTCATTGTGAATGAACAGTAGCTCATGTCAACTCCGCAACTTTCAAAAGAAGGCGTATCAAAGCTTAGGCAGCTTATGTCAGGCTTGGTATTAGAGCTTCCAAGATGAGGTCACCCCTTCTTCAGAGCACCCCTTCTTCAAAGTGTAACTTTCAAGTACAAATATTCTCGAAAGAGACGGTCAAGCATATTCAATGAAACATCTCAGTGTCATTTTTGTTCCGGCTCATTGTCCTCAAAATATAACCCGATACTTCCAGGAGTATTGGGTTAGTTGAAAATCCAATACAGTCTTTGAACTTTCTGATTTTTTTGCAGCCAATTTTGAAGAAAAAAAGTTTATACCTGAAAGACTGTTTCTCATCTCGTTGGCCGTATAAAATTTGTCATGCCGTTTTTTATTCATTGGTATTGGTATTGGTATGGGTGGGGGGCAAATCACTGCTCGGCGAGTAGGCCTAATGATCCTTTTCGCCAACCCCAAGACCACTGTAGTTGATGATGGAGAACATCACCTAGTTATATATTTGAACTAGCAGGACCAATTAATTTAGGCTAATTATTTAATTCCAGTCAGTCATTGATAATACTGCAGTCTACTCAAAAGTAGCGTTAGCCAATGAGAGTACCACTAAATGTCGCACAGAAAATAATTTCTGCCCATCTCGGGATTTGAACCCGATCATCGCATACTATCCTCTCTGGTGGCTTTTGTCGAATGGTGTCTCAGACCACTCAGTCACCTGGTCACCCTGTTTTTTATTAATTAGTAGCTCCATCCCACTATATGTCTGATTCCTGGAACCAACATTCTTCAAGAATATTTACTGAGAACAAATATCGACAAAATTGATTTTGCTTTTTCAACATTTTCATTATACATACACCCACTCTGCCGTAAGTTTTGATGCCAAATAAGACTTCCTCGTCATCTCACACAGGAAGAAATTGACAAGTTCTCATAAAAAATATTGTGAAAATCATATCGATATATTGAAAAATCAAAAAGTTCTCAGCTCAGAAAACTTGTAAGGTGTCAAAATCATCAACTTTATAAAAACAAGAAATCCCATCTTCTATATATTTTGAGATAAAACTTTTCAATGAATCCGTTGCTAATTCATTAGGAACACATTTCAAAGGGTCGAATATTTGAAACAGCATGATGCTGTCATTTCATGTATAAACTTCAAGATATAATATACGGTAAATATTTTTCAAGAAGTTGAAACTTCAATGTCCCTCCAGCAATTAAAAAATATGATGCATGTTCCTGGCCAATTTCGACTTTTCATAGATTTACTGATGATATACTTGAACTTTTTCTTAAAAGCTAAACTTCCTCAATTAGGATATAAAGTGGAAAATTCGTGGGATTATTCGTGCACACCAGGACTAAAATATGCAAGAACGTGGGCGCTAATTCTGGACGCTGAACGATATGAGCGACGAGAAAATCGCAATGAGATTACAAAAGAAAAAAATTCAGGGATCGTTAATGGGATTTGTGAGATAAATGGAGGCGATATGATGCACCAGACAAGAATATAAATTTTTCTAGTCGGGTGGAGTGGATTGAAACCAAGAATGAGGGGACGTTCAATTTTGTCTAAATTGCGCTCATGGTTGGCTTCATTTCACAATGATGTTGAGCTGTCTGCTATAAAGGTTGTGAACTTGTGAGCAAGAATAATAATTATATAATAATGAAATGGATTCGTGATTAACATACCATTCCTACTGATGAACACTTAAAAAGGCGCAATTCTTGCATAATGTCTAGTGTCTGAAATTATACCATTATTCATTCAAGCTATGTGAAACTGGTAGTTTCAGAAGGTACATGGCCTGTGAGATCGAACATGTCTGATCAAAGAATTTGCTTGTTAATCATTGCATAAAAACATGTTGCCAAACTCTGATGGGTTAAACCTATACAAAAATATAACGATAGAATCCAAATTGTCCCGTCTGAAAGTGGATATCAAAAGAGATACAGGGTGTCAAAGATGAGTTTTAATTTTTGATTTTTTTCAATAACTTTTGAAGTGATCAAGTTATTCTGATGAAAATTGGTATATGGTTATTGTTTGACATGCGAAATTCAAATCTGATCTTGATTTGGCTCTTACTTGTAGGGGGCGCCACTTACACACCTTTTCACTCATTCAAATAGTCATAACTTTTTTGTATGCACTCGTACTTTCTTTTTTTATCAAAAAATTGTTTTTTTCGTCATATTTTCAGAAGAAAGGTATACTTTGTAAGAGTAGCTAGATATTTGCACTTGAAGTAATACATGCAATGTGGTTTTGAATGGCAAATTTTGAAAATAATGGTGGGTGGCTTTGAAAATGGCGTTATCATGGTAATTTCAACTGTTGTTTCAATGTCCAATGTTTCTTATGAAAAAAAAAGAAAAATAAAAAATTACAAAAAGAAATAAAAAATACAAAATAATTTTTTTTTTTTGAATAAAAAATATCAAAACACCTGTCAAAATTAGCTTGATAACGCCGTTTTCAGCAACACCTATGTCTATTTTCAAGATTTTTCATTTGAAATGACACTGTATGGATTACTTCAAGTGCAAATATCTTGAAAACGGTTACTCCTAGCCACTCTTACAAAGTATACCTTTCTTATGTAAATATGACGGAAAGATCAAATTTTTGATATAAAAAAAAAGTACGAGTGCATACAAAAAAGTTATGACCATTTGAATGAATGAATAGGTGTGTAAGTGACTCCCTACAAGTAAGAGCCAAATCAAGGTCAGATTTGAATTTAGCATGTCAAACAATTCCCAGATATCAAATTTCATCAAAATAACTTGATTACTTCAAAGTTATTGAAAAAAATCAAAAATTAAAATTTATCTTTGACACCCTGTATGTCTTTTGATATCAACTTTCGGACGGGACAATTTGGGTTCTATCCTAAAATTTTTGTTTAAGATATAGACTATCAAAGTTTGGCAACATGCTATTGAAACACCCTGTATACGCTCAATTGTGTGCGGAGTCTCAAGACCACAATAACTCGATCCTAACCCTATGTAACGAGTGGAAGCTCTATACTCCAGAAGTTTTCACTAAGAATAAATGTAAGCTACTTCATAGATTATCGATAACCCTAGAGTTTTGAAACAACGCTCAACAAACAATTTAAAAGCTCCAGACCAGGAGAAAAGAAAAATGGAGAATGTCTTGATTTGATATGAAACTTCCTCCTTTTAGACCTTTCACCTTACAATTTGACTCCAATGTCATAAACAGCTATCAGTTATTGAACTCGAGACAACTTTATCTTATTAACAGCATCAATGAAGTTCTATTAGATAATTTTCTTGGAAGTTATTCAATAAGTTACGTGTTACCCTAAATAAACATAATTTGTGCCATACAACGACGACCTATTATCAAGGTATACGAAAAAGTCTAAACTTACTTGAAAATAACCAAAAAAGCTGACTTCAAGGACAAGAATATATTTCTACTGAATTCAGGTGGAATATCACTTGATGGTGAGCAACATTCTGTCTTTCTCGCTGTCTATCTGTTAAGTTATAACCAAAGTCGATATTTAGTCAATCTTAATTTTTTTGATGTCTTGAAAGTCAAAAATCTTCTGAAGCAATAAATTGGAAAAATGATCAACTTCAAGAAAAACCCCAAACGCTGAAAGTGGCCAACTTATTGGAAATATGTCCCAACAAAAAATTTAATAAATCCAGACCAGAAGAAACGAAAAAGATGAGCATGCATTGTCTCAAATTACTCGAGAACAACCAAAAAGTTACCATCAAGAACAAGACTCTATTTCTTCTGAATTTAGGCGAAATATTACTAAATCATTACCATGATTCTGTTTTTATCGCTACCTGTCTGTCAGGTTATAACAAGATTAATGTCATTCAAGGTCAAAAAATGACCTCATAGGTACACAATGGTACACATGGGAGCGGCCATATTTTGATGTCAGCATCGGAAAAAATGCGTTATGTCTGAATTTTATTGAATTGCGGACCACTTTCGGGGATATTCACATATTCAAAGTTGATTCCAGCCACTGGCCAGTTTGTTCATAACACTCCAAGGGTACTATAGTTATTTCAGATTTCAAGGTTTTAAAAATTTGACCTTTCATGTTTGTTGGGCATGCTTTCTCCTTCAATATTAACTTTCAGAATAAGCAAATTGGGGTCTATCGTAAAATTTTATTCTAAGCAATCTGCTGTTACCTTATATCCCATTCTTTTTGTGACACCCGTATGCAATCTAAAAAGATACCAACAAATTCTTGGCTCTCGATACTTCTACCAATTGTGACAAAGGAGATTTTTTATCGAGATCCCCAATCAACAGCAACCAGCACGGCATATACAAAAGCAACAATACGGAATCGGCTCTTCATGCTGTAGTGCTTTCCCGGTCCAGAACCATACCTAAGTTCAAGGAAACGACCGATTTCTGAGGCCATGAACGATTGGGCTTAGCAGAAATTATGGGGATTTGGAGGAATAATACATGTAGGCAATACAGAGAGAACAAACCAAAGTCGGCCTGCTGAACAAGAGAAGGAAGGCTCTGGATCAACACTTGCATTTACTAGGAATAGACTAATTATTATCTATATCTCTCCACTGTAGAAATGTATTATGACTAGATGTGTGGGCCGATTTGACTTAACTACACAAAAGTAAAATACTTGAAGGGACTTAAGGTTCACAATAGCAAACGTTTTTCTCAATTGAAAACCTTTTTTCTGACATACGAACGGACCACTCTAGTCTATTTCTTTTTGTTTCTAATGGAAATCCCAGAAAGAATTCTATTAAAAATATATTTATTCATGAGAACTAACGGGACGGTCACGAATATTAATTATTCGTCTCCGCAATTTTCAATTCAATTTAACCAAGCTCCCGTTCAACTTTACGGTTTGGAAAAGTCTGTGATATCTGCTTGTATAATTAACGTTTTCTCTCCGTATGCGGATCAAGATGTGTCTGGATTTTTATACATAGACATGATATAAGATTTCTCCTCGACAAATTACTTTAAATTTAATTGGAATTTCCATAAGCTTCTTCAGTACTGAAAATGAATGATGTCCGTTACTATTTATATTGTTATTTTACTCTACAATTATAGAATAAAAATATTTTTGGCTCAAATTATTTCACGTAATAACGGCATAAAAAGTCCTACCAGTAGTTTGGGAGTTTGGTTCTCGTGAATGAAGTCACCTTCAAGGTTCTAATAACTACCTAATCTGAATATCATCCATGAGGCTTTTAAAATTTGATACCGCTATTCGGTGATATGTTATAGAAAGTTTTAGGAGTGGCCATGTGACTTGATACATTTAGCCGAGATTCATTATTTGAACTGGTTTATGAAGAAAGCTATATTTGAAAAGTTATATGACTGTCTAATCAACGAGGAGTTGCCCGACTCTTGGTTTATCTTGGCGATGTGGAAAGCTTCACCAGTGTTTATGTGGAGGTCAACCTTTCATCCAAGGTTTTGTATTGACTTCCATGGTTGTCGGCGGTGGACTATAGTGTCATACAAAATTTTATCTTAACATTGAGGAAGGCGACCCAACCCCTTTTTATTTTATTTATCTAGTAAAAAGCTCCAGGAAGCTTTTTCGACCTCTAGATTAAAAAGAATTGGGAAAAATTGATTTCAAAGCTTTCAGAGTAGGTACTCATTTTCCAGTGAAAAGTTTGAAGGAGATTGATGTAAAGATTTGCAAAAACTAATACTTTTAAATATTTCGGGTCACAATAACAAATAAAGACAGGCCAGATGAAGATATCCAAAGGAGACTGGCGTCAGCGGAAGTCTGGACACTCAAGTACAAAACAAAATAAGAAAAAGCTTCTTTGGTAATTAAACTTCAGAGGGAGTGTTTGGATCAATCAAAGAAAATGAATAGGTAACGGCGCATTGAGAAAAATAAATGAAAATCATAAGACAATGTCGATATCGAACACTGATGAACAGCAGGAGAACAAGATGGCTGGAACACATGCAGTGGAGAGAAGCAGCCAGATTTAAAAAAAAAAGTGTAGATGGGACAATCACTAGGACTTTCTTGGTTTGAGCAGCACGGCAACTACGCCCAGCACAGTTGGCAGTTCCAAAGTGATGCACGAGAGATCTGACAGTCATCAGACTGTTCAGAGGTGAAGTGCGTTCCGTAAACAGAACAAGACTTCTGTTTTGTGAAAATGTGTAGTTCGTCAGACCCTAGAAAAGAACCAATGATTGTATCTGCAGTTTATTTGCCATATGGATGAATTTCTTCAGTCATTATGCTATTACGAACACATCTGTCCGTTTGTATGTACTGATATTGTTGAAGGCAAAAATGGATAGCGTAACGAGAGGTATGTGCTAATCGCGCGCAGTGGTCGCTTCCTCATATGATCTCATGCATTTTCTAAATTGTTGGCTGTTCCAACCAAGTGTACAGTCTGTTCATGGCTTTCTTGCGGTCACGTCATACTTTTCCGTCTCTCTCTTACACATTGAAAAAAAAATCACGTAAGTCTTTAATTAAAATACTTCAAAGCTCTTGACAAAGTCGTTCGGATGGATGACATGAAAATGACGTGACATTGTCAAAAGTCAGCCGACGAATGACAATTATATCAATTTCAAATTTTCGAATTTGGACGAATCTAATTCACATAATGCCTTTTTGGTACAACAAAAACGACCAAGCTATCATTTCAAAGTTGATTGGTTATTTTAAAAAAGAAAGAGATGCTGGTGAGCCACTTTTGCCCTTAACTGCTGTCTACGAAGTAAGTAAAATAATGTCATATACTTTCACAAATTCTCTTGAATGTTTTAAGTCTGGTTAATCCGCGCTGAGCATAAGACACATCCACTGTAGGGCGTTCGGTCGGGTTCGATGAGTACTCATCAGCTCAGTCCTACGCTCGAGTATTTTTGCGCGTAAATTTGCTCAAATAAATAGGAAATACGCTCCTCAAGATTATTGCGTGTGGTAGGATATTTCACCTTGCCAAACAGGCACTAAACAAACTATAACTCAATCTTTTTAACTATATCCATTTTTTTTCCATTGAATAGTGCGTTGCCGATGCTCTAGATATATCTCTCAGAACAGTTCAGAAGATAGGTAGTACTGGAATAGAAAAGGATAAGAACTACAGGATCAAAGTTCATGCTGCATCAGTTATCAAACAAATGATGGTGCTTTTTACAACTTCAATCCATTTGTCAGTTTGTGTGCCCTGGCGATTTTTTTCAAAAACTTGTTCAGTGCCTCTTGCCACGTTCAAAAAAAGGGTTAAAAATGAAACTTTTTTTTGTGTAATTTTTGATAAATATGACTAGCACCTTTTGAAAGAGGAGCAAAAGTTATGTACTTCCTGAAAATGTGATAATAATTGAACAAAGGATAGTCTCGCTATACAATTCTGAACTTGCAAAAATGACCCATTTTTGCTCATTTTTGAAAAAATCATGAAAAATGGATCATTTTTGCCAAGTTTAAAATTATTATGAAATTTTCAGGAAGTACGTAACTTTTGCTCCTCTTTCAAAAGGTGCTAGTCATTTTTATCAAAAATTACACAGAAAAAAGTTTGATTTTAACAGTTTTTCTGAACGTGGCAAAGAGGCACTGAACAAGTTTTTGGAAAAAATCACCAGGACACGCAAACTGACAAATGAATTGAAGTTTCAAAAAGCACCATCATTCGTTCGATAAGTGATGCAGGATGATTACATCAAATTTTTAACTCTTATCAATATGACCACCACTGTATACCTATGTAATTAGAAAGTTTTCAAGCAGGTTATTTAGAGCTTCAACTTTTTCACTTCCAACAGGCGAACATGTGACAATAAGATCACTTCAAAGACAACTCAAAATTAATGACGACGTACAAATATCCTTGGGCTCTTTGTCCGCTGCCTTGAATAAATTGAAGTTAAGATGGAAGAAATGCTCCATATCTTATCGCAAATACCTAATGGAGCAACCTTCGATTGCACTCAAGAGAGTACACTTTTTAAGAGAGTTCATGGAAAATCAAAATAACCATTTTTCATTAAAACCTGTTCACTTGGATGAAACCTGGAGCATTTAGGAAAAGCTGGCAAGATGATTCCTTGAAAACTATAAGGAAAAAAACTGGAGAAGGTGTTCGATACATTATCCTACATGCAGGTTCGGAGGATTGTTTTGTGCAAAATGCAAGTCTTATTGTCAAGTCCGGTAGTAAAAAAGGGGATTATCATGATTCAATGAATTATACCAACTTTGAGAAATGGTTCACTGAACAATTATTGATAAATTTATCAGAACCTTCATTGATAATTATGGACAATGCACCATATCATAGTGGTCTTGTTGAGAGGATTCCAAATAGAAGTTGGACGAAACAAGCAATGATGGACTGGCTTCAGGAAAAGCAAATACCATATCCAGCATTTGCCATGAAAGATCAGCTCTGGGAGACAATGAAAAGTCATTTGCCAAAAAAAAGATATAGGTAACAAAAATATTTCCGAATAATATAATTCTCAAAAATTTTTACAATTCTTAATTTTATTCAGAATAGACGAATTAGCATTGCAATATGGTCATCGTGTTTTGCGACTTCCACCCTACCACTGCCAGTATAATGCTATAGAGATGGTATGGTCAGAGTGCAAAAGATTTTATGACTCCAAAATAACTTCAATTCATCCTGTTACTGAGGATAGAGTTATGAATGTTTGGAATGAAGCACTTGCGCAGGTGAAAGGTGGTTCTATAAGCTCTAGTTAGTAGCTCAAGAATTTGAAAATCAAATGATTGGAGTTTGTTCCGTTCAAGTTTACAAAGTTAACTGAATTACACATACAGGGCGTCCCCTCTCAACTGATCAAAACTTCTAGAGTCCAGAGAAGTGGTTTGAGATGTGACACCAATGGCCGCAAATTCGTCATTTCCAAAATACAGGGTATACAGAGTTTTTTACCTTAAACTCCGCACGACAATATCTCGAAAAGGAATAGACATATTCCATTTCTGTAAAAAGTGGTCAATGTATGGGGTCAAGTAGATATTTCGGTAGGCGTCGAATTTTTCAACCCTTGGAAAATATCTACTTGACCCCGTACATATTGAATACTTTCTCAACTCTTTCAATTTCTATTCGTTTTCGAGATAATCGCGTGAAAAGTTTCAAGTGAAAAACCCTGTGTGTGTTGTTTTTTGAGAAAACATAGCAAGCCACTGTTTTTTGGCAATTTTTTTTTTTCCAAATTGTACCACCCCAAAAATACCTACTCATTCAGTTTCCAATAAAAAAAGATCTCTTGAGTTTATTCTTTGCGACGAACAGGACCGACTCTGTCTTTTTTCACTACTCGAAAGTTGGAGAGAAAGAACTCAAGGGGCATTTTTTGTAAAATGGAACGAATAATTCGATTGACACTTATTTCTTCCGAAAAAACAGTGGCGTATCCTTTTTTCTCAAGAATAAAACACACGTGATCTCCAAGTCTGGACTTGAAGAAACTAAATCTGCCATAATAGCTCAAAAAGTTCCAAGGATACCTTATTTAGAGGGAAATGTTGTCAAAATAGGTGAAAGTGGTGATAGGTCAGGATAGAGGAAAAAACTCGATTTCTTCATTAAACTTCAATACCCTGTATTTTCCGATGGCCGATCGGTGTCTCAGATTACTTCTCTATGGTTCCTCAATATACTTTAAAGGTTTTGACCAGTTCAGAGGGAACACCCTGTATAAAATGTACTATTCAATAATAAATATACGGTGACCCATCGAAAAACTACCGCATGACAATACAGGATGGGAAAGAACTTAACGATAAAATCTAAAAACAAATCAAGCTCGTTTCTGAGAGGGACAACTTTTAACGCTACAAAGTTTAAAAATAAAATTTCGTTCTAGGTAACTACAGAGAAATGGAATCACTATGTCAGACATACAAAAAACCTGATAAATGAAGCATGGGAAAAAGCAAAATGCATTGATGCATCCCATATTCTCCCTGTAATTATACAATCAAACGGATCGGACTCTGATGATACAGATGACTTATTCGATCTCTTAAGTGATGAAGAATGATATTTTTGAGTTTTTGCCGATGGAGTTGCAAAAAAAACTTGTGTGCAGTATGTGCGCATATGAGGGGCTTCGAGCTTCGAGACGGAGCTGGAGATACGGAGCTTTGATGGTCGTAGGTTCTCATTGCCTAATAAAATTGAGTAGGCTGTAGTATTATTGATTACTTACAGTCAAACAGTTAATAATTAGCCTAAACTATTGGATCCTGCAAGTCCAATACTAAAACTAGGTGATGTTCTCAATCATTAGCTAAGCCTGTGGCATACGGGGAGGTCAGATGAACCGCCCTGGGGCTACGTTGTCGCTTAGTGTTAAGGCTTGACGACGATGGACCAGGAGAGCAACCGACCTTTCTCCTCTTGGTGGCTCGTCATGGAGATGAACAATGTGCCTTATATCTACACCTTCCTTATCTACATCTACATCTATGTGCGCATATCTGAAGTGAAAACTCCTAACCTTTAACAGTGAGAGAAGAACCAACGCTCTAAAAGAACCAAAGAATCAAAGAACCAGAGAACCAAACAGCAAAAGAACGAAAGAATCAAAGAAGCAGAGAAACAAAAAATCAAAAAACAAGAGAGCCATAGAAGAACCAAATAACAAAAGAACGAAAGAATCAAAGAACCAAAAAATCAAAGAACCTAAGAACCAAAGAGCGGAAGGATCGAAGAACCAGAAAACCAAAGAACGAAAGAAGCAAAGAACCAAAGAATAATAGAAGCATTGAACCAAAGAACAAACGAACCAGAGAACTAAAGAATGAAAGAACCAGATAACCAAAGAACCAAAGAACGAAAAACAAAAAACGAAGATTTCCAGTCTTCGTTGTGAGAGTTTTCATTAATAAAGTTATTGTTTGCTTTATTTTTTTCTCATTTGTATTTTAACATTCCACGTTTTCAGAATAGCATAGAAATATATTTAATCTCCATAATTTGATCGTCTTTTGTGATCTATTTTTAAATTTTGTCTTATCTCCTATAGAAAAAGCATTTTACTATTTTTACTAGTGGTAGGAATAGATTCTAGGTTGATTTGCAAGACATACTGGATTTTTCAAGACTCTATAGCCTAGTTTATACCGACAACTTGGTCCGCGGACCAAGTACCAAATTCGGACTATATCCGAACCAAATATTTGGTTCGAATGGTGTAAACAGTTGCGGACTAAGCTGGTCCACTCTTGGTTCGGTACTCGCCAGCAAGTGTACCGAACTAAATTTGGTTCGATCTGGATCAAAATTATGAGGTTATGTTGATTGTTATTATTGTGAATTGTGTTGGTTCTGAGTTTCTAAGGCAATCTGAGCGTACTTACTCATGTTTTTTTTGGTTACGAATTGTGTTGATGAATAATTTCGACTTGTTTTTGACATTTGACGAATTGCGGGCGTACACATTTAGTTCACGCGTTGCAAGACGGTGTAAACGGGCAGGAAGCAAGCATTGGTCCTACCGTACTATCCCCACAAGCTTGGTCCTATCGGACCGAACTAAACGAGTTATCGATGTAAACTAGGCTTATGACACAAATTAGTTTCTCCAAGCAGGGCAGAACCTCAAAAGATGAAATCTAAATCCAAAGTTGTGTTGTCTTTTTCACCTATTCATGCGTGGCGTCAAACCAGGGACATACTAAATCGACAAGTCGTGACAAGAAACGGCTTTACCAATAAGAATCTGCATTTCACAAAAGAACGATAATTCTGTTCAAAAAGTCAATGATATCTATTAACTATAATCATTATATTATAATAGTGTACTTTCAATCAACACCAACTTTTTATGGAATATCTATTTCACATCACCCAACATCAAATATATCATAAACTTGGTTCAATCGTCAACTATGTTGAAAGACCAAATATATTTTAATCAATAAGTAAATCAACTTTCCAAGACAAGAACATCAGGTGTTTTTAAAAATAAAATACAAATTTCTCCAATAGAACCTAGCAATATTCGACGAAAGGAATTAATCTTTCTTTTCACCACCCACGCAATCCTCATTCCTAGACTTGGGTTTTTGCATTTACAAATATATATGGTTTTTTGGAAGGAACAATAACTAGAAAAAAGTTGCATTACAATAAGTCGATCTTTTCACAACAACTCAGCTTCTGAACGCAGTGTATTACACCACAAGCTCCACTGCTGAACGCAGTATATAAAACCGTCTGTATAAAAGCGCTTTTAAAGCGATCAATCAACGACATACTAACGTCAATTACTGTGACGTAACCGCAAGAAAGCCGTGAACAGACTGTACCGTGCAGGACTGGGCTGAATCAGTGTATGGCCTGCTTCAGAGCAGGTGACCCTAAAGCAGAACCTCAGAAGGCTCAAGAAAATCTGGAGATGGTACAAGACATGGATTTGTGTTGCTACAGTGGTAGTAGTTGACTTGAATCACGAGGCAAGTGATGACAATCATGTGTGTAGAGGCATTTTGTGAGATCTTATTCTATGTATAGTGAATTTAGATAAGTTTATAGTAAACTGATTTCTTAGCTTCTACTACCCACATAAGATCTACAATATAAAGGAAAGTCAAATGGCAACTTGTGACATGTTTTTAGCCAGCAACCAGTAATACATGAAAATGCGTATTTTGCCAAACATCCACCGCAGCGCTGGAATTTGTTTGCTGTCTCGTCCCTGATTGGTTGATCGGTTGCTAAGAAAAGTGTGTTGTCATTGTCAAAAGTTCTTATTATAAGCTGATTACCTAAATTTCATCTTTGTTGAAGTAAACTTTTTGAAAATGGAGTGTAATCAGAAGCGTCGTTATAACAGCTTTTGTGTTATTCCTAATTGTCATGATTTAGCAAGTAAGGGACATGGATTCCCTAAGGATGATGCGGAACTTTTCGCAAAGTGGATTTGTGAAGTGCGGAATCCATCACTGCAGAATAAGACTTATGAACAAATCTATAGATCTTATTTGGTGTGTGATATCCAGAATCCTCCTGGTTTCAAAATATGGTAATTTTTAACCCAATTATTACGAAAAAAATACTTTAATCGATATTTTTTACAACTCTATCATAATTCTAGAATCATTTGTAGTTGTGGAAAAGTTATTTTGTGATGATTACCAAGATGATTCTCATTCAACCGATGATGGAATTTCATCTTTGCCGCTCAGCCCGCTAATTCGGTTGAAGGTAAATGAAAAACACAAAAATATAATTTATTTTTGTGAAATCCAGTTGTCTTCAAAATAATAACACAAGAAGATAAAAATCATGTATATTTTAAATAGAACACTTCGAACACATCGTACAGAGGAAATAGGTAGCGAAAATTAATATATTTGGACATTCTTATTGATCTCAAAATGTTTGTTTTATTATTTGAAAACGAATGAAACAGTTGGCAGCAATAGGTTACTATTCTAACATTGGGTGAATAAGAATAACCATAGTGGATACATTTTGAAATGAATATTACAGATACTTCCACTCTTGTGGGTATTATCACCATGTAATAGTCAAAAAAAGTGAAAACGCCATAAAAACAACTTTCTCCAAACCATTCATCATTAAAATAGTGTTTAGAAAGTTTTAATTGAAAACGTATTTATTTCGAAATTTGGGTTAAATATACAAACATATTTTAGAACCATGAACAAAAGCTCAAAAAAATTATAAGCATTTGAATTTGCCGCAGAAATATAGCTGCGACAGAAACCCGCAGATGGCGCTGTATGCTGATGTATAGTCACTGTAATGTAGATTTCTGTTTTACCATATCCTGTCATGTGGTTTATGTGGTTATCCAAACAGCCATTGTAGGGCGCCACTTGATAACGTCAAAACTCTCGAACAACCTTTATCATTGCAGTTTCCATTATATTGTAGGTGTTATGTGCTAATACTTTCCCAATCTTGTCCCCAAGATGACTCAAAGTTCAGAATCAACGCTTATTTCAGAGAAAGCATTGTGGTAATATCACAGATCTCACCTTTGCAACTGGCGATGGTCAAATTCAGAAATTGTATGTGAGGGATAAACGCTGTACGAAGATCTACGAGGATATTATAGATAATGACATGTGGAAAAATGTCTATGAAATTATGGCGAAGATCGAATGATGATGGGCTCTTCTTCCAAGTCACATCTTCGAATGGTCACAGTCATTATGATAGTGCAGGATCTTTTTTCCTATTCATGAACCATGACAATCTGAAACCTACAGTTCGACGTTCGACAGTCTTCACTTTGGAAGAACTTAACCAGGGAGCACGAAGGCTGAAAGATAAGGAATGTGCTCTGAATACAGTGTTTTGAACAAATAATACTGCAGAAAACTCCCTCGTACAGCTTTCATGCTTTGTTTGCGATTTTTAAGGGAATGGAAACATATATCAATTGATATCCCCGACCAAGAGCAAAAAATTATAAATTTTTGACTCACCTTCCCTTATCAACTGAACTTTGAAAAATATGTCGTCAAGTTACTTTATTTGTAGTTACTATAGATTCTTTTGCCGCAAATAGATTAATTCCTTTCCCAAGGCCAATGCTCATAATTGTCTAAACTTATTCAAGTGAACGAAATCATTTAACAAACTTTTGCATCAAAGCAGGATAAGTTTTTGCCTCGGTTCAATCATACAACTTGGGCACATATACGGTTTGAAACTTTGATGCTCCAGATTCAATTGAGCCATGTTTGCAACTTGAACTACTTTATAGGTACAAAACTTTGTTGATGAATTATTGATCACTTTTACAGATTATCGATTTTATAATACCCACCAGAAATGTGTCTATTTATAATAAAATATAAAATCGGAAACTCTTTACATACAGGGTGTTTCGGGAGGAGAGGGAAATATTTTGGAAACACTTTCAGAAGGTTAAAATAAGAGAAATTAACCCATATGTTTTAATCCGATTCTCAACAATACTCTCTGAAATATATTTCAGGGGGTATTATTGTTCCTAACCGCCTCTGAAATAATCTATTCTAAAGTTGTTTTTTAATTAAATGAATAATTACAATTAATTAATTTAATTTTGTTTTGACAAGCAAGGTTGTCAGTTTGATTGATTCTGGGCGTTTGGACTCGAGAAGAAAAAACATTCCTTACTTGATGCCTCACACATTCACCCGTGTATGCTGACATGTTAAGAATTGGATTAAAACATATGCGGGTTAATTTCTTTCATTTTGACCTTCTGACCATGCTCCCAGAATATTTCACTTTCCTCCCGAAACACTTTGTATATTACTTAAAATTGAAATGCATTTATTGCATGTCTTGTGTTATATAATTTCAAATAAGTTTAATAAATTTGAAATAACCTATTGCGACTGTTGATTTGTGTACTTTAATTTGCCAAAAAAATATTTCATTATGGGAGATATTATTTTCAAATCATCACTTCAGTAGCCTGCAAGAAGGAATCACCTTGTTAAAATTCTCCCAATTAATTCTGGAACAATTATTATGATTTTTAAAAATTTACAAATTGTTAATTAATTTTTATAATCTGAGGTAGGTATGCAGTCTTTGGGGTGCGCCCAATCATCAAGAAGAGCTACCTGGGCTCTCTTCTATTCATCAATACAGGAAACTTGATTTTAAAAGCATGGTAAAATCTAAATTTTGTCAAATGTTGAGCATGAAAATCAAATAAAAAAAAAGAAACAGAAAATGAATCATATGCTGATGTTTACTGTTAATTTTTTTGGCCGAACCTTAATATTTTCAATACGATTATAAATGGATTGATATCACCTGGAACTTCAAAAAAACTTCAAGACAACAGTAGAATACACTACTAAGATTTTTGTCATCATAATAATATGGTAGAAACGTTGCAATGTGATGACATCTCAAAATGTTTTTTGTTGACAGGTGGTGAAAATGATGATGGTCGTCGTGATCATTTTTGCTGTGTGCTGGCTGCCCTATCAACTGTACTTCATACTAGCTTCGCTCTATCCCAACATAAATACATCTAAATACATACAGGAGACATATTTGTCAATATACTGGTTAGCTATGAGCAATTCCATGTATAATCCGATCATTTATTGCTGGATGAATGCCAGGTAAGCAAACAAAGAATAAAATGTCAAGTTACTATCGTGATCCGGATTTTTTTATCAAAATTATTTCAATATAAAAGTTCTGATATAATCCGGAAACTAAAATTCTTCACCGTACTTTGATCAGGGTAGTATAATGGTAGATATAGCGCTTTCTTTTTCCAGAACATACATCACATCCATTTGGAAAATACTAGACGTTTTGTGCATGTAGTAACTTATAATCCAAGCACTCCTCGATTGGCAAACTATCTTTTCAATTGTGCAATGTTCTCCTTTATCTTCTCCAGTGCGCAAACTTTATTACAACTCAAAGTCATCTGTTACCAAGAAGAATAATTGAATTTTTCACAGCACAGGAATAGAGGATCCTTTTTAAAAGTGTTCCATTGGCATCACCTCAAGAAGCTTCGTATCCGGATCCAGATTCGTTCTCAGTGAAAATAAGTAATTCCCTTAATGCATCCACACATTAACGCCTCAACAGTTCTATAGAAAAGGAAAATTGAATTATCTTTTGCTTCGTAAGAAGTTCAAGCATCTTTTCCTGCTATTTTCAAGTTATTGATAAAAGATTGGATGGAGTAAGTCGGGTATAAAAACGTTAATAATAAATTGAGAATCCAGAGAACTTATGAACCTGTTATATTGATCGGGATAAGTTATATTACGGACACAAAATGAATATGTCTTCATAGTATTCTCGGATATTGGAGGGAAGTCAGTATATTCAAGTTGAAGAAGAAATGGAGGGGATGACAATAAAACCAATCATCATCAAAAGGATGATAAAAATGCTGAGAGAAAAAAAGAGGGACGCCACAGGGTCGAGTAGTCTTTCCTCTTCTGTAGTTCATCGTGGTAAACTCGATCTTGAAAACCTCCAGAACAGAGGGAATAATGGTAGCATATGCAAATGACGTGACAAATCTGGTAAAAGGAAAAAGCCTTTCTACCATTATTATGGGATCAGCATCAAGAGCACTTTCGGGTAAGACAGAATGGTCTTGGAGTAAACCCTTCTTGAGATGAATCTAGTACTGTTCACAAGAAAATAGGAAGTGCCTAGAACCACAATGTCCTCATTTGGCCGACAAACTCTTGGTCTTTTTTTATGAAGCAAAGTATCTAGGGTCATGCTGGACTCTATTCTCTGGTTAAAGATGAGAAACAAAATCGGACATAATCCACTGGATGTTTGAACACATCGATCGTGAGACCCATAGTTAGATACGGAGCTTTGGTATGGTGGAAAGCTCTTCCTTCTCCGAGTAAAGGCAGTGCAAAGCAAATCCTGACCTAGCCTATTCTCCAAAATATGTGAATACCCACATAGGCTACTCCTTACCCGATCAACAGAATAAGTTTTTTTCAGATTTTCCTGGCCTGGATAGACACTGGTTGAGATATTTCATTGTTTATAATAAAGCTCGAAGTGTAACCAAGGTCGTAGGATTGAAGCTGGATGGCAAAGAGTGATCATTGGCGCCAAAATTATGCAAGCTAGTAGGGATTTCAGAATCATTCTTCACACCTATTTACACAATAGATTATAATGCTGCACGACTTCAATGGAAGAACGGGAAGGACAAACAATAGACCAGTTTTGGGGATATTTGGAGAAGAAATAATCAATAATAAGGCAAATGCTCAAACATCTCTGCGAGACTCACAATCTTAGTACACGTGCATATAGAATACCCGTAACCTGAAAACCATTATTGACATTGTAATTAGCAAACAAGAAACAAACATAGAAATGAATGACGAAAGAGTCTTACGAGGAATAACTTGCAAGTCAGATCGTTTGTTAGTGAGGCAAAAATAAGCATGCAATTTAGAAAAATGAACAAGAACAAAGATGAACCAAAGAGCAATCCAATACTCATGGTCACAGCGGATACAACCAAATACTATTTTGACAGTATTAGCAAGGAAAGCGCTGTTTATCTATATCAGAGACAACCCGACAGCAAACTGTTAGACCCCGACGAATGTACTTTCAACAAACTCTATGAAAACATTATGAAGAGTCTAATAGAAGCAATAGGAACAAAAAAATACAATACCAACAAGAGATATTGGTGGTATGAGAAAATAGAGTTATGAGTCCAAGAAAAGAAGCAAAAATATTTGAAATGTCTGACATTGAAAAAGGAACAAAAACGAAGCTTATAAAAAAACAAAAGACAACCAAGAACGTGCATCACTATAGCCTAGCATGAGTCACTATAAGGAGAAAGGAAATGCTCATAGGTATGGAGATTTATATCAAATGTCAAAAACCCAGAAAAGGGCAGAGATTTTTGACATTTATTTTGACACATTTGCATGTAGAATGTGACATAGAGTGTCAAAAAATTCGCCGCGGCAAGTTTCGCCGCGAATATTCGCCCCAGTCTGGGGGTACCTTCAAGGCTCTTCCAGTCTGATGCGAATATTCGCAACGGCTTTTGCCACGGCGAATTTTCTCTGATGTTTGAAATTCATTTTGACACATTTGCATGTATAAAAACTCGTGCACAATCAGCCAACTGAAACACTATTATATACCGAAATCCCATCAATATATTCGGAAAAGTATAATTAAACGAGTTTTGAAACAATAATCAGTTTTTAACACGACGATCATTCCATCTGCCAAAACTATTATATCGGCTCCCGGCAACGGCTCCCGACAACGGTTTCTACTGACTTGCGGCTGACTGTAGCTCCCGTTCGCACAGCAATGTTGCCGTTTCTCTGTTTTCTGGTAAGCTGTTAACCCGGGCGTTCACATTCGGCCATCCTGACTGGATGATCGTCGGTTTGACCCAATTCAGTAACAAAAATATGAATAGTGAACAATATATTCACCAAATAGCAAAGAAATCATCAACAATGACAGAGTAAAAACCTGAGCCCAGAGATCTTACATCTCGACGGCAATGGATTCAACCCAAGGACCGAGATCCCGACGGTATTTTGCAATCCAGAGATGTTTTATGTTTCAGGGATTCTGGAATTCCGATGACATCCTACAGTCCAGGAATTCTGGAATCCCATTGACATACTACAACAGTCCGGGGATTCTGGAATCCCGACGACATTCTAGAGTCCAGAGATACTAATCTCGATGACATTCTACAGTCCAGGGAATCTTATCCCGACGACATTGTAAAGTTCAGGGAATTTTATCCCGACGACATTGTACAGTCCAGGGAATCTAGTCTCGACGACATTTTACTGTCCAGGGAATCTAGTCCCGACGACATTCTACCACCCAGAGATTATAGAATCTCGTCGACTTTCTCGTTCAACCTTTACAGTACCTTATTGAACGTCACCAAAAGTGATCCATCTTTTGATTTGTTCAGCAGCATACACCCCGACATATGGCGTCCTCGATCTGCCTGAACCTGGAATATCGCTGACCTCAAACCGGTCATTTTCCATCACCTTTGTAATTTTGAAAGGTCCCTTCCACTTGGGTACAAGTTTTCGACTCTTGCCTGCACTGACAATAGATGAGATCTTCACCAATACCAGCTCGCCCTCAGTCAACAATTTTGGGTTTGCCCGGTGAGCGTCGAGATCCAATTTTTGACGTTGCTGGTTTCCGAGTATTTTCTCACTGATTTATTTGCGGAGATTAAGGACATCTACGCCGTCTTCACTTTCCATAATACCAGCGTTCTTTGAATTTGTACGATATCCAACCAGTGCCTCCGAAGGAGTGGTACCAATGGTTTTGTTGAGAGTGTTATTGAGACCCAGCTGGATATTGATTATATTCACGTCCCATTCGTCGTCGTCTTTGTCTGCCCCCATTGTGGTCAGAGAATCCAGTATGGTCCGGTTGTAGCGCTCTACCTGTCCATTACCACGAGGCATACCAACCGCATTGAGATGTAACTGGATTTGTTTGTCACTACCAAATCCCTTAAAAGCTTTGGAGATAAACGCTTTGCCTCTATCACTGATTAAACGTTTGGGAGCACCAAAAATTTGAACGATTTTGTTAAGTTCCTCGATCACGAATTTGGACTCAGTGTTTTTTGAAGGCTTTAATAAAACAAAACTTTGTGAAAGCGTCAACAATGACTATTACGTAGCAGTTTCCTTGTTTGCTCTTACAGAATGGTCCAAGATGATCGATATGCATAGTGTGAAATGGACGGGGAATTTTCGGAATTGGGTGTAAGTATCCAGGTCGTTTTCCGGATGGAGTCTTATGGTACATACAATTGATGCAAGCATTCACATATTTTCGTATGAACTCCCGCATCTTTGGGAACCAAAAACTGTTAGAAACTTGCTCGTAGGTCTTGTCGAAGGCAAAATGGCCAATATCATCGTGGTTGTAGCGGAGAACCTGCCACCTGCACGCCTTAGGAAGTACTATGCGGTTTCCGCATTCTGTCTTTCGATAAACAAGTCCTCTACGAAGCTCGTAGTCATTGAAAATAGACCTATTAGTGGGTCGATCACCAGTTTGCAGTATTCTCTTGATGCTAGATATATCTTTATCTGATTCTTGGGAAGCCAAAATCCAATCATGTTCCGAAATGACGGTTGCATAAACACCTTTGTTACAATCCGGGACCGGATTACGGCTCAATGCATCTACATGCGCTATACGGGTACCTGGTCGATGGAGAATCTCAAAATCATATTCTTGTAGATCCATGATCCATCGTCCAATTCGGCGGTTCAGATCTTTCTTTACCATGGCGCTCCGTACAGCTGCACAATCAGTAAAAATCTTGAAACTTGTTCCGATCAGGTAGTGCCTGAATCGTTTTACCGAGTTATGAATAGCGAGCGCTTCTAATTCAAACGAGTAATATCGTTGTTCGGTTGGAGAAGTTGTTCGACTATAGAAACCTACGACCCTCTCATTTCCTTCTTCTACCTGAACCAACATTCCAGCTACTTCTACTCGACTAGCATCTGTATACAAGACCGTTTCTTCTCGACCATCGAAGAGGGTTAAGATGGGAGAGGAAGTCATCACTTCTTTCAAACATTCGTAGGATCCTTGTTGCTCATCTGTCCATTCCCATTGTTTGTCTTTCTTCAACAATTTAGTCAAAGGTTTGGCTTTTTGTGCAAAGTGTGGTACGAACTTCCTGAAATGTCCAACCAAACCTAAGAACTGCCGGATTTGATGAATATCTTTGGGGACGGGAAAGTTGTCGATTGCCATCAGTTTAGTTGAACTCGGTTGAATTTGTCCATTCTTGATAATATAACCCAGATATTCAATTTCATCAGTCAGGAAATTACATTTTTCCAAGTTGAGACTGACTCCATGTTCCTCCAGACGGGCAAGAACAATCTGAAGTGTTTCCAGTCCTTCCTGAATTGTTTTTGATGGAACCAAAATATCGTCAAGATAAACCAGAACTTGACTGAATCTCAATTCCCCAAGAATGGTGTCCATTGCACGTTGAAAAACGTATGGAGCATTTGTCAGCCCAAATGGTACCTTCAAATATTCATACTTTCCATCGGGGGTAATGAAAGCTGTGATGGGAATTGACTCTTTGGATAGCCTGATCTGATGATATCCCGACCTACAATCCAAAATGGTAAAATACTTTTGACCAGCTAACCTATCTATCAGGTCCTCGATAATTGGTAGTGGATAATTTTCCTTGATGCATTGCTTATTGATCATCCGATAATCCACACAGAGGCGTTGTTGACCCGTTTTCTTTTTCACCATTATCACTGGACTAGCAAATGGCGACACTGATGGCCTGATGGTACCGTCTTCCAAGAGCTCGTCAATCAATTTACGCAACACAACTTTCTCAGCTTCAGCTAATCTGTAGGGTCATTGAACTATAGGGGTGTCTGATTTTAATTTGATGACCATTTGTTCACCAGAAATACATCCTAGCTTGGAATTTTTATCCGGAAAACATATTGGAAAGTTTCCGACGATATTTTGAATCTGTGTCTGAATTTTTACATCATTTATTCCCACTTGTATTATTTGATGCTCAACAGATTTTTGTGTCAAATTCAACGCATTAACAGTCAAAGGAACCAAAGAAAATAACAGCTCATGACCAATACGAGAATACGTAATGCGAACATCTTCCGTAAAGTTTTGACCAATCACAAGGTCAACGTGAGGCGTACATTTTTCCACTATGAGTAATTCGATAGGTAAATTAACATTATCTAGAGAAAGTTCACAAAATACATTAGAAAAAACTTTGATTTCTGACCCACCAAATACAGTCAAGTTAACAGGCTCCGATAGTTTAACAATGTTTAATTCTAATGCTTTCGCCAAATTGTCCGTTAAAAGTGAACACTCACTACCAAAGTCAATGAAACATTTAACTTCGCGCTGACCATTTATTTTAGCGGATTTATAAAACTTATTTTTATCACCAACTCTCGATATCAACATTACCTGCTTGTTTTCCCTCATTTGGCTAGTACCGGGTATTGCTGTTGCCTGAGATATTTGTGACTGTTTTTGTCGTTTAAAACAATTCTCGATAACATGACCTTTAATTCGACAGTAATTGCAATAAAGATTACTGCGAATACTTGCTGTCACATTTTGAGGACAGTGGTATCGCTTGTGTCCTGGTTGTTTACATTTATAACAGACTGTGAAATTTTTAGTCATATCTCTAGCAAAAGAGTTGATCATTTTGAATGGTGCTAGTTTTCGAGAAGGCAGAACGTTGTTTTTGAATAGTTCCCGAAATTACACTTGGTTCAAACGACTTCAAAAATACCGCCATGGATCCGTTAGATGGATCCGTTAATATTTGCAGCCTTAACGGAAAACTTTAGATTTCGATTGTCCAAATCACCAACAATAAGGTTTACTTCGTCACTTCCGCTCAAATTTAAGTTCATTTTCCTTATCAATGAAAGCTTTTGAAAACAGTACTCATACAAATTTTGATTATTTTTGGGTTTAAACGCCAACATTTCAGTCATTAGAGTATGAAGATCACGAAATGAAGGAAAAGTTTCGATCAATAAAATTTTCCATTCACTCCACGATTTTGGAATGGTATGTAAACTTTTATACCATGTCTCGGCTGGCCCTTGTAATTTATTAATGGCTAAATGACAGATATTGATATCATCCCAATTGTAATTAATCGAAAGTTCATCGATTCTTGCAATCCACTCATCAACATTATCAAACATTGGATTGAAATTGGTGATATCAGTATCTCTAACGGACATACTGATTTTAGGCCTTTGTTGTTCATTTTTAAGCAAATTAACTAGATCTATCAAACCTGAACTCTTCACTGAAGTTGTACTGGTACTGGGAGCCGGTAACTCTGGTGTAAATGAACGAACATTCTACGTAAACACATCCTTTCTAGTCCTTTTTCTGTCCCCCTTTGAGTCACTGGAAGAATACGAGGAGCTACTGCTGCTATCTCTGCTACGACGATGCTTGCGAGATCGTTTTCCCATATTCCCAGGATGACAGTAAGCTTTCAAATTTTCACCAACACCAATAATCAATTGATAATCCCACTTCTGATAAAAACTCGTGCACAATCAGCCAACTGAAACACTATTATATACCGAAATCCCATCAATACCTATATTCGGAAAAGTATAATTAAACGAGTTTTAAAACAATAATCAGTTTTTAACACGACGATCATTCCATCTGCCAAAACTATTATATCGGCTCCCGGCAACGGCTGAAACGGCTCCCGACAACGGTTTCTACCGACTTGCGGCTGACTGTAGCTCCCGTTCGCACAGCAATGTTGCCGTTTCTCTGTTTTCTGGTCAGCTGTTAACCCGGGCGTTCACATGTAGAATGACATGAAGTGTCAAAAAATCGCAGCAGCAAATGTCGCCGCGAATATTCGCCCCAGTCTGTGGGTACCTCCAATAATCACAACCATATAACGGCTCTTGAAAAATTATATAAATACTCAAAATCAAGGATAAGGATAGGCAAAGAACTCACAGACACATTAATAGTAAATAAAGGAATACGTCAAGGATGCTGTATCTCTCCTACACTGCAATTCATAGTCGTGGTTTCATTGGACCATTTTGTTTTAGAATGATCAAGAACAGCGTGTTACCGTCAACGGGGCTCGTTATCGGGTGATGTTGCAGGATTATTTCTTTTCACTTATTGTTTGAAACGAACTGGAAAAATTCTGGTTCCAACAGGACGACATTACCCGCCATACCGCCGCTGGAACAATCGCGTTGTTGAAAGTGCAGTTTGATAGTTACGTTATTTCACGACGTGGTCACGAACTTAAGGTCCGTGGACATGGTCCACTCAATTTTCCTGAACGGTTTTGTGATTTGACGCCCTCCGATTTCTTCCTGTGGGGCTACGTGAAGTCGAAGGTTTTGAGAACCAACATTAGAAATATTATTAGTGAAATACCGAACCAAATGAACAAAAACGTAATGTCTAGCGTAATGTTGAATTGGACTGATCGGATTCGGTATTGTCAGCAAATTCTAAGTGGACATTTAAAAGCATAAAAATATGAAAAGATGCAAAGCAAGTTGTGAAAAAACTAAAGGTGAAGGACACTTTTTGGAGTGTGGGGGCACATGAGATTAAAAGCTTTTTGATCAAATCATGAATCAACACTATGTTCAAACATGCATATTCCAAGTACTAAAATCTTTAGGTTCATACACATAATCCAAAGCTTTAACTTTTTTTTTGTCAGTAAAAGAATAGACTGTTTTGAAGTTTGAAAGGTTTTAGAGAAAATGAACTTGAGTAGACTAGAGCTGATGAAATGATACCATTTATCAAAAAGAATTTCTCCCATCAAGATTCCATATCAGTTTCCGGACTTTCGTACTATAAACTCGAAAACTACCAACCTAAATCCTCTAAATAATGTCCACAAATATCAATTTTAAAATCTGAAATCCCAGGAAATTCCCAGCACGTCTTTACAGCACCGCCGCAAAATAAGATTTGCGGATAAAGCAATTTTGACCATTATTTTCCGATAATACGACAACGTTTCTATTTTATCTTTACACATATTGGATTAGGAAAACCGAGGGAAAATGTAATCTTTCAACTCTTATCAAATTAGCATGAAGAGTTTTTATAAAAATTCACTTTGTAGGTTCAGAAGAGGTTTCAAGCAGTTTTTCTCCTGTCTTCCATTTGTCCATATGAGTCCTGCAGCACTAACAAGACGAGAGGTTCTTACGAGTAAGAGGAGGTCTCGGTCTGGATCCCCGGATCACAATCGAATATTAAGGAATGGTAAGTCTTTTTGAGTTTCGATGTTGAAGAAATTATTTTGAGCTGGTTGGTTGATTTTAACAGACTATCATGAATAATAAGCAAAAAAACGCTCGAGACTCCTCAAGGTAGACTGTCCACATTTTCTTGTCAAACTCAAAAGAATAAAGTGTCGTTTCCGTCGAATAAGCATAATAGCATTTGAAATTTTCATATTTTTTGTTTTTGAAATTGAAATTTGACGAGGGTTGTGAAAGCTGTGTGAAAAAAAAATCCTGCATTGTTTTATAGAATTTTGTTCATCAAAATAGGTTCTATATTTCTGGCAAATCAGCTATTGACGTCCAAACAATACAATTTTATACACACTTGGTAAACACAGCCGATTTTGGCCAGAAGAGCATAACACCCAAGAGTATAATGACGCAAATCAAAGTTTGAGTTCAGAAAATGAGGTGAAATGCGGCTCTACATATTCGTGTTCACATTATCACAGCAATCAGCTTTGTAGAAAGTACACTTTTCATTCCACCGCTTTCCGGATCAAACAAAAAAAATTACTGTCTTTGTAATGTCAGTTTCTAAGTAATCATGTAGAAAGAAAAATAATCTATCAAGTTATGCACAGATAAACATTCTACGTTCTCTATAATCCATAACAAAGGATATCTCAAAATAGAATGCAAATTGAAACTAGGCTTGACAGACGGATAGTCCACCAAACAATTTTGCTTATTTACTATATCTATAGCTAAATAGATTAAAGAAAGCATGAAGACTATTTCATGCTTCTTCACTTATTTTTAGCATGAGAAAACAAATCAACACTTGACTGGTCTTGGATAAAAATGCAAAATTTTCAGATCGTCGACAACATAAGGGGGCTTCACAGCAACATATTTCGAGACAAATCGACAGCCAAATTTGTACGTATGGTTGTTTGATGTGGCATGCACACAAATTAGATTTTGGCTTCTGTTAGCTATGAAAATAAAATGTTTTGCAATGCTTATTGTCTTACCATAATGTGTTTCGAAGTTGCATGCCTCATTAAAGAATTATGCTTACCATTTTGGATCGTGGATTATGCGGGGTCCAGATTCTCAAATGTGTATTTCTAGTAGAATCAGCATCCTGTGGAATGTATAGCGATGCAAAGAGTGTGCCTCCGGGAATGTTAGCGTTCCAGTCGTCGCAGTCTATGATATTTCTCTTGCTGACGCCAGGTTACCACAGAGAAATCTCGAAATATTTCTTGGTATCAATTTATTGCTTTTGTAAAACTTGAATTGTTTGCGTCTGTCGATAAGTATCAATAATAATCATAATTGCAAGTTGTTTTGTGCTTACCCCACGAAATCTGATGATCACTGTGTTATATCCCTTCAAGATGTGACAAAGGATAAGTGTGAGCTAGTGAAACATCAATATCAATATGAATGAATGAAGGAGACAACAAAGAATATGCAAATGTGTCTCACTGTGGTGAGATACCTCGAGCTTCGACGGTCAAGTTGTTTATTTTCCAAGCCAAAAACAACCAAATCTCATGTTTCCGTAACTGTCTCGTGATGTCTCATCTCTGAACAACAGGGAGCTTATACTGGAGATCTCAAGAACTGGGAATTCAATACGCTTGTGCGAGAAATCACATTACACCCAAACATTATGGACCAAGTTGCATCTTATTTATCTTTCACGAAATGACTCATCAAGATGTATGATGTATTCGAAATTCACAAACTCGTTTCATAAGAAAGAAAAGATATTTTCTCCGTAGAAATACTCTGTATGACTAAGTAGCTTGTTAGAAAGTAAAATCTGTTGTCGTGTTCCCCAAATTTCAATGTACTATTGCATAAAGGTGTTGAAAGAGAGAGACTCTGTTTGCGCTTTCGGCTGTGTACGGTGAAGCCGAATGACCTCCCGATATACTTGGAAAAGAGAAACCTCGATCGTCGTCTTTTGGTTTTGCATCTCTATCGCACTTATTGACACAACATATCGCTCTCTTTGTTACTAAATGGAATTTTTATGTTGAGTGACGCGCGCAACACCAAAACAGGTCTTTATTATAAGCTCTGTTTTTTTTTTGTTATTGTTCTGGTTTTTCTATTTCGATCATAAATTTGGGTTGAAACCATTCACAAATTAATACTCTCAAGCTTTTTCATAAGTGAGAGTGCCTAGAACTTATCCATCTCATTGGGCCAGAGAAAATCTTGATAGGTTGTGTGAGGAACTCAAAAAATAATTGATTGGAATGAAACGTTCAAAAAAATTAAAGACCTCCGGAACACGATAAATACGAATGACAACAATTTTTGTTGTTGTTATGTTATGTGTGTGTTATGTGTGTCTGTCAAAATTAGGACAACTCGGTTCTTGTGATCTTAACTCAAGACGTTAACAATTAGCCCGATGTTTTTATTGGCTGCTTAGTAAGCTGCTCACAGAACAGACTATACCTACATTCGCCATCCTCGTCGCAAGCATACTCTCCTTCTGCTTTCCGCGTACTTTAAAAACAAATCTTTCTGATTTTTTCCATTGAAAAAATACTTCATAATGAACTTATATGTAAGTAGTGTTGATTTATATGACGATATCCATTACTGATTACTGATTACTGAAACTATATGACTGTAACCTAATCAAAAGGCTACTTGAGATAGTCCAGGTATGTTTAATGTTTGTCGATGTGGAAAATAATAATAAAAGTCCCTCGACAAATCCATAACATCACAGATCCTATCATTTCAAATGGATAGTAACGACGACACATACAGAGTGTTTATTAATTTAATGCCCTCAAGGGTCATAATCCTTGGATGATTTTGAGATAAAAAGTTCATATGGTCATAGGTCCGCAAGAGCATAGATTTCAAGATACAGGGTGTTGAAATTAAAAAAAAAAAAAAAAAAATTCATCACTTTGATACTATTCCAGATTTTTTCTTAAATTTGGTACACGTCTTCTATGCATCAAAATGCATGGGAATGTTAGAGAGGGCGCCACTGATTTAAAATATTGGATGACACAGCAGGGTGTCAATGCAATTAAGTAGATTTTATTTTTTTAAGCGAAAACCATGCGCCGGACGGAAAAAATCAAGAGAACAAATTGGCTCAGAAATAAATAGAGATTTAAAAATAATTTTTATTTGGGAAGGAAGCAGTGGCGTACATGTTTTTCCTTCAAAAATATTGAGTGCAAAGTTCGTACGGACGCCACTGGTAAAAATAATGAAATTCTCATCATCTCGATCATTTATTCTTTAATATTTCAACACCAACATATTCTTGAGAAAATTATATAAAAATGTAAAAGTTTCACAAAACTAAAAAATGCATCACAAAATTTTCACCAATTCAAAATTCAATTAGTGTTAAGTTCTCATATTACCGAGATAAGAATAGCTTTCGGGAATACCTACTATATTTGAAAACAAGCAAGTGTAGGGAGCTGGTGCAACTTCAGAAAATGTACCGGAGTTAGAGTTTCCAAAGCTGGTAAGAGGAGGTCGGCCACTTGACGGCGGAGATCGCCGAGCATTCCAATCCAACTATGCCTCATTCTTTTGCTGATATAAATGAAGCGTCGATGCCCATGGGCTTTGTTGTTTTTGCAGAAGTTGCTTGTTTGATTCAAGCTAGGTAGAAAGGTCGAAAGTATTTCAGGTGTGATGCAGATAGGTGTAGGTAGTGTTTCACCACTGTGAGGTCCTAATGGCCTTGTGATGTCAAAGAACCAAGATAGAGGCCATCATCGACTTATGATCGACTTTATGCTCCAAACGTTGGTAATAGGTCAGGGAATCCCGTGGCAATACTCTTATAAAAAGGAAGACGAAGGACAAGAAGTGAAAAGACCGCGTGCGTGATGGCAAGTGCTGCTAGCTGCTCTCTTACCGGCTCTGACTATTGTTGTGCGATATTTGGGGGAAAAATGCATGACAGTTTCAGTTCAGTATACTTCCCCTAGGATCATCCCATTCTAATTATTGCACAGTTTGTTCCGGTTTTTGTTCGTTGCTTCGTCCGACGCAAAGAATATACCTATGAGTGTGTACGGTGAGTCTGGAATAGTGTCAGACGTTAGGTAAAACCATCTTATGATACAGTTAACGAAACGCTGTTCCTCACAGAAGCGGACACTATGGCCGCTTATAAGAAACGGCGGCCTTGTGATCACTGTTTTCTTTTTCGTTGATGATCTGAAGGATTAGAAATCTGTCTCAGTGGAACTTCCAATAAGTGGTACTCTTTTAGCAAATCCTTATAACTTGCGGCAGTCACGTCCTCGTGTGTCATACCAGACGATTAAAAACATTGAGTCACTTATTGACGCCTCAAGATAACAAGAAAAGCTTTATTATGATTTTGATAGACAACATAATCACAAAGAAGGCGGTAAACAGCAAAAGCAAAGTGGCAAATCTAAGTATTTTCATAGACGATGATGGCATACTGCAAGTTGGAGGAAGATTGAAGAGCTCCGAATTACCATAGAGCCAGAAGCATCCGATAATTCTTCCTCGAAGCTGTCACGTAATCAAGCTCATCAAAAAGGACGCACATGCAAAGCTGCTACATGGTGGCAACACGACGACGTTAGGGTATTCAAGAAGGCAATACTGGATACTCAACGCTAAGTCATCCATAAAACTGTCCATACATCAATGCGTGAAATGCATATACGCTAAAAGATGCAGCCCTTTCATCAACAAATGGGAGAACTACCTAGTTCACGAGTGACTATGTCTCCAGCCTTCAGCAACACTGACGTAGATTATGCTGGACCAATCCAAATTTGGGCAACAAAAGGAAAGAGGACATTGGTCGTACAGCTCAACGTCACTTCATTCCTCCATCAGCTCCACATTTTGGAGGATTATGGGAGGCCGGAGTCAAAAAATCAATGGAACGTCACCCGAAACAAGTAATTGGAGAATCGCCGGTGACCTACGAAGAATTGATTACATTGTTGCACCATATTGAGGCCTGTTTGAACTCCAGGCCTCTGTGCCCACTCAGCGAAACGTCGAAGAAACGATGTGGCATTTTTTTGTAGTAAGAGCAATAGTCTTCCCTCCAGATCCAATAAGTACAAAGATAAACTTGAGCCACGCAAAGTGGCCGTTAGGACGAATAACAGAAACGCATCCTGAAAAAGATGGGAAAGTTCGGGGAGCAACAGTCAAACGAGGATTAGGACTGATAAAAAGGGCTATCACCAGTATCATTCCGCTTTCAGAAGAAGAAACCGGAACAAACATTTCAAGGTTTCTCTTTTTCAAGTTAATCGGCAAGTCGCTCGGCTCCACCGTACACAGCCGAAAGCCCATACATAGTGTGAAATTGCGTTTCTAAGGAGAGAATCTTTTCTCTTTCTTATGGAACGACTTACAGAGTTCCGGGCCTTATAGTGGAATACCACGATATGATGTAATCATGAAAATGTGGGTTGAATTTCGCAAATCATTTGGTGTTTCAGTAAATCGTATTCTTGAAATAAATGATTTGTCACTTCATCTGATTCTGTGTGATTTGACCGTCCTTTGACAAAAATAACAGTCCGTTTCTTAGCGAAACTTGGAGAAACAACCAACGCTTGGACTTTCTCCAAAGCTACCCGATAGGCAGGGCCCACACTCTACGACGTAAATACTGTGGCACCCGATTATGTGAAAATCACGATTTTCCTCACCCCGTCGAAAATTGTCCGGAAAATTCTTGAGGACCTTCACACACCGCATGCATTCCAGAATACATTCTTCTTCCACCAAACGATGTCGGTGTGATGTGATTTCTTGCACAAACGAAGTGACTTCTCACTATGCACGATCTCTAGTATAACCTCACTTGTGTTCAGAGATGTGAAACTACGACTCACGAGACAATCACGAAAACATGATGTTTGGTTGTTTGGATCAGAAAATAAACAGGTTGACCTTCGAAGTTCGAGGTAACAATTTTTAACCGCTGAAGATCCAGCGTGTTGGGCTCTGAGCGCAGGAAAGACACCATTTGAATAATGTTTGTTATATCTTTTATTCATTCATTTTAATGTTGATGTATCACCAGCCGACATACATCCTTGGTCACCAAATGAAGGGATATAACACTGATCATCAGATTTCTTAGGGTAAGCACAAAACATCCTCAATCAACTTGTAACAATGACTATTTTAAATAATACGTATCATATATATTTACACTACTATAAGTAAGTTCATTGAACCTCTCTGATATACTCGAAAAGTACAGCATGACCATTGTAGTGCGTGGAAAGCAGACTGAGAGAGTATGCATGCGACGAGTATGGCGAATACTCAGTTTGCTCCGTGAGCAGACTATAATATTATATTCGCCCATACTCTTGCCACAGATGTGCTCTTGCCGTCTACTTTCCGTGCACTTCAGAGGTCAAGTTAAAATAGTCGGGCTGTACGTATTTTACCTTTATAATAAGGGAGACAAAATAGTATATTGTGCAACAAGCATGGAATGATACTCATTGCAGCAATTCATACGGGAAGGAAATGCTCATTCCATGCGACTTGTACACTATACTTTTTCTACGACTCTTAATTATTATCACTATTGTGTAATTATTATCGATTTTCATTTTTCGTTTTTGGCGGAGGTGCCAGATCATTTACATTCCGTTTGCACTCGTTTCCATGGCAACAGTTAGGGAATGGTTTCATTTCCGTACAGTTGTACAATGTGCTACGTTTCCTAATCGATATCGATTGCACAATGGTGATATTACCGTACAGTCGTAGAAAATAGTATATTGTGCAACAAGCATGGAATGATACCCATTTCCTACGAGTATGAAGGTTTGTAACACGAGCCGAAGGCGAGTGCAGCAATTTATACTAGTCGGAAATGGTCATTCCATGCGAGTTGTACACTATACTTATTCTACGAATCTTGAATATTATAACTATTGTGTAATCAATATCGATTCTTACTTTTTGTTTTTGGCGGAGGTGCCAGATCAATTCATTTCCATTCAGTTTGCATTCGTTTTCATGGCAACAGTTAGGGAATGGTTTCATTTCTGTACAATTGTACAATGTGCTACGTTTCCTAATCGATATCGATTGCAAAATGGTGATATTACCGTACAGTCGCGTCGTAGAAAAAATACATTTCCAGTGACTCAATCAGAAACTTATACGGAATTACGGATTTCCAATTTCTTGATGTTAATTTTTGTCACAGGACGTTTCGATCTTACATCTGATCAGTTATCAAGCTAAATCCTCATATATAAAGTAAATGCATCGAACCAAGAAGTGCAAAGAATAAACCGCCACCGGCGATCACTCAAGTTTGAGATTAGAAATCCGACTAAGACGAGAATTTCAAATATTCTGGATTTTTTCAGTGGCTTTGAGATTAATCTTATTTCACTGAAGGCAGCTTCCATGGCTTTTTCCGTTATGCCGAATTCATGTCCTCGACCACGTTGTTTGATCAAACTAAGATTTACGACTTCCACCTATTCTGGATTTAACATACACGCGCGAGACAAGAATAAATTTAATCATCACATATCATCTTGATGTAAAGTTTCCAATTGAACGGCAAACAACGATCACCAATCCTCTGCAGCAAAATTCAATTTCTCATACTCGATCGTTAAACACGCAATTTATAGCTTCCATTATACAATTTCTAAAACTAGTTTTTTCTCGCGATAAATTCAATGTTTGTATGTATGTACATAAATAGATCAATTTAGAACAACCAATAGTTCAAGCCTAGTATTAAGAGCTCTTTAATCTGAATAATCAATTCTATCGAATGGGCTTCGGGTGTACATCTTGATGCTCCAACAATTATTCCTTATTTCGATAGTCAGAATTGATTGGGGATTAAAGATTTACATATTTGGTTTCCTCCTCTTGCTTTTTTTTTAATTATAATTCAATTGGGAATGTCAGCGAGATAGCAGTTCTAAGCCACGAATTCGTATAAGATCCAGAGCTTTCGAAAGATTTCCAAAATGATCAAGTTTTTCTGGTAAAGGTGAAAAGGGAGAAGTTAACAGGTGGTTTGTTTTTCAATTATTGTGAAAGAGGAAAGAGGCCCATCGCTTCTAGTCAGTGAATTTAATTGTTTCTATTCAGACCATCGGACGTTTGCGGTCATGACTGTAACTGATTTGAATCATAGTCTAAGATACGGTATTATAAATGTATACCTTCATCTATTATTTAATCCGGATAAAGACTAAATGTTAGATAATTTGTTCATTGCGAATGGGTTGCCTGGAAAAATCCGGGTCTATACTTGTATACAGGGTGTTAGAAATTTCAATGTTCCTCATCATAATATCTTGAAAACGGTAGGATATACAGGAAAGTTCATAGCAAGAAAAAGTTGCGCATTTTGGTTTTCAATTAAATGCCGTCGGGAGCTCCATATCCGCGTAATTTGAAGGATTAAAAAAGTTAAAACCATATATCCTACAATAAAATGCAAAACATAGCGTGATCTAGCCTTAATTATACAACAACTATGAGAATATTGAATAATATTAAAAAAAACAAATTACATGTCCACAATAGAACAGATCAATTGCTGGACCTAACGCGATCCGTTCACACTCAAGGACGTATTCGAAAGAAATCCTCTTGAAGCATTTCAAGTTTGAATTTTTTTTTATGGCAATAGGCAGCCCATTGTAGTATATAATAAAAGAGTATAAAGGGCTACGCTCAGACTGTGTAAGTCTATGCAATGTCTGACCAACATCTCATGCTTTCTCATAAACATCAAACACTCGAAGATGTGTAGCCCAGCCAAAGTAAGCAAGCCATGCTGCCGGAAGACTCCCCTACAAGATTCTCTCCAACCCATTCCCAGAACCAAACACAGTGATCTCTTCTGAATCAAGAATACCCTATCGACAGTCATCGCATTGCCCCAAAACACTTTCCCAAATCTAATAATTAATTCAAAATTTGCATGATAATATGCGACAAGCAGTGTTCTATCATAAAGATATTTCTTGAGGGTTTTCAGCAAATAACAGACCTTGTTCAATCTTCCTGACAGATATTCAATTTGCCTCCTCCACCTCAGATGGCAATCCATAAATATTCCCAGAAACAAGAATAGTTCTTATGTTTTCCTGGGTTTATCAGAAGAGATACCTAATTCAAAATAAATGTCACATATTCATAGCCACTTTTTTTCCCTCTACAAAATGTTGTCATCAAATTTATGATCCGACGTTTCGTCCTCGAGCAACCATCATCAACTTTGTTTCTAGCCTTTTCAAGAAGACGAACGATTTTGTTCTACGCTTAGATTCTGATTTTAATTCTTATTTAGACTACATATAACACTTGGCATTTATTCAATGTTTCGAACTAAAAAAGCCATCATGTGAATTAATGATGGTTGGAAAAAGCATATAATATAATATAATAATATAAAAAATATCCAATACACTCATCTTGTAAAAAACAAAAATACCCTGTGAATGCAAAATCAATTGAAATCATGAAGAAAATTTGCAAATTTGAATTTTTTAAATTCTCTTTTTCTGGCGCAATTAGGAGAGATGGAAAAAAGACTTCAAATTTATTCTATATTTTATTTTTTCTCCTCTAAAAGTTGACGCAGTCAGATTTTTGATCCGACGTTTCGTTCCTTTGCCAGCATCATCAATTCATATTGATGATAGCGTTATTAGCTCGAAACGTCAAATAAATGTCAAGTGTGGTATATCGTTGGAATAAATCAAAATAAGATTATATTAAGCGTAGAACGAGATTTTTCGTCTTTTTACAAAAAAGTTGATGATGGTTGCTCGGAGACAAAACGTCGGATCATAAATTTGATAACACCATTTTGTAGAGGAAAAAAAGTGACTACGAGGATGCAACATTTGTTTCAAAATATTTCTTCTTATAAACCCAGGAAAAAACGAAAACCGTTTTATAAAGTTTTGGTTTTTCCCGGAAATACCGGAATTTTTTGGATTTCCAAACGGCATTCTATTGAGTACCTACCAAATAATTAAACTTTTTCATGCTTTTACTTCGCTTTCTATCTATCCTACCGTTTACAAGATACTGATGTTGATAATTTTGATTTGTAACACCCTGTTGTTGCGGATCCTTTGCTAGAATTCATACTGGGTTGTTGAAAAATAAAAAATTTTCAAGTTTGACCTGAATTTTTGAACATCACTGTGAAACATTTCACTGTAAAATTATTTTTGGATAAGCCAAAATCAGAAATGCTATCTGATTCTAGATCCAAAAAATGTTTATTAACTTTTCACGTTTTTAAAGCCCTTCATAATCATAGGAAGCCATGAAAATTTGAAATCAGAAAAATGAGCTTTACCAATTTGCAAAATATCCATCAGAATTTGATGCAGTTTAGCTTCTTTAACCTGTAAAAATGTAAAAAAATCATGTTTTAATAATTCCACATTTATCTGGTACGTCTACAAAGCGAAAGGTGCGTTGCAGCGAGGTATGTTTGGTCGGGCGAACATACCCGTAAATTTCTAGCCAAAGCATACCACGATTGAACGCGTTACTGTATTGTTCAATGGTACGTTTCATCTTTGATCAACGTAAAAAGACGCGACATGCAATAGGAAAATCGTCCTGAGGAATGCACGTTACCTTCGAACATTGGGTTTTGGATGTATCAAGGAAAAGAATCAATTATTTGTGAGAAGGAAGAAGGGGCGGAATTGACAAACAGCTCTTCCTCCAGCACCCTGTATAAAAATTTTTTTCGTAACATGCATATAAACTCCAAGTGGGCCTTCACACCCATGATACTAAAACAAACAAGATATGATCGATTGCTGGACGAAATAAGAACCAAGCCGCGCATGTCGTCACTGCGTGCCCAAAGTGAGGTTAGATGTAAAACATCAATACCGTAACCTAGTTACCATTTGCTGATTGAATTTTGAACTGGCTCACGCATGACGTCCCCACGTGACATTGATTGTATAGGTTTGAGGTAGGTCACGTGATGACAACTGAGGGGGATGTGCGAGAGATATTGTATTATGGCGTGAGTTTATCTTTTTTTTTTCAATATCATGGTAAACCAGTTACCTAGGTAACCTATGAATTTTGAGGTTTGGGCTCACAATGACGTCAGCGAAACCTGCGCGTGATCATATCTTGTTTGTTTTAGTATCATGCTTTACACCAAAGTAGCATAGTATAATAAACAACAAGTAGCGACAGCTCCATATACCTATACGTGATCAAATTCGTGCTGTCTCAATGACAGAAATTCGCCTCATCTATACACTGCTAACATTATGAAATGTAAAATAGAACCATACTGTAGCCGATTCCATGACTTCAATGTTTATTATACTATGATTATACTATGAAAGTAGTGCTATCAAACATCGTTGCCTGTTGGTAGCACTGTCAGTTTTGTTCCGTTGTCAATGTCAATCACCGCGGTTATTTTTCGTAGTTTGAAGAGGTTCTTCTAATATGTTTGGCAAAGTAGAGAAAAAAGTTGAATAATCATTATGTATCTAACTATTTTATGATTATATAATATTATCTCCTCCAGGAACTGTCCGATTGTCCTTCAATCCCTATTCATCGATGGTAGGAGAACGTACAGGTCGACCATCACCTTCATCCTCCACCAATACATTCTACACTCAAGTGCCCGATGAGATGATGATGAAGCGCTGCGAGATGCGTCAGTTATCCTGACATAGAGCGAATTCCAGGACTGGCAACCTGTCAAACCCTGGCAACAATTCCTCAGCCAATGGTGGTAGTGAGGGCCAAAATCGGAAGACGTGGATATAGGGAGGGGGGTCCTCACGGGAGCGAAAATTCAGTGCTAAGCCCCGTGAGGTGGACATAATAGAAGAAGAAAGTAAATTGTAGATTGGATGAAAGGCAGGGTATATTAATGTATAATCCGTCAGTATATTCAGGGTATAATAAGTTTTATTTACTGTTAAATATGGGGTCAAATGGAGAAATGAGGTAACTATTGATCATTTTTGGGAAAAATTGATGTTGGAGGCCTATCTGAAGTGTGGATATCCATTAATGAAGGATAAATTGGATGATTTGGAATGTTTGACATTGAATTTTTCAAATTGAATAAAACAATTTTGGAAATTAAATATATTTTCGATACTGTCTGAAAGAGGATAAGTTTCACTTATTATGCTTTGTCACCTGTGCAATACGATTACACAAGAAAATTTCTGACTCTAATAACCCAAAAATTCCTATAGAATCTCCAAATCATCTGAGATCACCATGCAAGCACTGCAAATGTTCAACATAAAGTTAGAAAGCTGACGCGGATACATTTCTACCTCATATCTCCCATCAGACTATGAACCTCCCGACCTACTACTGTTAATACAACGAAGGTTGTTGAATCATGATCCCCTCACGTCAAAAGTGATTTTATTTTTTTTTTCATTGTCATTGTACATAAAATTGTACATAGTATTACGTCGATTCTTCTGCATATTATGAAAACTGTTTGAGTTCCTACTACGAATACCTGTGACTTTTCAGCACCAAGTGCTAAGTAATCAACACTATGAACAATATCGCCGTTGATCAATTTTTTATCTGATACTGCGCATGATACTTGTTTGAATTATCTGGTGATCTTGACGCTTCTCAATAGACTTCATAAAATGTTTTTACTCAAGAACAATCGTTATTCGAGTTTTATGTTTCATTATTTACTCATATGCACTGCATGTAATCATGTCAAATTTGTTCTCCTTAGAGTAATGCAGGGAAAACATGAACGCTTCAAGACTGTATTTTAGAAGCATTAAATTTTTTCATGGAACGTAAGACTATCGACTAGTTCACATAGTACTATAATTGTTTTTCTTAATTTTTTGCAGAATACGACTGCTTTATGTACCTAGTATGAATTCTGAAACTATGAGAAGTCATATTCTAGTGATATAAGCTGGTTTATGGCAGTGGACCTGTTTTTCTTTTTTAACCTGAGAAAACTAGAATATGACTGACTGTGGCAAAAAATCATCCATATCAACTAACTTGATATAGTATCCTCAACTATTCAATGACCAATCATGTGATATATGTATTATAAACACATTTCTATGGAAATATTTGTAGAGGATATAAATACACCAACTATATGTATCACCGTAGGTAGAGAGCACAGTTATTTCTTTTTTTGTTAATAATATAAAGATATGTCGATGTGTGATCTGTTTATATCATATTTAAATAATAATATATTGTTTGTTATGATCATATGACTTCGTATTTGCATATAACACACTGAAATGGACAATGTGACAAAAATGTTAAATAATGGCAATCTCTATGTGAAGTTAGGAATTTCAAGTTAAGAATAAGATCTTATAAATGGAAGTAATGAATGTTTGCAAGGTTAATTTATCGAAATTTTCATATTGTGATATTATTTTCAGTGTTTCATCCGTGTCAAAGTCACTAAACAAATGTAGATATCTATCTAACATAATAAGAGTAAAATTCTTCTCCTTAATCCATATGCTTCTCTGATCTTTTTAAATGCTACATTTCCTATTTAAAAATATAAAAGTCAGAACTCTTGCTTCATAAAAATAGAGACCTTATTGCTTTATGCAGCTATTGTATTATATCGATAAATAGTACAAATTTTATCCTAAGGGAGATTTGAGGCACCGTTATTCAAACAGCAAACCAGCCAGCTACAAGAAATAGGTTCAAATAAAAACACATACATGTTGATGTTAAGGTGGATATGTAATGTATAATTTATGCTCAATCTATGCTATTTCTGTTAAGAATGTTGCAAAACATATTTTACAAATCACTGAAAATACATATTATTACATAAAATCTATTGGATCTATAGATCAAATAATATTCAAAATTTCTCCTCTATACACAACCCAGAGTATATCAAAATTCATCGATGAAAGGTCATAAACATGAATGTTGATGTTGAAAGATGTGTGATCTATCTTTGATGTTAATAAATTATGTTATTTGTGTAAAGAATGTTGCTATCTTTATATTATTTGTTATACCTAAATATATCCTAATTATGCATATAACAAACTGAAATAGGTATTGTGACACCAATGTTTCATGCATACGAAGTTGGAAATTCTAAGACGCTGTTGAACTCTTATTTGGAAAATGTTAAGTGTCCGAAAGCTTGATTTATTGACCGAATTTTTATATTGTGATATTTCTTTCAGTGGATAATTGATGTCAAAATAAAAATCACTGAAACAAGATGTGTCATTTATTAAACTGTGAAGAAACATGTGTTCAGCGGACCGACCGTTCTCACAGTTGGTGGAGGCGCAGGGTATTTGTCCTACAAATCTGCATCAGCTACCAGTGCGTGTAGAATCGATTTTTTTCTAGTACATTCTAGCAAAACCAGACGGCGTCGAACTTTCTACGCTGTTCTGCGGGTTACTAGAATATTCTTGCAATCCTGGCGAGGGGATATAAGTTTGCCATAAATAATTGTCAGTGAATAAATCATTTGGCACGTGTATTTATATTCGAAAAATTGTTACAGAATCACAGGCAGAATCATTTTGACAATGGAATCTCCTATACCTCATCGAAAAAATAATATTAGGTTATTGAAGCAAGAGTATCTTGACCTATAACTTCTAAATAAATTCCATTTTCGGATCTATTTATATCTCATGTTTCTGATTATCCAAATAATAAACGTAACGTTTTCTACATACACCCAATCGTTCAGAGCATGACAAAATAAAACTGGGAGATTTGGAAATCAAATCAAAATATTCTTCATTGTCTTAAATGTTTTACATTTGTTGACAAAGCATCACTCAATGACTATAACGGATAAAAGTAAAATTAAGAACAACAAGTACAAGGAATAGAAGTAAATAAAAAGAAAAGAAACAAATGCTTGACACTTAACATCAGATAAATTAATAACATTACGTTAGTACAAGAATAAAAGTTACAAGAACAAAGACTTATTATACTCAATTAAAAAGTGTCAACCAAAAATTCTTACAGGCTATAGTATGCTTTTTCGTAAAGTATTTCCTTAAGAAGTGCTCTAAATCGCTTCAAACATGAATTTTCTTATGATGATTGCTACACACACCTCTATTCTTTTAGTAAATTTCACCTAGAAACTAAGTCATCTGATCAAAGGAGCACTAAGATATTTTTTATCAAAATGACAATAACTAAAGCCTTGAAATTGTATCGTTTGTTTTCAGTTTTAGTATTTGATTTAGAGAACGATAATTTCTCTTTTATGGTGAAGGTATTATAAAATTTCAATCAAAACAAAGCGTCATAGTTTAGTAGGTCTCAGATGGTGCTGCTGATTTTATCTCGGGTGCTGTAGCTTTGGTTAATTTGTTAGACGAAGAGATAAATATGTGCTGTTTAAATTCGTGTTGTAGCGTAGAAATACATGATCAATTTTTTTATAAGTCTAAAAGCTTTGCCTGATATTTGGAGGACGCGCCACAGAAGTAAAATATTTTTGTAAAGCAAGCAAATGGACTTTCATGTTAACCATAGAGGTATTGAAATTTTGATCACCTTGAACATATACTGACACAGAAAACGCAACAACCATTCCTTCCATAAGATCCAATGTTAACATGCTCTAATACTAAGTTAAATAATATCTCTCTTGAAAAAGGAGCTATCATGTCAACTCGGAAATTAAAATGTTCAAAATGATTAAAGCAACATTAATATGACCTAAAAATAAAATCATTTTTTCATTTGTATACTCCAGAGAGTGTTTTGAAGCTCCACACAATGCCGAATGCATATCAAATTGGCTCAAAATTTTTTTAACAAAAATAAGGTTAAAGTGGATAATTATTATCTATTATCTGGCGTAAGTACCACTTCATTTGCGCCACGCATCCGTAACTAAGTGAGAAGAGTGGCGCATTTGAAATACGGCACTTCTGGTGGATAATTTGAAGGTCAACAATAACGTGACGGGTACTGTAGCTATTCTCTACACCTTCAGGCGACATTCAAATTTCGGCCTTGAGAGAGCTATTTGACTTAGAAATCAAACTTTTTACACAGATAATAAACTAGAACTAAATAATACAGTATGTCTCACTAAGTGAACCATATGGAAAACGTTTTTATTATTAATTTTCAGAGCAAAAGTTATTCTTAATAAAAAGTTCTGCATGTTCTGAAATCCAAAATACAACCATCAGATATCAAATTTTTTAAGTCTAATACGAGGTTTGTCAAAAAACATGAATATCGCCCATGAGAAAAGTACCTGAATTTTCAAAAATATCGAAAATTGTTATTAACAAAGGTGATCAGCACTAAAAACCATGTTCAAATATGGTATCACACCCATTTATTTTGAAAACATTATTTGTATGAATTTTCTTATTGGCAATATCAAATGAATAATAATATGCATTAATTACGTGTCAAGTCATCAAATTTTTAGACAAAATTTGACAAAATTGAGAAACGAAAAGTTTATTGCGTTTTTAATAGTCACAAGAGGCGAATCTCCACGGCTAATTAAAAGTGAAGAAAAACTAGTGCACATTGTAAAATGGTGTAATTGCATGTTTGAACAAGGTTTTTAGTTCTGATCAACTTTTTTTAATAATTTTTGTTTTTAAATTTTTCAAGAATTAAGGTAGGTACTTAACTCTTGTATACAATTCTTTTTTTTTTGACAAACCTCGTAGACGACCGAAAAAATTTGATATCTTTTGATGATTGAATTTTAGATATCAGAACATGCAGAACATTCTATGAAGAATAACTTTTTTTTCCTTTATTGTAGTGGCTGTATGCATTCTTTGCAAAGCCAAAAAAAAAAAAAAAAAAAAAAAAAAAAACTTTTTTTCCTGAAAATCATGATAAAAAAGTTTTCCATATGGTTCCCACTTAGTGAGACATACTGGTGTATCTAGGAAACTGTGATTTTTTTGGAGATTGTGTGTAGTCGGTCTTTTTTCCATTCTCGAGTTTTTATCCAGATAATGTAATAGAGAATCTGTCGAAACACACTAGATATTTTTGACAGATTCTCTACTACATTCTCTGGGGAAAAACCCGAGAACTACCACCCAGAAACTATACAGGGTGTGTCCCAATTGCGTACATCAAATTCAAGGGCGTATTCCTGGTATAATTTCAAAAAAAAGTCCATAACATGGGTCTGGAAGTATACAGTGTGTCCCAAATTCGTTTCTCTATACAGGGATCTTGGCTCCTATTATACCTACATCGAAGGTTAAATGGGGAAAGCTTCAGAGGAAACTTAGTGCATTCGATATTCGGTTCCAGATTTGCGATCGGTCAATTGGTTTTGGAAATATCGGCGAAAAACCGAAAATGGCGGATTTTGTTTTTTGCCAGTAAATCCGAAACGGCTAATTGGACAGCTATGAAAATGTGACATCAACTGGACACTTTTTTAAGACGAATGAAATGGTGTGTATGACATGTCTCAATCGCTTTTTGCTTTTCCGGAACCCGCCTCAACTTTCATTTTTCTTATGGCCGCCATATTGGATTTTTCGATTTTTGGCAAGAGTGTAAAATCTCCAGTGTAGTGATGTCTCACAAGTGCATGAAAGATTTAAGTATCATCGAAATATCACACTTCGTAGCTGGGACTCAATCTTTTCTAAGGAAGCCATGATTTATTTGTCGCAAGACATCATTTATAGGTACTGTATCAACCTAAGGTCACCTCATTTGGTGTGCAGCGAACGTGTTAAACTCATTGAATTTTCAATAGAACATGGACGTGAATAATGACTTCTTAACGAGTCTATGAGTGTATTGAATGAAAAGTCAGAAAAATCATTGTATATTCAATCAACACTTAAGCTTTTGAATAACTTGCAGGTAGATACAGATATATTGAAAATGAAAATACTGTAATGTGTTCTCAACTGTCTCGGTATTGATTTACAAGTTTGCAAAATGACGTCCATTTGCATCGAGGCATTTTTGACAATTAGTAACTGTTTTTCGTACAACCCTCGCAAGTATGTTTCTGTTGATATTTGTAAATGTGTCAAAAACTCTTTGGCTCAGGATTTCTACAGTCGCAGGAGGATCAAATTCATAGATCTCATTCTTTGTATGACCCCAGAGATAAAAATCCAAGGGCGAAAGGTTGGGGGATTTAGGAGGCCAGGGTATTGTACCATTTAATGAAATGATCCTTTCCTCAAACTGCTCTATCAAGAAGTTCCTGACTTGAATGATGTTGTGAGTTGGACATCCATCCTGTTGAAACCAGGTTCTTCTGAACTCATCTTCGGTTAGAGTAGCTCGTAATTCCGGCACAACCTGATTTCGCAAAAGCTCTAGGTATCTCTGTCCGTTTAGGCTGTAGTCAAATGAAAATGGTCATATAGGTCGATTTTCTGAAATGATTGATTGATAGTTGCCCAATTGAGAAAGGTAAGTTGGATTGAACCACCAATGACCCCACACCAAACGTTAAACCCAAATCTGGTCTGTAGTCGTCTCGCTGCCACTTCGTGAGAGTTTTCCACAGCCCAATGATAAGTGTTGTGCTTATTAAAAACTCCACAATTCGTAAACCCACTTTCATCGGACCACAAGACATGATTTACAAAATCGGGATTGTCATTACACTTCCTTGTATACCACTCACAGAAGCGCATTCGTCTTGGAAAATCAGTTTCTTCAAGTCAACTACTGTGGGTCTGTATGGATGGTACTTATTCTTATTTAGCATACTGTTGATTTTGACACACCAATTTCTCGTTCTACAGTTCTTACCGATTTACTAGGGTCTTCGTTGACAGCTCGTTAAATGTTTCTGTTGCGATTTTCATTTTCAATGTTGTATCCGCTTCTATGTGGTTCGAAGGCCCCAAAGTTGATCAAATCAACAACCATTTTTCTGAATTGGGTTTTATGATGCTGCCGTCGTTCGGGGTTCATCTCCAAATACCTTGCTGAGGTAATGTCGGCATTTCTCTGTGACTGCAAGTACAGCGCTAACATATCCAACTTTTCTTTATTCGAATAGGAAACACCGGGCAGTTTTAATAGGTTTCGACAATTTGTTTATCAGATTTATTATTTTAATGACAGAGAAGCATACTACTATTTACGTAAACACAACTTTCATACTGAATTATTATTTGCGAGGTGTTATAGACCACAACGCCATCTTTCGGCAGAATTATTCAACGACATATCAGAGCCTCCTAGGATTCTGCTTATAAACCAGTTTTCTGTCTAATGAATCATGGCCTCCTTAGAAAATATTGAGTCCTAACTACGTAATGTGATATTACGAAGATACTTAAATCTTTTATGCACTTGTCAGACATCACTAGACTGGAAATTTCACACTCTTTCCAAAAATCGAAAAATCCAATATGGCGGCATAAGAAAAATGAAAGTTGAGGCGAGTTGCGGGAAAACAAAAGTCGATTAAGACATGTCATACACACCATTTTATTCGTCTTAAAAAAGTGTCGCCATAGTTTCACATTTTCATAGCTGTCCAATTAGCCGTTTCGGATTCACTGTCAAAAAACAAAATCCGCCATTTTTGGTTCTTCGCCGATATTTCCAAAACCAATTTATCGTTCACAAATCGCAAACCGGATATCGAATGCACTAAGTTTCCTCTAAAACTCTCTCCATTCAACCTTTGCTGTAGGTTTAATAGGAGCCAAGATCCCTGTATAGAGAAGCGAATCTGGGACACACTTTTTTAAAGAAAATTTCGCCACTGACTCATTGTAATTTTCATTTTTTTATTAGATGAAGTAACCAAATAGACAACTCCTATGCCTCCAAGATTTTTTTTGTATCAGGCTGTTTTTGTTTTTCTTGTTTTAAAATACTTTACTCGTACAAAAAATAAACAGACATTTTTTGGGCAATATAAATGATCACTTCTTCTAAAACGAGGCCAGATACGAACAAGTCTAGGAGGCAAAAAAGTATTTTTGGTCGTTTCATTTGAGAAAAAAATTCAAATTACAACAAAGTCAGTGGCGTTTATTTTACAAAAATATTTGGTAAGATGCCCCCCGGGACGACACTGGTCTCTATAATTTTGACGAAGCTAGGGTCAAAGTTGGCTTTCATTACCAAAAATAGTTTTCCCAGATTTTAGAAAAATCGTTTTAAGCATATTTGTAACATCCGTGAAAAAAACGATTAAAAAAAAGCTCAACACCCTGTATCTTAAAAACAATGCTTTTCCGGACCCATGTTTATACGGACTTTTTTTATGAAATTAGCTCAGGATACGCCCTTGAATTTAGTGTACGCAATTGAGAAACACCCTGTATATGCAAATTCATTGTTAGTTCCCGAGAATCAGCAATCAGAACAAACAATGACAGATAGTAACATCAAATAATGTTGGACACTGAAAGAGTAGGTAGAGATCAAGATTAGGACAAACAATCAAAAAAATTGTTACGAAACATGTGAATATACAGGGTGTTTCATTATTATTGCGAAAAAATTCCTTTATTATACTTTTATGTGAAAAAAAAGATTTCTCTATCATTTTTACGCAGAAAATGTCGCTACTTGCAACTATTCTCGAAATATTTGGATTTGAAATAATTATTACATGGGATTTTGAAATAATGGCGAAGGTAACCTGCTAGAAGGTACTTATAAGATACTTCGCATGACTTCATATTTTCAGTGAAAGAGATAAAAGTCGACTTGTGTGTGATGTTATCAACCACTCTTATTCAAATATCATTAAAACAATAACAAATTAAAAAACTGGAAAAAAAAACTTTAAACCTCTGTAGCTCATACCTACATCAAATTCGAATTTCGCATGATAAGAAACCCCCTAAATACCAATTTTCATTAAGAGATCGACATTAGCTCGAATACTATTTAGAAAAAATAAAAATGAAAATGAAATTCCAACACCCTGTAGCTCTGTAACGAAGCATTTCCAGATACATTTTAATGGGAAGTTTTGTTCTTATTTTGAAGCGGGAAAACTCAACCCGATTTTTTTCGCAATATTAATGAAACATCCTGTATAGCGGTGCAACCAGTCTAGGCCGCTGGGAATGAAAACAGCCATTAGCCCAGTAAAGTTGTCATCGGCTTATAATAGTAGACGGGAAAATGCCTCCTGAGTATCCAACCAAAAGATCTGACTCGAAATAGTCGTAGTCCTGGTACGTTTTGATTGGCTCATTTTGCTATAAAACAATGTTAAGGAAACCACCCCTATAGATCAAAACGTACGTCAGTAGTTCGAGTTAGATCTTTTGGTTGTATACCCAGGAGGCAGTCTCCAAGCATCCCTGACAATATAATTCTTTTTTTTTTTGGCAAACTGACATTTTTATTGGACTACACTACCTCCGACTCGAACGTCTTGGTGCTTGTCCCTCCAGCGCATGATATTTGCCCAGCCCAAAAAGGATCGATTTCTGTAGATCACGGTGTCCAGATCCAACCAGAAGTCGATCTGGAATACACATTAAACACATGTCATGAATTGGAGAATTGACTATACAGGGTGTTTTCCATAATTGTATTCATCATATTCAAGAGTGTGTTCCTGAGCTAATTTCATGAAAAAAAGTCTAGCTAGGTAAAAATTAAAAAAGCAAGTGGTTTCGCGAGGGGCATTTTCCTTTATATCTTTAATAAACAAAAGTGGTAGCGTACTTTTATTTTTTAACTAGTTATAATTTCAATTTTTTTCTCAAGTGAAACAATCAAAAATACCTACAACTTTATTGCCTCTTTGATTTCCATTTTCGAAAAAAAAATCATTCAAACCCCGCAAAATATTTTTATTTAATTTAAACAAAGCCAGATATGACCAGAATGTAAGACGCAAAATGCTTCATTCGAAGAAGAAATAAAAATTACAATAAAGTCGGTAGCGTCCATTTTAAATAATTTATCTGTATCCTAAAAACAATATGCAGCTTCGGATCCATAATATGCTTATATCCTTGGATCATATTAAAGGAAGGTTTATATGATGTAAGCTTATATCGAGTTTTTTTTTTCAAGAAACACCTAGTATAAAAGACGCATCAAAGTCAGTTAAGCGAGTGGGAATAATGAGTACAAAAAACATTGGCGTGTACACATTAATAGGGTGTAAATAAATTTGTTTGAATCAGCGAGTGGTTTTCATTGTAAAAGGACGTAACCTTGCATAGGTATATGTAGGTATAATCATAAAATTGTTATTGAGATATTGATTCAATGAATAATATCCCCCCATCCCACGCAATAGCGGTACCAGTCTTCCGAGCCAAAACCAGTGACGTGGTCAATTTTCATGTGATGTCAAAAATCAGGGATGATTTTTTTTTCAATTCCTCTCCTTTATAAATATTTTTTCCTTATTTCCAGTGGGGGAAGTTCCGTTCTATTCGACGCTCATGTGTTATGTTCGTATCGCCAGCGATTCGCCGGAGATTCATATCAACATGATATAGCTAAATTTTGTATCTCAATTTTTCCACAGAGTGTTAGAAATCAAAGTGTACAAAAGTATAGCTTCTCTACTTCCTGTATAATGAACTAGTCATCAGTATTTTTTGGAAACTAGAATCAAGCGGAATATATCGACGTAGGGCTACACTTTGGTAAAAAGTTCACCAAAATCGGACTACAATTAAAAAAGTTACAGGGATATCAAAATGGCTCAAATTATTCCTGTTCCGGAATGAATTGTCGGGAAGTGTAGATAAAAACCTTCTTTATGCATAAAAACCAAGGTGACAGTGATAGTCGTGAAATCGTTAATGTTGAATATTTTTACTTTCAAATAATAAATAATTAAATAAAAAATAATTCATAATATCAATGAAATCAATCATATATTGCAAAAATAACATCAAATTTATAAGGTAATACTTATCCAATGTTTATTGCTAGAAAATACGAAACTAAAAAATGAACTTTCTTCACATCTAAGGAACTGTCACACTACAGTTATTCAGTCATTCAGTTCAATTGCTGTTCTGGTTCTTGTACAGTAACACTTGATGAAATATTCATGTCAAAGAGTATATAGGTAATACGTATTAACTACTCTTTGCTCCTTTCTTAAAAATATCACATTTTTTGTCTACTGATAATGGAGAATCGTTAGAGCTTTTTTTCATGAGAATAAAATCTTCTGCGTCTTTCCGATGTCTGAAGGAAGGCTGGTGGTTGGTATGGTATCACAGCCGTGATAAGTGATTAGTTTTTTTCATACCTCCTTGCTGTTGGTTCCTACAACCGCTCGAATATACACAGCATCATTCAGGAACCTGCAGATATAAGATGGCGGTAGATGTTGCATACTCCTGCACATATACTTGATCATTTATACCATGAACTTCATTTGCGATAAAACAGATTATTAGAACCAAATTAGACACCAATAACAATAACTTCTGCACTTGTACGAGGTTCTCATACATAAGTCAGTTGGTGAACCCTGTATAAAATAAAGAGTATCAACACAACCAAGCCAAGCTTTCAATTTTCAAATACTTGCTATACACATGATGTAACAATCATTTAACCAATATACTAATAAGCATACCATATGTTACTATTCAGCAAATATCCTTGAATCTCCAAAGGGCTTCCTTCCGTTGGCTATCGCGAATCCCGCCCTTCGCATGAAGATCCGCCCCTACTGAACGGCGATTATTAGCGTTGTTGGAGTTTTATATTACTCCGCTATTATCTCTTGTAGTGGTTAATTGAACGTGGGGTTTGTGGTTGTGATAAGGTACTTTTGTGAGTGAAGGGATAAATGTGCTGGCATATTCAATAAGGTAGGTGAACGATCACTGATATTATAAAAACTAATAAATATATGGTTAAAAATGTTGTTGGAATACTGCCATTCATTTTTCTACTTATGACTTTTTGATTGCCAATTACAGCTCTTTTCCAAAAACAATGTCCAAATACTTATAAACACTTGACGGAACTCAGCACATACTTCCTGACTAGAGGAAAAGACAAAGTTGATATGTTTCTTATATTTTTTGTTCGTATCTTCGTCAACATATCATTGTTTTATTCTCTACCTTCACTATTTAATCTACAACGAATCAAAAATTTAAATCTCAGTGACATGGGAATCCAAATAAATCAAGCTATCTTGGAAAATTTAAAAAATATATTCTGGAATAAGACTTCGTTTCCACCAAATTTTTTGATGCTTAATTAGTTTGCAAATTGCCACTTTACTGATCTAGAATCACGATGTCTTTTTTGCACCCTCCAGCATGACAGACTTGATGATGCCGCTTTTTCTCCATTCTCCGATCTCTACTTGTCTTCAGCGAGAATATTGCATTTGGGGAAACACCAAATAGCCTACTAAAGATGTCGATTTGTCAAAAAAATAATTCCATCAGAATGATATTTTCAGAAGTGCTTGTGAACTGCCTCCTGAGCATCCAACCAAAAAATCTGACTCGAAGTCCTGGTACGTTTTGCGCTAAAGAGGTGGTTTCCTTAACTTCTTTTTAGAGGCAAATGACCCGAATAAAAGTTGTAGAGGACTAAGAACTCGACAAATATGCCTCATAACATATTATGATAGCACTTATACTCAACGAGTTACATCAAATGACAAAAATAAGCTGTGAAGGAGTGGTTTTGAAAATATTCATTTACAAAAAAAAGTACCCTGATGAAAGTTTCAAAAAATCAAAGGCTTAACAAACTTCTCTCCATAACTTTTTTCATGATCCCTAAAAAAATGTTTTAAACCCCCCCCTCCCTGTTGCCAGCGGAATCTTGTCATTCGATGCGCTCTATTTCATCAAGTGTTAGAGCTGTCAAAAAGTTTTATAGGGCAAAGTTGTTCAGTTCTGTGTCCTCAATAATTTTAATCAAGTTCATTTTGCTCTAGAAAATCCCTCTTCAGCGCAAAATGTACCAGGACTTCAGGTCAGATTTTTTGTTTGGATACTCAGGCCATCCACAAGCATCCCTGAAAATATCTTTTTTTTTTGATTTTTTTTGTCGACCTCTAAAAGCCGACAACAACTTTACTGGGCTATAAAGCCATAACCCATAACTTCTCAAATATGTGAAAAAGACGCATTTCAACTCAATGAGACTCATCCCCAAAAATGGCCTGTCACTTTCCATGACTCTGGATAGTCCGGATTGAGAAAATGTAATTTGAATGTTTGCTCTGTAGAAACGTGCATGTCAACAGTAGATTTCGGAAATTGACCTTCAACTTCAGGATCAATCGTTCACTTAGACCCAGGTTTAGTTCTGGACCGGGTTGAGATGATGAAGACCCTAGTCCATCAGCTCGCTCGTTTTCGACAATGCTCATATGTTCCAGTTTCCGGAGTCTATACCAGGTTGACCTTCTTCTCTTGCCCCGGGCATGCAGAGCATCTCTGAGAACTTGTATCAGCGACCAGCTGATCCTTGGTTTGCACAATGGCCTCAGTGCCAACTGCCAATTGGCTGTCAGAATAGATAACTATGATATATCTTCTGTTCCTCTTTTCACGTCCAGAATAACAAATACCTCTGCTTGGAAGACCATTTTCCGAGAGGGAATGCTTCCCATGCATTCCAGTCCGTACACTCGGGGCCCAGCAGACTTAGTGTTAGCCGTCAGTGAACCAGATTTTCGTGTTACTTGGTAGTTCTGACAGGATGATCCGCAACTCATCCTGGTTAGGAGATGTACCCCAGAACTTCTATGAGGTCTGAGTTTTCCATCGGTAGGTGTCAGTCCCGGCATATCACGCCTCACAATAAATGCTCATCTAGTGTGGCCAACTTCTGTGTCTGCGTTCCTCCATGCTCCTTGGGCAGTTATCCTTTCATAACCTGCTATCACTTTCCTCTTTACCCAGAGTGCCAGTTCTGGCAGTGCAGCTCCAGAAATATAATAATGTAGATGAATGACATTTCTCAGCTTTCCCCAACAATTTGTTATGAAAAAACTTGACATCTCCAGATGATGACAAACTCAACTACCATCAAACAAAAGAGCAATCAGCCATCAAGTCCAAGAGATTTTTTCCATAAACTGTACGGGCATCTAGAAACCTCATCGCAAGATCAAACTGCAAAAAACAAGCATAATAATACCACAAGTAGGTTCAACATCTATTAAAATACATGAAACACTGATAAGTAATTTTTCATAGACTATATTGGCCAATTCACAGTCACTGATACAGAAGATATTCAGCAAAGTCCTGCGTATTTGTACCCTGTTTCGACGGCAATCAAGGATGCAAACTGCTCCAGAGATTTGAACAAGAAGCCCTCAGAAAATCTGATAGTTCCTGTTCCGATTTTGGCAGCACCATTACCTTTTTTAATCCCACCCGAATCACAGCTGGCTGCTGCGGCAGCGGGACTATCAGCTTTTTGTAAGTACCTATTCATTCGTAGTTTAGTTTAGATACAGGACGAAAATTAAATAAGAATTGACTAAAGATATAACATTTTTTCAAGATGTTTGCAATGGTGAGCTCAATTATAATTTAATGAGCGAGGTTATTATAATGTAGTATTTCAAAATTTGCTGGACAAAAATTTCAAAATCACGAACCTGTTTACCTTGTTTGGTTTTCTCAAAAGATCAGGTTTTTTATTTCATTTCAAAATAGTTCGTTGCATTTTGTAAGAAAACAAATCTGGGACTCAAGGTACGATGTCATGATCTGTGATTTCTGCCTAATTTCCCACTACTCTTCTAGTGAACATCCGCACTTGTGTGAATATGGTTATGTCCTTTATCGAACTCGTTGCTGCTAACATTAGTGCATTCTCAATTACAGATTATGCAAGCTTAATTAGCCACCCCCCAAATGAATCCTTCGATGTTGTCATTCCGTATTGTACTCACAGAATGAGTTTTTGATGAGAAAGGGGGTCGACTGACGGTCATATGTTGTCGAGTTTTTGATGTTATGGTCATTGTTATTATTAGTTGTTGCGTACATGGACGCGAATATCATGGACTGATATTTTTCTCAGAAAATGCGATACGCTAGGATGAAATTTCGAGACGATGTCAGAGTCTTCTGCTGGGTAATAAGATATTTATAGTTTCAACATTGACGATATTATCGATTCGTTATTATGATGAGAAAGTTTTTCTCCCTGTAGTATTATTCTGTCTAAGATAGGCGGTAACCTCCATTGGCTGTCCCCACAGATTATAATCAATATCACCGACGAACTTCATTCACTAAAACGTAAAATTTAAATTGAAATTTCACAGTTGTTTTCTGCTTCACTATCACAAAATCATATTTCAAATTGTGATTTTTTCCAAAAATGTTTACCTACCATAAAAGCCTATCTAGAATATGTACTAAGAATTACTATAGAATTTGTAATATTTTGACCAACTTATTTTTCTTGTTCTGAACGTTTAGATGTAAGATGTACGAACCTACAGAAAAAGTCAAAAAGACGATTTTCAAGTGTGAGCTACTAATATTGTTTCTAGACGTTCGTTTCATATCAGTGGATTTATTCTAAATATGAGTTTGGAAGTAGAGCGTTATAGAATGTTACCATTCAAAAAACAGTCAGGCACAAAATTTAAATTTTAATAGTTTTCCGGTAAAGGTAGCTGAGCAAAACTTGAGATTTTTTTTTCTCAAAATCGGTCAGGGTTATAGTTATGGAAACTTTGGATAAAGTTCTTGTTTTGTAGACCTAGCTGAATGCTATTTGATCGAACCACTGCAAGAACAAAAGCAACTATTCTCAGAATGTTATAAGGAAAAAGTGAAAAACTGAAACACAAATTTCTCAAAATCTTGGCAAAAGAATCTCAATATCTCTCCAAATATTATATAGTTTAAAAACAAACTTTTATGCAGAAGAATAGTCGTGGTACACTTTCAGTTGATTTCGAGGTAATTTTATAATGGGTATTTTGGGTACATCTAGGGTTCTCAAGATGTCCGGGGACGTCCGGCCTGAGCTCGAGAAAGTATCCAGAGAATTCAAAATCATCAATAGACGAGATTGTCACCCACCAGACGATTTTTTATTTTACTTTTCCAAAGAATTGAGAAAAATTCACTTATCAAAGATTTATTTATACAGGGTGTTACTTAATGGTATGTCATAATTTCAAGGGGGAGTTCCTGGATAAATTTTAAGTCGAAAAAGTCATATAAACTTGTGTCTTGAAATGCTTGGTTTTTAAGATACAGGGTGTTAAAGATCTATTTTTTTTTCAGTTTTTAATACATTTTCCAAAGACGGTTTGAGATATTGAACTGAATTTTGCCACAGGATATTATGGTATAGGAACACACTTTTTTTTATTTTTATTTTTCTATTTTTATTTCATTTTATTCATTTTTTTTATTATTTTTTTATTTTACTTTTTAGACCCAAGTTTATATGACCTTTTCGACTCAAAATTTATCCAGGAACTCCCCCTTAAAATCATGACATGTCAATAAGTAACACCCTGTATTTGTATCAAGTATTTTTTATTATTCGAGTTTGTTACTACAAGAGTTATGATCAAAACCCTTTACTTTGATTGGTTTGTCGTGATACATTGAATTATATTTTCGTTTATTGAAACATATCTTTGAATAAAATATCAGCTTATCTTTACTGAAATCACCCAAAACTACAAGAAAATGTATGATGACGTGTTTGCTTTTGAAGTCCGGATTTTGTCAGGATTTCAGGAAGTATTTGTCCTGAATTTTGAAAATTCCGCCGCAACATAATATTGAAATCAAAGGATTCTTTTTGATGAAAACAGACGATGCATATCTTCAAAAAGAAACAGATCTTTTTCACAATAAAATGGAAATGGAAATGAAAATGAATCTATGGTCTTGAAAACACAGAACGAAATAAAAATTCGAAGACCTGCCCAGATCCGATAGTCATCCCATCATTAATACCGATACCAATTTTGATAAAAACCAACTGATTAGAATTCAGGAATATTCCTTAGCGTTAATCGATGTCAAAAAGTCACGGACTTTCCACATCATGTATACTTCTGCCTAGTGGCCAGGTAGCAGTAAGCTTTGAGGGGAGCCCGATAAGAATTAAGGCTTGCCAAGTTTGAAGAATGTGAGGGTTACCTCTTACCTCTCGCCGTAAAAATTGTTTGGAACTTTCTTCCCTTCCAAATAAATTTCTCATCATTTTGAAAACATTTTTACTTTGGATTTGTCAGAAAAAGTTATTCTTCATAATTTCTTTGGCTTCAAAAATTGCCAGTGTACTCATGAAATCATAAAAATCAATAGAAAGTCACCCGTGCATCTTCTTCATGAAGACTGCCAGTATCATATTCAGGAAGAACTGTTTACGGCAATGGCGGCTCTACAGTTGAAGTAAGTGAAGTTCACCAAAAATAAATGATAAAACATACAAATATTTAAAACTTGGTCAACTTAATTTTGTCACAATAAAATAAGTCATTTTATAATTTATGATAGTACGAGCACCGCCTTAAAATAGAATGTGTTGGACGCGGAGTCTGGCGGGAAACTGAAACCTGTGTCAGGAAAAGCCTGATTGTTTGTACAGTTTGCTATGCCCGGTTGCTATGACGAGGCATTATCTTTATCTTGTGCTCCTTCTTCCTCTTTATTGTGATAAATTTTAATTGTTTCACAAATTCTGCTTCAATTTGAGTTCTTGTATCTGCTGGTGAAGAAAAAATTTTGTTTGTTGCGCAAATCTTGCTGCTGTTTGTGATCTTGTATCTGCTGGTGAAGAAGAAACAGAAACGTCTTCATTGTCTTCAACTTATGCAAGCATGATTGCAATCTGCAGAAGGTTCAGAAGCATGTGAAGCACAACTCGAAGAACACATTCCTGACAAATCTCCAAATTCTCCGAAGAAATAGGAAGGATTGAAGAACAGGAGCCAGAAACATCTACATTGTATTCAACTTATTGTACCATGATCTTTGCAATCTGTGGAAGGTTTAATCTGTCAAAGTTGAGCAAATTCATCCAAGAGTATCTTCAGTTTCCAGAACTTATAGAAGCATAAGTGAGTTGTCATTCTTCGAAGATCAATAAATTCTCAGAAAGTTAGCAAAAACTGTCAAAATCTTTACTAATCTATACCTATTAAAATAAGAGAATCGTTGCGGAGCACTTCTCTCTTTAAAATTATTGTAGGAAACCCAGTTCGACAATTTGGTTTGCATAAATAGAGCAGAATGAACATATTCCTGGGAAAAAAATCATACAAAAGCTGCTTTGTAATAGTCTGAAGAGCAATCCAGAGTCTGAAAATCACTTTTTTTTATGGTGTAGTGAACAAAGTTGGACAATTTGGTCTGCATAAATATACAGTGGAATGTACATATCCCTTGGAAAAAATCAGACAAAAGCTGCTGAGGAGCATTCCATAGTCTGGAAATCACTTTTCTTTTTAAAATTGTGTAGGTAGTAGGTAACCCACAGTTGGACAATTTGGATTGCATGAATAGAGTAGAATGAACCTATTTCTTTTTTATTTTGAAATTGGTGTGGGAAACTCAGTTGGATAATTTGGTTTGTATGAATAGAGTAGAATGAACATATTTCTAGAATGGAAAACAAAAGCTTCTTTTCACTCAGTCTAGAAAAAGATCAGACAATAGCTGCATTCAAACATCAGTATAGTGGAGTAATGACATGGACTCTAATTCTTGAATTGGGGGCGGCATAGATACATGCCGAATGATCAGCCGCGCTGTTTTATTCTTGAATTGTGATCGGGCTGACCAGATCTCATGAAATTCATGCGTTCCGGAATCTCTCTCGTATGACCGTTCTATCGGTCCCAGAATCGGTACCCAAAGGTCGAACGTCGAACGAATCGGGTGACGCATGCCAAGAGAGGGTTTTTTCTTGTTTTCTAACCAACATTAATTATTTGCATTACGTTTTGAATTCACTTTCGATGGCTGCCAAACAACTACTCATCTACTTAACGTGTCGAACTTATATAGAATATAATGAGAATGGTCATTTCTACCATTTCATTTTATTTGAATCACAAATCACCTTTTTATCGTCACTTCGGATGTACTCCTGATACCAGCCTTGTAGGTGGTTTGGTTTTGGAAAATTATCAATTCTTATTGTTGAATGTGGAGCAAAAAGCATAATGTGAACAACAAATCAACTAGCGGCCAACATGGCTAGTTTCGCTGGATAGTTCAAGAATTTCTCGATTTAGACCATGTGACGTTATAGATCTAATGCCTTGGATCCCATCGCAAAAGACAAAGATCGGATCGTATGACTTTCAAGAATTGGGGTCCAGATCTTTTCCTCTGGTTGAAAACAATAAAGTAATGAAGGAAAGTCACTGGTATGATTAACCAGTCACATTAGCTTTTAGAATGTGGATGAATAATACATTTATTATTGAATAGTCATAGAAAGATATTATGTTTTCCATTCCATTTCAATAACTATACAGGGTGTCCGGAAAATACGTGTACCTCGTCTGAAACCAGAATCCTTACTCATATCCAAAATTGCTTTGTTCAGTCCACAGAGGGCGTCAAAGATTTTTTTTTTAGACTATATAAAATCACAATTTTTGTTGACATAGCAATCGGCTGTAATCAACTGGAGGTGCCACCTTTTATGTATTATATCTTATGGCTTTTTGTGGCTTTGATTTCCTGATAATTCAGATGTTTTTATCTAATAATGTATTGGGAAGTGGTTTTCTCCGTTAAAAATTTTGCACGGATATGTAGAAACAGATGATTGTTATTATCTTGCCATTCTTCTATAGAAAATTGACATCAATGAAATTTGATGATCATCTATAATTGAGCGGGAACAAGGAAGGGTCCATAACCATATCCAATTAGATTCATTTTAATTGAAATTAGGGTGGCATCTCCTTGGCCCAGGTGTGAATGATAGATGATGAGAAACACATTTGTTTCACAGTCTTTCCATTCCCACAATGAAAGGATTTTGTATGTGGAATGGAATAACACGTAGTAGGAGTAGGACATAATATAGTACGAGTATCTAACTTGGAATAAATTCAGTGAATCAAAGTTTTTTTCGCAAATATGCTCGAAATCGTCCCATTCCCCATTAGTATTTCAATTGCGCTCTTTTTGATTCACGGAAATTTTATACAGGATGTCCCGAATTTGAGATATGACGTCATCGACTGAAAGGAAATAGTAATTTTCGTTACTTAGGAGGTAAATGACTTTTTAAACTACGAGTCGAGATGTTTATGGACGAGGCGACGAAGGAGCCGAGTCTGGAATTTGTAGACGGGTAGTTCAATGAAATTCAACGGCTGTGTATCGTACATTGTTCTGTTTCATACTGTGATGATATTTTTTGATCGGTTCAAAGAACTTTCTTGTCAAACCATACACTTGGAGTGGCAGTCCGCCTCCCATTCTTACCATGAGATGGCGCCAGTCAAACCATGTCATCACTTGGGTAATAGATAGGTTAATTATATGTTACCAACATTCTATGTCAAGTTATCAATTAAAATCATGTGATGGCGCCAGACAAGTCATGCTACCAATGCAATTTCAGTCTTTGATGATGCAAAATGTAATCTTTGGAGTAGTCAAGTATTTTTTTTACAGTCTTTGATGATGTAAAGTGTCATTTACCGGACTGGTTTTGGGTCCGCTAAATGATACTTTACGGTACAGTATGCAATAAAAATATATAAATTGGGCACGCATGTGAAACTTATTCTTCAATTAGGGTTGCCATCTAAAAAAGTCGTCATACATCAAAATTCGGAACACCCTGTATAAAACTCTCGTACAAATACTAATAGCCGCGTACGAGCATATTTCCAAAAAAAAAATGTTTCACTGAATCTATTCCAAGTTAGAGACTCGCACTGTATTAAATGAAATGAGTAATCAAGTAGAATCTTCAATAAATTCAAATCACTGAGAAATGGGGCATTGAGACGGTTCTTGATTTGTAGAGCAACCCTTTAATATCCCAACTCGATATAAATGCAAAACTGCAAAAGTAACAGAAAGTCGATCACCCGTAATACCGAAAAACATTCGTGTTGGGGGCTTCGATTGATACGATTTCGTCGGAAGTTCCGTTTTGAGAAGTAAGTGAATCTGACTATCCATATGGCGTCCTGTGGGACCGTGTGAACTGAGCGGTGTGACATGAAAATTGCGTACTCCTACGATTAAATCACTTACAAGCTAATCGACTGGAATGCCACCAGAGGCTTCACGTTAATTGAATTAACCGATTTTGATGATCTCTGGTCTTTGATAGTCTTTCTGCGAAAATGAAATCGTTTATCAATATAGAGTGATACAATAATGATAGTGTAGGTAAGTGACTCGTGGAAAGCGAACGTTACGTGATAAGGTGAAGAATCAAAAATTGAGAGAACATTAAAAATTGGAAGAAAAAACCGATGTCACTTGGATGGATGAATGTGAATCTGTGTCAAGATACTTGCGTTGCAGTTCAGTTTAAAAAAAAGATATTGATGATGATCATAATAATACCGGTGACTCGGTGAAAGTCAACTTTTCAGCTCCAATCAAATACCAGACGAAGACTTCTTTGTTTGTGAGCTCTCATACTTTCATAACTGTGAAGTATTATTATAATGAACATATCAGTGATTTTAAATATGTGATTCAGTTTTTCCTTCCAGGAGAAAAATCAAGTGTAAAAATTAGAATAGATAATTTCCCCTGATTAGGATAATTTATTCTAATTTTTTGTTTTCTTAAGATGCAAATGCTCTTACTTATTTCAGAGAATAAACTTTTCTGGTTACGTTCTTGCATATTATTATTTGGTTTATAAAGCCAAATAACTTGAATTTTTTGCGGAAAACTATATAAAAGTATTGAAATTTAACCATGCACAATTTAAATAACATGATAGCGTAGATATTTGGTAGGTAACTCTAAAAAGAGAATAAAGTTGTGAATAAAATTTGATTAGGAAAGTAGATGTTGAAAAAAGGCTATGAAAGGAATAACGACTTATCATTTTCTATGATTTTTCAAATCATACTGTAACAATCGATTACACTTTAAATTTTAACAATAAATAGATGAGCCAATAATAAAAATTAAGCCCCTTATTATCCAATAAAAAACAAAATGAGAATAAATATGCAACATTTCTTGATGACTCTACAGTAAATTGGTTCACCAAAACTTACAAAGATGCATTAACAATAAATATGCTTGAACTCATTTTATGGTACACGTCTAGCAAAGGTAAATTTTGGTTGCGAGATTTGATGTAAGTAATTCAATGAGATTTCTCAAAATATAAGTATATAAGCAGTATTTATAGAAATAATAATAAGAGCATATACCAAGGTGTTCAAACCTTTTTATCTCAATTGTTTCTTGAACGATAAAGTTCATTGTTGGAAGGATGGTGTATATATGTTGTTTGGATCTTTTTCTCATGAAAACACCTCTGGAATCTCCTCATAAAATGTTAACCCATGTTTAGGAAACATTAGGTAGTTCTCTTGAAGAAACGATATGGCTACCCGATAAATTCAATCGGTTTCCTTACTTTGGTTTTTGATCTAGAAAATTGCATTGTCACATAAGTAAATAGCACGTGCCTGAAATTTCATAGAATTTTGATCTTGCATCAGTAGTAAGTATAGTTTTGCTGTAGTTTGATACTGTTATTTGAAGTGATAAAAAGCTTATTGAGACCAAACTTGAATACATTTATCAAGTACAACAGTGACGTCGTCAGTGGTACCTTCAAAAAAGCGAACAGTGGAATAATAATGAATGTGTCAAATTTACCAAAAAGTTTCAGTTTAGTAGAATTAAAATCAAACTTTAATATGAAAAAAATCATATAGTAGATAAACAGCGTAGCTGTAAATCCTCTCTTCCACCACAAACGTTGAGGTATTTTTTTTCAAAATGGTTTTTGAAACAAATGATTCAGCAATTTTGTACCCACCGGGACATATCCACTTATCTTGAAGTAGGAAACTGAATGAGATATTACTGTAGTTTCTTATTTTTATTTGAATCACCATTGCGAAAACTATCTATTAACAAAAAGTCCAGTGGGTAAATAGCCCAGTAAAAATGTCGCTTTTTCAAAAAAATTATTCCAAACAAAATGATTTTTTCAGGAGTGCTTGTGGACTGCCTCCTGAGCATCCGACCAAAAAATCTGACCCGAAGTCCTGGTACGTCTTGCGCTGAAGAGGTAGTTTCCTGAACATTTTTTTAGAGCAAAATGACCTGGATAAAAGTTATAGACGACTAAAAACTGAACAACGGTGCCTTTTAACATTTTTTGATAGCTCTAATACTAAACGAGTTATAGCGCATCAAATGACATGGATAAGCTGACAAGGAGTAGTTTGAAAAACATTTTAAAAATCCTGGATGAAAACTTCAGAGAAGCAAAGGCTGAACAACTTTTCTTGATAACTATTTTCATGATCCCTGAAAAAATATTTTTGAAAGCACCCCCGTCGCCAGCGGAATTTTATCATCTGATGCAGTGTAATTCATCAAGTGTTAAAGCTGTCAAAAAATTTTATAAGGCAAAGTTGTTCAGTTTTTGATCCTCTATAGCTTTTATCAAGGTCATTTTGCTTTAAAAAATGTTTAGGAAACCACCTCTCCAGCGCAAAACGTACCAGGACTTAGAGTCAGATTTTTTGATTGGATGCTCAGGATGCAGTCCACAAACATCCCTGAAAATATAATTCTGTTTGGATTTTTTTTTGTCGACCCTTATAAACCAACGACAACTTTACAGGGCTAGAAGGGGTCGACATATCATTTTTTATCATAACTTCACTCTCATCCTTATACACTGAACAATAATGATTCTCAAATGACCAGCTCCCGTCGCATCAGAAACAGCAAATTTTCAAGAAAATGATAAAATCAGGTAGTTCGCACTAGTTGGAAGGGGTAGGGAAATACGACTGGCCACATTTTGTTTACATTGGATTGCGTATCTTCGGGTTTTCTCAATAAATGGTTGTGTGTAGCACATAGACTAATATTATATACCCAGGTGTAGCATTCGTCAATCGTCACAAGTTTGCGAGTATGGACGTGTTCGCCGCAATCAAAACCACGCAAAAATTTTCGCCACATCATGCAACGCACGCAACTATGGCTTCTCGTTTTTTTTCCAAGATCAAACAGATTTATAAACAAAATTATTTTAGTGTGGACGTCTGCATAACATCACACACTTGTAGAACAGGGACGTCGCACAACGTAAAAATCTGTGCAGACCTGTGGGACGCAAATAATTGTACCGAATGCCAGACTCAACACACAACGCAAATATATATTGATGTGGACGCTTATGGGTGGGCTTATGTTTAACTTGCGATAAACGATAAGAGCGGCAATTAGAGCGGCGATACGAGCTTTGCAAAATTTGTTCCATCAACGATATACCGTTTTTATTGGAGCTTCGACAAGAGCGAGTATCCCTGATTTACGTGTTTTGCTCAATTTTGAATCTACATCCAACTATTATTTTTCCAGAACAAACCTGTTGTGGCGATTTAAATTTTTTTGATTTCACTTTTTTCGCTGATTTAAGTGTCGATACCTATTCATATCGATCACACGTAATAAAAGCAAGGAAAATACACGAAACGATGTATCGTTGCCCTTATCGTTGCTATGGTGTCAAGTGTGCATCAACGCGTCGCTTTTAAATTCAGTACCGGGTACCGGACAAAACTGGAGAACCGCCTAAAATTTGAAAAAATACTGATCCTGCATCAGTTATCAAAGAAGTGATTGTGAATTTGAAAACTTCAATTTATTTGTCAGTTTACTTGGCCTGGAGATTTATTTCAAAAAATTGTTTAGTGCCCTTTTTTTGCGTTCAAAAAAAGCTACTTTGCAAACTTTATGATAAAAATGGTTGGCACCATTCAAAAGAGGGGCCAAAACTATGTAGGTACTTGAGCTTGAGGTTGGGAATCCCATCAAGAAGGTACCTATACGGGTTTTTCAAATATTGCATGGGGATTTCAACACGGCTGCTATTGAAAATTCACGCAAGTTCTAAGAATTTCCGCTTCCACCAATGTTGTTCCATGTGCAGGACTCGTGCTTTCGACCACTTCATATTCGATAGAGCACTTCATGGATGGATGCACAAACTTCGTATTTAAAGGTGCGTCTACATTATGCCAATATAGGCCGATCGGCCTAGGCAAGTTTGGTTCGGCTTTCTTTGATCCGAAACCGAATATCTCGTCCACATTAAGTCGGGTTTGCCATCTAGGTTAAGCCGAACCAGGCGGATCGGCGTAATATGGACACATCTTAAGCATATAGCCTATTTGGATAAGATCTCAATTCACACCAAGACTCAAAGACGTGTATTAAGTCAAAGGTACTGAATGGTATTACCAATATTGATTGAAAATGATGGTCGAAATAGAAAAAGGAATAAAAAAATATTTTTCAAACGTCTCAAAAGTAGTGAATTGAAACAAAGTAATGCAATAATTATCTTACATTAGGAAGACAGTATCCCCACACATTCAATAACTGAAATTCGATTTGTTCAATAAGGGGCGGGGCTTTTCATCATTTTTGCCCAACATGTGTCCAAATCCCACCCTCTCGGCATAAGTCTCTCCGTTGACGCTGCTTTTCGACAGCGCTCGACTGATCAGCGCTAATCGCATCATAATAATATTTCATATTTTGAATTGTAGTTGTTATTACATCGCTTCGAGGTTGTCACGTCTAGCCTTTCAACATGATACCTATCACAGGATAATATGAATAATGATTCGTTGATTTTATTCCAAAGTTGAATGAATTTGAGCATTGCTAGTTATCCTGATATTTCATCTGAAGTACTCATAGTTTTGGATCTGAGTATTATTTGAAAATCCTAGTATACCAGCTAGTAGGTTCCGATCTGCTGAACCAATTTCTTTGTGAAAATCTTTTACCAGAGAACTCTTCATAATATCAGCTCTTCATAGGTAAATCCATTTTTCTCACAACAATGAAATGCTTGATAATCATCAATTTCTCTATTAATAATTATATACAAATAATTATTATTGTTATATTGAAAACATACTTGTACTTTTTCTTTCGTATCTATAAGATACTTTTTTTAGTTACAAGATACAGTTATACTTTTTGCCATAAAAAAATAAAGCAGCTGAGATACAGTGACTTATCAAAAGTAAGTTATATTTATTTATTTCATACTGTACCGTAAAGTATCATTCACCGGACCCAAAACCAGTCCCGTAAATGACACTTTACATCATCAGAGACTGTAAAAAAAATTACTTGACTACTCCAAAAATTACATTTTGCATCATCAAAGACTGTGAAATTGCATTGGTAGCATGGTTGGCTGGCGTCATCTCATGATTTTAATTAATAACTTGTCACCAAAAAGTCTTGGTAAGTATCCATAGTTTCAATTGAAAAATCACTAGGCAAACAATAGAAACCGCAGTAACTAACCAAGACTTTTTGCGTGACCATATATTGTGAAATTAGGCCTAAGTGTATAGTTTGACAAAAAAGCACTTTAAACCGATTAAAAAAAATCATCACAGTATGAATCAAAATAATGTACGATACACAGCCGTTAAATGTCATTAAACTATTCGTCTAGAAATTCCAGACTCGGCTCCTTCGTCGCCTCGTCCATAAACATCTCGACTCGTAATTTAAAGAGTCATTTACCGCCTTAGTAACGTGAATTCCTATTGGTTACTAAAATACTTTTTTCTGATGGCTCTGCCCATAAAGTATACAGTAAATCAACAATCGTATATCTATATAGGTTTTTTTTTCTTCGAAGGAGTTAGTTTGCAAGGTTACAGGGGATCTGCGTGTTTTGTTATCAAATAATGAGAATTACCTTTATAATATTGATGATTTAAATACAGATAAATAAAGTGCGATCAGACAACGTCGCTAGACTTTAGCAAATATCAAAATGCGGCTATGGGAAACGAGCGACTGCTGGAAATTGTCTCCACAGAGGTGTGAAAAGCTTCGGGCTGAACTGAAATCACAACGGAACAATAACCAATTGTGGAAAGTTAAGCTAGCGGAAAGTTATAAATGCGGATTAGGACCAGATATATTGATTATAACAATCATTATAGGAAACATATCTTTTTTTTTGTAGTGGCAAGACGAAGACGAAAAGAAGGCAGACCACGTCGGCAGAGGACCACTTTTAGCACAGAACAAACATTACGTCTGGAGATAGAATATCAGAAATCTGAATATATCAGCAGAGGTAGAAGGTGTGAGTTAGCAGATGAACTGAGGCTTTCTGAGACACAAATCAAGATCTGGTTCCAGAATAGAAGAGCCAAGGATAAACGGATTGAGAAGGCTCATCTTGATCAACACTACAGGTGATTATACTTTTTGCAGCTATACGAATTATATTTGAATAATTTTTCCACAGCATCGTTTCTATCAATCAAGCATTATGCATATTCGAATGGAGTTATGTTTTCTTCCAAGTAAACATAGATGATAATCAAAAAAAAAATCGAACGTGAATGGCTCGCACGCTCCCTCTACATTAGTTATCATCATTAGATCTCCCAACTGGATTACATCCTCTATTATAATTGAGTTGAAGAGATCTTGTTTCCTGATATGATTTTCTCGTGTTAAGTGAGCATTAAATACACCTTTTCACTGCTGTTTATTTCTCTTTTAAACTCCCCTAGTCAGAGGGCTATTAGAGCCATACAAATATAACACACACGTTTTGTTCCTTATTGTAGTCATAATTATTCATTATGTCGGAAAACGTTAATCAGATGGGAAAACTAAAATAGTATCTTGGATTAACGCAATAAATAATTATTGAATTTTCCAATATAAAACGACGTTTTCAATAATTTTTTTTTTCTGTTTCAGAAAACTGATGGGATCATTCCAATCTATTTGCCAAATCTGCACAGATGGCCCCTGTTTCCATCTACATAGTTTCATAAACTCGCAACTACAAAATGGTACTGGTCCTATATTGAGTCCAGAAGTACCTTCATCAATTTTTTTGAACCGATCTTCTTCAGTAGAAAATAATAGCAGTGCATGTAGCCTAAATTAACCAGCATTATTATATAATTCAATACAGATTTTAATTATTGTGATAATGTGATTGTAAATATCTATTAGATTAATCTCTGAGGTTGGATTGGGCACAAGTATGTGGATTTGTATCAAGACTTGTCCAAGTTCAAATTATAATAATTCTAGCAGTTTTTTCTTTGTGAGTATTGATAGGATAATATAATCCCAATAATCGCATACATAAGTTACTAAAGCGACTATCCATCACCTATACTGTCGAAGAAGTAGGTACTGGAGGCATGAATTCATGATCTACTCTTTAATTAAATCCTGCGTAATTCCGCATATGAAATAGGACCAAACTTTCGATCTTCCTATAGACGTAAATCAGTACCAACTGTTCTTGAACTCATCAGTCCATTGCGGCCATATCATTGAATCAATAACTATACAGTGTGGCTCTAGAAAGTCCCCTCCCCTTTTTTTTTAATGTGTGTACCAAAAATTTTGAAACATGGCTTACTTCAATTGCTGTCGAAATACTACTTTTTGATGTTACTTACGTACTGTTAGTATTCAAGATGACGGCTGGGTGCCATTTTGAAACATTTATTTAAATGGAAAGGGGGGTCGTGTGACACTTCATTTTGAAGATCCTGATGAGTACTTCATAACCCTAGAATATTGAGTCGATATCTTCAAGTACTACAAAATGGCGGTACATTTAATTACTACATTGATACATACACTTTTTGAAAAAATTCGTCAAGTTCAATTCAAAAGATGCTTTTTTGACATTTTTGTCATTTATTCCTAACCCAAACTTTATGTCAAGAATATTTCCAGACTCAATATTCAAGGGTTATAAAGTACTCATCAGGATCCTCACAATGAGGTGTCACACGACCCCATTTAAAAAAATGTTTCAAAATGGCGCCCAGCCGCCATCTTGAATACTAGAAGTACGTCAGGCAGAAATTTTATTCTTAACCAACTACACGAGTCCCACCGCTCAACGAGTCCTCGCCATTTACGTTTTCGCATTTCATCGACCTACGGTCGGACGTTCATGTTATTGTCTTTGGAATGAACTTTTATTCATTTCACTGATTTGTCCTCTTTATCTAATCAATCTTTTCCAGCCATGATGCGTGATGGAATCATACATTGTCATGTGTTTGAAAAAAAATGTTGTTATCAATATAATTCTAATTCTTGATAGTTTTTTCGATTATATTTACATGACAGTATATGCCGAGGTATATGCCAACTCTCACAATATATTCATAATAAAATATTGCATAGAATGTAATAATCTGTTTTGGTAATATTTTGAAACTCTTCCAACCAGTTTTCAAAGTTAGTCGGTTGATTATCTACAAAACGGTTATATTATTTATTATAATTATTATATGTTATTGATTTTAGCTTCATATTCAATATTTTATGAAGTTTTCCACGTTGATGCTCATAAGAAACATGACTAGCCTTCTCATAGACAAAAATCCCTTTCTCATTATTCTTTAAAACATAAAAGAACGATTTCACGGGATACGGAGTATTTTTCCAGGTTGATTTTGAGTTTGGGTCAATTTTGGTTATTTTTTGTCTGACAAAAATGGGTCCCCTGGCAAATTTTCATAAATAATCTTTTCTTTTTCCGACAATGCATTGGTAATTTTGTAACGAGAATACATTTTTGTCTAGTTTAAAAATGTTGCTTCTTTATATCGGTTCTGTTATATTATATTATAATAATGAAATACCCTGTTTTATTAATATTGCGAAAAAAAACGAGATGTGTTTCCGGTGTTTAAATTTTATTTTAATTTTTCTTTTTCCTAAATAATATTCAAACCGGTGTCGATCTTTTGATGAAAATTGGTTCATATTTGAGGATTCCTCATCATAGGAAATTCATATCAGATCTAAGTAAGCCTCTAACTTATAGAGGGCTCTACCACACTTTGGACATCCCTGCATTTTATTTTTTGGTAAAAAAACTGATTTTTTCATCATTTTCACGCAGAGAATTTATTGTTGTTAGAAGTCGCTACGTGCAATCATTCTCGAGATATTTGAATTTGAAATAATGAATACATTTGATTTTGAAATTATGGCGAAGCATGGTGTTTCATTGACAGTGCCAAAAATTAGGATATGAGTTTGGCTGTTTGAAAATAAAAAGAAAACTCTCATCAATAAACATGTGTCCGCGGAAATGCTTCGTTACAAGAGCTACATGGTGTTGAAGTTTTCATTGTATTTAATTTTTTTTTGTTTTTTTCCCATTTTTTTCTAGATAATATTTAAATAAGAGCTATTGATAACATTACAAACTAGTCAACTTTGACCTTTTTTACTGAAGATATGGAGCAAACCTACGAAATATTAATTGTATAACTTCTAGCAGGTTACCTTCGCCATAATTTCAAAGCCACATGTGTCAATTATTTCAAATCCAAAATATATTTCGAGAATCGTTGCACGTAGCGACTTCTAACAATTATAAATTTTCTGCGTGAAAATGATAAGAAAATCTGTTCTTTTTACTCACAAATTAATATAATACAGGTTCATCAAAAAAAAAATGTGTAGGTAGCGCCCTCTACATGTAAGAGCCATACCAAGATCAAATTCTTATTTCGCATGATAAGAAACTTCTAAGCACAAATTTTCATCAAAAGATCGACATTGGTTCGAATGTTATTCAGAAAAAACCAAAACGAAAATAAAATTCCAACATCTACAGGGCTCTGTTACGAAGCATTTCCGCATTTCCAGATACATGTTTATGTAAAGTTTTGTTCTTATTTTGATGCGAAAAAAACACATTCCGAATTTTTTCTCAATATTGATGAAACACCCTGTGCACAGGCTGGGCAGCTGATGAGAATGCGGTGTACTGTATCTCGGGAACTATACATCGTAGAGGCATTTGCGGCAAAATCCGATGACTAAAACGCCCAAGAGGCGTAACAACCAACACCAAGTAGAAAAATAGGATTTTTATAAAATTTTGCCCAATGAAAATTTATCGATCACATAACTGACTATTTAGCCAAACTTTTTGTCTTAAACGTTTTATTTTCTATCTACCAAAATAAAGCGGTGTGAGAAGTTCAATAATTTTTTTAAACAAACGGAGATTTCTCCCGTTTCGCTTGACCGATTTTGAAGGGCTTGGACTTGGGTCCACCGCTTTATTTTGAAAGAAGACAAAAAGTGTAGGAATATAGTCAGTAAATATGAAAATATCATCGATATATTTTTATCGGCCAAGATTCCATGAAAATCCTATTTTTCTACTTGATGTTGGTTGTTACGCCCCCTAGCGGCCATTTCAGAAACTTGAAAATATTTCCCAGGTTTTTCTCTTGGCCGTTTTAGTGATAACTATTTTTGCCGCAAGCCTCTGCCTCTAGGATAAATAGTGGCCAAGATGCAGTTTACCTCGCATTTTTTTAGTTGCCCACTCTGTACATGATATTATTATAATGTATTGTAGTTTCACAGGGAGACACCGTTTTATGGAATGTTATCAGTTTCCTTTTCAAACTTCAACTTTGTTAGTTGGTTAAGAATAAAATTTCTGCGTACGTCAGTATCATCAAAAAGTAGTATTTCGACAGCAATTAAAGTACGCCAAGATTCAAAATTTTTGGTGCACACATTAAAAAAAAAAGGAGGGGGGGGGGACCTTTTAGAGCCGCACTGTATAGAACTCAATGGGCCATATCTACTAAATCTAGAACAACATCCCTTCCGCAATATTGATTGTGGAGTTACATATATTGATGGCTTTGACTTTCCCCAGAATAATTCTACGAATTGTCGATTGTCACCATAAGGGCATTTGACGCTTTTTATTAAAAATAATCTACAGAGCAGATATATTGGAATAAAAAAATGTGTGATACATATTTTTCCTTTTTTGAACATATCGTCTGCATAATTTACTATTTTCTTCTATATTTTTGCTTCTCATCTAAGTCTGATATGCCGTGTTACAAGTCATCATATCAAGCGCAAAGGACACTTAACTTGAATACTATCCTTCAATGAAGCTACCTACACAAAGGAAACAGATCATCATAATATATTTTGAAATCACGGCTTTGTCTCTTAGTAGAAGAAAAATTCAAGTCTCTGATTTATTGTGAAGTCTTAGTAAGTATTATTTTTGTTAATTTTCCGGAGCGGAATGATAATAGGCTACTTAGTTGTTTGTTGATATTGCCGGATATAGGACCTTGAAAAAATTAAACTCGGCGAGATGATATCGAACCAGAACACTGAAATTGATTTTTTATTTATAAAGATAAGAAATTCAATCAGATTGAAGATCCTGAGATGCTTCCCAAACGCCGGATTGATGATTTCTGAACAGTGGACACAAGCGATAATATTTTTATGTATGGCGTTAATTGGGAAATTAAAAAAAAATATATTTTATCAAAATGAATAGAACTGGTATTTAAGGTAGAGTCTCGACAGGTAGGCTGTGCTCATTTTTGTCGCCTCAAGAATGTAAAGATTCTGACATTCAAGGTACTTAATGATAGGTATCTTGAGAAAAAAAAATCTTTTTATTCCTTTGCTATCAGACTAATTCCACACTTCATTCATGAATGAAGTAACACTCACAATCCAAGAAAAGACACAATCATCTGAAGCACAAGCTATACCTACTTCCAATTAATCCTAATGAAAAGAAGTCCAAGCATCAATACTTATTTGTATATTTTTTATACTTCACTGAACTTTAATCAAGATCGCTTATACCTCGACAGTATATAACAATTGGACTCTGATTGGGTCGGTTATATAAATACAAATCAACACAACTTTAAATGTTCCATTAAAATAGCGGAAGGAATAGTAAATGCGAGCACTGCTTGGAAATACAAAGCTGTCTTATTAATTGTAGCCATTATCATTATATTTAGACATTTATTATTTATTATGGTGTAATATAAGATTATTATTGATTATTGATATTTCTTTTTCTCATGTTAGTATCATTTCAATGTACTATACATACATATAGTTTGACCCATGCATTTGTTCTCGGGTCACCCCGATAAAAAGTTTATTAATCGACCGATTTGACACGAGTTTTTTTTAAACTGTAGAGCTTGACAAACTGTATCTTCTCATCAAAAATGACCTCGGTCACACAAAATCCAAGGCCAACTTTGCCAGTCCATGTGTAAAATTTGAATAAACAAAATAAGCGATTTTTTTATAAAAAATCGGTACACGCCATCGGATTCGGCATTGCTCGAAACGAGCCCATATACCAAGGTTTACCGAAAAAAAAAATATATATATTTTTTTTTTCGATTCGCGCCTGTGATGATATCACTTCACTCGAATAATATCGGATGTAATTTTCAATATTCGCAAAAGAAATAATAGGCGTATTAAAGAAAATGGTGGCTTGGTGGAAACTACCAGAATTTAGGTGTTTTTTCATGCCCATCTGTGAAGTTTTGGAAGCAAAAAAATGGGTAATCTATTGTTCTTTTACGAAATAGTTACTATACTTGACACTTTCTGATAAAAGATGACATAGGCCCGTTTTGAGGGATGCCGAATCTAATGGCGTGCACAGATTTTTTTTTAAAACGCTGATTTGGTTTGTCAAAATTTTGCACCTGAGAACTGACAAAGAAGGCCTTGGATTTTGTATTAGCGAGGTCTTTTTTGGCGAAAACATACAGTTTGTCAAGCTCTACAATTAAAAAAAAAACTCGAGCCAAATCGGTCAATTAAAAAACTTTTTTACTTTATGAAAACTTTATGGCGTACCACTTTTTTTTTGATAAAAGAAATATGAGTTGCTCTAGGTCTGGTTCTGGAAAAGTAGAACTCAAACGAGTTTCTCAACAAGATGCTCAACAACCCCGGATATTTACTCTGAATTTTAAACAAAATCGCTTAAGGCGTTTCGAATCTATACAGACAAAAAGATCGAGATTTTCCTCAACTTTCATCACTCTGTATTCTTTTAACAAGAAGTTTGCGGACACATGTTCATTTTCAGACTCAGCTTGTACAGGGTGTTTCAGTAAGGGTGGTCACCAGTCATATCTCGAAAACTACTCTACTTGAAAGTTCAGGAACAAAAATTATCACTAAAGTGACCACGAAAAAATGCTGGAAATCATTTTCAAGTTCGTCATTTTGCCGCAATTAAAAGATAAAAGTTTAATTTCTGAATTTCTCGGGAAATTCCCAAATTGAGCTACTGGGTGTTTCCGTATATTTCGTCTGCAGACTAACTCGCTTATTATGCAAAATAGATAGGGACTTTGAATACAAAGTTGGTAGGTATTAACATGAACCGCCAGAAAAAAATATTTTTTCGTATACCGGGTGCACGAGAAAAGTGAGGCAGACACAACTGACATTTCTTCAAATGGAACACCCTGTATATTATTTTATGATCAAATAGACATTAGTTTTTTGATCTCAAAAATATACAACATGTAGGCATTCCTTCCAGCCGTTTTCAAAATATTTGAGTTTTAAAGTTGGCTTTTTGGTATTGCCAAATTTAGTATCTATGACTACAATGATTGTTTGAACAATGTTTATCCTTCCAATAAACTAAAACAACGAATATAACAAATGAATACATTATTATTATTAATAAATTGATATTATTGAATATACCCGCCATTATTCACAACCATTGAGTTTTATAAGGCTTTTTAAAGTCAATGTTCACAACACATTTTCTTAAATGCATTTTATGATATCAATTTATTAATAATTTAATGTATTCACTTGTTTTATTCGTTGTTTTAGATTATTGAAAGGATAAAAATTAATAAATAATGTTCAAACAATTATTGTAGTCATAGATACTAAATTTGACAATACCAAAAAACCAACTTTAAAACTTAAATATTTTGAAAACGGCTGGAAGGAATGCCAACATGTTGTTGTATATTTTTGAGATCAGAAAAATAATGTCTATCTGATTATGAAATAATATATAGGGTATTCCATTTAAAAAAATGCAAGTTGTGTCTGCCACAGGGTTGTCAGAGTTTTTGCCACCCCTGGTTTAAACCGGCCTGGCTAAAAGTATAAAAAGTGGTCAAAAGTGGTTAGAAGTGGCTGAAATTAAAAACAAGTTAAATCAAGAAGACATGTTTAATTTACTCACAAAAACTTGGTAAACTTACTAAAACTGCGTGATAAATAGAAGGAACTTCACAATATAAAATGAAAAATCACAAAAACGCAAACAGAATAGCCTAAAAACCTTCTTCTACTCCGGCCGATGATGACACATTTTGGCTAACGATTAATGTTAAGGTGTACATTAAATTTCACTTCGAAGTGGAAATATCAAATTTTCGCTTGGCAAACGTGAATCATACGCTACCATCTAAATTGGATTTGTGCTCAAAGTCACGTTTATGCCAAATTTGATGTAGATGGTATCATATGACCCCCATGTGGCAAGTGGAAATCTATCATCTCCACTTTGAAGTGAAATTCAATGTAAACCAGGCATAATGATCACCTGGTAGTGCGGCCTTAGCTACCGAAAAGCGGTGGTGGCAGGGATACGCTAACGTATACCCAAATAATTTTAACAAGTACTTGACAATGGGCTGAGGCTAAATAATTAACGTCCAATCGCATTTTATCCACTTTTGACCACCTTTTAGCCGGTTTAAAACACTTTTAGCCAATTCAGTCCACTTTTAGCCAAATAAAGCCACTTTTAGCCTATGGCCTGGCCAAAAGTAGAAAAAGCCGGCTTTTTTACAACCCTGGTCTGCCACACTTTTCTCGTGCACCCGGTATACGAAAAAATATTTTTTTCTGGCGGTTCATGTTAATACCTACCAACTTTGTATTTAAAGTCCCTATCTATCTTGCATAATAAGCGAGTACCCACAAAACAAAATGATATACCAAGCATGTGCTCAGCATCTTCTTCTTGGTATAAGGATATTGAAAATATGTTCTGAGCATGTGCTACTTATACTTAATACTTATATATACTGGGGAGGTGCTGGGCATTATCTTTTGGACGCGAGTAGCATGTGCTATGGAACTTTGATCAGGAATGTTCCAGGAATGTTCCAGGAATATTCCAAAATATACCAAGAATATCCTCTTTTATATATACCTCATCATATTCTTTGAACATTCCTGGAAATAAAATCAGCTCGTATATTATTTGGAGTGTTTTATTTTGGCCAAGTACCTATAAACAAATGAAATTCAAGTCAAGAATTTGTCAACTGAAGATAAATCAAGATATTCTGAATCTAAATACAGATTCAGATCTATTGTAGGAACATAATACACATAAGTAATACCAAGATTGAATATAAACTCTAATTATTCCTATATAGTTAGAAAAAATATGACGTGTGAACTATTACATAATTTCGTTAACATCAATAAGTACAAGATCCAAGATCGCTAGAATAACTGAATCAATATTATCACCAGACACAGCTATGAGAAATTGGGGAAACAGGTGGAAAATTGACTCTTGTCATACAAAGTAAGCAGTCCTGCCTCGCGAGTTTTTCCAGCCATTTTGTACCTATCTATTGAGGGAGCCCGGAAGAAGCATTCATTATTTTCCAATAAGCCTGATCACAACCAATCACTTACCATCAGGTATATGGTCCATCAATCCAATCCGAAGAAGATACAAAGTTATGAGGCTTAACTTGACCCTATAATACCGACTACTATAGACTATATAGCTTTGGCACAGGACACTTCATCAATCCTCTGATTCCACATTTTAATCACATAACACACACAAATGTATCAACATGAATCACACAAAATTTAAGAAACCAGATACAATCAACCGTTTAAAACTTTTTTGACAAAACTAACCACACCACTCCTGACCACTCACAAACATCAAAATGGCGTGCCGCTCTGCCGCGTGAGCAACTAAGGAAATAAGCGGCACTGTTGTCATATTTTTCACTTAAAAAAGAACTCTCTTTATTCATACTGGAATTTTTAACAGTGCATGTCAATCCTATTTGACATTACATCTATTCAATATTTATTAAAGAGCTTTTACCATAGTATTTTATTGCAAAAATCCAGAACCATGATCGTGATAATTGTTAGGACAAGCTACACTTGGCAACGCTGTTCATGACTATGACGAGTACGCAGACCCGCAGACGGACGACAGACGAAGTAAAAAATATTGTAGAAACAGGAGAACTCCAAGTTACTCATTTATGATAATTACGTAGACACCGTATACAAATAAGATTGTAGTATGTTTTTGTTCATACAAGAGGTACCTATAAATAGGCACCTAACTACCTAGTCCTGTCTTCTTTGAAAAAACTTGATCGGATGGATTGAAAGGGATGGTTTTTTTCATTTTATATATTAGAAGCATATTCTACGCACGTTCTAACACATGGTGAAAATTATATCCTGTCAAGCATTTATAAACATATGGTAAAATGTTCTTGGCACATGCTGAGAATATAATATGTAAGCGCATATACGTTAAAGAATATATTTGGTACATGAGTATACCTTCGTAGAGCATGCTAATGATATGCGCGTAAGCATATGAGTTGACGCACGTTCTAAGTACATGCTGAAGATATGAATATGCTTTCATTGTTATGTGGGTAAGTCTGCAGACGAGATATACGGAAACACCCTGTACATCTTCATTAACACAGTTAGAAAGCTTGAACAATTTCTCATCGTTTTGGCTAAATAAGGTTCATTGCTGTCTGTTCATGGCTTTCCTGTGGTTACGTCATACATTTCCGTCTCTCTCTTACACATTGCAAAAAAAAATCACGTACGTCTGGACGAGGGTCTTTCGGATCAATTTGACAAATGTCACATGTGCAGCGATCAATCTACGACATACTGCCAAACGTCAAATACTGTGACGTGACCGCAGAAAAGCATTGAACAAGCTGTACCCATATACCTGAAAATAAAACCAACGTTCATTTGAGTAGGAAAGGTAGTGGAGGTGCTATATTGTTCAAGTGGCTATAACTTATAAACGACTCATCGCATTTTGTTGAATTTGGGCTTGATTGGAAGTGAAATGTAATTACTTTCAAATATCGTATACAGTAATACGCGATAGTTTCCAGTAAAATTGCTGGATGCGCAATTTCAATTAATAAAGAGACGCTGGAGGATCTCATACAGGTCAATTTTTGGGGCTCAAGAATCAAACAACCGGAAGACAAAACAGCTGCCAGACATTCATCAATGACAAAATAAAATGGGCAGTGAGCACATTTGAGTCATACAGATGGAATATCCTGCGTTTCTTCAACAGGGTTTGGAACAGAATCTATGTGGAATTTTCCGGGTGGTATAGCTTTGAGTATACCCCTAGGGCTTGGAGTATTGACGAAACCACATGAAGGTGGATATGAAACATGCTGCAGTACCGGAAAGTTGAGTTCAGCCTTCACTTGACTTGACACTCAAGAGGTAACAGTGACACAAGAATGCCCCCACGGGGGTGCCCTGCCTCACGAATCTGAACCTACGGTATTGTACTGACAGCAGAATACTCATGTACACATTAACTTGTCAGAATTGACCCATTTTCGAAGAAGTCATGCAAAATTAAGGTGACCATTCGTACTGGTTTTACCAGTACAGTACTGGTTTTCGGATCTCTAGTCCTGGCTTATCGTAAAGCCTAACCAGGACACAAATTATACTGGTTTTACGTAAATTTTACTGGTTTTATAAAATCTCAATACATAATTTCATTTTTTAGAAATTACATTATCGATATTAAATGATATCGACTCCAGAAAAAACCCTTAGATACAAACGCGGGGAATTACCAACAATCCCTACGTTTAGGTTATGGCCAGTGCGATTTCAATCCGTGTTTTTAACGAAGTTTGCAAGTCGTGGAAATTTTGTTAATTATTTCCAACACCCTAATTTTATCATGTCGTCTAAAAGACTTAAGTGCGTTTTTAATGAGCAGTTGAAAGTCAAATTTCCGTTTATAAAAGTCAGTAACAGTAACGATAGTAGTGAAGTTTAGTGTTTAAAATGCAGTAGCGTATTTTCTATCGCTAATAGTGGAAAAACAGACATAGATAATCACATAAGAACCATGAAGCATAAACGGGCTGTATCCACTGCTGTTACTTGTACTAGTGTGACATCATATTTTAAGAAAAAACAGTTTGAAAGTGTTGAAAAAAAAATAGCTGCTTCTGAAGGTTTATGGGCTTACCACACCGTAATGCATAATCATTCATTCCGATCGATGTACCTAATACAGGTAATTAGGACGTGTTCCGATGCAAAGTTTAGTTGTTCCAGAACAAAATGCCATGCGATAATTACTGATGTGCTGGTGCCGTATGCGAATCAAATATTGGAAAATGATTTAAATGCAGCCAACTTGGTTTCGATTTATAAAGACGCATCGAATCACAAGGAAAAAAAGGTAATTCCGATAATTGTCAGATATTTTTCATATGAATCTGGAGTAAATGTTAAAATTTTGGAAGTAAAGGACTTTACAGGAGAAACGTCTGATATAATTACTGATTATGTTTTGGAAGCATTAAAACACCGTCGATTAGATGCCAAATTACTTGGATTTTGTGCGGACAACACCAATACCTTAATGGGGTGGAATTTTCAGAGTACTGAAAAATTTAATTGGATTTTATTAAACTCTCAACCCACGCAAGAAAGCATAAAGGTTTGCAGTGATTATCTGATTCAGCTTTTTCCTGAACTTAATTTAGTCGAAGAAGAACTATTTGATGAGACCTGTTTTGTTATACGCTATTCTACTTCGAAAAAATCATACACTGGAGAGACAATTCCATGAATGCATCGGAGAAATGGCTTTAAATTTTCGAAGTTTTTCGAGAAAATGAAGTGTCTTTCAAAAATATATCGGGGGCCGCCACTGACGATGGGGATGCTCGTCAGCCTTAATAGGCTGAAGGGCACCAGGGAAATAAATTACCTGGGGTGGACAAAACCGGCACAACCTCCAAGGGGCTAACCCCCCCTTCGGAGAGTACATTGGGTTCCCTACGAAAGAACCGAAGCCTCGGACGAGCGTCGCCACGGTCGGGACCGGGGCGGGATCAATCAGCCGACCAATCAAGTTGACGACACAGGCAATACTCCAAAAACCAACGATGATGACGTATCGACAGCGGCTCTACCCACTCATGGTTTAGGACAGTCTCAATCTGCTCCCCCCACGAGACGGGCACAAAGGCTGAAATGGACAAAACAAAATAACATAGATGTTTTCAAAGCCTTTTTCAGAGCTGCCCACCACGAGAATCAAACAACAGGACACCGGAAAAACTTTTACAAAGAATGGATGAAAATCTATCCAGAATCTGAATCCAGCGAACAAAACATATGTGACAGAAAAAGAGTTATAGAGAAAAAGGGATACTTAACACCAACTGAAATCGACACCATCAAGGAACAAATAAGATCAGAAATACAGGAAGAGAATACACCAGAAACAAAACAGGAAACACAAAACGAGGATGAACTCGCAACGACAACTGAAACCGAATCACATTTTCACAAAAATCAAACACACACCGATACAGCTGAAGAATACATACAAACAAACACAAACGGAACGGACAACCAAGAGTTACTAACAGCAATGGAAAGGAAGTAATCCCAGCTACAGGAAACGTCTACCCAGGTTAAAATATAACCGGAACACAAAGAGCACAGTCCAAAACTATAATGAGTACATCAATAAATACAAAGATGACATAAAAAGTGTAGAAGATCTTATAGACATAACGTATATCACGGCCATATCAATCACAGAAACCTTAGGAATAATCAACAAAAATAAACTAAATAATAAAAAAGTCAAAACAAATTCAATTAAAAAGCCTCCATGGCAAAAACGATTAGAACACAAAATAAGTAAAATTCGTAGTGATCTTACACGAATGAATAATTCATTGGTAGCCCCAAAACAAAAACATGACAGAATTTACAAAAAATTCAACATAAATACGAACCCAGGTACAAGAACAGGACAAATAACAGAAGCAATAGATACACTGAAACAAAAACTAATGGCATCAAGTAAAAAATTGAAGAGGTACATCATCTCTTATAAAAGGAAACAAGACAACATAAAATTCACATCAAACGAAAAGCATTTTTGGAACAAACAAACGAGGAGGCAAACGATATTGAAGCGCCAAAACAGGTAGAAGTCGAAAAATACTGGAAGTCACTATGGTCAGAACCAGTGGGACACGAGAATGGTAAGTGGATCAAAACAGAGCAAAAGAGAACAGAGACAGTAGAGCCAATGCTACCATATGAAATAACGACGGATGAATTGAAACTCATACTAAAGAAGCTGCCAAACTAGATAAATTTATAATTATTTCTAGAAACATCTGACGTCACTATATACATGGAAAAATGGCACAAATAATCCAACATGTAATCACCCACCCAGCAGAAGTCCCACCATCCTTAACACATGGCATAACATATCTCAAACCTGAAAACGAGAACACAGACGACCCTAAAAACTACAGACCCATTACATGCCTGAACACTATTTACAAAATTATCACAAAAACGATAGCCGAAAAAGTAACAAAACATATCACAGAGCAAAAAATCGAACATGAAGAACAGAAAGGATGTACAAAATGAGCGAAAGGCTGCAAAGAGCAACTGATAATAGACAGGGTGATAACGAGGCAAGCAGAAGCAAACGACAGAAACATAGCAGTTGCCTGGATAGACTATCAAAAAGCTTATGACTCCATCCCTCATTCATGGTTGCTTCGCATTTTAGAAATTTATAAAATCGATCTGAACATCATACGGTTCCTGAAACAAACTATGGAAAATTGGGAAACAAAATTAATACTCACTCTACCCCAAATAGATCTTGAAACTAATTACATAAAGATCAGAAGAGGAATATTCCAAGGAGACACATGGAGCCCAAAATGGTTTATCCTAGCACTCAACCCAGTAAGCAGCCTTTTAAAGTCATCAAATATTGAATACAGTCCAACAAAAGATTACAAAATATCACACCTGTTCTACGTGGACGATCTAAAGTTATATTCTCCGGCCGAAAATCAACTATCCTCGCTATTAGAAACCACTGCCACGTTCTCTAAAGACATACGAATGAACTTCGGACTAGATAAACGCGCATCAATTATAGCGAAAAAAGGCAAAATAACAAAAACGAACAACATAGAGCTTCTAATTAACAACATATCATTCCCTACACGACCTAACAACAAAACATACAAATACTTAGGAGTAAATGAAACACTCACACATAAAACGAAAGAAATTAAAGAGACCATAGAAAACAAATACAAGAACAGATTAAGAAAAGTCATGCATACACAACTTAATGCAAAAAATAAAATCAAAGCCATACATACCTGGGCAATACGCAATACCGATATTAACGACATTAACGTACTCATTCGGAGTCATACAGTGGACCATAACAGACGTACAAGCACTAGACAGACTGACAAGAAAAATCCTCACGGATAATAGAGCCTAGATCCAAACTCGGCTGTTGAGAGATTATACCTACCTAGAAAACAAGGAGGAAGAGGCCTAATCAATATAGAATTAACACACAACATTCAAATACACAGCTTACGAAGATACTTTAACTTGAAGACAACTCAGTCATCATTACACGCGTCCATCAAACAAGCAGACAAAAGATACACACCACTCAGCACACACACACACACAACTACAGCAGATAGGCAAGAAAACATTCTTCACAAACATCACACAGACATGGAACAACAAAAAATTAAATATTACATGGCAGATTCAAGGACGACCTCGATAAACAACATCAGCTGTCAAGAAAATGGATCGAACTCGGACACCTGTATGGTGAAACAGAAGGAGTCATGTACTCCATACAGGACCAGGTTGTACCGACAAGAAATTACCAAAAATATATCACAAATACTAACATACAAAATGATACCTGTAGAATGTGTAAATCAATGGAAGAGGTGCACCGTCTTTCGGAAGAGTCGTTAAACTGTTGGTCCCGTAGTCCCGTGTCCCGTGTCATGGATGTTGGCACGTTAAAGAACCCCAGCCTCTACAGAGAGGGATTCGGAAAAATTACCAAATGGGCTGAGACAAATTCCCTGGCGTCGATGATGGCGCCTTATTCTGTAACGCTCGAACCGTTCGATTCGGTAGGATTTATTCGATAGTGACATCATTTTCGGTTTGATATCGCGAAAGCGATTCCGTAGCGTCACACCGATCGGTAACTCAATCGAAACTTCGATTCGCTTACCGAGAGCCTTGTTCGTTTCGAATTTGAATTTCGGTTGAGTTTTTTGAGGTTGATAGTTGTTCATTCACTGTCAAAGAAAAAATAATTTGTGTGCTTTCTTGTTTGAGTGCTGTTATGGATATAATTGGAGTGCTACGCAATAGATATATTCTAAGGCACAGAAGGGAACAGAACAGACGTGAGCAAATTCGTATTAACAGGGTAAACCTGAGGCAGCCTAGGGATGTCTCTAACCCTTTCACCTTACCAGACACTGTTTTTACGGGGAGATATCGACTATCTAAAGACCTAGTACGTGGACTAATTGAAGAGCTTCGACCCTTCTTGCATGAGCCTGAGAAAACTACGGGAATACCAGTGCAACATAAGGTGGTATTTTGTCAACCCTAAATTTTATTATACTATGGTTAACAACTGTGCTAACAATAATTATTATTCTACTTTTTTTTAGGTGCTATGTGCTCTGAATTTCTTCGGGCTAGGCTCATTTCAGAAAGCTGTCGGATGTGACTTTTGTTTGGGACTGAGTCAGTCCGCAGTGAGTAGATGTATAAACGAAGTGGTGGGTGCCCTAAATCGCCCTGAAATATTGACTACAAATGTACGATTTCCTACCAGTGAAGTAGAGAGGAGGGCTATTGTTGGAATGTATGTATTCAAATTTGATTATTTTCAGTGTGCAGTAGTTTTTTCATGTAATCTTACTTTTATTCTTTATTAAAGGCACTATGAGCACTGCCCATGCAATACCTGGTGTCTTGGGTTATGTAGATGGCACCCACATCCGTATCATTGCTCCTGTAATGAATGAGGAAGCATTTGTGAATAGAAAGCAATTTCATTCCTTGAATGTGCAAATAGTAAGCATTGGACAATCATATTTTCAAACTTACAGGGTATCTCTTGGAGTTTGTTTCTGTTTTGACCAAAATAATATAATATTGGTTTAGGCAAACTTGCCAAACCAATAAAGTCAGTTAGCTTGGCACTAGATATCATCATATTATTATGGTCCCGATTATTATGCATTAGTTCTTATAGTGAGTTTTTTTTTTCATAAATTTGACAACTATTTGTCGATTTTTTGGACCATTCAGAGGCTTTTTATATTATGTCTTTACCCTTTTCCATTTTGCAGGTGGCTACATTGAATTACAAAATCTTAAATGTTCTGGCAAGGTATCCAGGCTCCTCGCAAGATTCATTTATATGGGCTAATTCAGCTATCCGTACTCGCATGGAGCAGCTTTATAGAACCGGAGCGGAGTGTTGGCTTCTTGGTAAGTTCACAGATCGACCAAATCGAACCAAATGAAAAGATTGTTAGACATTAATCATATCCTGATGAAAAAATAATATTTTGGTGTTATTATTCCCATATTTTATAGCATGACTGTGTTTAAATAGGATTCATTTGCAAAAAAATGTACCTTCAATGAAAAATGAGATGATGAAATATGACTGAAAAAGTTTTCTCTATGAACAACTTGAATACATACATATATATATATATATATATATATATATATATATATATATATATATAAGAACTAGAGGTTAGTGGGGATGCAGTCTTGTAGATTCTTCTTTACGGAGTGGCCATGAGGTAAAAGAAAAACCCTTTGAGGTTATGTCAAGCTTTCGAGATTTATTTGGTCTCTTCTTCAGGACTACTACAAAAATAACTCAAATTAGTACTACTAAAAGAATATTATTTAGAATGAAACTCACCACACGTGTGTTATATAAATGAACTGGAAGACAAACTCCACATCTCGGAAAAACCGTAAGAATTTGCAGGGGCAAATCTCACTCAAAGATGCTTCATTGCCCGTGGTTGTGTGTAAAAAGGACAAAGGATCGGTACCAGCTACCCAATTCAGAGAAGTACGCAGGCGGAAACAGTTTTTTTGGTAACGCGTTAGTTTGCAAGTTGGTGTATGACATACGTTCTCATTAATTGGATGTGTGGTTCCGACCTGTTCCTGTGTAGGTGACTGAGAAAGACAGTGATTATTCATGTTATGAATGGATCATATCGGAAAGCGGGCAATTACGCATGTACAATGATTTATAAACTGCTCTAAGATTGAAAAACATTATTTGGTACCGAAAAGTGAATACAGTTTTAAATTTTATATATGGTGACATAAGGTTGGGTGGTATTGATCTATTTTATTTTACACTATTAAAAGTTGAGAACAAATGTAGAGATTTTATTTTGAAGTTATTTTTATTTTAATATTTTTACATAGTACCCAGGGCACAAACACTACTCGTCTGGGGCAGGACGGTCCATCAGAGTTTTAAGGTTGTCTTTGCTAAGTTTTAATAAATAACTGTAGATAGTGCTGAGGCCTTGTGTGTCACTCTTTTTGTTTAGGGTGAGGGGTTGTTCGAGGTAAATGTGACACATTTCTAAAAATGTCCTCATGTAGTAGGACTTTGCTTTATCTACGATCTCAGCACCATCCCAGTTAATTTGGTGGTTAAGTGTTAAATGATGTTCCGCCAATGCACAAGATGACACTTCCCTGGCACAATCAGACTTGTGAGATGTAATTCTGCCTTTAATTGAACGTGACGTATGACCTATATACGACAGTGTACAACTGCCGCATGGAATCTTATATATTACACAAGTATTTTCTTGAAAGTTTAGTTTAGTTTTAGGTTGAGAGTATAAGAGTGAAATTGTTTTGGTTTGTTTGTTGGCAAATACTATGTCTTCATCTTTAAATAAATTTTTTAGATTTTGAGTTAGGCCATTAATGAACGGTAGAGAAAAATATTTTATTTGGTTGGTTTTAGGGTTTTGTTGCGTAATTACTTGTGAATTTATGGGATTGTTATTATCTTCTGACACATCCACGTTATCAACATTTTGTTGACTAGTACTAAATAGAATTTTGTTGATTAGACTTTCTGGGTACGAGTTGTCAAGAAAGATGTTTTTGAGTTTGTTTAAGGCTTGTTTTTTGGATGAGGGGTGAGAAAGTTTCGTCACTCTTGTTTTCATACCTTTGAGTAGGTTGATTTTGGTTTTTTTGGGGTGGTACGAGTTATAGCTGATGAATCGATTGGAACAGTACGGTTTTCTATACCAGGTTGTTTGTAATGAGTTATTTTGGGTCCTGGTTACTAGCATATCGAGAAAGGGGATACTATTCTCAGTTTCCTTTTCTGCAGTAAACTGGATATGCGTATTGTAACTGTTGAAAACCTGTAGAGCCGTTTCGACTTCACCTTCTGGTACCGCCAGTAACAAGTCATCAACATATCTCTTGACAAAAGGAATGTCAAAATTGATTTTATTGAGACACGCCTCCACCAAGACGTCGAGAACAGAATTGACTAAAATGGGTGAAATAGTGGATCCCATGGGTGTGCCGAAGATTTGTTTGAAATATAGGTCATTGAAGATTAGAAAGTTTGTTTGAAAAATGAATTCAATAATGTTTATAAAAGATTCGATGTCCATAGTGCAATGTTGTTCTATGGTGTTCCATTTTGTACGCAAAATGGTGCAGACCACATCACAAGGAAGGTTGGTGAACAGGGATACTACATCAAAACTCACTATTACATAGTTGTTAGGTAATTGATAGTCGTTGATGAAGTTTGCTGAAGGCAAAAGAGTCCTTAATAAAAAATTCGTTGTTAGTATCATATGCATTAGTGAGGATTTGTGTCATATAAGCAGCGAGTGAGCCATTAGGACAGTTTATTGAAGATACGATAGGTCTCATAGCCAATTCGGGCTTGTGTATTTTAGGCTGTGTGTAGAATCTGGGGGCTATTGTGTCATAGCTATAAAGTTTCGAAGCCTTTTCTTGGTCTATGAAACCTTTGTCCTTCAATTCTTTGATGAGTTTATTCGCTTTTAGTTGCACTGTGTAAGTAGGATTTCTTGTTATTGGAATGTAATATTTTGGATCATTTAATAGCTGAAGGCTTTTGTTTATGTACTCTTCCTTATACATTGCAACTGTAACGTTTCCCTTGTCACTAGTAACTATGTAAATTTCAGGGTGTTGTTCAAGAAAAATTTTGGCCTTGATAAATAATTCGTTAAGGAAAGGAGAATCTGCATGATTTTTATGGATAAAATTAGTTACAATGTTTGTAAATTGAGTCCTGTAGCAATCCCTTTGTGAGTCTCTACACTGTGACAAAACAGCCTCCAAACTTGCTATTAAATGGATTAAATTAATTTCTTTAGATGGTGGGCATAAACTGAATTTGGGGCCTAGTGATAGAAGCTTTAAAACGTCTTCTGGAAAAACTACATCAGTTAGGTTTTTGAACCAATTTGGTTTGGTTTTAATGGATTTAAGTCTGTTCAGTCTCAGTGTATTTAGTTTGTTGACATTGGTACGTTTAATAGTGACAAAAATCTTTTTGTATCTAACTTGTTGTTTTCTGTCAAATTCGATGATGATATAAGGTGGTAAAAGAAGGATTAGTTGTTGTTTGATTTTTTGAAGGTTACTGTTAAGTTTTGAGAGTTTACAAAAGGTTGCTCTAATCTCTAGATTTAATATGTCCTTTCCTAACCTGTTGTTGTAGTTTTGTATTCTGGTACCTACGGGTCCATTGTTGTGGTGGAGGAGATGGTGGATGCAGTTTGTACCTCTGCTGATGTGGTTGGGGACTAAATGCTCTTGACGGCATTTTGTTAAAAATATCTTCCGATTAGTGAGAGCTGCCTGTGTTC